>OV788321.1:3672383-4314717 GCA_928718305.1 Tetramorium bicarinatum
CGAATTTAAAATTTAAAGTTATACATTACTCAGAGTGAGTTCACTGTGGAAGTGAACTCATGTTCTGTGAGCGCCTTACTTGTATAAGACACTTATGCTGTTCATTTTGTACTCACGAGATAATGAAACTGAAATGAGTCATTTTAACGTCCTTGCTTCATCATCTTCCTTGCAAACTTTAGAAGTAGTGATGGACGACAAAACATAACTTTCAAGATCTTGTCTTGATTTTTCAAGACAAGAACACCAATTTCTTGTAAAATGTTCTTGATATAATCAAGATCAAGAATCAATCAAGATTCTTGATTCTTGAAAACAGAAATTACAATTACATAATTTTCATTAAGCATATGATTACGCAGCTGTACAATTTTGTTTGGACAGATCAGCTAACGAATGTGACTTCTCTCATTATCGTATAATTATCGTATAATTATCGTAAATAACTATCTCTACATAATTCTCCAGTCATATTATTAGACGCTTTATCAAAATTCTCCTTAATAAAACGAATAAAAATAATTTCTAATTCTTTACTATAAATATGATAATCTTCTTCGTCAAAAGATTATTCTAATTATTTCTTTACTATAAATATGATAATCTTCTTCGTCAAAAGATTATTCTAATTATTATTATTTGTAAATATAATGATGTAGGAATTAATTCTTTCTCAATTTCCATCTTAATACAGTTACTGTAAAACAATATAATATAATATAATATAATATAATACCCGCAAAAGAAAATGAGCCACCAAACTTTGACACAATTTCTTAATATCTTTCATTAGCGATAACTCAGTAAAAAAAATTATCGTATCGACATGAGACAAAGTTCAAATTTTTTTGTGGGTAAATGTATAATATAATGTAATATAATACTGTTTCATTCGTGTATTGGGAAATTTATATTACGACAGAATGTTGTAATATTATTGTCTCTGTATAATACATATAATGCCACTTTCATAAATAATACATATAGTGTCCGCTTCTCGTAAATTTTAATTGTCATCTTGATACGCTTACAATGCTAACAGGGATCAACTTTACTTGCAGTCGCATAAGCGCTTAAACACCAAAAGAAACAATAAAGAATAGAGCTTATAAGCACGAGCGCTTACTGCGCATAAGCATTCAAAGCGAATGCACCTTAATTCTGTTGTAGCAACATGCAGTTATTGTACTATTATTTATTACATTATAATATAAATTGTTTTATTTTCACTTAAAGGCAAAAATTAAAAATATTTTTCCAGTTTAATAAAAACATAATTTTGAAAATTTTATTTAAAAAAAATAGAATAAAATTAATCTGAAGATTATTCAGAAAGAGGATGGATTTATTTAAAAAGAAATTATAAATGTTAAGAAATAGAGAGAGTTAAATAATTCACAATATTTTCAAGAATGTAGCTTTGTTAGATAGCTTTGTTAAATACGTATGTATTTATTAAAATACTTAATGTTGCTATATGTATAATGTAATTTATAAGAGTACATACCTATGTATATGAAGGTTTACGAAAGAATAAGATATATCTCTAATTTGTAAGTTTTATTTTTATTATCAGAAAACTTGAGTCAAACGCGATTTATTAACGCGTACTACAAATTAATTAATTTATTGTAAATTTCCGAAATTCATCTCTGTTCTCGCATTGAAATCTTCACATGTCACTCGCGATGGTTTGTGTGCTCCAGTTCGGCACGCGAGGCAAAAGCAACTCGCAGGCGCTTGCGTTTCTAAAGTCTCTCAAGCCGCGAGCGGCAAAAGTGGGGGACGTGAATCCGGGAAACAGGTACATGCCGTGATACTTTGATGTTTATTCCTCAGTCATAAGTCGACGCGTCTCAGGTGTACGTCTGTGTTAAACACCGACTCCTTATCTCCTACGATCGGCGGTGATCGAGTCAGCGTGATTATTTCGCAAGGAGAATTGTCGTCGTCAGCTGTTCTCGCCTCTCACTGACGATATCCTGCCTTATTTGCAGACTTTTTACTGGTAACGAGTAAGTAAATTTGTCTTGTAAGATCAAAAATTTTTACTGTGATGACAGAAGTTTACCTAAATACATTATACATTATAATTTCGCATAAAAACTCGCGAAAAGAAATTAAAACATAATTAAATATATAATAAGTTAATGTCAATGCAAAGTCAGTGTGCCACTACTAGCATAAAAAGATACTTGGAGAACAAATTTACATATCTTATAATATATATTTTGAGTGGACGTATTAGAATTTATTAATATTAACTATAGCGATTAATTAATTAATTGTTAACAATAGCGATCAATCAACTGCGTTTAGGATATTATTAGCAGCATTTTCTACATGCTTGCAAATATATTGCAGAAATATTTAATATTTTAATTAAATAATACTTTATACAATTAGACAGTTGATTGTCGATACAGCAAATAAGATAGACTTGAAAACCTAAGATATATATATATATATATATAAAATTTTTAAAGTATATATATATATATATATATACTTTAAAAATTTTTGGCTTTGCTCATAAATTTGTGAAATAACAATCAAATGATATTTATAATAATATATGATTTATAAAATAATATTTATACTTATATTTTATTCTATAATAAGCTCTTAATAATTCTTCTTAATAATTTTTATGTTAAAATTTAGTTATTAGTTAGTAATATAAAATTTTAATTTAGTTAGTAGTTAGGATCAACATTTGTGAATAATTAATATTTCTACATTGGCCTCAATAATGTTGACATTCATATCTGAGCTTTTATTTAATGTTTACGTTTAATGTTTATGTTGTAGTGCTCTGTATTTACTAAATGGCGAATACAAGAAATATGTATATCTATCTATCTATCTATCTATATATCAGTATTCTATTCAAGTTCCTCTTAGATTTTCTGATTATTCTTTTGATACACTCCATATAAATTCGCTCCATACACTCTATATGATCGTAATATCCTTAACATTATCCTTATTCTTAACATAACTACATTACTAATTGTTGCTTATGTTAGATGCACATTAAATTCGAAAATGATTATTCAGTCCTAATATAACTACAGTAATCAATCAATTACATATAAAATAAACTAAATGTACTATTAAAATAAACGAGAAAAATGAGCTAACGAGTTTTCAAAGGTCTTCTTTTTGGAAATGCTTAACGCAACTATAAAAATGTTTTATTTTATTGTTAATGAATATAAATAATTTAGTGCAGTCTACGGGTGATAACAAATGACAACATTACAATTTTACTATCTTAATGTTAGAATCATAACAAAGGATAACGCCAATTTTTATCGTGTTTTTCTCTTTTATTTTATTATTATTTTAAAATTGATGTATATATTTTATATAATTGTTTATTTTATTTTTAATTACTTTTAACAACTATTTACCATTATTTCAAACAGTATTTCTCATAATTTGATAGTAAGTTAAGAAAGTTGATTTTCCATACATATCTGATTTATTATCTGCTAATTGTCGCGTGTCATTTATTATTCACATAAATTGCGAGACAAAGAGACATTTTTCTTTGCAGAAATTCTTCGCTTTTTAAGATCCGATTTGCGAATATTTCGCAATCTCTCCCTCCAATTTTGGCGATGTCACGACACACGTTTGTACCGTCTGTACATACTCTTATGTATCGATTGCCACTCTACTTTCATTCCCGTATTTGGATAATGAAATGCTACATATACGCACGTGTGCGCGCGTATATCGGTGTACACGTATCCGCATATCATCTCGATATGGATATACACGAATACAGCCGACCGAATCGCGTTTTTGCCAAGTACATATGATGTCATTTAGACACATATAGCATATGATGAGGAAAGGGGACAAATAATATCGCTCAACATTATTTACATTCCTCATAAATATTTCTGCGTTATAATAATCATATTGTATCTCAATCTTATCGATTAATAATTAATGATAGTAATAAAATTTTTTTTTTAATCTATACAAGAAGAATTTCAAGATAAGTAAGTTTGACTGCGAGTTACGTAAAAGATACAGCTCTAATATCAATAATTTACGATCCTTCTCACTTTTGCATTTTTTTTTTACCCGAAACAATGTTCCTCTTTGGCTTTTAGCCTTTTCTTCGTTTTGATGATATAAAAAATTCGGTATAAATATAATGTATAACTCAATCGTGTCTGCCATATTCAATATATGTGATTATTAGGAATCAGTCATCATAAAACACTTTATCGTGGGCGATGCTTATTTAACTTCGTATTATTCTTTGATTTTTTTTCATTGGTCATGCGTAAAATCTGGATATGATCTAATACGAACAACGCCGTTATGCGCGTTGCAAATTATATATGTATTTCTAAAATATCAGTTCTGTTCAGAGAGAGAGAAAGAGAAAGAAAGAGAGAAAGACAGTCTTGGAAATAAAAAAAATATCTTTATCTTAAAATAAAATATATTGATTATCATTTTTAATCAAAATATCTTTTAATTTTTACATCAATTTTACAATACCACTGAAAAGTGAGAATAATGTGAATGTAAATGTATAATGTTATTTCTTAAAATTTTAAAAGTGTAAAACTTTGTAAATCTGATCTTAAAAAAAGTAATAGATTCGGGGCCTTCAGACCCAAAATAGGATATAAATGAATAAATTACTCTGAAATGTGAAAAGTTATTCTGAAGAGGACAATAATTTGGAGAAGAGCGAACTGAAAACGTGAAAATTATATGATAAAATTGTAAATTGCTTGAATCTTTTCAAAGTTTAATGGAGCGTACAGTACATTTTATGCATCAATGATTAACGCATACAATACGCTACTCTGCATTATAAATGAGTACTATGAGTCATCACTGTTATCGTCATCGTACATTTGGGCACTTTTGATGCTCTCGCTCTCCTCTGGTTTCGGATCAGAACTCGAACGGTGGGCGATCGTCGCAAATACCCATCATGGACATGCTCTTATATGGTTCGTCATGAGTCGTTTCTGTACATGCCCCCGAGACTTCGAGGTCGCCTTCATTGCATAATTCATGGACGCCTCGTGTACGCGCGTTTCGCTGTCTACTCCAGAAAGAGTCCCGTTTGTTCGAGAAATCATACTGAAAACAGATGCGTGTTTCAGTTACCGGGACGCATTTAAAATATCCACATGCGAAAAATAGAAAAACTTATAGCTCAGATTCTCCTTGAAAATATTTTTTTTTTTAAGCCAAAGTCTGTTGAAAACTAAGTGTTTGCGTGTAAAAAGGACATTTAAATCATTCTTACATTAACAATTATTTCTTATATTTAGAATACAATTATTTCCTTCTACAAGATTTATAGATTATCCGCTTCTCGTCATTATAGAGAAATGTACATATTGTAAATTTTTCTCTGTCAAAAAGAAAACACACACTTCTTCAGGCAACATGGTCGGCATGACACAGAGACCCTGGACACCCACAAAAAGACGAGGCCCGATCGCCGCCGAATATAGCAGTCCGGGACCGGCCTGCGTAACTTTACCACCATTAATAGGTGAGTATTTAAATTGTAATTACTCTTCACGAGAAACAATAGCTTAATTAATTGAGAGTATTATTAATAAATAATCATTAGCTCTACTAAAAATCGTTCTCTCTGTGGTTCATTTTAATTTATAACTGTATAATTATCAAAAAGTTATTACATCTTACTTTGTCTTACTGTAATATTTATATTTATATTTTTTATAGAGTTTGTATATTTTATACAATTTATTTATTATATATATATTTATTTATATTTTACATTAATTATAAAAATTCTCTTTATTTATTACATTTATTCATTAAAGCTATTTATTAGAGGTCGTTAATCTTTCTTAAGAACTTGATATTTAAAAAAAATATTTTAACTCATAATTACATTTATTATCGTTACATATCTTTTGACAGTAATTTATAGTTTTTTTAATTGAAGAACACAATAAGAACAATTTCCTTGTGAGATATATTGTGAGAATTGATTCGTCGGCAAAACTTCCACGACGCAGTTGAACTTATTAATTAACATATCATTACAACCATCATCTGCATGATTGCATTCCGATCGTTATGCAATTATGATTTACGAGCTACACGCAATGACGACGTTTTATAATTAATAGGCAATCGTCTGTTTCCGCACTATAATAAGTTGCCTTGTGACTTTTTACTTTGTTGAATTCTTTTTTCAGTTAATTAGTATTTATCAGATCTTCTGTGATAATATATGTAATAATAATTTATATGATGTAATGTTCTATTATATTGTAATCTGTATCATATTTGTAGGAAAAACAGTTACAGATTCCAAACGAGAAAGAGCACCAGCATTCTCCTTCGGTAGCAGGTAAAACTGATAATTTAAATTTTAATGAAATTTAATTTTAGTCGTCAATTTCAAATTGTTATTTTATGAAATACTTTATAAATTTTATATCTTAATACTTTAGAAATACTATTCAATTCCTGTATCTTAAAAAACAGAGCTGTGATTTTATCTCATAGATCTAAAGTATGCTTTATAATTTTCTAATTTCTAATATGTCTCACTTAAGTTTATATTTTATATTATAATCTCACATATTTTTTTAGACATGCAGCGAAAAACAATAGCGCTGGACCTGGTCCTGGACAATATAATGTCTCTGGGCTTAGCGCAAAAGGTAAATGATGCAAACAAAATTTGGCAGAATATTGTTTAAAATTTTAAAGAGAATTTCTTCCAAAAAATTATGAAAAATTAGATACATATTATTTATAATTGATTTAAGTACTTAAATTATTTGACTAAAACGTTTGTTTGAAATAAGTAACATGCGATAGCTATTACCTTGATCGTGTTGAAATACAATAATAACATTAAGCGAAGCAAAAGCACCTTACGAACGCGTGATTGCTTCGCGAACTTGCAAGTTCTGTCGGCTGAGGTATCGACCAAACTCCAAACCGCCGATATTCCATAGGAATGATACATTTTAATGGCCAATGTTCACGAAATTCCTTCGCTTTGGGCTTGAATAGAATCGGCACGATCGATACATGTACATACAACTTCTTTAGACTTGACCTGCTTTGGATAATAATGTACTTCAATTTATTAGGTTAAACAGTAATTTGTCATTAGTTTTTTCTTTTTAAAAACTAGAATATTATTCTAATCTTAGGCGTTTTCTTCTTTTCCCTTCCCTTTCTCTTTTTTCTCTTTCTTTAACGCAAATTATATTCACTTTAATTAATTGATAACAAATAATAAATAACACAGGAACACAGCAATAATATTACAAAATTTTTGAATTCTTAAAAATTTTTTAGGGAAGGATGAGGCACCGGCCGTGTCGCTATACGGTCGAACGAAATCGACGAAACCGGAAATTACACCAGCTCCGGGCGATTACAATCCGCAAAAAGCGCAAAAGGTTATTTTGAATAGTTCGCCGAAATATTCCTTCGGCGTTAAAACACAAATTGAGAAGGTCAGCTGTACACCTGGTAAGTTTAAACTTATACATAATTTATATAAATTTTTAATTACAAATATATATATATATATATATATATATATATATTATATAAATTTAGGAATAGCACGCAAAAATCGAAAGTACGGCAACCATAAAATATTTTTTATTACAGAATTAATTTATTAAAAAATATATTTATATCTTTTTATGAAAGATTATTAGACGCGTATTACACTTATTGTTAGTTTTAAATATACGATAATTCGCTTTACAAATTTGTACATATTTTATTCTTTGAGGAATTTAATATGTTCTGTTAAATTACAACTTTTTACGTTGCAGTTACAGACAAAGTTCTGTAACTACCGCGGTAAACCTAATCCATTGTGAATATCCTAAAATAACTACTAATCTATAGAGAGTCTACGGTAATTACTTCGTTAGAAACAAAAAGTTTCTAAACTGTGACGTATATAAAGGAAATACGTATATTGTCCTTTAATCTATTGCAATAACATGTTTTAGAATTTATAATAAATTCCGTATACTCAATTAATTAGATAGTAAAATAACTGCATACAGATTGTCACAATAGGTATTGCCGACAAAAATTTTAATTATTTTAATTAAGAAATTTTGTACGAGCAGATAATTGAAAAGCACCATTTACGTCGTATACTCTTACATTATATCAATTATATAATTAAAATATGACTACATATATAACTATTGCATCTCGATCATAGCACCGAGCAATTATCGCGCTGAAATCGTGAATCTCTACAGAGCAGCGTTTACTTTCGGCGTAAAAGCTATGTTGGAAAGATCGAGCGTTATGTCCGGTAATTATATAGTCAATTAAATACATGTAGCCGCGATCTGAATATTTCGTGTACTAATAGCAATCCTTGGCAAACTAATGAGAAAGATGCACAGATACGATAATACATGGTTAAATAAAACAGCAAGAAATTTAGCATGTTGATTCAATTTCATATAATTTATATGTGTTATAACAAAATAAAATTGCATTTCGAATTGTGTTATTTAAAGTCGTTTAATATTGCGATAATTATTGAATGTCATTTAATCTCATCCATTTGAAACAATTCTCTCGTTTCGATTACACGAGGAGCATTTATTATTATTATTTTTCCGAGGTCTAGAAATATTCTTAATAATTAATGATTTATATAAATCGTATATATAAAGAAATGTACCATATTATATTATTATATATATATCGATGCAATAATGTTTAGGAAAATCGATGTCACCGCAATTAATTGGCGATTAGCTATGGGACTTCATTTGAGGATTATCGCATCAAAAAGTCAATTATTCAAAGCTATATTGTCACCGAAGAATTGCCGTTTAGGTACAAAAACGTGGTTTTTTTTAAACATAGAAACATTAAGACTCACGTAATCTAGCGATAAAAACATGTAATGAATTTGAGTCTTTTAAGCACTGTAAATTTCTCAGAATGGCATTATAATTACGAAATCGAGATAGCAATAATTTTTCTTTCCCAGTATTTCACCTTATGCCTCTGAGTATTCCATTTTTATCCTTAAAATCCACAGTAATTAACTATGCACGTGTGACATTTAGAATGTAGCTAAAGGTAATTGTGTGTAATTAATATAGATTGATTAATGTATGATGTAGCCAACAAAGTAAACAAAGAGAACGCAATGTTTTTGTGATTCGGTATTTATAGAGATGTGCAATGCGCACTAAATTGATAGCTGACACGTAGCCGCATATATACGTATAAAATTAATAGCGTAGTGTCGCTTTTCGCCGTAAAGTGTTTTGTTGCATGTCTCGCGATATATGTTGGACATATCCCCGTACCTCACATCGTTAATATCTTCCCTCCCACGTATATTAATCGATTAAGTGACTTGGCAGTAATGCAAATAGAAAATCGCCGTGCACGGAGGAACTTGTAAAATTTATCGACAAGTTTCTAGCTCCAGGTACTTATCGTCCTGAAAAAACGAGGCTTGACGGTGCACCGCAGTTTACGTTCGGATTCAAAACGCCGCTCGATAAGCTGAGCGACACACCAGGTATAATGCAAGAAGAAATAATATAAGAGATAAACAATTAAATTAGAATCCCAATTAGATAGATGCAATTGAGCACACAGATCCGTTGAGAACCTTTTATTTTCCCTTTCTAATAAAGATCTAATAAAAATTTTATAAGATTGAAGAATACTAATTATAAGTAATTAGATAATATGCTCTCTCGTCTTCAAATTTTAAAGAGAAAAACGGTGAGAGAAACATTTCATTGTATTTCTAATTTCTTTATATATATGTACGTTGCATTATTATGAACTCTTGTTTATTGTATAATGCGTTCCCTTTTCCAATGCAGCGCCTGGAACATACAGTCCAGAGAAGGTGAATTTGGAAAAGGGTCCACAGTACAGTTTGACTGGCAAAAGTCGAATCGAGAAGTGCAATGGTACGCCAGGTACGTACAGATTCGTATATCTGTTTCTAATAAGCAGAGATTATTTTTTCTGAAAAAAAAAACTGACTTTTCTTCGACAGCACCAGGTGCGTATTGTCCCGAGAAGGTGAAATTGGATCCATCACCGCAGTTTAGTTTCGGATTAAGACCTGCTGTGGAGAAGCCGAACGATACGCCAGGTATATATTATGAATCATTTATCATAGAGCGTCTCTGTTGAATATATATATTTTTTCATTTTAGCGCCTGGTACATACAGTCCTGAAAAGGTAAACTTGAATAAAGGGCCTCAATATAGCTTGAGTGGCAAGGGACCAGCCGAAAAACTCGCCGACACTCCAGGTAAAGTTGTTATTTGTAATCATAGACTTTACATGTGAATCATAATTAACAACACAAAAATTAATCGTAAAATACAGAGGCGTTAAATAAATAAAATTTAACAATCTTACTATACGTTTGACATTAAATACAGACATTAAATACGTTTGACATTAAATGACAGGTAAAGTTGTTATTTGTAATCATAGACTTTATATGTGAATCATAATTAACAACACAAAAATTAATCGTAAAATACAGAGACGTTAAATAAATAAAATTTAACAATCTTACTATACGTTTGACATTAAATACACTTATGAATGCCGTAAAGTAGCAATATGCGATTTTCAGCGCCTGGAACGTATCATCCCGAGAAAGTTAGATTGGACACCACGCTGCAATATAGTTTCGGAATTAGACCTTCTTTGGAAAAACCCAGCGATACGCCAGGTATAATTAACACACGTTGTTAAATAATATATTCGTCATTTTACATTTATTGTGCGGTATTTATAGCCCCTGGAACGTATAGTCCAGAGAAAGTGAATTTGAATAAAGGACCGCAATACAGTTTAACTGGCAAAGGACCTGTCGAAAAGCCCGCGGATACGCCAGGTGTGTAAAAGTTGCAAAAGCTGCAAAAGCAAGTTATTTGTAGATGTAATGATATAATAAAACAATTTTTAGCGCCTGGAGCATATTCTCCGGAAAAAGTAAGATTAGATAATACGCCGCAATATAGTTTCGGCATCAAGCATGCTCCAGATAAATCTAGTGACACACCAGGTAATATATATACATATATAATCATTTTACAACAGTATTGTACATTAACAGATGGTTATAATTATTGCACATATTTATTTTTATCTCGCAGCACCAGGTACTTACAGTCCAGAAAAAGTGAATTTGGACAAAGGGCCACAGTACAGTCTAACTGGCAAGGGGCCCGCTGAAAAACCCGCGGATACGCCAGGTATGTAAAAAATGCAAAAACTTCAAAATAAATTGTTTATAAATATAATAGCATGATAATATGGTTTTCAGCTCCTGGAGCGTATTCTCCGGAAAAAATAAGACTCGATAACACACCGCAATATAGTTTCGGCATTAAGCATGCTCCGAATAAACTCAGTGATACGCCAGGTAATTAATTGATTCTGTTTAAGCAGGAAAAAATAGGTCCTTATCGCATGCGCTTACTTTTATTTCGCAGCACCTGGGACTTACAGTCCGGAGAAAGTAAATTTGGATAAAGGGCCACAGTACAGCTTAACTGGCAAAGGTCCTGCGGAGAAACCTATCGATACACCAGGTACATAAAATTCTTCATAATAAATATAATTTTTAAATATATTAATATATTTATAATATATTAAAATGTTTAGCACCTGACGCATATTCGCCCGAGAAGGTAAAATTGGATACTACACCGAAATACAGTTTTGGACTTAGAACTGCTCTAGACAAACCCAGTGATACGCCAGGTAATAGACTAATTAATTAAGTATTTATATTCATATACTTTATTATGGCATCTTTATACAGCACCTGGCGCCTACAGTCCAGAAAAGATAAATTTAGATAAAGGACCGCAATACAGTATAACTGGCAAAGGATCTGCTCTGAAAACTAACGATGTTCCTGGTACGTTTTAGATTTTCTTGAAATGCAATTATAATATTCGTCATCGTTGGTGTTTATTTTCAGCACCTGGCACATACAGTCCCGAGAAGGTGAACTTGGACAAGGGGCCGCAGTACAGTTTGGCCGGAAAAGGGATGCCGGAAAAATTAAACGACAATCCAGGTGAATGTCATATCACCATAGGAGCTAATTCCAAGACACATATTTCTTCGACACACTATTAACATGCGAAGAAAGAACTTAATGATAGACGATTATTAATTTCTGATTGCCTCGCCTATAGGCCCCGCTGATTACAAACCAGAGAAAGCTCTAAATCTGGAACATAAACCTTATTACAGTTTTGGTAATAGGAAACCTTTGGATAAACCTAGAGATACACCAGGTAACGGTGTGGATTAACACGGTGTGGATTAACATTGCATCTTTAGCGATCGTTTTCTAAATGGGCTAATGCGCGTAAACGGCATAGAAAGAAGATAATAAACGATATGATTTTCTGATTGCTTTTGGTAGGACCAGCCGATTACGCTCCAGAGAAAGCTCTAAATCTGGAACATAAACCGTATTTCAGTTTCGGTAATAGAAAACCCCTACACAAATCCCGCGATACACCAGGTAATGGTGTGAATTATTAAAAAAAAAAAAAACTAATGAACCGTCTGATAATCTAATATAAATGAGAATGTAATAATCGGCATGAAAAATATTAATTTCTGATTGCTTTGGTAGGCCCTGATAGATACAATCCAGAAAAAGCTCAGCATCTGGAACATAAACCTTATTTTAGTTTCGGTAATAGAAAGCCCTTATATAAGCCTAGCGACACACCAGGTAATGGTTGGAAATATTGGAAATTAACGGAATGTTAATATTACATTTTTGTTCTGGCTGGGGTTTATATATGAATGCTGTGCAAATCTAAAGTAGGCATGTCGTAGTTACATTAAAACGCTTCTTCGACCTTTTCCCATTAATTGTTTACGAAAGAAACAATTGTACGTAATATACATATACTATTAAGATTAATGCCTGTGAGAAAGTAGAAAAAAATGAGATAGATACCGAAAAGTGGAATTATGTCTCTGTGCTTTGATTTCTTAACATTTTAATTTGATCGATTTTAAGCAGGATTGTTGTAATAAACATGTGTTATAAATATATGTGTATAAATGTAATAAATGTGTGAACATTACATGTTTCTGTTTCTTAAATATATGTCGTAGTACTAGTACGGTGTCTAGTAGCCTTGTGCACGGGATAAATGTAATAACCGGAATTAATACTTCTCGAGACATTTACAGAAGCATTTTTACAATTCATTTTGCAGCTCCCGGTACATATAGCCCCGAGAAAATAAATATGTCTCAGACGCCGCAATATAGCTTCGGCGTTAAAACCGAAATTTATGAGAAGACCGCTGTGCCAGGTGGGTCCTGCCATTATTATTTATTCTTAATTATTTTCTTGCATTGATATTTGAATTTGACGTCTTTTTTTTATCATTTATTAATCTATAATCTATTTTATAATTTATTTCTCAATTGATTCCAGGTCCTGGCGAGTACAGCCCAGAAAAGGCAATGCTTTTGTTGCAGAAAGCGTTGCAATTTACTTTCGGCCTCAGACCGCCTGTGAGCAGACCAAACGACATCCCAGGTAAATAACTCGATCTGCGGTAAATATATATAAATGCATGTTATAAAGCATGTTACGTAGCAATTTTATTCGCGTACGTTGACACACATGGAATACAGAATCGCAATTAGTTTCTCACGCGGTCATTGGCTGTATTTAATTATTTTGTTTCTTATTGCTACAATTTATTCGCACAGCCTGCACTCTGTGAAATATTTAATGAGATGCAAAATTTTGTCGGAGATGTAATTTCACATGAAGATATCCTACAAATTGTATTACAAAAAAAAATGCGTGAAAAAGAAAGAATACGACGTAAATGGTGAATGAGATTGCATTTAAAATAATATAATGAAACACAATGCGTTATAAATTCTGAGAAAATAGATCAATCAAATTTCAGCACCCAATATATATAACATCCCCTCCGCCCTCGGCGGAACTAAAGAGGGTAACAAGAAAGCGGCACCCGCCTATTCAATATCCGGTAGGCAAAAGGTCTTTACGGATGATCGTGTCCTCGTACCTGGACCGGGTGCATACGAGACCATTAAACCGGATGCGGTCAGAGCGAAGAGTCCGGCGTACAGCATAAGCGCGCGTTTTCAGCTGCCTAACGATCACTCGAAGATTCCAGGACCAGGAGCACACTGTCCGGAAAAGGTAGATATAATAAAAAGAAAACAAAAGTCAAAGACATGCAAAATAGAAATATAAAAATTAGAATATATGTAAAATATAATAGATATAAAACATATATAACATATAAGTATAATTGTAATAACGCATTGCTAGAATTTGAAGGTACAATGTAATAATATTCAATAATATGTAGCACACATATATATATATATATATATATATATTGCTACATATTATTGAATATTATTATATTGTACCTTTATATATATATATATATATATATATATATATATATATACACACATATGTATAACATAACAATGATAATGATAATTAATAGAATTAATTAATGCACTATTGTATTTCAGGTGCTTCTCGATATTCCTCCTGCGCATACATTTGGCATCAGACACTCACCGTACATTTGTAATTTGAAGGACGCTGTTTATTAATTCATTAATTAGTGAAAACTAGCAGTTTATTGACTAAGGCATATTTTTTCCATTATTTGACATGATCAATTAACAAATCTTAAAAACAGACAAGTTTTATTTTTTCTTTTCTTTTGATTTCTTTCTTTTTATTTGCTTTATTAATTATTACTAATTCCGTAGAAAAAAAACATCAGCAGAATAAGAAAATATATATTATGCTTAGACAAAACTATTATGTTATAAAACAAAGAAATTTAAATATATCAAAGTCACTGCAAACAAAAGATTAAAGATATTACAATATGTGTGTAGCATTGAAAATTTCAATATTTATTATTTAGAAAATCTAATATTTGCGTGGCATTTAATTCTTCGTAAAATTTCAACAAAATAAAGAAGCTTCACAACATAAAAGTTTTATAAGTACAAATATGACTTTAAAATCAATCATTTAATGTAGTTCGACAATACTGCGATAATCTTTATATAAAAATATTTTTATAAATTCATTAAATTTTACTTTGTAATTTTCGTAATGCAAGATTAAATAATTATTTACATTTACATTAAATTACATTGTTATATTGGTATAATACTCAATGAAGAATTGCATGGGAAAGAACATGAAAACTTTTAAGTAAAAAGAGCACATATATTAATTTTGTTACATATATACACTTCAGTAAAAAAAAAGTATATAAAAATATATTTATTATTTAGCGAAATATTCCTGCACATTTATGGCACAGTATTATAGACGAATTTTACAAATATATATTTCATATAAGTCACTATTCGTTGAAAAATCAAAGAATAATTTTTTCTAAATTTTATATATGTACATAACAATTTTATATCTATTTTATATAAAATAATATGTATTTATTCAAGTAAAAAACTAAGTACAAATTTATAACAATTTCAGTATAAACGTACAAAAATTATTCTCTGGAACAAGTTTAAGACCTTTTATCATAGTGATATCTTTTATGAACATTATCATTTTACACAGTGCCCAGTCATAAAATATCCAATTGCTCTTTAAAAAAACTGATTTGAATTCATATTACTCACATTCATACATCCAATTGTTTTGCACTGCCAATATTTTTCTCGTAAACACATTCTCCCGAAATCCATGTCGACAATAATTCGAGTTTTTCATCAAGTAGTATAAAATCAGCGTCGGCCCCGAAATTCAAAACACCTTTGTAGGAATCGATACCAAGGGTTCTCGCGGGATGTAAAGTCGCCGCCTCTAAAGCCTCGACTACTGTGCAACCTGCATCATGCAATTACATGTCTACATGTTATACATTCAATAGAAATATGACGCAAACATTAATTATTACAAATATGCTACATATTTTCATTTTTATAATGTAATTTACCTGTAGCTTCTTTAAAGTATCTCACGCATTTGGAAAGCTCTGCCATGCTACCACACAGAGTATTTGTTTCGGCGATATATGCGCATCCTTTACGTATTTCTATGTTAAACTGTCCTAATTGATAAATTCCCTCCTCCAGACCCAACGCTGATATCGCATCAGTTACAAGCACAAGACCTGTAAACAATTACATTTTAATGTTATTAAAATTGTAACACAATCTATTGTGAGATAAATATAGATACATAATCTACAAACCTTCGGGATGCGTTCTATGAGCGATTCGCAACGCCGCAGGATGAGTATGAATCCCGTCAGAGATTATACCAAAATGAATAATTCTTCCAGGTGGAATTTGGTCGGAAGTTAAGAGACCAACCAATCCTGGATCTCGATGATGGAACTATAATTGAAAAAAATACTATACTTAAAATATTTTTTAGAAATATAGGTAAATTATAAATCTCTAATGTATTTTACAACTCACGGGCAACATAGCATTGAATAGATGAGTGATAAACGACGCTCCATGTTTAACAGCCTCTTCTCCTTCACTTAAATTTGCTATGGAATGTCCTAAAATATGTCGTACAACGTGAGTTAAAAAATTTTTTATCTGCAGGATTAAATATATACAAATTATAAAAATTAAAATATGCACTTCCAAAGTAGGAAATCTTTACAATTGTATTTAATTATAGCATACTATCGGTGAGATATTAAGCCTGTAGTCTTTTGCTCTAATATAATATTTTTTCTGGTCTGCGTGGTTGTCTTAAACCATAATTCCTAAACTTTAAGCGAGCTGTTTCTTTCAAGCTCAAATTTCAGCTGTAAAGTTTGAAGTTTAGAATTTACAGCAAATTACTAATGTCAGAGCAAAAGGTTAAAAGCTTGTACCTATTGTAGGCCGAAATTAAAATCTTAGCTTACCAAGAGATACTTTAATATTTCTTCTACACAACTCTTCAATAACAGATGTAGCATTTGCAATTTCAGGTGCTAACGTAAACATGCACACATTGTCCAGATTGCCATACATATCAGTGACTGATTTAAAACCCTATTAAGAAAAATATGTATAAGTCAAACTTTGTTCTATTGAATATTTTATAAATTTATTCAGAACAGATAATTATTACCTCATCAAATTTTCTAATGCAATATTCTGGATGAGCACCTTTCTTCTCAGGGCTAATAAATGGCCCTTCTATATGGACACCCAGTACACCAGCACCATGGCTACCTCCATTTCGCTTCTTTATCCTTGGTAAGATTTTGTAATACATCTCAGTGGGTGATGTAACCAATGTGGGACAAAAAGACGTTACTCCATGTGCTAGCAATCCCTTTGCTACTTTAGCAATGCCTCCTTCCACATCGTCAACATTGCATGAGAAATCTATGCCAAATCCTCCTGTCAAATAAATTGCAGGTATTAAATCATCTACTTATTTACAAAAGTAAATAAAATTAATAAGATACTCATTAAATATTGAAAAATCCTACAACAATTTTAACAATTTACAAGTTCTTTTGTACTTGATAAAATATATTTTTGTATCTATATTTTTCTTTATTATTTTATAATCTACATCTTGTATCAAACTTTACATTCAAAGATTTTTAAACTTCAATTTTTTTATGCTACATAAAGTATTAATTTTTTACTTTAGAAAGATAAGAAAGATATGCAAAAGAGTGAAATCAAGCACATTAAGAATGTACTTATTTAAATACCATTGATCTGCACGTCTATATACCCCGGTGAGATCAAAGCGCCGCCACAGTCTATCCTAACATCTGGCTTGATCTTCTCGTCGTAGAAGATCTTCTCCGGATTCACGATCTTGCCGTCTCGCACCCATAGATCCTCCGTCTGAATCCTGCTGTCGCGCAAGATCTTGCAATTGCAGAATTGCTTGAGAACACCTCTGTTGTTTCGCAGCATGCTCGATGATTGCGTGACGACAAATGACCCCGAGCCACCGCGATTTTATAAATAAGAGTCTTATCTTCGCGGCCGTATCCAAAGCATTATCAACAGTTATCAATTATATGTGTGGTATCCACGTCGCTGCGACGATCCAGCATTTAGGCCACCAAAATGGCGATTGGTAGGCGGGCACAATGAATCGCTACGTTTAAGGATCCGTCATGATAAGGTGATTAAACAACCGACAACAAGCTCGGCTAGTGTGTATGCTTAGCTACATGAGAAAAAAGT
This sequence comes from Tetramorium bicarinatum, assembly GCA_928718305.1. Lineage (NCBI taxonomy): Eukaryota > Metazoa > Arthropoda > Insecta > Hymenoptera > Formicidae > Tetramorium > Tetramorium bicarinatum. Next base: position 3,690,670 of record OV788321.1, read on the forward strand.
CCATTAAAAATCTATAACATGTATAATTTTAATTTGTAGCACAGATTATAATAAATCTCATTGCTCATTTTTCCTCATATAACAAAAATTCCACGAAAATTCTTTAATTTGTTGTAATAAAATGCTAAATTATATGACTTTATATAATTTTCCTTATAACTTTTATAATTAAACTTTCATTCTTTAAATTAAATTGATAATTTCTTTAAACAATTAATATTATAGGTTAGCCGTCTGTATACAATCTAATTATGCAACTTAATCTATGTACAAACAATTGTAATTATTTTTAATTGTTCACATTAGGCTCTCTTTAAAAATCATATGATACAGAGTCACGTGGTATACTCACAGCAGTGCATATATATGTATATAAGAAATTAATGGCGGCTCGGTTTAACTTCTGTCTCTTTCTATCACATGCGAAATAATTACAGTGAGCAAACTAATAGCGTTTTCGAGACTCGACCCGACTCCGAATCGGGTCAAGTAAGATCATAAGTTCGATTGTATGTACGTAGCAGACGAACTCTAAATCGAACTTATATAACTTGGAGTCGGGTCGAGTCGATAAATTGAAAACGCTATAATTAATATACGGCAATTTGTAACTACAGCTTTAAGCCACCAATGCGTTCCGAAACCCATTAAGGAAGACTCGCGCGTCTCTGCGCGAGCGCACTACGTGTGTGCGTCGCAACACATCGATACGATCCACACGATTGACGTTTACTGGCGGCCCGAGAAGAGGAAGCTGGGAGAAGCGAGTTCAAGCGAATTGGAGGTGTTTCCCTCGGCTGACGAAGAGTCGCACATTCCGTCGAAAATCTGTAGAACATCAAGTAGGTTACCGCAAGTGAAAAGAAAGTCTCTGTCGGATCATCTCGAATAGATTGTAAACGAATATAAACGGTAGACTGATCCCACTTGGCGAGGGAAATTTTGTTAACCTTAAATGTCAAATGTCGCGCAGACTATCTTTCTTTCCGAGATATACTTTATCTGTGTCCTTTATATTGTCCCCCCGATGTTTGTATAATCATCCCAATTTAGTGTGTATACAAAAAGTAGTTTAGAACCATTCTGTTTTCGATAAGCGTTATGTACATACCGTCTGAATACAATCTTTTCAGTCTTTCCTCAAACTATGGACGCATTTGGTGACAATTTTGTCGAGCCTGATGTGGATCCAGCCGCAGAGTTCCTGGCCAGGGAACAGGATCAGCTGGCTGGTTTAGAGGATGACATCACGCCGATGGCTGTGACCCTGGCCGCGGCAGCTGCAGGTCAAACCGAAGGTAAATAAAACTCGATATGCAAATAAAGAAAAAGTATTTGTAAAGTTTAATCACATACCATTTATCTGTATTATACCTGCGTGTGCGAATATTGTAAACACAGACAATAATTTCGTAGACGAGCTATCTGGAAAATTTGGAAATCTGAAAGTTGGCCCAGGAGGCGACGCTGAGGGCAGCTTTGAAATTGTAGACACCATCGGGCAGCCTGCAGAAGCACAAGCAGCGCCAGCAGGTATGAAGTTATTTTTCAAGAGATCTCCATTATTGTTGGGAATTGTTTTATACATTTTATACATGCACACAGAACCAGTGGTTCCTGCGCCAGTGAAGGAGGAACCTGAAAAGATAAAAAAATGGAGGGAGGAACAGAAGGCACGTCTTGAAGAGAAAGGTAACAGAAGCATTCGATTTTATTGTTAAAATGTGATATTTCTTAAGAATAGTACTGACAAGGTGGAAACTTTTAGATGCAGAGGAGGAGAAAAAGAAGGAAGAGTGGAGAGAAGCTGCGAAGAAGGAGTTAGAAGAATGGTATAAGCATCATGCTGAAGCCATTAATAAAACGAAGACAACCAACAGGTAATTACTGATCTTTTATTTTCTTTTTTTCTATCCTGTGAAACCAGCTAAAACTGAACATTAAATTGTGATTGCTAATTAGAATCTTTTATGACCGTCTATTGAATTGTTTTTAACAAGGCTTGTACCTAACAAGAATGCAATATTTGTATTTAAAGAGATGGAGTAATATGTATCGGAAACGCAAAATATTGTTGAGAAATATTAAATTGGACTAAATTCATCATATTGATATACAGTTAATATATATAATTAATATGGATAGTTAGTCCAATATTATGCTATGTATAAACTTTGAAGTTTTTAATATGTATATATTGTGTTTTCATTTCGCTTCTTAGGGAGTCAGCCAAGTAAGTTAAACTATCTTTATCCGCATGAGAATATGCATTGCATTACAATTTACGCATTGTAATATAATTTGCTTTGGAAAACGCCAGAATTGTGTTTGCTTAGAATATGAATCAAGAATATAAAAGTGTAGTTTTCTCAATATCTTTCTTTCGCTCTTTTAATTATCACGATATTGCTTCTTAATGAGTTACCTTGAGACTGCACTAAATAATATTGCATAGTGAAAGTATCTTCAAACTCGTCTTTATTTTATAATATGCAACTGGCTGATTTAAATGACGTAGTAAATGCACTTGTTAATCCTTGAATGTTAATGATGAATTGCCATTCCTCTCAATCGTGTTAGAAACCATTTCCATAAACTGAAAGAACAGAACTTGTTAATCAAGCATTACTTGCTTATGCACAATATGAATGTTATAAAACACCGATTGATTCTGACACCGAGTCTAATAGCTACGCGTCACATTTGTGTTCATAACACGCAATAATTTAAGAACAATACAAATTTATTTCTATTTTTTTCTCTGATACACTTAATTCCTCATTTCTTTACATTACTAACTGATATACAACGTGTGATCTGACATTATTTGATACACACTATTTTACGAATAGGAATGCGGAGAAGCAGTTCGTCGCAGAGGCGGATGAGGTTGAACCAGGCACCGAGTGGGAGCGCATCGCCAAGCTCTGCGAATTCAATCCAAAATCGTCCCGCACTTCCAAGGACGTTTCCCGGATGCGTTCGATTATTTTGCAGTTAAAACAGACACCGCCCACTCCCATTAACGCTTGATTAAATTAAAGAGGTTATCTTCATAATTAGACTTTGAGAATACGAATTATGGCAAACAAACGAAAAGAAATATGATAAAGAAAAAGATATAATGCACGTTGCGATCACGACGTAATTAACAAAATTCATAAATGTTCTGTTAAATAAGAAATAAGTAATATTATTATATATATATAATAAAAGTTATTGATAATAAATACATTATGAAGTACATGAGTAATATATATTTGCGTGAGATGTGACGGGGATCGACGAATGTATTTTCCACTAATGAGCATTTATTGTAACTATAAACGGTGAACAATAAAACAAAGTATACGCTAATGATTTTAAAAGTTTGAGCACGAAGGCTTCTAGTTACAAGTCTTGTAAAAACGTCTCAAAATATATCCCTCTTTTATCTTATCTCAAATACATTTAGGATTCGCTTATCCAACAACATTGTGCAAAAAAGGTTTATACATTTTACATTACCATCGCTTAAAACTTCTTGAGGTCATTATTAATTAGTTAGCTTCAAGGAAACTAATTTGTTTTTCTTTGTTAATAGGATATAATCTATAAGAAACAGTCGTTAATCCAAAGTTTGGCAATTCGGATGTGTCAATAAAACTGGTATAAATATTTAATTATTTGTAAAGAGTTTTCTCCTGAGGGATTTCGTGTTAAATCTGTAAAAGGAAGAAAATGATTGTGCATTAACATAAATGATATTACTATTATTAACAATAAATAAAAATAAAGTTTAAAGTATATCATGTTTATATTATGTACCTGCATGGATCACGGTTTATAGCTAGCTGCATGTCGTGTCGCCAACGATAAATACAAGGATACATATCAGGACAAATCGCAGATGAAAGTGCGTTGTAAACAGCATAATCTAATTTCGTTGGTGAAGACCTAAAAACATTAACAATCATATAAAATAAAATATTGTCAAATGAATATTCGCCTTTGCATGACAAATAATGCGAAAGAAATTCGTTTACCCTTCGATAAATATTGATGGACCTTCTTCTGCAATCTGCATGTCATCATCAAAATTTTGATAAAATACTGGCGAGGATGGAGGTGTAAAAAATTCTAAACTATCTGCAAGATAAAAGATAAATAATTCACGCTAATTTGTTTACAGTAATTAACAATTATAGAATATTATAATTTCAAAGGGAGATTATTCTTTTATAAGACGTATAAGAGATTTATAAGAGAGACTAAACACGCGTAATACCTGTATCTTCTTCAACATTATCAATTTCGGTAGTTAATGAGCACAATCCTAATTTATTAGATAAGTATTGTGTATCATTAACGGTATCTATTTCTTTTGATGTCTGTTGGCAACTTATTGGTTTATTTTCAAAACTCATTGGCACGTCTTCAATCTTTTCTCTCTAAGAAAAAAGAAAAAGAACCGTCAGAAAAATTGACTAATATAAACGCTAAAGGTTAATATTATTTGATGTTTTTATACCATTGAGTTCAATTCGTCCATTATCCTACTTTCCTCACTATCCTTAAATCTTTGCTCCAAATATTTTTCGAGCTTCGTCAATCCGTTATCATTCCGAACATCAACAAAATCTTTTAAGAAAGGCCAATATTCCTTCCAAGGCACTTGATATTCCTCAGCAAGTTCTCTAAAAAAAAATATCAGACATTTTTAATTATATTTATTTTAATAAATAATATTTATTGAAAGATACTAAAAAGATTATCTAGTTATCATTTCATAATCTATCAATGAATAATGTAAGAATTATGATCAATGAATAATGTATGAGTAATGAATAATGTAATTATTATCAATGAATAATGTAAGAATGTAAGAAGTACAATTGTTGTAACAATTGCGATTTGTATGTTTATATTTTAAAATATATATCTAAAAAATGCACCCACATATAGCAAATATTAGTATCATCATAAGAACATAATAATAAGTTTTATATTTAATATATGCGTACCTTCCAACACGTTCCAACCCTTTTTCTGTGTCTTGAAGTCTCAAAGTTATATTAGGACTATTCATAATACCGGGAGCATCGCCCTGTCCTTTTCTAGGAGTAACACGTGGTGGTGTTTTCCACTTTTTTCGAAATTCTATCGCCTTTTTCTTAGTCATTGGACCGGCAAACGCGCTTACTTCTACACGAGGACTGATAGGATCTATATTCAAATTCTGCAAACCATAAAAATATATTCCACTTTCTACACAACTAATACCTATGACCTTTTCAAGATTTTGGTTACATACTTACAAGTGGACTAGTCGGTGAGAACGGTTCTCCGATAATAGGTTGACACGCATTGCCTTCTGCTCTCAATACAGGTACATAGTATTGATCTTCCAATAGCATACGTATTTCATGCTTCAAAGCTTCGTCTTCTAGACTCTTTCTAGTGCATATTAACTAAAATCAAAAGATGTTACATATTACACAAGATGACTCTGAAAAAAAGATCTTAACAAAGATGTGAGAACTGAAGATCATAATTCCAAAATGTAAGAACTGAGACAATGTCATATTCGTTAAATTTCGAGGTTATATGAACTTTTCGGAATATTATACTATTTTTAAAACTCCGACGTATTTTTTTCGACTTATGCATTTTCACCAAAATTCGTATCAAAATTATAAAATACTAAATAATTTGTTCAAAACGTACATCTATTGGCAGCTGTTCATATTTGTTTGGCAAGATTTTAATACATTGAGAATAGGATACAAGAACTCGAACGACGTCCTTAAAGCCAAATTTAACAGCAAAGTGTAACGGAGTCTCGTAGAGTCCTTTATCCGGTGTATTTAAATATAAATCCTGCATAATTTGCGCAGGATTTATGTAAGTTTCACATTTATCCTCCCCATAAAGCCACTGCATAAATTTGGGATCTCCAACGGTATTCAATATGAATTCGCACATTTCTGGCTTGTTCTTTCTCGCTGCTATATGTAAACCGTTATATCGAGAACCCATCTAAAAATATAATTATCTTATAAATATTTAGCAAACACATTATTATATAATTTTATATTACAATTTCATCGGAGATAACAATACATGCAAATCAGAAGAAATATTGATACATGTAAAAAAATAATTTCTGTATGTATACAAATAAAAGTAGTTACATTGGTAATTATACATTAAGACAAAGATAGCAAACTTTAGAAAAAAATAGCTATAAATTATATGTTTACCTGCAAAATAGCAGGTGTATCTCCACTACTAATTAAATATTTCGGATTTTCCCATACGATACTCTTCACAGCCTTCAAGTCTCCAGCCTCAATTAATTTCTTAAAGGATATAAGTTCCTCATTGGTCGGTGTCTTAAAATTACTTGACTGTTCCTGCACTGTAGTCATAGAATTATTGCAAGATTGTTTGGATCCAGTTCTCGCGTATGCTATGGCATCGGAACGGTTCTTGAAGCTTTTCAAACGGCCTTTCTTATACGTCTTCATCACTTTTAAGGCATCCTCCACCTCTATGTAAACGTGAACTTCTGAAATAATAATAACAATTAAAATTGAATAATGTGCAAACATTACAAATTTACTTTTCAACATACAACATCTTACTGGTATCTAATTGTAACTGTAAAAAAACGAATCATTTGATTAAATTACCATCGTCATTTAATTCGGCCCTGTATTCCGGTATGTACACGGCATGGTACAGCGTTTCAATCGGGAGGTTAGGACGCGCGTCGCACGCGTTTCCAGCCTCGTTCGTCGCCTCAGTCGTCGTCTCCATCGTACTTTTATTTGGCAAATCACCGACACACTCGTGCGACGCCGGTGTCATGGTCATCGCGCGATACCCTCGACGCTTCCTGCCTGCACCGATCACATGTTCATCGAGAATGACATTTGCCGGGAAACTGTATCAAAACAACACGGAGACTCAATCGCAACTTTTCATTCCGCGTCGATTCGTCGAAAACAAATTTCGAATTCCTTGGGAGAAAGATCGAAAGAGAATTACATAAACAGTGATATCACTTTGCGAGAGAGTGAGTATCGTGTTAAACGGAAACGTACGATGACACAAACGTGTCAACAAAGGTGTCGAGAGCGACGTTTGGCGACGTTCAGCGACATTCAACCACGTTCAACTAGACGACGACTGCGTTCCAAAATTCATCGTCTATAATGCAAATAAACGTGCAACGTTAGATCTATATACAGGCCTGTTCTTTTTAACTGAACTGGCTGCACTAGTTCAGAGATTAGCCTTTTCCCTCCGTTTGGAAGGAGAAAGATAACCTCTGAACTAGTGCAGCCAGTTTAGCTAAAAAAAACAGACCTTAGGGTTAAGCCTAGAGACCCTCTAATCAGAGTCACGAAATAACGTTCATAGTTTTGGATGATACATAAAGTTTCAATCAATCGCGTTGTTCGATTTGGTTAGGATTGTTGAATCGAGCAATGCAATTGGTCGAAATCTTAAGGCTATTCTACAATTGCGTAAGCGTTGTTTGTAAACATAAGGCTGTAAGAATTTGACCAATAATAATCGATTATTCTTCAATCGTAACAAGAATATTCGACTATAATTGGTTTTAAGCCCATTCTACAATAGTTGTCGTAATAGTTGATCGCAAGTTGTCAGTTGCTTTTTGCGACAACCAATAATCGTCAAGCTCCATATGTTACAACCACCAAAGCTCAACGCTCGTTGGTGGTTGCAAAAGGCAATTCACGATTTGCGACTATTGTAGAAGACTCCTTATGGTTGTATTACACGATCGTTGCCGGTTACGGTTATCTATTTCTGCCAATCACAATACAACTAACCAGGACTTATCTGATGCAAGGTCCGTCGATGGAGAGAGACGGTAGGTAAGGTCTTCGCATGGTCGCCATTTTTGACCCGGTGAGAATGTATTAGTGCGCGTCGTACTATAGTCGTCATTATGTGTTAGTATCAGTGCGTGCCAGTGCGTGTTACCGACTTCGAGGTTATGTGAGATATGACTTATTACGAGGTATAACTCATATAAATTTAAAATGTTATAATAATTTAAAGATTTATGTTCAGTAATTAAATCTAACTTTTATACAACCTAAATATTAACATTAACTTAAAAATCTAACATTAATCTTTGGCTGATAAGCTGAGTGATTGTCGGCGCCATTTTTGATCCAAATAGCTTGAAGTGTATGCGAAGACCTTACCTACCGTCTCTCTCCATCGACGGACCTTGATCTGATGCTCCTTCTTGATATTCTTTATTTAAAGGTGATCACATCATTTTGAAGCATTTACATCGTATTTCGTGGCTGTATTGAATCTCTGATGGACCAGAAGCCACTTAACTAAAGAAGAAGAAGACGTCGTATTTCTATTCAAATTACGACAATCTAAAGGTAAGATAAGATCATCAGGTTGTTGTATGTATAGTTAAGTAAATATGTATTCTTCTACATTCTTACATCATTCCTACTTACTAAAATATTTTTGGACTTAACTGGACTTGGAGAGTTCCCCAATACGGAAAATACGATTAGCTATTCTCTTCCGACCACTGCCAAAATCCTGGCGTTGTCTACAATGGCAGTAGGAGTAGTGGATTAAGGGCCGATTTTTCCAACTTCTTAGTAAGCTAAGTAATAGTTAAATCATACGTTTGAACTTATCTAATTTAGAAGATAAAACGAAAATGTGTGATTTAACTATTAGTTAACTTACCAAGTTGGAAAAACTGGATCTTAGGCTATAAGACATCGGAGTAAATTGACGTTTCCAATTAATAGGCCGTAGAATAAGGCAGTAAACAAAATGGTTTCAATCTCATTTCCTTCAATTTGGTAAACCATTTTGTCTATAGCCTTATTCTATGCCCTATTAATCGGAAATGCTAGCTTACTCCAATATTTTATAACCTATTGTTACTACTCTTATAGATGATCACACTATCGGTCTTATACTTCTTGTTATTTTATTCCTTCATGAAATAAACGATGTGGCAGGTATCATCGCGTCCAGCGTTAACTACAGATTTTCAGTACTAACAATAAATATTACTGCGTTCGGTTTTTCCCGCTGAGAATTGAACATCAATAGTTTATGTCACCCTATAGATTTTAAGTACTGGCAAACTACAGTTTACTTGACGTACACTATATGTAGATTTTCAATACTAGCAGTGAATATGGGAATACAGCCATAATTATATAATTCGAGCCGAGCGCTCCTATTGGTCGCTTGAGATATTGCTTTGGCGACCAATATTGTCGAATTTTCACGTCGTGCCGCTTCCCACACAGCTTTATTTCATCTCGCGTTACACTCGACGAGCCCGAGCTTATCAGCATGATCCTTGCGTCTCGTGTTCTTCGTCCACTAACGGTTCATTATGATCGCCCGGTCCCGCGCTTTCAAGTTGGCGCGCATCGCCGTGCCTCATTGGCTCGCGCCGGTCACGTTGCTACGAGGGGGTGGTGCCAACAGCGAAACCACCCTATCTCAGCGAGATCTCACGGCGCTCTTCTCAGTCGATGCCCGGCGGTCCAGTTGCTTCTTGAAACGTGCTAGGATTGTATAGACGTTGGTGAAGCTAGGCGAGAAAGAGAGAAGGCGAAGGAAATTTAGACGAGAGGAGCTTCTCTCCGGAAATCCATCGGGTTGAAGAAGAAGAAAAAGAAGAGATAAAGGGTTCGTATTCCGTTCTGTTTCACCGGCGATTTACCATGGCCGAGGGTGGATTAACGTGAACGTAGTAAAGATATTCGTGACAAAACGTAGAATTGTTGTATTTCGTTCAAAGATATTTCGACGTAGGGCGAACGGTGGAAATATATTTCATCCTCGATCGATTGCCTGATTGTGTGGCTCGATCGGATAAATTAGCCGGATAAAAAAGCCGAACGAGCCAATACTCTCGTAGAATTGCCGAACAATGCAGAATTACTGTGCGAGTGGCGTCAAGTTGAATGCGCCATCAAGATCGTCTCATGTTACAGAAAAATCTCATTTCATGAGTAGCAACACTTTGTGTGTAAGAGAATGCATGTGTAAGAGGACCAACGTCAGTGTTCATTTTTATCAACTCTGATACATTTTTATCTCGGTCTAACTTGCCTTTTCCTGTTCCTAGAACCAGAGAAATAAAAAGTCGATAGAAACGAACATTAATGTAAAACAAATAAGTCGAGGATTATCTACATTGATAGAAGTGGACATTGAACAATTTCAGGATAAGCAGAACCGTCGGAATATCCCTACGAATAACTTCGAAGATTTACACAAAGGCGATTCTTGCGGTCGTCGCCTCTCTTTGTTTTCTTCATAGATTCATTGCGCAGGTACGTTCCTCGGCGGCCCCACACATTGTGGAAATGCCCGGCGATCGCGCGTGTAGGCGAAAAACGAAGGCTATTCGAAGGGAAAAAGGGATTTGCCCATTCCCTTTTTTCTTTTTTTGTTCTTTTCCTTCGGTCGTAATAACCCCGCGTTCCTTTGACCGGTTGGGCTACAGTGGGACGATGGGAAATTCTCGCAGCAAACAAAAAGTCGACGAAGAATGCTGACGCCGCCGAAAAAAGCTCGAACTGTATTTTTTAAAAAAAGTGACTGCTTCATGTTTATATTAAGGTTGCGCGGCAACCGTAAGACCGATTCCGAAAAGGAGAAACGTCCTATGGGTTAGAAGGCAACGCAGAACTATTTTCATTTGTTCGTTAAATTTTTCAGACTTGTTTACAGACTACTGTTCATTTTGACGAATATAGATTAAGATCGGTATTTATAATCTGTTTTTATTTAAAGATTGTCCTATTTTTCGTAACACTGATCGACGCGTCTTCAGGAGAGATTTATTCGATGTAAAAATAAATTCATATCTTATAGGAAAAATATTCAGATTTTCAAAATGTTAATATTTTGTTATGAAAAAAATTTCCTAAACATCAGAGTTATAAAAACCCCGCACGAGGGTCTTTAATTTCGAATTCGTCTTTAATTACTCATACTTTAATTATTCAGATTCCCCTTCGCGTCTATTACTTCTCCCTCCCTCCCCTCTTTAGAGAAGAAAACATCAAATTAATATAAATTACAGAGCAATTACAAAGCAAAACGTTTTATTGTAAATTATTACATATAAGAAAACATGCTTGGAAAAAATTAGTATAAATTAGAAAATGAGCCATTTTTTCTAGTTTCCTTTTCTAGTTCTTGGAATTATAATTAGAAATTTCAATTGTCCATTTTTACTAATATAGATCAACTTCGATCTCGGTTTAATTTGCTTTTCTAAAACCGAGTTTTTATCTATTCCTTCTCTAAATTTAGAAATTCTAATCTTTTTTCAGAAAATACAAAATAGATTGAACCGAGATTAAAGTTAATTTACATTATAGATATTTTTTTAGATTAGATATAGAAATAAAAAATTTTTAAGACTCGAGTATTTGTAACCAATTAATATATTTGAAAAATTTATACAAGTGACATAACTAATTTTATAATTAATTCCAGATTGAACGTACTTTAACAATATGCTAATAATGTTTCTTCTATTTTATGTAATTGAAAAATTATCTTCTGTTTATTGCGATTTTTCTCGTCGCAATGTGACTCCTTAACAGTTTGCAGTCCTTTCTTGCTAGCGTCTTCATATTTCTTTATGCTTACGCTCATGGCGCCGATTATGTACCAGCCTGTTTATACAAAACGTGTCTGAACTAGTTTGAGGCTCGCATAACCTCCAGTTACAAACACCAGGCAGAGTCTCAAGTTGTAAACGATTTAAGGGCATAGATTCGACACAGAGATAGTATTGTGAGCTTAAAAAGAATCCATGTATGTTATTGAAAACTGATTTAAAAACCGAATGAAATCTTTAAAAGTTATTTGGATCTTTCTAAGAAAAATTGGCTGTTAAAAATAATATAAGGTAGACAGTAACAATCTGGAAAAGAAATTATTACCCTTAAAAAACCAAAATTGCCTGTGATCCTAAGACACTATTGACAATACTGATACTATCAATACCTGGTGAATCATAAAAAAAAAAGAGAGAGAGAGACGGAATTATCGATATTGCAGTCCTAAAATTGAAAGCTATAATATAAATGATTTGATAAATAAGTATTTTACTGTTACATATAATTTATTATATATATGTGTATATGATTATTAACAATAAGAATTTTATATTTGTATACTGCCTGACAATAATTCATTCCTATTGTCCCATGGACATAACATTTTAATTCCCAAAATTGTCAGCGGATCAAAATATCAAATGAGTGTGCGATACAAATGGCACTAGCGAACTGTAAAATAAACTCAAAAGTGCCATGAATATATTCCCACGTTTCCCTTGCCTTGCGAGAAGGGTCTAGGAACGAATTATTGTCAGTCTGGTTACTATATTATATACATATTTCTAAGCTCACAATTTTATATATATATATATATATATACATGTATATACACATACATATAGCAACATTGTGCGTCATATCAAAATCAGGATATGCGACATTGTAAGTTGTAATACATGTATTTTATTATGTAATATACTTTACATTTAATATATATGTATTTTTTTAATATTAATACATAAGATATATACTTTATATGGAACGTACATTTCATACATTGCTATTATTAAATATATAAAATGTGAAAATAATTTGTTAAAGGATTGTCAGTTTAGCAATTTGTTGTATCTTAATTTCTTGATACGTCGGAAATTGAGTACAATTTCTATTTTCTCAGTCGTCTCTTTCCATCAACATTATTAATTTTTTCAACGCTTTGATCATTTAGGCAAAAATGTCTCAGAGAGGTGGCGGGAGAGGAAGAGCAAGCCATGGGCGAGCGCAGAAGCAACAGGCGGCTTCTTCCTCACAGCAGGAGCAACAGCTTCCACATGCTCAACCTTCAACGAGCAGTGGGGCTGTTCGCAGACCCGGAACACAATTGGTAATATATACGCTAACATGAAATTTATTAGTAATATACAACGAAACACGAAAATTTTATTTTAAAAGTATGGAAAGTATGATATATATATATATATATATATATATATATATATATATATATATATATATATATACATACAAGTAAATTTCTATTTAAAATATGTTCAAAAATAACATCAATTTTTTGAAATAATTCCTCTAATTGTGCATATCTCTTGCTCACTGTTTTATTTCATATATAATTTTTATGCAAGATTGATAATATTAATTATATATAACATATTACACACATCCATTTAACACATGCACGCACTATATGTTACAATTATTTATCATTACATATGAAAATTTCGTTCACATTTTATTGATGTATAAATGTTATATTTTCTAAAAAATAATTAATTACATAAATAATTATACAAATACTCCTGATGAAGAAATGTAAAGAAAAAAGAATGTATTACAATCTTTTAAAATATTCTCTATGTTATTTCGTGATTCACATTAGTGAATTTACAAATATTTACAAGATTGATTTATAATTAGTAATCGTTTTAAAACTATAAAATGTAATTTTTTTTTAAATTTTATATAAAGCAGGACACTGTTGTAATCTAATAATTAACCAAGGTTAGTAGCATTACAAGATATTTGCAATTAGACATTTTTAAAGTCTATATAGGATAATTGTAATAACTAGATTTGGACTTTTCTAAAAATAAAAAAATTAATTCTAAAGTATAGTTTCACACAATGCATCTCGTAAGTACATCGATGCATTGTGTGAAAAAAATATAGAATATTATAGATTATATTAAACAGATTTTCCTTTATCAATATAGAAAATAATTATTTTAATTTTTTTTTAGTCTTTCTTTTAACATGTTTACTGCACATGTCTCGGATTCGAATTGGCATGAATTTTTACAATATGCATGTGATTTAGATCTGTGTTTAAATATAATTGTTCATGGTTTTTTATTTTGAAAAAAACTCATAATTCTTGTAAAAGACACGTGAAAAATTTTATAATAAAGAAATAAATTTTATATTAAAATATTTATTAGCATATAACTGTTTTGTATCTTGATTTAAAAAAGAGCTATTACGAGAATTATTATTAATTATTAGAATTATCTATGTTAGCACATTGGAACAAAAGTATTTTGCTTATATCAGTTACAAATTTGCTTGCTTTTTTCTCCTTCCCCCTTCTTCTTTTCCCCTCCGTGATGCAAGTATAATTTGTATTGATATATTGATTGTATTCATTAAGGCATTATTTTTATTGAATTAATTTAATTTTGTGTGCGTTTCTGTGTAATGTATCATAAATCCAACTATTAAGATATTAATCTATAATAATAATTTATCTTTTATCAGAGTACTGGACGCGGTACACAAAAAATTGGTGAAAAAGGCGATAGTTCAGTTGGACAGATAGGCAGAGGCATGGAAAAGCTCGCACTACAACCTATTGGTACATTTTAATATTATTATTATTTCTTTCCGATATAATCTATATAATATATAAACACTATATATTTTGTATTATACATACAAAAAACTCTTACATACTTTATAATTGTACTGTAAGGTTTTTACTTATACTTTTTCTCAGATTATATGAGGCTAACACTGGTGCATACATTTTTCATGGTATCATATATTATACAAGTATGCTTTGTATGACAATATTTTAGATTTTTTAATAAATTTGCATACATTTTTATAATCGGAATACTTCAGAAATTTATATTATATAGAAATATACTTCTTTCGATATTAAATGAAGGATAAAGTCAAATATTTTTTGTGTAGCCGGTGGCAGTGGAGATGCTGATGCAGTAAGAACTGGAGCTGTTGTGTCATCTGCAAGAGGTGCAGCTCGTGGCAAAAGAACTTTACCTGCAGATGTTATTACAAAGCCGGAGCATATACAGAACAAAAAAGGTTAGTAGTAATAGGTTAAATAAATTAATTATCTAATTTGTTAACTTGACAAATTGTAAAATAAACTTACTTTAGCTATCTTCTATATATTTTTAAATTTCTTATAATGCATTTATTCTCTATAGAAAATAATTATTTTAATTGTTATCTTCTTTAGTCGTTCTTTTAACATGTTTACTGCACATGTCTCGGATTCGAATTGGCATGAATTTTTACAATATGCGTGTGATTTAGATCTGTGTTTAAATATAATTGTTCATGGTTTTTTATTTTGAAAAAAAAAACTCATAATTCTTGTAAAAGACATGTGAAAAGTTTTATAGTAAAGAAATAAATTTTATATTAAAATATTTATTAGCATACAACAGGTAATAAAAATTCGATGAGTAATAAACATTTTAAATTTATACTTTCCATGTTAACAAATTTTATTCACATTATTTTTTAACAACGTTTTGGAACGTTCTGTATTGGATACTAATTTTTAATTACATATATATATATATATATATATATATATATATATATAAAAAGTCTAAATATATGTTATATACAATAAGTCTGATATATATCATGTACAATGTATCTACATGTATATATAATTTTATTTTGTCTTCTAAAAATAAAATCTTAAATATTTTTATCTTCAGGCACGTCTGGCATTCCTAAAAAGATTAAAACCAATTACTTCAAATTAATTAAGGCGACTGACTGGTCCCTTTGCCAATATCATGTCGATTTTTTGCCCAGTCAAGACTCAACAGCTGTGCGTAAGGGATTACTCAGAGTCCATTATATGGCACTCGGTGCGTACATTTTTGACGGCACTGTAATGTATACAAGTCGTCGATTATTCGATGTAAGTAGCAAATGTACCATTGTGTGCAACGATGCAATATATATCTTTTGAATATCGTTTACGTATCTTATTAAGCATATATTCCTTTAAGTATAAATAAAATATTTTAGCGAAACGTATTTACATCAGTTTTACAATCGGATAATTCGCCTGTAACGATTACCGTACGTCTTGTTGGCGCTCTGCTACCAGGAGATCCTACCTATATGCAGTTCTTTAACATAATCATGAGAAAATGTTATGAGCAATTACATCTGAAATTGATTGGTCGCAATTATTTTGATCCTAACAACAGAGTAGGTACAAATGTATTGTTATTGAGAGAAAACTTAATACTTACGAAATAATTGCTCCGTTAATACAGATTGAAATGCGAGAATGCAATTTGGAATTATGGCCAGGATACGTATCATCTATTCGTCAACATGAACGAGATATTTTGATGTGTGTCGAAATAGTGACTAAAGTTATGCGAATAGAAACATTGCTTGACATCCTGAATAATTGTTTCGCAGAAGACAGACAGCGATACAGAGTAAGTTGTAGTTCCTTTTTGTTGGAATTATTTAGATATTTGTTGAAATTTTTGTGTTAAAATAACTCATTTTTATCTTTCAAAAAAAGTTGAAAGTATGTTACATTGTTTCCTCATTGTGTAGTCTTGAATTATATTTACATTTACAGAATTTTTTTTCTACGAATATACAAATATATAGATGTAGATATACAATGTATCTTTGCAGTGAGGAAATAAGAGCTTTAAATGAAATCATCAAAATATACTCTATTTTACTTTCAATTTTAGCATAATAATTTATAATAAGTATATTTTTATGTTTTGCCAAATTCTGAAAAGAAATAAACATGTGCATATGTACATACAGGATCTTTTTACTGCTACTGTGGTTGGTACGGTGGTTCTTACCGCTTACAATAACAATACATATCGCATTGACGACGTAGATTTTGACGCTACTCCTAATAGTACGTTTAGAACTAAAGACGACAAAGTGCAAACGTACACGCAATATTATAAAAACAAATACGATATCAATATTTCGAATCTTAGACAGCCATTGCTTCTAACAAGATCCAGAGCAAGAGATAGACAAGCTGTAGAACAGGAATCAATTTATTTAGTGCCCGAATTATGTCGTGCAACAGGTACGTTATATAATATTGTACAATTGTTTTATTGGCAATTTTTTCAAAATTTATCCTTATTTTTTCCTCGCTACTTTTTCATTGTATATTGTGTATATTTGAAGTTGACAGCGAAGAAATGTTGCCTTCTTTGCTATCGTAAACAAAAATATCTCCTGCCTTTTTCATTTTCCTATTGTAATACTATCGTGATTTGTAGGTTTGACTGATGCTATGAGGGACAATTTCAGACTCATGTCGACTTTAGCTACAGAAACACGTCTTCAACCTGGAAGGCGTATGGAAAAATTATTAACTTTTAATAGAAGACTTTGCGGAGTACCTGCTATTATGCAAGAATTTTCCAATTGGGACCTACAACTAGACAACAGGCTGCTTGAAGTTGACGGGCGAGAGTTAGGCGCTGAGAATCTCTATTTTGGCGGACCCCAACAAGTTGTTCGTCCCGAAAGAGGCGATTGGACGAAATATCTGCATAATAAAGCATGTGTAACTGCTCCACCATTGAGGAATTGGATCTTCTTTATTACAGAGAGAGATAAATCTCAATCGGCGGTATATATACTATCGAGTCTTTATTAGAATTATTAAATATTTAAATACATTTTAATTTATACATGTAACTAAAAGTAAGAATAATTTTGGAGAAATCTTGATTTCTTATAAATCAATATAATAGTTTGAATATTCTACATATTACAAATTCATATTAAAATGCACGTTATGCATTAAATATTAAATTATTTAATAAAATTTATTATTTTATTAATTTAATTGATAGTATTTTATTTTAGGGTTTCTTAACTACTCTGACCAAAGTGTCAGCACAAATGAAGTTTTCTGTGTCGCCCCCAAAAATGGTCGTTCTTCGCGATGATAAACCAGGCACGTATAATCAGAAGCTGGAAGAGATTCTAAGCAAGGAAATCCCGCAATTGGTGTTTTGCGTAGTATCCAACAATCGCATCGATCGCTATTCTGCGATCAAAAAGAAGTGCTGCTTAGACCGGCCTGTACCGTCGCAGGTCTGCATGTTTAGGACGATGACGCACAAGAGTGTCATGTCTATCGCCACAAAAATAGCGATACAGATGAACTGTAAGATAGGCGGGGCACCATGGTTCGTGGAAATACCGCTTGAAGGAATGATGGTAGTTGGATTCGACGTTTGTCATGACACAACGATGAAGAACAAAGATTTCGGTTAGTACTGTAGAGTTCTTAAAGTTTACAATTTTACACAAAGAAAACAGGTTAATGCGAAATCGCAACATGTAGTTATAGCTTCTTAAATTAATTTTCGAATCTTTCTAAATTGTTGATTTTTATTGCCGTATTTTAACATTGCAATAATAATGATAAAAGGGACGGTCCTCTGCCCGCTTGTGGCACTCAGATTCAGATTAAGATCCTTTGTACCTCTCCTTCTCCAACCTACCGGTTACAGAAGTCCGGTTCTTCTTCAGAAGAGTAGTCTGTTGCCAATTGATAGGCGCTCGAAAAATGGGATATATATATGGGATGAGAAGCCACTGAGATTTGAACTTGGGACCCTTTGTTGCCAATCACTCGCGTTAGCACGGAACCACGCGTCATCCCATTGCGATAGTTTTTTTTTGTTCAATTATACTTAAGAAAAAAAGCTACACGGAAAAAATGAGATCTTTTTTTAGGATATAAAATATAAATACACTCTCTAGAACTCGTTGTCGAATCCTCTCACTTTTATCGATCTCCTCGTTAATCATATTAATTATGATTTGTTATTGTAGGCGCTACAGTAGCTACTATGAATAAACAGATGACGCAGTACTTCAGCGCGGTAAACATGCATGAGAATGGCGAGGAATTGTCAAGAGATCTCGCCGACAATATTTGCAGAGCTGCAATGGCGTATCGAGAGGTTAACAAAGGTTATTTGCCGGCGCGCATTGTGATTTATCGCGACGGCGTCGGTGAGGGCCAAATCGCACAAGTAAAGCAAGATGAAGTCGAACAAATAAAGAAAAAGCTCAACGAATTATATGGCGGGCCGAAATACAAGATGGCATTTATAATAGTGACGAAGCGACTGAACACGCGATTTTTCTGCAACAACGACAATCCAGACCCGGGCACGATAGTCGACGATGTTATTACATGTGCGACTAAATTCGATTTTTTCATCGTGTCGCAGAAGGTGCGACAGGGCACGGTATCGCCTACCGCATACAACGTTATCGAGGACACCCTCAATCTTGATCCCGACAAAGTACAACGTTTGACATATAAATTAACCTATATGTATTACAATTGCACAAACACTGTTAGAGTACCAGCACCCTGCCACTATGCTCACAAACTGGCGTTTCTGGTGAGCAAGTTCATTCACCGACCGCCGAACATGCAACTGCAAAATACGTTGTACTTTTTATAGTTTCATTCTTTTTCAGTTTTTTTTACGCATTATATCTCTGCTTTAATTACATTTGGGACAGATTAATTTACAACAAAAGTTTATTTTCATGATTATTAAGATCAGAGAAATTGGAACTTGAAGGGAGCAAATATCATATTTTTATTAATCTTAAAACATTGTATAATTTACAACAAAATTTTATTTTCACGATTATTAATTTTATTAATTTCATTAATTAAAATCATAAATTGGAATTTGAAAGGAGCAAAATATAATATTTTTTTAATCTTAAAACATTGTATAATATTTACAAAAGATTTTTTTTACATCAACCATAATATAGAATAGATGTGATATTAATTATTCCAAAGAGTGAGATTCCATGTTACCTATCTTACATTCCATATTTATATGGATCATAGTATAAGATCTTTTCTATAAGAATATTACATTCAAGGAGATAAAACTATCATGCTAATTACTCCATTTAATTTTAAGCAATTTTAGTTTTATGTTTTGTATACCAAAGTACATATCTGATTTCAAGTTCGCAATGTAACTGAATGTTCTAATTTTTTGAAAATATGCATAATTTTAATTGCATCTATAAATAAAAAAGTTTTTAATAACATTGATGAAAAATATAATTACACTTCTGAATTACAATTTTATCCATATTCAATGAAATTTCATTAATAAAGTGTCTAAAAGCATTCGAAAGAAAATCTCTTGCATCCACATTTGAATGTGACTCGCAATTTTATTTTCAAAATGAAAAACAAGATCTTTTTCTAAGAAGTTAATTGATACTTTTCATCGGTGTCGAATTGATTCTAAATAATATGTTTATTTCGAAATTATTAATGCAAAAGTTCTCCATTTTTGACATTTTAATACTATCAAATTGATTCTCGACTGGATTCTGTAAACTTCAAGAATTGTTAATAAGTTTTATTTTTAATAGTTAAGACGTACAACAATGTAATGAGTATTAAAATAAATCTTTTATATTTTCTGGATTTTATAGATGTGCAATTCTTGCATAACTTGTTCGTAATAACGAAAATATAAAAATTATAGGCCGGTATGTATAATCAGTTCTTAAAATCATCTTAAGTAATCGAGTAATCTTCGAATACTAATACACTTTTGTAGTTGATTCATGATACCTCAAGATTGTAATTAAGATGGTCTTAAATATAAGAATATAAGTAAAAGTCATAATTTGGTCGTAGAGTCTAAGGTACTTTAAGGTTTTTTGTCTCCCCCTCCCTCCCCAGTTTTGATGAAATTTTCTTGTAAACTCGGGCAGAATGTCGAGTTATTTTCTATACCAAGAAAACAATTTTTTCTTCTGACAGAAAAATTCTTTTAAGCTGTAATTTTTAAATGAATAATTGGAGCTAATAAATAAAGATATCCATGAATAATTACCTCGTATTCTAGAACATACGCTGTTTTCTCCTATTTTTTTTAAAGATTTAAAAACTGCATATTGTTCACTGAACATTCGTGATACACGAGTCTTAAAGTGCTTCATTAGTTTCAAATTGAAAATTTTGCCAGAAGAAAATAGTTACTTCCAATACAGGAAATTACCCTGTACATTCAGTGTGTAAAAATTTCAACACATTTTACAGTAACAATATCGCTCGAAAAATATAGTAAAAATTGTGAGTGGATATAAGAGGTCGATACGGGATTAAATAAAAAAAAAAAGGCGTAGCTTTGTTTCAAAGGGTCCTGTTACAGACATTGTACAAAGTGCATGTTGTCCTCAAATTGATAAGCACAAAATTACCATTTTTCGGTGGTCGCACCTCCCCAACTTTGAGCGGCGGCAGTTGCCACGGGCGGCGTCGACCATTCCTCCGGAGGCTAAATATACAATACCATTTAATAATTGTACATTAATATCAATATATAATTAAATGAAATTTTCATTACTGTTTTATGCATGCGTGATAAAAAATATATAATATATATGAACATGTATATAAAATGTGTCACAGATAAACCGGAAAAGTAAGACCGATGTAAATTGAATGAATCGAGATTAAACGAATTAATCATCCCACCTGGGCAGCCCAATCACCGCTGGGTTGGAACGCCGGCGTAGCGCCGGCTGCAGGAATAGCAGCGGCTGCCGGCGGTGCTACGTCATCAGCCCAGTTCTCAGTGGCCACGGCGGTCGTCTCGACCTCGTTCACCCAGCCGGGTTCCGGAGCAGGAGCAGTCTCCACTGGACCCGTGAACTCCTTCGGCGGTGGCGCGATCTCCTTCGCGGCCTGTTCTTCTTTCTCCGCCTGGAAAGAAAACATTTGACAACCCAATCGCACAGATATACGCGCGAAAGCGCATCGAGGAACATTCGTTCTATCTTCAGAAAAGATTAAGCCGTAAAAAAACCAACAGATTTGTTTCTGGATCCTATTGTTTCATCATTAAGACAAACTTAAAATTAAAAGGTAAGGGGAAAGTGAGCAGAAGAATGCACAGACCTCTTCGGGATCTCTGTAGAAGAAGAGATCGACCACCACGTCCCACTTGGTCTCGCGAGGAATAGATCCCCTCAAGCGTAGTACTTCTCTGGCAAGCAGCCACCACATCAGACCAACTGTGTGCAGACTTTTAGTGTTGCAAGGAATCGCAATGTCCACGAAGCGCAGCGGCGAATCAGTGTTGCAGAAGGCGATTACGGGAATATTTACGTAACTCGCTTCGGTGATGGGCTGATGGTCGGTAGACGGATCCGTGACAATCAGCAGGCGCGGCTCACGGAAGGCAGCCTAGAAACAAAAATCTGCCATTATGCTACGCTCAATCGCGCTATTTGTTGAGATATCTGACGACACAGAAACGAAATCAGAAAAGATTAAGCCAAAAAACCAACAAGTGCCAATTCTGGAATAAAATGTTTCATCATTTTGAAATTAAGTGCTATAAAATGAATTATTAAATGGGACGTTTGTCGTTTTTTTTTTTACCTGGATTTGATTGGTGAATGCACCTGGGGTGAAACGCCCAGCGATAGGAGTGGCGCCAGTGTGAGCCGCAAATTTCAGCACGGCTCTTTGACCCGAATGACGGCAGCTGATGACGAAGACCTCGCTGGGATGCTCAATGGCAACGATGGCACGTGCAGCGAGCAACAACTTTTCCCACGTGTGGCGGAGATTGATGACATTTACACCAGCACCTAAAATCGTAACAGAGAAAGAAACATGAAGATTGTGACGTAAGCTAAGAAATCTAAATTGTTTAAAGCATATACAAATTACTTGCCATCTACTCTCTTTTTATAAACGTACTGCTCCATCTGGAAGTTGACGTTTTCAGCACCCAGATGGGTGCCAGCAGCCAACATTTTCGTAACATCGTCCTCTTTGAGGGCCAATACGTCTAAACCTCCTGACATTTTAACGTTGTGGTTGAATTACGAGTCAACCTGAAACAAAGTTTCATTTTTAACTTACTGGAGGCCCATTAAGGAAGAATGTGTTGCTACATTAAATAAAATATTTTTCATATTCTTTTTGCAATCAGTAGAAAGATCAAGCATAGTTTTAACAAATTTTTCGCCGTAGTGCAATTTTAAAGCCTGCACAAGTTCTATAAAATTTTAATAATTCTGAAATAACTCGGAGTTACATATAAGAAAATTCAATTTGTGAAAATTAATATTTCATATCATATTTCGCATAAAATTTGCAAATTAATACAATAAATAAAATAAAGCGTTAAACTTCAATAAATTAAATGTTACTCATAACTATTTAAAAGTTATTACATCTTTCGTAAAACTACAATTACATATTTCATTTACTGTAATAGGAGTGGAACATAACCTCAAAATCATGAGTAACACACATCGAGTTACAATTCAATTTATACAAAACGTTTTCCTAAATTTTACGTAATATTTTAACTGTCCTACTGTCTACACTCACGAAATCCAAAAATTAATCCTGAAATCACACGTAACATGTGAAAAATTATAGCGTGTGCCACGTGCTCCGGATACATCTTTACCGAATTAATTACGAACAATTGAAAGAATATTTTATTTAAAAAAGAATCTTGAAAATGCCTGTCCTTCAAACATATCTATCAAGCTAAAATAGCTACCTGAAAATTATAGAAATATCAATATTAAATTGTAACGAGACTCACGTTGAGATGCCACTAGGAGACTCCTACAGGAAAGAAAGCTCAAGGAAGCTTGATGTCTGGACGTCTCCCACGCGCGGGCATCGTGAGTCAAAACAGCTGTTATTTTCATACAAGCTAAATATAATATAAAAAAGAATAATAAAGGAAGAACAAAGAAAAATGTTAAAAAAAATATCAGTCATACTTAAAGAGAAAGAGAATTCTTAAACAATAAAAAATTTAATATTGTAATTGCATTGGGCTGTAGCGTAGAGTTCATAGAACCCTATGTTCACGCTGCTAAAATTCGAGATCTCGGTAGCCAATAAAATTGTCATTCTTCCGTAAAAGCTGCTAGTTGATTGGCTACACAGATCAAGGGAGTAACGTTTGCCGCGCGCAGTGGAATTGGTTAGGGAATATCGCGATAGCCAATCAATGTCTCACTTGCCGCGCGTTATGTATCTATGATTTTAAAATTTATATATTTTACCCAAATTCAATTTTAATTAAAATAAATTTAAATATGATGAGCGTTTAAATGGCCTAAAATACTGTTTAATCATTTGTTAATTCGGTTTTATAACATTAAAGGCCGCGACACAGACTTTTGCATAACGCATAAAGAAATTAACCAATCAGAGTTCTTTATTTTCATCCTGGAGAGAGAAATAAAAGACTCTGATTGGTTGATTTTTTTATGCGTTACGCAGAATTCTGTATCGCGGCCTTTAATTTATAACATATGTGACGTGAATTATAAATTTTTAATATTGTGAATACATACACCTTTCATTATTTTAAATGTTTTAAACATTTTAAACTAATTAAATATTATTAAGATATTTATATGCCCGGAACAATTGCTATATACCTTTTTTTTTTCAGAGACAACTGATGAAAGAGAACCAAGTACCTATTGTGTTCCGAAGCTCATCGAAGCTCATCCAACAGCGGCGCTACGGTCCTTTAACCCGCGCGAATGTGTATGTTCTAATTAAAATGGCTGCCATGGCGCTGTACCCGCTACACCGTTTGAGCGAAATTTATTGCCACAAATTATAACGTAAGCTATTTTCCGAAAGCGGTGGCGGGACTCTGTACCATCAAATTTCTACTCGATCATGGAGAGCCAGGGTAACGAATTGATCGTGGGGCTGTCGACGTTGCCCGTGCTGCCTGCTGCGGTGAAGGAGGAACCCGTGGAGCAAAACTGTCTCAAGCAGGACACGCAACAGTCACAGGTGCAGGATGCGATTTGCATCGAGGAGGAATGCGGCGACCAGCGTATCGAGTGCACCACCGAGGGTCAGGAGAGCGAGATCCGCGCGTTCCTGTCCAAATGTGTCTTTTGCAACAAGGTGTTCACCATGGGAGACGACCCGAAGCTCCTCGAGTGCCTGCACGCGGCCTGCACGTTATGCGTCAATAACAAGATCAGCGATCGCAACACGTCGGTCGACGTGGATGTACTGTGTATGTAACATGCGTGTGCTCCTCTCTTTGCAGAGCAGCTGCCCTCGGCAAAGCTGTAACTCGTTCATTAAGTTGTGAACTTTGGTAGCATCACTTGGCTTCTATCTTGATATCTACTGCAACTTCACGTCAGATACGTTTTACATTTGTAGTATTGTTATCTTTTGCAGTAGAGAGTAACGTGATTATGTGTCATATTTGCAATGTGACCAGTCAAGTGGAAAATTTAATCGAGAATAGATTTCTCTCGAAGCTGTTGGAGGAGGACAGCGATCTGGGATTGGAGGATGAAACTAAGGAAGCTGAGGAAGAGAAAAAGTGTACCAGCTGCCATGATAATATTGTCGCTACCAGCTGGTGCATGGAGTGCGAAGAATTTATTTGCCAGAGTTGTGTTATGGTGAATATAAGTTATATAAACATAAGTAATATACATACTGTCTATGTATTATACTTTTTAGATTAAAGAACGGATTCTTTAGTAGCGAATATCAATTTAATCATATTGGATGAAACTATTTTAAGGCTCATCAAAGGTTGAAGATAACCAAGGATCATGTAATTAAACCCAAGGAAGAAATACCAAACGATAGAGACAATGTTAAAAGAGGAAACAAGAAAATACCTGGATATTTGTTTTGCACAATCCATTCTCACGAACAGTTATCTCTATTTTGTCAAACGTGCGATAGACTGACCTGTAGAGACTGCCAACTCAGTGAACATCGTGATCATAAATATAAATTTATTCATGAAATTGCAGCCGAAACTCGTACTTCCATGTCGACTTTGCTTAAAGAAGTAAGGTAGGATCTGTAAATGGCAATGATTTGTAGAATATCGGAAGATAAAAGATTTAAAGAACAAATAATTTTCAGTTACAAACGCATGTTATTGAAAAGCGCGATGAAAGTTATAGAAGATAGACAGATTTTAATATTGGAGAAGAAGAAAAGTCTCGTACAAGATATAACACAAATGGTGGTGCAGTAAGTACATATTACAAGTACAGATGTGTATTTGCACCAGGATCTATGATTCTATTTCTGATATTTTATCTTTTTTATGTCAGGTTAACAAATGCTATTAATACAAGGGGGAAGCAATTGGTAATGAGATTAAATGAAGTGTGTGATCAAAAGCAGAATACTTTAAATGAAAAAAAAGTTGCTTTAGATCAACTCTCCAGGCTCACGGATCATTGTATACTCTTTGGCACTCATGCTTTGAAGAAGGGCTCGGATATGGAATTGTTATATAGTAAAAAGTATACTGAAATTATAGACATATACATACATATATTTACACACACACACATCCACTTTACTTTGAAAGAATGTACAAGATTTCATATTTTATATCAAAATATGAATAAAATAAAATGTCATTAAAAGTTATTACATTATCTTTATATGCCTGTTTATATATAGAATATGTTTATATATAGAATCGATGTGTACATGCATGTATTTATATATTTATGTGTGTGTATGTTATATGTATTTTATATTTTACACGAATAATATACATATTGCATTTATATACACACACACACACACACAACAAAATATATAATAATATTTTTCCAGATCTGTTACAAGTCACTTACAAAGAATAAAAAGTAGACGAGCCGATATCCCAAATCCGGAGATACCTGTTAGGATACATTTATCTTTGGAAAAAGTACCAGATTTAATAAAAGGTTTGTAATATAACATTAAATAATTTCTTATTCGATATCTAGTAGAACTCAGAAAAGGAACCAGGTAACAAGAAAACGGATATCCGCCCGCCTGCCCGTTACCCGTTGCGTACGATTTCGCACCGATTCCGCGGGTACCCGCATATTTGAGTATTCCGAGCTCTAATAACTAGTTTTTAATCAACAATTAAAAATTAATACTGAAATTAAAGAAAGTCAATATTTCAGTTTATATTTTATACATATACATGTAATCCAATATATTTATGTTACAGTGGTATCATCAATCGGAGCAATAGTCGTCGATGGTAGGGTATATCCGTCCATGTCTCCTACGGCTGGCAATAACAGCACAGTGACTTATAATGAATCACAAACCGAACAGAGACAAACCACGAATTCGATAAATACTCACACGGACGGTAATGTTCCCGTTGCCGTTCAGCAGGGATTACCAGTACCTGTAATGGTAACGCAGCAATCCGCTAACGTGCAACAGAATTCTTACCAGCAGCAAGGACCTCTGCATCTTTCGCAGCAACAGCAGCAGCAACCACAACAGCAGCAGCAGCAATCACAACAGCAGCAGCAACAACCACAGCAACAACACGCGCAACAATCACAAAATTATATGCAACAGTATATTGCACCGCACAGTATGTCGCCTCGATCATCGCCACAAGCGCTTCAGCCACGGGTGCCGTATTCTGTCAATTATAGTAATAACAGATTGCAGCAACCTCCGTTAATGCATCAACAACGGCCGATGGGAACCTGCCATCAGCAGCAAGTAACATCGTCCACGCATCCACACCAGCAAGCTCAAAATTTGGATCAGCTTGGACAGAACACGAGTTTACGCGGGCTTCTCGCGCACAATTCCATTCCACCGCCACCTTATCCGTCATTCCGTGGATCCAATCATGTGTCGTATCGATTTTCTCCTGGATACAGATATCCTTCAAGTGGTAACCCTCAGAGGGTTCAAGTACCACCACCTCACACATATCCGCCAAATACGTCTGTTGTACCTGTAACGACACGTTTGCAGCAATGCAATTTAACTTCCCCGTCAACGCAGCACATTGGAAATTATCCTATCCATCGTTGGCATATACCGCAACAAGCGAATCCTTGCCTTCCTTACAACATGCCTCGACATCAACCTGTTGGGCCCACTTATGCCCCAGTTCCTACTAATGACACATACAAAATTACTTTAAGAAATCAACAGACCGGCAATAATCAAAAGTATAATACCAACGTAAGCGCCAGTTCGTGTGACAATCCACCACAATTGCAAAATTCAGCCACCGTCTCGTTGTTACATGCCGTCAGCTCGTCCATACCCAAAACGCCTAGTCCTGTCACCACCCCTGGCAAGTCGGACGACACCGAAAAAAGTTTAGATAAGTTTTGTCAGAAATCGTTGAATGATCTGATGCTCACTATTGCAAAACTAGATAGTAACGGAATCCTAGTGATACCAGAAGCTCAAAGAAATCAAATAGACTCGGCACAGGTTGATAGTTCGACTGACGAGGATATAAACTCGATGGCTGAGAATACAACGGGTTAGTTGAACTTGATTTTGTTAACTCAAAATGTTAACTATATTTTTAATTGCTTTTGTTTTGTAATGACCAAGTCTTGGCTCGGGCTTTTATATCGATTTGCATCTCTCTTTCAGCAGATAATTCGAAAAGTACAACTACTTCTATGGTGATGACGAAGGACGATCCAAACGAAGATTGGTGTGCCGTATGTATGGACGGGGGAGACGCGGTATTATGCTGCGACAAATGTCCAAAAGTCTTCCATCTTTATTGTCATATACCTAGTTTAAAATCATTTCCAGAGTAAGTTTCTCATTATTATTATTGTTGTTGTTATTATTACATTAACAATTAGAATTCACACTGGAGCTTAAAAAATTTTTTATGTGTCAACATTATTTTCAATCTCTTAACGGGATACATGCGGGATATATTCACGGTGTATCTTTATCTTCGCCTGGTCTCCATTATTTATTAATTAATCGCCATTTCTTTTAGCGAGAGTGAAACTTGGCAATGTATGCTGTGTACAAATGTACTCGATTGCTCAGACGATGTGTCGAGTAGTGAAAAAAGGTCGTATGGTATGAGCGTGAAGGAATTGCGAATTGCACAAAGGATTGTCTTAGAACTTTATTGTCAATATGAGCAAAGTCTGCCCTTTCGGGAGGTTGTATCGAGCGAGGTAAATGACGAGGCAGCGCAATTTTTTCCCAGTAGCAAGTCCAACGATCTTGCTAATCTAACGGTCGTCTTTTTTATCGTTAGATTACTGATTATCATCGGATTATCAAGAAACCAATTGCGTTAGACATAATCAGGGGTAAATTAAAATCCGATCATGTAGACCATTATACGGATCTGAGACAAGTCATGGCTGACATTAGACTCATGTTCAAAAACGCTTTTACTTATAATCCTGTAAGCTGCTCAAAATTTTTAATTCTTTTATTCACCATATTATCGCTTTCCTTTCGTGCCTCTAGCCACGTCATTCTTATTTCAGGTGGATTCCCAAGTTTATCAAGAAGCTAGAAATTTAGAAGAATTTTTTGAGAAGTTATTATTGAAATGGGCACCAAATTATGCGTATGACGATCCTTTCCTCGCAACCGATAAGGAGGAAGATGAAGAAGTTTTTCCACCCAATAGGAAGTACAGACGCATAATTAATGATTGATGAAGAATAAGTGAATTGTTAAGTATATCTCGTCGGAATTGTTGCGTTTAGGATTAAATTATTTTCACGATTTTATAACTGTCGGACTATGCAGTTGATCATTTGGTAGAATGTGATACTGCCAATTGTAATGATTAATTCCTAGAAAATATTGCAAAACAATAAAACGCATGAACGTTTTATTCGAAATAATTTACAACGAATTTTTCCGGTTTTATCTTCGATTTCTCAATTAGATGAACGATATCAATTTCACAATGACAAGATGCTGTTAATATAATTTTTTCGTTTCTCGAATATATATATATATATATATATTTTTTTTTTAATGTATGAAATGACGCGCTAGATTAATTACAATCTATAGATGGTATATTTTTAGTATATTAACATGATGCTGCTTGAAGTTTTGTCGCATTAGTGAATTTTGCAAAAATGCTTAATATTATATTTAATTAATAAGATAATTATGCAATTGTTGAATAACATTTCCTTCGATATTCGTTTTGTCTTTTTCATCATATGCAAAAAATATTTTATAAAATATACACATATATAGATAAGAATATAATAAAGTTCCATTTATACTATTTTCACTAAGTGCTTAACTTTTCTTTAGGCGCAACATAATTTCTCTTTTGTATTCTCTAAAAGAAATTTTATCGAAAAATGACGAAGATATCAAAGAGATATTAATAAAAATTTTAAGTATAAATAGCATAGAAATTAAGAATTATATTAAGAATTTTTAGCTTATACAAGGATTTATTTAAATAAATTTAATATTTTTACAAATGATTCAATTTTTATTTTATTATATTTTTACAAGTTTACTTGTAATAATAATATACATATGAACTAAATTATAAATCAAATCCATTTTTTTAAATAGATAAACACCAGATAGATTAAATAGATACTAAACTAATTTTAACATTTTTGGAACGCGTACTATCTATGATAAATGCAGAGAGAAACCTGAGAGCGGCCATCCCGATTTTTCGTGGGACCAATCATTAGCCTAGCTGGCCAGTTCAACTAAGGGTAAGTTCCATTTAACGCTCGCAACCCTCGTGAAATCATTTCATCCTTGTTGTTCATCAAATATTAAACAAGGACCAACGATGCTCGCGAGGAACGTAGCCTAAAAAGAACAGGCCTATAGATCGGATACGTTTTCTGTTGATAGACTCTGTAGGTTAGTGTCAACGGATGATAAAAATAATCTTTCAAAATGTTAATAAATGTTTGATAATTATGATTCTTTAGAATTGTTAATACTCATTTCCAACAATTGCACTTTTATGATCTTTCTTTTTGTTGAAAATAAGGATAAAAAATAATGTGTGACAAATGTTCAAAATGAAATTCAATCAGACCGGTTTATTTTGGTAAATATTTACATATGACGTTGGAATTCCAAGTTTAAAATCGAATTTTAAAAAACGAACATGATTGTAAAATAATTTGTGAATTATACCTTTTAGGTTATTTACACAAACTTTTTTGCAGTACTTCAGACGCGTTTTATCTTATTTAACCTTTAAGTATATTTGATTTTACCAATATCAAACTACGCCACATTTAACATCACATTTTTCAATGTTTTAAATAATTATTTTATCTGATTCTTCGCAATCTGAATATTCTATACATGTATAGTATGAATATACATAATTACGCATGATTAACTGTAGATTGTTAAGTATTGGCGCAAGAGAACTTTATTCTAAATTAGTAATTTTGTTTAAAGTCGATAGTTTTAACTATTTCAGACATGAACGATATGGATACAGAAGCTTCTATAGCCGAGCGCTTACAGCAACTAAGGCAATGGCAGGTGGAACAGCAAGAAAGACTGCTAAAGCAACAACAAATACAGAGGGAGATTTTGAGCCACGAACGGGATCGTATTTACAAAGCACTCGGCTTGCCAACGCACGACTTTAATATTGAAAGTACAGAGAATACGTGTGTTGAGGACGAAATGGGGATGAATGCGAAAGAAACAATGTCTGAGCAAGCTTTAACACTTCAATGTGATGTGAAAAGTTCAGATGACATGTTAGAAATAATTGATGAAAAAATATCGATGAATGCTGATCCATCATACGAAAATTCTAACGAGGAGCAGAGTGACGACTCAGATTGTGTCTCTACAATCGTCGACAGAAGTGGAAATTCTATAAAAGATTGCAGTCCTGGTGTATTCTCACAGGAATTAACTGATTCATTGATAGAGGGGATAAAGCCACTGTCACTGAATAATATTCCAAACAGATGTGCCTTGATCGATGACATTCCACTTCCGTCGCCTAAAAAAGATTTTCATACGTTGCTAGAAGAGAAACTGAAGAGAGAATCGGAAATGATATCGAATGCGCAGACCGACGCGAAGCCAAAGAGACCGTACTTAAGGAAGGGTCAGGGACTCTCGAGATTTAAAATGTCTACAAATGTGCGTTCTACGACAGCAACTACGAAAAGATGTAACACACCTTTAGCCTCTTATGCACAACATATTGAGAGAAATGATAAGAGTAAAAAATCTACCGTAACTAAAAATGCACTTTCAAAAACTTCAGATAATATTTCTGTTGGAAAGCAACAATTAAATGTGAAAACTGTTTCGCTACCGAAAAAGAGAATTTCCGATAGTAAATCTATCGCTCCTACTAATCGAATCACGCATAACGTTACCTCTAATCAATCAAGGTACCCACCGGAAGTAAATGTATCAGATTGTGATTCGAAAGCGGAGAGAGAACTAGAGGAGGTAAGAATATTCGAACTCTTGGAAGAGAAGGCGGAAAATTCTAGTTTCTGTTCGACATCGAGCACAGTACTTGCATTTTTGCAGCAATCTACGCCATTCAAAATAAAGAGCAGATTGAATCAAACTAAAAGACAGGATGATGCTGTGGCAAGTAAGGAACAACAACAAAATAATGAACGAACGAATATCATCGAACGGGAGTCAAATAAGCTTCAACAAGTAGCGCACACTGGAAATTTAAAATCAAGAGTACAACGCCAGATTGAACCCCGCAAACATTCTCATACCAATGCCATCACTGTCGATTCCTATTGGGACACTGTAACTGTTGATAACATGCAAGAAGAGACACAGAATTATTTTACATCTACTAATCAAGTATTAGAAAGCGACGAGGCATACACAAAGCATCCAGAAAATCACGATATATCTTTTAACACAGTATCGTCGAGCAGCGATGAAGAGAGAGCTATTTCTACGGGAAATGATCGTCACTTAACGGGTGACAGTGAAGCGAATGTCAGTCATCATGTTAGATTCTCAGAATATAATGAATATAGAACCATAGATTTAATTGACATGTCCGACATGGCGAGTAATCTTCCTTATCTTGAGCAACAGAATTGGAATGATCGTTCTAGTAATACGTTGGAGTCATCTAATACCAAAAGAAAACTGCCATTTGAATGTGAGGAACAAATTCATAATTCCCCTTTGAAAATTATCAGCAATGAAAAAGCTGTTGATATCGTGAGACGATCGTCCTTGCAGCAAGACTCAACAAGCTGCAGCAAGCAAGATTCGTATAATCATGTAATGAAAACTGAACATGTTCCTGAAGAAGAAGAAGAAATTTTAAGTTATAAAGACGAATCGCCTGACGAAGATACATTCTATGATAACGAATGTATGCCGATAATGGAAGAGATGATGCGAATATCTGACGAAGAGCGATCTGCCTTGTCATCGCCGACGTCGTCGTCGTCATTGTCGGTGTCGGACACTCGAGAATTAAATGCACGCGAAAAGAAAGAATATGTGTTGAGAACCGAGCCGAAAAAAATAACAGAGAAAATAGCGAAAGTATATTCGAATTTGAGAGAGGCTGATCTTTACCCATCTGAGGAACGGACGAATCAAGCGAGTACCTTTGAGACCGAGCTTTTAAAGAGCCGTTTGTTAGAACTTGAGAAAGAAATAAATATATTTCGAAAAGAAAGCTCAGCCCTGATGCTTCAGCGCCGGAAACTGCAAGAACAAGAGACAATTCTGCATAAACAATACGCAGAGAAAGAAAAGAATTTCGAAGAGAATAAAAGGAGAGTGCAAAACCAATTAGAAGAGGAGAAGAAGAGAGTAGCGCGTGAGAAGATAGCGATGGAGAATAGAATTCGCGATGCTCAGGAGAAGGCGAGACAGAGTAAGATGGAAAGACAAAAGGCGCAAAGTCTCCAAGAGCAATTGGAACAATTGAGAGACGAGCTCAACATCAAAGAGAGCAGGTGGAGTGCCGCTGAATCGAGGTACAAAAGCGAGCTTCGTGTACTCCGAGTAGAAATGTCAAAGTTGAAGCAAGAAATTACGAATCTACAGAATATTAAAAAAACGAACGTCAGAAATCTTAGGAAAGGTACTGGGCAGATAATTACGAAGGCTATCAATCAATTTAACAAACGCGTTGTCGTGGCCCCATCCAAAGAGCCCCCTCCAAAGGTGTGTCAAGATTTATCAGATACTTCATCAGATACTTCCGTCCACAACAGTGACAATGAGGATGAATACAAGAGTGAAAACAAGTCGACTAGGAAAGCAATTAATGTGAATGACGGCTTTGGACAAATAAAAGATGATACAACTCTAAACAAAGTAAAGTATAAACAAATTGAGACTGAATCACAGCCTAAAGGCAATCAAAAAATTCCGGAAGAAAACGTTGCGGGAAAAAAACGGCATTTATACGAAGATTTATTAAAAGACGCAACGTCGGATTTGGTGGAAAGTCAAAACCCATTTTACACAAAGCAGGACACATTGAGTGATCCCCAGTCAATAGCTGCGCAAATACAGAATTTAAATGCAAAGAGTAACGACAGATTCCTTTCCAGTTCTACAAACAAAGATCTCGGGCAGACAGCTTACGTTGCGAATAAGATGGAGCATTATACTAACCGATCGCGTCAAATAAATGAGGATTCAGATGAAGACAAGAGAATGGAGAAAGGAGAAAGAGAAGATCGAATACTGTCGCCTGAGAAGAGTTCAAATTCCACATTGCATCCCACCTCCGTTGAGAGTCAGATCAGTAAGACGAGTACGGACGCTGTAAAACAGATTCAGTTTTCTGACGGACACATAGAATACTGGTATCCGAACGGTAATGTCAAAAAGATCTTCCCCGATCAGGAAATTACGAAAATGATTTATTACAACGGGGACGTCCGCGAAACCGACAAGAATAGGACAATAAAATATTTCTATGCCGCGACTCGAACGTGGCATACAACGACTCCCGACGGCTTAGAGATTTTAGAATTTCCCGAGTATGTTTATTTCGTTATCATTTCATTTGCTTATTCGAATTCGTTGCTTTTATTTTCATTTTCTAAATGATGCATAAATGATAAATTAAAAATTATGTATCTATACATGTACATATATAGTGGTCAAGTGGAAAAGCGTATGTCTGATGGAACTGTCGAAGTGTTATTCCCGGACGGAATAGTAGCGCAAACTTTCGTCAACGGCGACAAGATTTTGACGTTTCCAAATGGCCAGAGAGAGATTCACACAAAAGCATACAAGGTGAATACGAGTTTTAACTTTTATCTTTTTATTTCGTATTTTGAACAAACTGTTTAATATGCATGCATCGTTTTTATATAAAACCACATAAACATGCAGATTTTTGAATTAGCATTATTTATTCATTAATATTTGAATATTTCAGAGACGAGAATATCCCGATGGCACTGTAAAGCTAGTTTACCCAGATGGTACTCAGGAAACACGTTATTCTAGTGGAAGAAAACGGTTAAAAGATAAAGACGGTAATCTCTTGATGGATTCGTACGATGTATAAGTCCCTTTCTCTCTCTTTCTCCATCCAAGATTCTTTTTTTGAATGCAATTCAAACAAATGAATTAAGATGTATGTACATACATACATAGAAAGCATATACGATGTTATTATAATTTGTCACGTAATAATTGTAAACAACGATTAATATATTGTATAATAATTATTTTTATAAGAATTTAAAACTTAATCTTTTTCATTATATAAGCAAATAAAGACTGAGAATTTTTTACATACAGGATAACTCGTTTAACTCCGCCAAACAAAATAACTTATAATTTTTTTATAAACACGCACTTTGTAACTAATTTATAATTTGCAGATCGCTATTTGCAAATTATTCATTTCTTAAAAAGAGTAATTTAAAAACAACGTATACATGAATATTTATTCCTGTTTTAAATTGGTAAAATTAGTATTACACTTTCTCTAATTGCAGTAATTGACTTATTTGGAAAAAAATTTATCATGTATAAATAAAATTTAATTTAATAAATAACACACTAGCATTCGAATTTTCGCGGCGTGTATATTCGATAAATCGAATACCTTATCCCTAATCGATTATCGCAATTAATAGTTATACCCTTTTTGCGAGTAAAAAATCATTACATGTTTAATAATCGATTTTTTTATGGGCACGAAACGCTGATGTTGCCGGTGCCGCCATACCTTTTACCTTCTCTTTCTCTCTCTCTCTCTCTCTCTCTCTCTCTCTCTCTCTCGCTCGCTCTTGTTCTTTCTCTCTTACTGTTGCGCGCTCTCTCTCTCTCTCTCCTTCTCCGTCTCTCTTTCTGCCGTCCACCAATTCCCGTTTGCGAAATCATGCGTCTCACGCGTACGTAGTAGCGCGCGTTGCTCTCACCGATCGTCGCCACTCGGTCGCACGGGGAAACGGATTTCTCGATTATTTGTTCTAATTGCGCCGATTCTCGTGCCGTTCCGCCGTAAAGCAAGGAGGCGCGACTTCGTTGCTCTGAGAGGGCCAAGCCCGCCCTCCTTCTGGCAAAAAAGTGAGTGACGCGAATCTTCGTTCGACCCGACCTACGCGGCTATGATAGGGAAAGGGAGAAATATGCGTATATACACACATATATGCATTTGTAACTGATTAAACATATTAGAAATTATCGAGAGCTGCAAATGCGGAGAAAAAACGAGGTAGATGACGTGAGAAGAGGTTATGTTGATGAGGCAATTAAGAATCGGATGATGTGTAGATGTAGGAATGGTTGATAAGTGGAATGGCGTAGATAATATATGTATATATAAAAAAAAATATATATATATATATATATAACACAGACGGACTGACAGGCAGACACAGAAAGAGAGAGAAAGAGAGAGTTTTTTTCGCGACAGGAATGTCTAAAATCTAAAGATTTCGAGGCAAATTTTTCCGGACAACCCGGAGAGGCTATGTTCGCGACGAATTAAGGCTCGGACGACGTGCAAGTGTAGAAATTAATATGAAGTAACAGGCGGAATGACGTAATGTTCATGAGCGAAGAGAGAGAGAGAGAAAGAGATAGATGGCTAGCTAGCTAGAGAGAGAAGTGGTTGTTATTGCAGCAGACACCTGACAAATTATAATACCTGTTGGTGCAAGTTATTGAGAGACGAGAGGTAAAAAGAAAGGGAACGGACGAAAGATTAAATCGATGGAATTATTTAACGAATGAATCACGGGTTAGGTGAGAAATGCGTGTATTCGTTGCGGGTCGTGTCGGAGATATAACGTGGTGAGGTTATAGGACGGGTAAAAAGAGAGAGAGAAGGAAGATAGGAAGGAAAGGGGGTAGAGCGGAGTGATTTATTGTCGCGGGTGAGTTTAGCGGGTGAAAGAGAAGATACGGTGTGACGGAGTAACGTATCGGAGGCGACAAAATGATAACGTGGTTGTGCCGACGAAAACGTCAAGTGGCATAATTACGCATGTAAATATAACGATTCGCCTGGGAAACCTACAAACAGAATGACGTGGTAAAGTTACGTGATAGAGAATGACGGGGTGAGGAGTGGGGGGGGGGGCAAGGGAGGGAACTCCAATTTTTCCGTTTTTTTCGGTAAAGCCGATTTGAGATAAGTGAAAGAGGTGTTGTAATTTGTTAATTTATTGTAAGAGTTATTTAGGATAAATTGATAATCGACCGAAGGCACCTGAAGGACATTCAAATTGAATTCATCCAGTAATCTGGAGGGGATAAAGTGGTCATTCGCGTGTCAGAAGTGTCAGAGGTTTTTATGCGCATTGAGAATTGCATTGTCGATTCTGTTCACCTGATGATGGAAAATTTTTGCGAATAATGAATTCGGTTTTTGACTTGTCGCAATGTTTCGTTGTGTAATATTCGTTGAGGAAATTCGTAATATTAGGCGAGATTCACGATTTCGGCCGACTTCGATATATTGTTTTGGAAACGAAATTTGGAATGGGAATTTCTATACTTGCACTGGATAATTCTGCATATATGTAACTTCGCGTGCAACACTTAGCATTAAAATTCCCTTTGCAGAAACATTTGTTATCGCCAATTTTGTATAAACAGCGTTTGCCCCTCCAAAATCCTTCACTATAGATAGCTTGCGATTTCGTTTACACGTGTAGGTAGGTGCACATATGCCTCTTGTATACCTGCGTGTGTAATAGAGTTTAAAAATTGCAATAATAACTGACGGTTTTGCGAATGTACTTGTATAATCTTTGTAATCTTTGTCAAGCTCTTGTGTGTGTATGTGTGGATTGTAACATGATAATTTGTGTGTCAAGCTAACCAAATTTATAATTATAACAATGCAGATGTAAATATATGATTGTTTCATTGCACAATAGCCAATTTTTTCAAATTAAGAATTTTTAGTCATGACAAGAAATGCAAGTTATATACATTTATAGTTGTAGTTAAGAAGCTAATTAATTGGCAGTTATTTCAAAATTGTATGATATTAATAAAAGATTATATTGCGATTATCTTAAAACGCAAGAATATTTTAAAAATCTTACTATGGACATATGGATATGTTTAAAGGATGAGCAAGACCAAGGAACAAGCGGGTTCGTCCAAGTCATCGGGATCCGCAGGCTCCACCGAGGAGAAAGAGAAAGATGAGAGGATGTTCGAGTGTAATATCTGTTTGGATACTGCAAAAGATGCAGTAGTCAGTATGTGCGGCCATCTGTTCTGGTGAATATTTGATAACGTAACTCCTGTCAAGTGAAATATTATACTATAATTTGAATGACACGAATGACATTAATGCAGTTGGCCATGTCTGCATCAGTGGTTAGAGACTAGACCTACCAGGCAAGTTTGTCCAGTATGCAAGGCTGCTATAAGCAAAGATAAAGTCATTCCATTATATGGACGTGGGGCTACAAAACACGAAGACCCAAGGTATAACTCGTTTTCTTCTGTCAAGATTGTAAATTAATTATTAATTCTTTTCACTCAAGAATTATGTAAAAAACATTATATGACATTAAGTAATATAAGTGAAACATGATTTTTTTTGCTTCAGGAACAACGTGCCACCACGCCCGGCCGGTCAAAGGTCAGAGCCAGAAGCCAATGTCGGCTTTCCCGGCTTTGGTTTCGGCGATGGTTCCTATATGT
Organism: Tetramorium bicarinatum; assembly: GCA_928718305.1. Taxonomy (NCBI): domain Eukaryota; kingdom Metazoa; phylum Arthropoda; class Insecta; order Hymenoptera; family Formicidae; genus Tetramorium; species Tetramorium bicarinatum. The sequence continues at coordinate 3,729,562 of OV788321.1, forward strand.
CGTTCGGCATTGGCACTTTTCCGTTCGCTTTCTTTACGTCGACTTTTAATTTCGGAGAAACACGACCAGGCGCAGGTAACACTTGCTAGAAGTTTAAGGGAAAAAATACAATTGCAAAGTCCATAAATCATGAGTACTTGTCCTTTTTCTGATATAAGAGATAATAATTGAGAAAAGTAATTTATTAAAAAAATATATTTCCAGCTCCCAGGGGTACGCCGCAATATGAGGAAGAGCAGTTTTTATCCAAGGTATTTTTGTGGTTAGCGATGATATTCCTCTGCTGGTTGCTGTTTGCATAACATTGTTTCTAAATCACATACCAGTCTGCCCAATAATTTGTAATTGACTTTGTCTTGTATTATCCCGTTGATTTATGATAATCGCAACGTTGCATTGGTGGCTTGCAAAGTCTCTTCGACAAAAACGAAACAAAAACATCAAATTCGTGTTCGACGAAAACTGTACGAAAATTCGTGTTTTCGCTTTAAAAAAAAAAAAGGTAGAGAGGTACATCGAGTGTGTTGTCCATGTGAAAGATTTTACACGGTTTCGTTGGCATTTGCATACTTCAGAGGGGGGGGGGGTGGCTTTTCTCCCATTTGGATAATTCTGATATTTTTATGTCACTCTCTTTTTTATGTACATATTATATATAAATATATTATACCTATAGAAGAAAAGCGTGCAATCTGCTATTCAATATATTTAAAGCATAAAAATCTATGACTTAAGTGAATACGCAGCAAGGGAAAGATATTAATGTATATCATTAAGATAAATCGCGCGGTTTTATGACAAACTGCAAATTTGAACAGTGTGTATATAATAAAAAATAAATAAATATATATATATATATACATATCTGCGTATAATTTTGAAGTTAACTTGAGATTAATGCGTATCCATTTAAATCCATTTAAATCCATTTAAATAATGTAATGTATGGAATATTACTAATATATCTTTGACATATAACGGAACGCAAAAGATGGATTCTTATGAGACTATCAACAGTAATTTATAGTTTTTTTATGATACTCAATTTCATTCTTCTGTAATCCTGTGAAATTAAATCCATATTTATAATCATTACTCAAATCTCATTTCAAGAACATATTAGGTGAGATACTTAAAATAAAAAGTTTTATTTTAAAACGTGAACAATTTAGTAGTCATATTTTGATTAGATATCAATTGAAACTCGGATGAAAAGCAAAATAACATAAAAATGGAGTAAGTTAATTTGTTAATGCAAAAAGATACTTTCTAAAAACAAATTTTTATTAGAACATACAGTACAAAAATAAGAAATTTGAAAAACAGTGATTTTATAAAAGTCAAATAAAAAGCATGAAAATTACCAACATTCTCAATGCCAGCAACTCTTAATAAAAAGGTAATAAAAAAAAGATTAATATTTATTATTTGATTGTATATTAATATTATTAATCAAATTACTATATACATAGGCTACAAACAATTGCGACTACAAAAAGACGAGTTGGCGAGGGAACGCCAACATCGAATTGCAACGATTGAAGTAAAATATACACAAATAGAAATTATCATCTGCTGAAGAAAATTCCATCAATAAAATGTCGGATAGAAAGAATACAACTTAAATAATAGGATTTGCAGAATATAGCAATGTACAATCCTATTTTAGATTTAGCATCCATTATAGATTGCAGCTTCTTGGGAAAAGTGCTCTCCATCACCATTGCAGTGAGACTTAGAATTCAATAAAAAGCAGAGTTTATATCATTTACAAAATTACTATTGTGCACAATACGTAGCTTGCTCTTAGGATATTATCAATAAACTATTATATTTCGAATATCTACAATGTACATAGAAATACGAGATCGGAAATAATTTCCCTAGAGATATTTGTGATTAGTTTTGATCGATTACTGCTTTTCATAATATATACCGATAGAAAATTTACATCTCGTCTTTGTTATCTTTGACCTTCTTTGTGAAACCTTTAGAGATTAGCAACTCGTTACATTCTTCTCGAGACAATTTGGACAGCACCAGTCTCTCCACCTCCTGCAACAGTTTTAGAAATTAAAAGAACATTCCAGATCATAACTACGTTATTTATATATATTTTTATTGTTAAACCTCTTCATCTTTGTTGAATAACACGAGTTCTGGTTTAGCACCTGCGATATGTTTGAACTCCACATTATCACTGTACATGTATTGAGGAAAAAATAACACAATTCACAAAAGAATCTCGATTGAACTTATTTTTTTTTATTGTTCTTTTACTTTTAGAAATCTTCTACACTTTCGGACGGTAAGTAAATTCATCTTTCATGAATTAGAAACAAATTTAAAAAATATACAATACAAATATACACACATATATACACTAGTTTGTAGAAAATAACATGAAATTTATATATAATAAATTTTTAATATTATTTTAATTATATTTATCTCAAATTGTATTTATAATTATATTTATCTCAAGTATCAATGTTATTTTTAATTTCATGTCATTTACCATGTATGTGTGTGTGTGTATTGTAACACATAGAAATAAAAAATAAGACAAAACATGTGAAAATGAATAAGTATTTTACATTGACTGTTAACAACGCAGTTTATGAAATAAGTTATAAAAGTATATGCAAAACAAGTACAGTGATATATGTAAAGGATACTACTTCGGTAGGTCCTCTTTGACGAACTGCTTGACATCCGGCAGCCGGTTGAGCGAGCAACCGCTACAGCTCTGGAAAACGAACAACGTGAGATAACAACGATATCACGGTGAAACGGTATGAACGAGATGCGACTACAATCTCTCGATACATAAAATTTCATTCAATTACTTGTAGGGCGGAGCACGTTGCAATTATAATAATGGAGATGAATCGAACGCGACGCGTTCAAATGAGTGATCACATGGTTGATTACTGACATTATTGATTTGACGTAAAAACGCATTACGTTACCTCGACTCTCGCATACGAGTAATAATCGGAACTCGCGGAGTTCACGACGGAAACAACTGCGAGTGCCAACGTAAATGCGAAGCGGCAGCTAACAATCGCGGTGGATGCCATGTTTGTCATTCGATGTGTAATCAGTGTAATCAGTGCAAGAGGAAGCGAAACCACTTCCGGTTTCTTAGCGCTTTACTTTTTTTTTCTTTTTCAAGTTTGTTGATAACGAGTTTGTTCATTTTAACGAACAAGTTACTCTCTTTGGAGTTCTTGATTAAATATTTGCTCGTTGAAGCTGGATTCTCTTCGGTTTATCAATTTCTTTCTTTTTCCCCGTAAGATTCTAACATAATTGTTATATTTGAGATGTAAGAAAGATTTGTGATAATCAGAAACAAATTTAAAACAGTCGTGCGTTTCACGCGCAAAGGTGCCTTTTCATGCTCGACGCTTATTCAGCGTGAAAAGACGTCACGTGACCAAGAATGACGAATTGGCGTATCTGTATTTTTGATCACGTGACGAGTAGTTCGACTGATGTCTATTTCTACCAATGCAGATTAACTTTAATCTCGGTTTAACTTATTTTCTATCTTCTTTTAGTCCTAAGAATTAGAAAAAGATGGAAAGTAAGTTAAACCAAGATTAAAGTTAATCTGCATTGATAGAAATGGACATGAAAAGAACAAACCTCTATTGTTTGAATTTCAAGTGCAGAGAGTGTAGAAGGAACTACACTTTTCAGCTCCGCCACGGCTGATTGGCCGACGACGCTGCGCGCATGACGCGACGCGAGTCTGGCTCGAACGCGGCTACTCCCCGAGAATCTCCCGTGCTCTGGATCGTCACAACAAGTAGTAACGCCAATGTAGTCGTCTCCATTTTCGCCCCTTCCTCGCGCGAGTTTCCTATTTCGCGCACGTCCTGGCGTCACGTACGTGGTGAAGAGTGGAGTGTCGCGGTCTTCCAAAAAGGAGAGAAAGAGAGAGAGAGAGAGCGCGCGAGAAGAAAACCGGGCGACAACGTTCGTCGGGTTAAGAACGGGTGGAGGAGGAAGCGTTTACTCGCGGCGGTGGCGTCGACGCGTGATACGAAACGGCGAGCGCCGCGCGGGCCCCGTCCCCGTCGGTTTCCACCTTGCGGCAGTCGAGCGTGTATGCGAGCGAGCGCCTGTTGACGAGTAAACAAGGATGGAGGTGGAAGAGGGGGAGGCGAAAATGTGCAGGCTATGCGGCCAGTACGAGAGGATCTGCATCGACGTGTTCGGCGAGGAGGGCACCAAGCGCTTCCTCGGCCTCAAGATCCACACCAAAATCAACATCGTGGTGAGTTGGACCGTCTCCTAGACTCGGCGCGCTACACGCGCTTTGTTCCACGCTTCCCCTCCTCCGACCTGAGCATGGGGGTTAGAAAAAAATGGCTGAAAGAGAGAGAGAAAAATGATCTTTTTCCAGTCTGTCACTGTTTTCTTCCTTTTCGTTCTGTTTCTTTTTTTTTTCTTTCCAAAATTTATATTTATACCGCATCTTGTTTGTTTGTAGCATGTCGTCTTGTCCGTTGATGGCCAGGGAGCTTTTTTTTTCTCAAAAAATCAGGAGTGTTGATACTACGAAATATTAATATCTGCAGTTGTTAACATAATTAATTGCTATCCACAAATGCTCCAATTTTTCATTAAGAGTTTTAGGCAATGATGTTGATGTAATTTGTGTTCAAATCTTAATTGGTTTCTTTTGTTTACCCATCACTTCATTGATACTTCTTAGTTGAGATACGAAATTGATTCCTAAGATAGCATAATTAATTGCTATCTACAGTGCTTTTATGTTCTTTACAACACATGTTTACTTTAAAATAATTACAATATCCTTTAAACAATTAAATATGCGACAATTTTTTAAGTTCGTTCAGCAATAACAAGGGTTTTTTAAACGAGGTAGTTAAAAGGCGATAGACTTTTTGTAATACCCATTAGAATGTTAATTTGGTTCTGGCTTTTTTTATTAAATCATAAATTCGTCATCATCTTTCTTTCTCTGTTAAGAAATAAGGAAGAGTTTAATCAGTTAATATATTGATTACAATATAATTAATCTGCAGATTGTTAAATATGCGTTTGTATTTAATGATAATTGTAAAACTGTAAGTTTCAAAAAGAGATGGGAGGATTATCACTTAGAAATTAATATTTAGCAGGAATCTTTTTTAGCAAGTTGGAGTAACTCTCATTAGAGAAGATTTTCATTATACTTGCTCCGATATTATTGCAATTAAAATTAGACATTACTTTACGTAAGTTGCTTTATCACAAGATTCTTATGGAATCTCCTGTGGAATTGTTACCGCTAGCATTCGAAAGAAATAATTATTAAGTAATACAAAAAAATTGTGTTTATTATCAAATGTATTTGTAAACGTGCTAAGATTATTGTACAAATTATAAATAACTTTTTATGCAAATTCTTCGGAAAGAGTAAGTTTCATTTAAAATTGTAAGTAACAAATATTGTAATTGCGTTACAAAAGTTATAAAGTAAAGTTTACTGGTAATATCAGACTTAAATATTGCCATAACATTTAGTGGGTACCAGTATGTAATGATACATTTGTCACAAACTTTTGTATCTATAGAGCAGAGCAGTAGTTAATATTTTGTAAAAAAAAAAAGAAAAAGAGAATTAGTATAAAAATCCGATATGACTTAATAAGATTTTATTTCCTTACAAGTGTGTTTTTCAATACTTAGATCAGTTCTGTTTGTGAATCGCAGATAGATGAGAAGGATCCTCTGCCCAAGGCGATCTGTGTTCAATGTCTGGGCAAGCTTGAATTCGTTTGCGACTTTCAAGAGGAGTGTCGGCGCACCCAACAGGTGTTACACGATCAGTACGATGTACCATCGTTAACAGAGTCTGTAAGTCTCTGTATCTTGCTTATATTTCATCTACCGCTCTACTGCTCTTTTATCATGCTCTGTTTTATCATAACTAATCCTATCTTATATCAATTTCATATAAGTTACTCCATAATAATAATAGTAATAATAATGATAATAAGGGGAACGGTCTTTAGCCCGCCTGTGGCACTCAGACTCAGATTAGGTCCATTGTGCCTCCCCTTTTCCAGCCTACTGATTACGGACGATTCTCCTCTAGAAGAGGAGTCGGTCTTCCATCGGTAGGCGGCTGAAAAATGAGATATATATGGGATAAGGAGCCACTGGGATTTGAACTCAGAACCCTTCCATTACTAATCACTTGCTTTAGCACAGAGCCACGCGTCATTTCTAAGTTACTTCGTATAAGTATAAATTATGTGCTGTGAAACAATAAGCGCATTACAAAGTACATATACGTATATGAGATACAGATAAATAAAATATATTTACAATTTATTTAACCAGTTTTATAAAATACATACTTTTTTTTTTTAATTTTTAATAATTGTTAGTAAAACAAATTTAATAAAGTCGAATATTCTCATATTAAAATTATTATATTCTTTACTCATTGAGAAACTATTATTATAAATGGATAATGAATCAATGATAAATAAGATTTGATATTTATATAAAACATTGTTTAATATTATGAAATTTTAAACGAAACGACTGAATTTTTTTGATTGCTTCTAAGTTTACACACATTGTTAGAAATTCTGGTACTCACTACTATATTTCTAATTTGATTTTCCTCCAGACAGAGGTAAAGAATGAAGAATCAGCAGCATCGCCGGTGGGCACAGCGTCGGATAGTAACAACAGTATTGAAAAGAATCTTAATTCCACTAGAAGCAATCAAGCTGAGGAGAATCAGGGTGACGTAATCAAGGATTCGGAACAGCAGAAAAAGAGAAATTCGACTCCGAAGATTTTAAGAAACCTTCGCAGCCAGCAGCAGCAGCAGCAACAAGTTTCCAAAAGCAACGATAAAACCGCAGAAAAAAATGCACAGACTCAAGGTACGGAAACGTCGCTGACGCGTTGGCTTAGAAGCAGGCAAAGCGCAGATTCAAATGAGGTGGACAACGAGGAGATTCCGATCGCGAATAGATTAAGGAGTCACAATATGGAAAATAACGTCGGTGTTCGTTCTGTGAATCTTAATAATAGCAACAATGAGAATACAGACAGAAACAGCAACGAGAAACAGAGCAGTCCAAAGCAGCAGCAGCAGCAACAACAACAGCAGCAGGACGATTCATCAGTGACGATTCAGTTACCGACCTCAGCCTTGAATAAATTATTGACAATTGTTTCTAGCTCTCCCGATATCGAGGTCTCCGTAAAAGAGACGAGAAATCGGAGTAACGACGCCGAGGATATTAGCTTTACCGTGGAGCTATGCAAGAAACAAAACGACGAAGTATCGACGGTGCGAGCACGGGTCTTTCCCGATCAGGGCTATTGTCTAGTCGATACAGCGATCGTAGATCTGCTACAGAGCGAGAACAACGCTGAGGTAAACAGCATTGTCAGCAGCATCCTTAGCAGTACGACGTCGGCGAAGAGCAGTAACGCGGCGGCAAAGTTGAAGGATTTAGCGGAGTTGGAGCAGCGGCTAGAGGCCACGCAGAACCCAGAGGACCTCTTTAAGATCGATGGCGAGGAGATTAAGGTGGACGATAACGTGCAGCACGTTGTAAACGGAGCCCAAAATGGTTACGCGTGCAAGCTCTGCCAGAAGTTCTACGAGCGCCGGGACAAGTGTACGGTCCACGTGAAGACGCACCTCGGCATCAAGCAGTACACGTGCGTCGTCTGCAATGCTAAGTTCGTTTGTAAATCAGATGTGATGAAGCACATCCGGTGCTCGCATACCAATCCTAGGCCCATACAATGTCCCAAGTGTCCTAAACGATTTAAATCCAAATTCTATCTGGCTGAACACGACAATGTTCACAAGGGCGTGCGACCGTACGGTTGTGCGGATTGCGGACAGAGTTATCACCACAAAGTCTCGCTGCAGATTCACATGAAGTCGCATCTACCGCCGCAAAATCTGGCCTGCGAGTACTGCGGCAAAGTCTTCCCGTTTCGCACGAGGCTGCTCGGCCATATCGCGAGTGTCCACATGAAGAAGCGGCGCAATTTTCGCTGTCGCTTCTGTTACAATCTTTACTCAAGTCTGTCGGTGCTGAACGAGCATATCAAAACTCGCCACGCGACCACGTACACGTGCGAAACGTGCGGCAAGACCTTCAAGGTCGCTTCCAAGTACAAGGCGCACGTGCTGCAGCACTCCAATCCAAAGCCGTTCGTGCAACGTCTGCAACAATCGTTACGCGTCTAAAGCGTTTCTCAACGAGCATCTGTTAAAGCACGAGGGTTTGCGCAAACACATATGCCAAGAGTGCGGCGCGAGTTTCGCACAAGCGAGTCACCTGGCCGCTCATCGTCACGTACACGGGGAAAAGACGCACGCGTGCCCGGAGTGCGGTAAAAAGTTCAATCGTCGCGACAACATGAAAGTGCATCGGAAACGGGACGGGAAGACTAGTGGAGCTACCAAACAGAAGGTTACATCCAACAATAACAACTTGACTGCGTTAAACACATATGCCAAGAGTGCGGCGCGAGTTTCGCACAAGCGAGTCACCTGGCCGCTCATCGTCACGTACACGGGGAAAAGACGCACGCGTGCCCGGAGTGCGGTAAAAAGTTCAATCGTCGCGACAACATGAAAGTGCATCGGAAACGGCACTTTGACGGGAAGACTAGTGGAGCTACCAAACAGAAGGTTACATCCAACAATAACAACTTGACTGCGTTAACGTCCGTTAACGAGAAGTAATAACGAAACGGAGCTCACAATGACAACAGATAATCACAGATAATGGAGAGGAGAAAAGACTAGAGATAATCTGTACAAATCTCGTAATAGACTGTATTAGAATTTGCGAGGAAAGTTAATGAAGGAAAGTTCCGAGATTGAATACTTAACAAGAGTATTTTGATAGAAGTTTGCTCAAAGATGACAGCCTTTGCGTATACACAATTGGTGCTTCGATGAATTCCCAAACGTCATTCCTTTTATTTTTAGCTGATATTTTATTAATACAGCCAAACTCTCTTTCTCCCTCACCTGTTCTTAACTTGTCGGGACCAATCTCCCTATTCTTAACCCTTTCTCTTGAACCCGGTTTTATTTTGATAGTACATATGTACATGGAATGAAACTGTTGATCTTACTGTTGACAATTGTTGTGTACAATTGACAAATAATGGTATACGCACGGTACTTTTTGTCTGTCATTTATTTTCTTACTCTATGAATAATCATGTAATTACGAGGTATATTCGAAAAGTAAAGATATAAAATCTAAAAATTATTTCTTTTGAGACTTATACTTTCAGAGGACATATTTTTATTTATTTTTTTACATAGTCATTATGGATTTTAACGTACTAGTTTCTTGAATCCGATGTTACAAGAATCTCCCTCCAGCTTTCTTGACTACTCTATAATTATGCCCTATTGTTCACAAAGTTTATCAATCAACTTGTTTCTGTTTATGCTGAAGATGGTATGAAAGGCAAAACGTAGCAAAACGTAAGTTTAAAGCGGAAGAAGTTTATGATGTTGGAAAAAGTAGAAGACTATCTTAAGAGAACCGGTAGAAAATTCTTATGGTGTCAGAGACAAGAAACTAGTTCCCAGGCTCAACTAAATTTATGATAACTATATTGGAAATATTTTTTCTAAAATCTAAAAGTATTATAAATTAATCTCAAAATAAAATAAGCTTTACACATAATTTTCTAGATTTGAACGTATCCAAGAAGATATTACAAAGGTGCAATTTTTCTAAATAAATCAAGATTTTCAATATTTGAAGAATCATATGTAAATATTTTAGTGTTTAAAAGAATTTCAATAATCTCATTTAATTTGCATAAAATTGTTAGGTTTATTTTTCTTCAGTAGAAGAAATTAATATGTTCATTAATGTCAACATTTTGTTGATTTTGTATCTTTCCGAATAATCTTCGTACATAGCCAATGTAAAGTAGCGAAGAAATAAGGAAATATGTTAAAAATGCGAACATTGGAATTTTTGCAGGCACGAATTTTCGAAGTTAAAAGATAAAAAATATTTTACGTACCATGCGATTTCAAGTGACATAAATATTATAACCATCATACGACGGAATTCTTGCATTTTTTTTCAGGTCTGTGATGGATATTTGTCACATTATTTTAAAATTGTGAACCTAATTAAAAACTTAACGTATAGCCATATATGTACCCATATATGTCGGAGTTCCTTAAGAAGTCAAGAATATAAAGGTGTTAAGAATAGAACGGTTATAATAATAGTGAAACATTTTTTTCTATAAGCGTTAAATTTTAGTATTATTTTTTCTAGAAGTTACAATAATTTTCTTCACGAATAATCTTTGCGATATTTTGTCTTCTTTTTATGTTTGGTTAATTGAGAATGTCGAGTTTGGGAACGTTAGAATATCTAATCTTTTCATTCGTGCGTTCATATAGTAAATATTAATCTATCGTATACCGAAACGTGATTTAGTTTAGTCTGTAATATACATGCCTTTTTTAATACTTCCTCTCAGAGTGTAACAATTCTTCGAAAAATGTTTACTCTATTTTGTAATACAACAATACGTTTACCGAATCATGGCCAAAAGTATGATAAATCGAATGAATGCATAGTTTTAAACATTAAACTCAATGCGTATGTATGCATCTGCATGCGTGAGTGCGTGAATGCTCGAGTGTTGCATGACACCAGGGACAGGGCTTCCAAAATCGATAATTCTGTAACGAGGACGGCGATATTTTCTATAAATCTTTACATGTATCTCGTACTAAGTACTTTAAAAAAATTGCAACAGTTGCAACGATTTTCAATCTATCTTTTGGATACATTTTTACAATAATTGTTGTTATATTAAAAGTAGGAAAATGTTAGACGTTCAAAGTATTATGTATTTTATAAAAATATTTTACACACTGATACGAAACCGCGAAAGAAGTGCCTTAATTCAAGTCTTCGATGTCACAAATGATCTACGAAGACAAACTGATTGGGAGACGTTATTATGAGATGTTTTTAAGGAGAATAAATGGCTGCAAGTATGCGGATGTTAATCAAGAGAAATGTGCTTTTTACTGCGCGATTATGAACTATTGTATAATTAGTATACTTGTGAAATGAGGTATTTATAATTAATTATACAAAAAAAATTTCCTACGATTTACGAAGTGATCAATATGCGTGAGCAATATGAGCTATTTTGTACGTATATATATATATATATATATATATATATATATATATATATATAAAATTAGGAGATAACTATATATATATATATATAAAATTAGAAAATAATACTCCTTTCCTTGATCATCGAAGACGTCCATGTGTTAATTACACCTAACAGATAAGTGACTTCATACATCCGCGCGTGCACGTGCACATTTGTATATTTATATTAATTAAGGATTAATTTTCACGATAAAAGATTGTTTAATGATTCCATTGTTGCCTTAATAAAAATATGATACTTTTGGGATACTTCAATTTATTTTATTCTACATTCAAGTCTTCTAAAGTGGCATATTGGTGTTTTAACTGTAATTTTATGTTTGTTATGTTTCAATACATGATGTTAATTATACTTTCTATACATAAAAATATTAAGAATATTAAGTTTATTAAAAAGTAAATATTTTATAACAGGTTTCATCTTTCATTTTAAAATATCATAATGATAACAGAATAAAATATTTCATTAACAAGATTATGTTATGACAATTGACACGTAGTTATCTTGAATTTAATCCTGACTGTCATCATATATTCTCTGATTTTATAAAATATTAATCAGAATGTTATAGAAATTACTGTTGCAAAAATTTGCAAATGTCTCTCTTATTTTTCCTTATATTACTATACTTATTGACTATAATTATATATTAATGTATTAACATTTTTATATGCTTTATAACATTTTATTTTGTATCATCAAGGCGACACGCTTCGTATGTACTCAATTCGTCTTTCATCTTTTCTCTTTGCCACGTTCTTTGCATTACTTTTCTGTTTTCTCAAGCTGGACAACTATAATTATTAATACTGATACTATAAATTATTTCATTGGGTTTTTTGATATAAAATCATCTATCATCATCAAACATGCTAAAGTTATTTGTATAAATTGTTTCAGATCAAGAAGGATGAAAATCCTTCACAAAGGGCCTTACTGAAATTCGTTTAAAAATGTGGATAAAATTTTATGATTGCAATAGTTTTTCGTCAAGAGGATTAAAAAAAAAGATATAATACTTACGGTCGAAAATGTGGTTGTCATAGTCAATTAGACCAAAAGTTAAAAAAATCCAAGACCGAATTTTTGAATTTTGGGCTGGAAATGACTCAAATATTAAACTGACTCTAGACTCTTAAGACAGTGCACTCTGAATCTAGTGAAATATGTTTAAACAATTGATAATTAAATTAAAATAGATTAAATAAAATGAATAAATTCTAATCTTTATAATTGATTAGTCATGAATGTCCGAATTGTATGAAGAAACTTCGTCATGATCACATAATAATACACATGTACGATGTAAATTACAAATCAGTGCTGGCTGACAAGAAACCAGAGAATTATTTAATTTCTCAGCTTCTGGAGAAAATGCGCAATTATAACATTTCTCCAACTAAAAGAATGAAAAATTGCGAAAAAATTCAATTTTTTAAATCATATACATTTTTTATTAATTTTTGTGTATTTTTGTGTATATATGCATAGTAGGTATATACTATTATATGTATGTATAAGCATGCATATACATGTATAACGTAAAATAATTATAAAAATATACTTTTCGAAAATTTATCTTCTAAAAAAGTATCATATTTTTTTACCGATTCTTAGCTTTTCATTAGTTACATGTATTTGCAAAAATATAATGGATACTTTTTTGCATTTATAAATTTGATTAAAAAGAAATACTATATATGCAAAATAACGCTTTAAATATTGTATAAAATATCTGTTTTCTACAGCACATGTACCTATGATTTAATAATTAAGACAAAAGTTTTATATACAATCATGTTAGTCATTTATTTGCACATAAAGATATGCTTTTGTAAAAATACACAATGATACAACATTAATTAAGAACTCTTTACGATTAAGTTAAAAAATCCTCAAATAACTCAAATGTGAAAGAGAAAAATGTAATAAGTTCTTAACTTATGTAAGGCTCACTTCGAATGTAAATTCTAAAATAAACTTTACTAGACTTCCTATTTTTTAATAAATTTTTTTATTTAGGAGTACATAAGAAAATTATAAAGTTAAAATTAACTGGATTTTAGATTAAAATTAACTGGACATTAGACATTTACAAAGTAATTTAATTTGATTAAATAATGGAATCTGTATATTCCTAATTCTATATTTATGATAGTCCATAGAGTTTCAATGTTCTGTCCATACTGGTCGACGCAATGTATTGCGCATATTTCCCGAAACGAACGCCCGTAGCCGCCGCTGTGTGATCGTTCAGGACCTTCAATTCCTGCCATTGCTTACAGAGATATACTCTGAAAACAATATAACACATATAATACAAGCAACCTTCAATTAACTCACGTTATATAATGTTAACATATGTGTTATGACGAAGTTCATTTATTATAAAAATATTTAATATATTTGCTATTGAGACACAATAAGTTTTATTAAAAATTGTCGATTTTTAGAAATATTCTATATTTACTAATTAGTATATAATTAATAACTATTAAAAAGTAATAAATTCAATATTTTACCTGACATCCGTTCCTGCCACAGCCAAATAAGTTCCACTTTGATCAAAGCAAATGTCCTTCACTTCATAAGATTCGTCCAACTGTAATGTTTTAAAATTCTTCAACTTGCGCAAATCCCAAAGTTTGACACATGAATCTTCCGCAGCTGTTGCCAAGTAATATCCATTCTCAGAGAAACTGATAGCTGTGATTGGACCTGTGTGTCCCGGAAAGTTCGCGACATTAGATTGTTCTTTCAAATCCCAAATCTTCACCTGAGAGTCTGCTGTACCAGTGCCAAAGATTAAACCGTCAGGATGGAATTGCGCCGTTGTCAATGGTTGACCTACTTGTCCTGCAACCTTAAAACAATTCATATATATATATATATGAAAAGAAAGTAGGAAAAAAAGAGAGAAAAAGAAGAGAGGGAAGGAAGAGAAAAGGAAAGATGGTCTTTTCTTTTGAAAACAAAGAATAATTTTGTAATTAAAATAATAATAGTTTAAAACATACTTTAGTCAATAATCTGCCAGTACGTATATCTGAAAAGGCCCAATGCTGATCTAAAGAGGAGCTTAGCAGATAATCGCCAGTTGGATGTAGAGACAATCCGGTCACAGGTCCATCATGAGCTTTCAGTAACAATGTAGTTTGACTGGTACCAACGTTCCATACGCGAATCGTAGTATCGGGTGAAGCAGTCATCACTACATCTTCCTCTGGATGATAAATAACTCGTGTAACCTAAAAAGATAATGAAAGGAAATTACGAATAATATATTTAAGAAAATAATAAGATGGCAATTCAAATTATGATTGCATACCTTTTTCGTATGACCCTTGAGAATTGCCACCACTTGCTCGGTATCCTTATTGAAAACAGTAGCGTTCTTATCAGCACCACCTGTTAATATTTTGCTAGTATCTGCACTATGAATATCAAGCGCCAAAATTCCAGGCACACTGGCAGAATGAAGTCCCTGAAATTACATAATTATTTTCAACCTAAAATTACCTATAATAATATTAATTCATATATTTTTATTTCCATGAATTTAAAAATCTTTAGAATTATCGTTTAATAATTGTTATGTGTTAATTATGTGTTATTAATATCATATTTTAATGCAACTTTCTGATTAAATTAAAAAATATATATTTATAACACAACTAAATAATAATTAGTATAGTAAATTTTAAAAGTTATAAAAAGAAAGCTTACAGGATGTGATGCAAGAGTCTGAAATGATCGGATACTGTCTTGAGGCATAAGATCTTCCGGTACTGAGCGTCCGCGTCGTTTTCGCTCCTGAGTAAGAACGGTTGCTCGCTCTTGAAGTTTCTGTATCACATCTTCAGTGATGCCAGCTTGTTCCATTGGTTGGGCTGCTGTGCCACCAGCCTCTACTGCCACAGCCTGAAAAAAATATAAATTATTAAGAATTATAAAGTCTTATTCAAATTATTTTATAAAATATTAAAAAATTAAAAATTAATTGCTAATTTATATTATCCCAAAATTAATGTTTACTAATTATATATTATATAATTTTTTTAGACACAAAAAATTAAATCAGAATTATAATAAATTATTAGATTTACAATTTAAGATTAAAAAAAATAATTAGATAATGTAACATACAGGTTGCGGAATTGTAGTGGCCTGGACAATTCCAGCTTGTGGTTTGAGAGTGGCCAGAGCCTCTCTGGCAGCCGTAACTTCTTTAGTCAATCTAGCAATCACTCGACAGGCTGCATCATGTTGATACAAGGCATGAGACAGCTCCTGCCTCGCAGTCTGGAGTTGCTGTCGTAACGTGAATGAATGTAACATGACAGCATCCCATTCATCTTGCAAAAGTTTTAATATCGCTGGAATAGAAGTCGCACTAGGTGGCTTGGGCTTGACTATTGAAGTTGCTGTAACAAAAGATTTTGATAATTATATGAAAATAAAACGTAAAAAATATTATTGTATTATATAAATAAAATTTAAAAGTACCTTTTATATCAATGAGCTGCTCAACAGTAAGTTCTTTCCCATTAATGGGATCCACGCCATTTTCAGTCACATACTTTTCTATGAGACGTTTCTCAAACACTGATCCGGAGACAGGAGATATCACTGGATGCTCTGGTACTTCGTTAGAAACTTAAAATTACAGTAATAATTTGTAACAACTTTTGCTAAACCTCGAGGTAAATTTTGTGTTAGAATTCAAATATTGAGTCAGTTACTAATACCATAATCACATTTAAAAATATTAAAAAATTTTAATGTTTCAAAACATTCAAGCTCACTTTCTGGAAATCTTTGCCTTTTGACTTGTTGCAATTGTTGCAATAAACAAGCGATATGTAAACGCTAATAATCATACAATTTGCAGTATGAAAAGTTTGAGTATTATCGAAAAAATTTTTTATTTATAGCGAGCAATCTGTTTTACCATTATATATTATAATTACATCATAATTCTATTCGTGAGTAAAGCGGTAAAACTTTTTTAGGTTATGTTCGTCGGCATAAAGTTTCTCAATGTTCCAGCATAAATGTTGTGTCAAAAGTGTCATTGTGCAAACTTAAACGTCAGAAGGAGGCAAAAGGGAAGATAGCTCGGTTGTAAATTACAACCCACGTTGTCACAAATACTTACTCGCGCAGGCTAGCGCCATTTTTCTAGACCGCTTTCAAGTTTCAGACGCCTTCAGACGCGCCTGCTGCCTGCTGCTGCTCCCCGTCCTTGTTGCGTTCTGTACCGAGGAATTCGCTCGGACAGTTTCGCACTGGCAATGAATTTCGGAACGCAATCAGTTTCGAGTCGTTTCCCATTGGCCCGACCCGCCGACGCATCACATTAGGGTTGCCAAGTCCAAAAATTTAAATTACTGGATATTCCCAATGGAAGTGTAAAAAATGGAAGTGTACTCAAATTATTAAATAATAACTCCTGAAAACTTGGAATTGCAAAAGAAATAGCGTCGTCTGCTACGTACAATCGAACTTATGATCTGACTTGACCCCCGACTCGGAGTTGGGTCGAGTCGGTAAATCGAAAACGCTAAAAGAATATGTTTTCTTTTAATTTCCCCCATAAAATGGCAAAGGGAAATGGAATTCCCTTCAAATGGAATAAACGAGTTTTGATTTGATCACCCCACATTGGCAACCCTACGCCACATTGATCTTCAGCGCGCACTTGTCGGTGGCGGCGCCACCCGCGCCCTCGCGAGTCCGAACTTTCGAAGAAGGTTTGTTGGCCCCCTGCCCCGGTCGGCGTCTGTCGGTCTGTCCTCGCGCGATGATTAGATTAATTAGGTCGTACGGTTAGGATCGTCTCTAGTTTGTAGGGTTCGACTGAGTTGCACTTGTTATTATGGCTTCCTTGGTCGCGGATTACGGGACTTCCTCCGGCTCGGACGGCGAGACGGACGACGACGTTTCGGACAATGCGTAAGTTTGGGCCGTTGCGTAGAACCGATTGCTTCCGTCCTAGATTTCATCTCTCTCTTCTCTCTTTCTCTTTCTCTTCTTCGTGTTGTCCAGCTCAAATTTGAGTCTCCGCAAGGTGCACAACGCGCTCGCAATAAGTGTCTCTGCAAGCTCCGACGTGGAGCTTGCGAGAATCCGTCAAAATGAAAAATATCGAGTTTGACAGGTCATACAAGCGCAAGGCTAGATATTAGGGATTAATGTCCATATCTACCAATGCAAATTAATTTTAATCTCGGTTTAAATTTACTTTCTATCTAAGAATTAGAAAAAGATGAAAAGTAAATTAAACCGAGATTAAAGTTAATCTACATTGGTAGAAATGGACATCAGCAGACTGGGTCTTTTCAGTTCACTCTAACGTTATTTTTATGTTCTAGGCTTTTCTAATCCCAAAAAATTCTGGGCTACTTGTCAACATTTCTACTACAATGTCCAATAGATTTTAAAGCCAAATGCTACCTCCAATTGTTTGTACAAAGCAAATTTTACAAGGAGACATTCGAGAAAGTAATTTCGCTTATGCTTTAAAAGACCCAGATTGCTGACTGAGAGTTAATACCATTATTAATAACGTTACATTAAGAAAAAAATACAGAAAGATACATTTTGCCGAGTATTCGTTCAGCAACCGGTATATACATACAGAATGCGGCTTGTTCTTTGTAATCTGATATTGCCTCACCGTTAGCTTTAAGGGTGCGGAGCAGGCGGAGTTGGAGAGGGAAGAGGACGAGGAGGAAGAGGTCGTCGAGAAGGATAACAGCGAACACATGAGGATAACTGAAACGACAGCTTCCAAAGAAAAGCTTCCATTGCCGACGCCAGATTTCAACAGCGCGCCCACGTTACTCAGGACCTCGGTATTCCTTAATCCGTTTGTCGAGGCGGAACGGGCAAAGAGCGCGATCCTGGAGAAGCACGTAAAGATGACGCCCACCCTGGACGACACGAAGATGATAAACGGTCGTAAAATCTGCTGGAACTATCGGAAGGGTCGTTGCCGCTTCGGCCACAATTGCACTTTCGCCCACGACTCGGATCTGCATCGCAGCGCGGCCGAACTGGAGGCCCTACGGACACCACAGGAGACGTTGGTCTGTCAAACTCGATATAACGGGCAGCAGCAGCAGCAACAACAACAGCAGCAGCAACAAATATTGCCGCCTGTAAATGATGACGAGAATGAGGTGGATCAGGAGAACAATCAGACGGCGAACAGAAAGCGTAAGAAGAGGCCCGGCCTGTGCCAATTGTTGCTTCCGAGTAAGAAAGTCTATAAACAGTTTAAAGCGCAGCAACAGCAGCAACAAACCAAAACTAGATGAATATTATTTCTTTGTGTGGCGTAGTAGAGGGAGATGAAATTGTCTTCTAGCCGAATCATTATAGATCTTTTGCGAATCGGGAAGTACACGCAATGAGCAATTTCCATGCAACGTTACATTAAACGAATCTTGCAGAAGCTTTTAATCGATGAAAATTGTGAAAAAAAAAAATTTTTTAAAGGCGATAATTTGAAAAGGATTTGAAAGAGATTTTAGAAGACAAACATTACATGAAAGCAAAAACTACAAGAGAAGTAGAAAAGATTATTGCGAATAGTTTTAAATTCGCGCTCGAGTATTACGCTCTCGAAAATCAAAATTGAAACATCTTTTATTAGCAAAGTGGAAGTCATTAGCGTGTAGCGATGAGACCAACCGAGATCTCGTCTAAGATTTAGATTAATTAATATTTAATTAAACGATTGTGCGCAAACAAAATTGATATAGATATACAAAGGAAAGAGAAAAAAATTCCGATTTATGCTTCCAATGCGAACAGACATGTGCGATATGTAGGGGTAGGAACTTTATTTGGGAAACTTTTGTTTCATATAAATTCGCAAGGGATTCTTCTACCCGATGCGCGCACAAAACGGACGCGTGTGCAGCCTTCTTAAGATTCGTAACGCAACGAACGCGTAATCATGTCTTCTTAGCTTGTTTTCCCACATTTATCATTACTAGCCAATTATTTGATACTAGACCCTTGATAATATCATTCGTTCGTGAGAATATCAAATGACATTCTACAGTGGAATCCAGACACAATATGTATTGTAATAACAGTAAAGTTATTCGACGAATTTGGAGTATATACTCCTTCCCGCACATACGAAGAAACATACCTGACAACTATACTTCCATGCGTTTCTGTGAATTAGGATTAATCCAAGCGCAATTGCTTGATTATATTCCTCTTTTTTTATAAGACAAATGTTTGTTTTACATCTCCTTATACTGCGATTGACGAGACAAATTCGATGTTCTAAGTCAGATGTAATTACAATACTGGTAGATATTGTGAATGATGGAGAAGTCATTTACTAATACATTAATCGTTCTAACGAAGAAGTAATTGCTATACTAGACGAAACAAAATAGGACATACTAAATGTTCATTCAATTTTATCCACTTTAAGTGGTTAAGCAGTGTTTTACTAACACGTTAATTACCTGTTGAAAAAGAAAATAATTACAATAATAGGTCAAAATAGGAGAAACAATGAGAAACTAAGAGTTTATCTTCACTATTGTGACTCAAAAGAGGCTTCTCGGGTTTCTGAGAATTTCTAAAAGGTTGCCAATAAACGATTCAGCTGTGCTGAAATAACGTCTTGCTTACTTTGTACTTCTATACCTAATATAATAAAATATATAGAGTAAGTGTAAAGATCTTCACAGGATTTCCAGAGTTAAAAAAAGCAAGTATTATAAATTTATTTTAATTACAAAAAATAGATAATAAGAATTAATAAAAATGCGCCTTTTTCTTTCAGACTTATTAAACAAATATATTTTTAATCACAAGTCTTCGGAAATGAAATTTTATCCAATTTAATTTTTTTATTAATTATTAAGAGAAGTGATCAAAGGCTAAAATTATATGACAGTAAAAGCAGTAAAAACTTTGTACTTAAAAAAAAAAGAGAATCTCTTGAAATGTTCTGAATAGATTTAGCACACGGTGAAGACATAAGACATGATAGGCACGTGACAATGTTTTATTAGATGCTTATAGATACAACGTTCTGTTTTTCAGATCCATTATCTACGTAAACTGAGTGCACATTGATAACTCACTGTTGCATCGTCGAATGAAAATATAGACTTTTGTGTTTTTTTATACATATATATATTTATATATATATATATACATATATATTTCTCTTTGTTCTCGCGAATGAATGTTTCACAGGCACTTTGTCTCTAAACAGTGGCAAAAATTTGTGAATGATCAGTTTGGCGTGTAGAGAATGCGAAAGCGACACGTGCGGGTAAGCGTCATCGCAGAATTCATTACCAAGTTTTAAGGTCACGAGCAAAATATAAGATCTCGCAAATAATCTTTCTGTCATCATCTCTTAATCATATTCTCATAATTTCTTTTTTTTTCCCCCAGTAAATATCTCCTCTCGCTGTCTGTGAGATCTCTCGCAATTACATCGACAACACATATATAATTAATCACAGAAATGGGTAGATTCGACAAAAATAATTGCGCCACATTAAAAACAATTAACTTAATTATATATTCTATAGGCAAGCACCTATTAAGTACTGATATATTCACACTCGTTAAGAGTTTGCCGTGATTGCAACAGGCTATTTTACGCCATTGCTGTATTTTTCGAGTGAGTTATCAGATTATAGATTTTTCGAGATCTAAAAAATTAGGAATTCCTACATGCTAAAGGAATATATACAAATCTCAGAAAGCTTGAGAATACTCTATAAAAAATGAGAAAACTTTGGCTTGTCCGACGATAAAAGGGAGAGTAGATTCACATTAATTGCTCGAAAATATTTTCGAGTACGGCCTTGTACTATCTTCAATACTCAGAGAACTTTAATTCAATCGTCTCCTATATAAATTGAAATATGAAAATCTGGAGACATAATTCCCCCCAAAAATAAACGGATATAAATATACATAATAAAAATCTTTAAAAGAGCAATAATTTGAGTAACATTATTAAAAAGTTACTCAGATTTCAATCCCTTTCTCCAATTATATAAAAAACATTCTGACGAAAAAACTAATTTTAAATTTATATTTTCCAGTCGCTATTAAAAAGATAATAAAATACATTTTATATTTGTGAACGGCTTGCATCAAAGTTAGCGCCGCAAAATTCGTACTTGAAGGATTTTACGAAATTTTCTAATATTGATTTTTTTCTGATACATAAATATAAGTATTAAAGATCTGATAGCTCACTTTAAAATCTGTAACTTCGATATTGCATTACTGTATCACCTATGTATCGCAAAATACTACAATATCGTCGGAACATAAATTTTTAACGTCTTTTGTGATTTTTTTACATTAAGTACATTATAAAGATATTTAACACATCTGAATTTCTTATATATCTCAAAAGATTTTGCGATAGTCTCAAGAAAATTTTCTAACCGTTTCTTAGAATATATAGCTCGATAGCGTTGCTGTTTCAAATGCATCTATATTTCTCTTTCTTTTTGAGAATTGCGTTTTCAAACGCCGATTTCTCGTAGTACGATACGCGCATTTCTCTATCACAATCATTCCTTCGAGCTTTCGAAAATTGTTGGACAATACTATGAGGCATATAAAGAGTAAAACTGGAGTAAAGGAAAGTGAAGTACAAACACTTGGTGCATCAATGCACATTGCTCGTGGAGTTGCATTGAAAACTTGCTAGGACCTTGTTTCATCAATGTCGCATAACTTTAGCTCTCTTGTTCAGTTTATCTTTAACTCTCTAGTTCATTCTTCTTTTCTTTCAAATGAAAATTAAAAAAAAAAGCGATGAGTTATGGTGAATTATGATAAAATGTTTAGTATCAGAAATCGACATCAAATATCATACGACAGCTTGACAAAAATGACAATTTTAATCAATATTTTCTTCTAAATATTTTTTTTATCTGGAATTTTAAAATTTTTTTAAAATTGTAAGAAAATGTTAGAGAATGAAAAATTTATTATTTAAAAATCTTTTAGATATCTTGATAGCTTTTTAAAATTTCGTGCAAATTTCGTCATAAATTTTCGAAAGACTTACACTGGATCCTGATTTTGATCCAAGTTTAATCGACGTTGACGAAACTGGCCGTAAGACCCTCCACGAAAATTCCTTAAGTACGACACGCAAGTTTGATTAAAAAATAGATATTATCTGTGTGAAATTTTAGAAGATTATCGCGCTAGTAGTTGTTCACTCAATATTAATTCAGATAATTCGCGCCGATACTGATAACATTAAATCCCTGCTACAGTTCGGAATTATTCGCGAATTGCTTATTATTAAGAGACTTTATTGTTCCTTCATTTTTCGCGTGTCCCACCCATTAGAATCTATTATCAAATCCGTTCTTCTGCGGTTTATCAACTTTTAACTCCCGCAAACTCTCGTCTGACCTCATGCTCGAATCGCCATTGCGAATTCCCGGCTTTTGGCTGCCACCGTTTATGTTACATCGCTCGGCGAATGTCGCCTTACCGTTCGCCAAACCGTTTCGGGTGCCATTGATGTTTTGATTGACAATTGCTTGCTGACGATTTGTAATCGAGCCTAATGCGCTGTTGGTTTTGCAATCGAGTCCGTTACTTTGCACTTCGGTCGTTAGACTCTTCGAGATCGGGATACCTTGGTTCTCTGCCAATTGCATGATGCCTGCGAAATAGAATGTCGATCACTATTCATTCGCGTTTAGAGTTTCAGCGGTATCTATCATTAGCAATCTCAGATAATTGTTATTACTTAATGCGACTGAAATACATGAAGCTCGAATGGCCGAAAAAGTATGAATCATCGAGTCACGTTTCTCTACGCTTGTACGAAAGATATAATAAGACTAGACTTCTAATCTGGACATAACAAATACAATATATAAATATGCTTGTGGAACAAAAACATCTATATAACATATAAAAATATAGGTATCGTTATAGGATTTATGTAAATTAATACAATACCATGCAAATTATGGCAATATTTATTGGTGCTGTTCCATTCTTCACGCAAGCTGAGATTGAACATGCTATAGTCCGGATTGCCAGTGACTTCCTTCTCGATCGTCAGAAAATGGGGCAAAATATTTTTCAACTCGTCGCCCGTCAATGCCGTGTAGGTTTCGAGCAGCATCAAGCCTCGACATCTGTAATGTGTACAAAGTTATATTTATAGTAACATGATATCTTATCCTCTTTTACGATGCATAAATATATATGTAACAGTCAAGCAAAAAGATCTTAGCGGAAGCAGGAGTCTGTTTTAATATTTAATAATCTGAATCTTGGAATTAATTATAACCGGTCTATTTATACGCGCAAAATCTTTCTCGAGATATATTTTGTACGTAATGCTAACAAGCACAAAAAAGCCAATTATGCAAAGCATCTTGACTCATTTATTCAAGTTTATTTTTTATTGATTTTTTAATAGATATAAAATCGACTTTTCTGACGAGGATGGATGGAAGAGTTTTAGTAATGAATTTATTCAACCATGAGAATACTGGATTGTTACCTGGGATGCGCCGGTTCTCTGTATATGTCTAATTGGAAATACTGATTGTTGATGAGAAAGCAACGGCGACGCTTGAAGATAGTGAAGTGCGAATCGTCGCGTTGGGCCAACATGTTCAGATAGTCTCGGTGCGTCAATTGGGTCTTCACCTCGATCACTTGGCCGCACATCTTCGGTCGACGAATCGTGTGGATATATGACCAATGCCCTTAAAGAATAGAAAATTCAAATTATTGCTCGAATTCATCGTTTAACGAAGAAAAATGGAATGTGACGATGATCGAAGCACTGTTAACTCGCAAACACTTACAAAAAAATTATCGATAATAACACAACTAATGTTCCTCTTCAAGTGATAACATTGTTTGAAATAAACAATTGGATCACGAAAGAGGAGAGCTTTTTGTGTGCACGGTGATTCACCTTTCTGGCCGCGCTTGCGTAGACGAGCCTGCATCTTGGGATTGTTACTTTGGAGGTAATTATGCACGACATCGAAGTCCTGGAAAGGCGGGAACTCGCTGTCCGCTGGCAGCGGTGCCTTCACGAGGAACTTGACCTTGCGGCTGCTAGCGCGCAACCGGTCGCCGGTGTCGATGCCCAGTTTCTGGCACACGCACTCGATCATCCGGCAGATTTTAGTCTCAAAATCCTGCGAGTTGTCGATAACGTCGAAGTACGGATGACCCACCCAGGAGGCCGCGGCCTTGTAATCGAGCTCGCGAGCGAGCTCGACACCCTCGGAGCGACACGCGTGTTCCTCTGTGGAGTAAAACTCCTCGGCGCCGTTCGCGGCCGAAACCATGTGGATGATCTGATTGTACCTGGTGAACGCGAAAGAGAAAACGGAATGCTTTACTGGTGAAAGTATTCAATATTATTAAACTATCAGCGATAAAATATTATTAAAAATGAAGGCGTATGAGAAGATCAATTTATTAATTATCAAAAAATGGATTCTCCTGAAGATAAGAACAAGTTTACGAACTTTCCTTAATTTTACCTGTTGTCCCTTAGTTCGACATTGTTCCACCCGTTTGAGGCCATCATAAGCTCCCACTTATCTTTCGAAATGACTGAAAAATTATTCTCATGAATTTTCACGTTACTGGGAAAATCCTAAATTAATTCTATTGTTTTCAAAGATTTGTACTAACAGGCGGAGGCGTCCATCGCACCGCGATCACAGATGATCAAGCAATTCCTTGAACAGCTCTCACCCAGTTGAAAGAACGTATTCTCGATTTGTATCATCGTGCGCAAAAGATTTTCCTGAAATTTGAATGCTGCAACACACATATGAAAGCAAATGCGGTATTAAACAATGAATATTCTCGCGCGTTTCGAAATGTTATTTGGATAGGATGATCTGCACGTGGACCTCGGCGATACTTGAAGCGCTAGCCTGAATATAATTGCATCATTTATCACGATAAAGGGAGCCTGAAGCTCTAAGTAAGCTCTGGAAATGTTTAACTCGATAAACTTCCTTAGGAGCGGCAGTATTTTTGGAATCATAGCGAGTATACTAATCGAGTTGTCTAAAAGACTTCGTGTTCAAGCCCCTTTCAAGCGAGATCCTAACGAGACGGACGGACGATCCTCGTTCATTCGTGACATGAAACGAAAAAAGGAATTTGCAAATTTTGAATCCATTTTTTAAAATCGATTTCTATTTAATAGGACGATGATTGTGTCTATATTATCTTGCCAACAATTTTGAAAGAGGTAGAAAAAGATGGTATCTCTTGAATAACTTTATTTTATAGCTGATTCACGAGAAGAGATTCGATTTATTTCAGGACGAATAAGAGGATTCGTCTCTCGTCAACGAGAAACTTCTAGAGTGTCTTGCAAGGCCGAGACATAATGAAGCATAAAGATAAAAATGTGAGAAATAAGGAATAAAGTATACAATATTACGTCGATACGCGGGACGAGACTAGAAGCGAAGAAGAGCGATCGATAAGCGGGGGAAAAAGATGCGGCTAAGGGATAATATAAGCTCTTAGGTCTACTAGACGGCACGAAAGTGTACCAATCGACTTGTAAAGAACTTGTTAATCAGCAAATTGAAGAGACTCTAGAGGTATCAATTTCAAGTTACAAAAGTTCTGACTACAGACTGAAAAGTTCTTTAATATTACTCTAAAAATCGGAGAGTATTTCGGGTTTCATGACCTTCTGTTTCATTAAACCAATATATCTTTCATAATATCAATTATATACAACTCAACCTATAATTTCTCAAAGAGAATTAAATCATTAATTTCTTTAACGATCAAAAATGATAAATTACTACAATAAATTTTTATCAGGCAAAATAAAGACAATCAGCTCAACTGATATTTCTTAAAACAAGACGGTGAAAAATTGAAATATAGAAAATAAAAATTGATTTGAAAAGAGAGCCTAAATATTTTTTTAACCAATCGCTAATGTACGTTTTACAATATTTACTAATATATTTTCATCGTGTCTCAGGCCACACTCTAGCGCGATAACTCAGACTCACCCACGCCGGAATCGACCTGCAGGATCTCCGGCCATCTCGCCTCGCCTTTGCAGGAAGCCTCGCTCCTAAGATCTAGACGCGAGGATTTCGCGTGCGAAGGACACGGATTCTCCGTTAGAATCAACCTTGATCTTGGCCTCACGTTATCATTGGGTTCCGGAGACTCGAATTGAAAAGAGTATTACGCGTTTGCACCCGACGATCGAATCGCAAGAAGAAAAAGAGGACTTGAAAGGAACCGATGAAAGGAGTCTCGCTGGACGAAAACATGAAATTAAGCTTTGTGTTTGCGACATCGGAGTTTGGGATTCCTTGATTGTTCCTTTCTATTATAGTTTAATTTTTTTTTAACGAAACTTTTTTCCCTTCGACAAACTTAATTAATATTAAGGATTTAATATCGTCGACGACGAGAAGTACAGAAATACGCGGATTGTATTACCGTACTCGAGTTTCACGAACGTCACCTTTTCGTCGTTTTCTTTTCCAGCTGACGAATGTGCTTCCGCGAAAGAATGGGCGAGCGACAAATGGCAAGAGATAAAGACCGAAGAAGAATAATCCGACGTTTTTAGCTTCAGTCCTTCTTGGCTTGTCGCAAACATTGTAAACGCAGGCACGACAGTTCTTTTCAATTAGCTGATTCGCGAGGGAAATCAAGTTGACAAATTTAAGCTCTTAGAACTTCTCAAAAGCACCGACGAAATTTTAAGTACGAAACGCAAGCGAACAAGCGTAGAATAAATTCTTACATTCTTACGAATCTCTCTCTTTCTTTACGTTTCTGCAAACTTACTCGATCGAAACTAAACTAACGGCAAACAGTTTTGCAAAAACTGTCGCATGTTTCTGGCGAAAGAATCGCGCATCCACTTTAAATTATCTCATGCTCAATTATTGGGTCAATCCAGTAATACGCTTTACAGGTATTTTTCCAATAAAATAAAAAAATTGATATTTCCCATTATTTACAACTTCTACCCATCTAAATTAAATTTTCAATACCCCGGCGATAAAGGTCTTTCGATTGTGAGCCAAAGAATAAATCGAGCTCCCTTTTATACCGCATTTTATTTATGGAATGATTCAATATGAGACGCGTACTTCGTAAGAGCGTTCTAACTCGTAAAAAAATTATATTAAAAAAATGTATATTCGAAGCACGGCATATTTGCAACGTAGAATATGACGTGATAAAACGTATGCACAAGACAAATGCGGGGGAAGCCTGACATTCGTGTTCATACGTTTCCGTTCAAGGGCGAGCTGATTAAAGTCGCGCAACTGTCTTACGTAAGGGCGAAACGAGTATTTCGAGTGACGAGCATCGACGTTATAGCGAAGTCGTTATCTTATCTCGATTCTACGCGCAAAACCTTTCGGCCTCGACGTACGCGCGGTCAGGTGAGACGTTTTAAGAATTAAAAAAAAAAAAAGTCAGATGTCCCTGAAACGTATCGATAGCACGGTCGAGCGCACACAATACGTTCTGCGCGAAGTACAGAGTTATTTGCGGGATAAATAAATGGTGCAAGAGATCAAAAATAGAACAGAGGGGGACCGAAAGGTGGACCAATTGACGCGGTGGTCGCGAGGCCGTAGAGCCGCCGCGATAATGAAATTTCCGCGTAACAAGCGGACAAAGTCCCCCGCGATACATCATAATGCCGGAAGGCCGAGTTTAGCGTAAGTCAGGTGAATTTTAATGTTATGCAATCGAGCCGTGTGATGCGCGAGGAGACGCGAAAGCGAACAGTCGCGAACTCGTCGGACGTGCGTCTGAAGCCGGCGACGAGACGCCTTGAACCTCCAACGGGTGAGATCCGTGGCGAAACTTTTGAGGACCTGACGGATTTTTTTTTTTTTCCTTCTCCATACGCGACACAACAGGTCGAACTGGTTTTCATTATCCCTTTTTTTTTTCCTTTGCCGTCATAGCATCGAGATGCGAAGTCTTTTTTTCTTCTTCTCTCTCTTTCTCTCTCCCCGCATCGCAAAGCTTGGGATTTTTCCGTCCGCGTTTGTTCTCACGTCGCGATTGCGCCGGTTGACGCAATCCACCGTGTTGCCGGGGTAATGCATCCGCAAAGCCGTGATTTCCAAGGTGAGAAATAAATGCCCCGCGGGGTTTCTCCTCCGGCGGATTCTCGTTTCGGAAAATCGCGTGAAGAGAGAGAAAAAAAAAATGGTAACACCGGACTTAACTCTCCAGTCATCTTGCGGGGTCTTTACAAGTCCAACGTTTAGAAAAATGCATTTTTTCTCACAGTAAAAGTACAACATTCGTTGAATCTAAAAAAATCTGAACAAACATTATTTCCAAAAGATATAAATTGATTTTTTTATATTGGGATATTTCAAACCTCCACGTTGGTCTTGTTTACAGAAAATAGGACAACGACTGAAGAGTTAAATCCGTGTAATTTCCCCATCTCGGCTGGATGGACGAATCCCAGAGCTGTCAGATCAGACAGCTCGGCGATTCTCTAATTAATCACATCAATTACTACAGCTTCGGCCTGAATTCGCGTCGTGGATGGAAAATCATCCCCCAATGCCAATTTCCGCGCGTCCGCATCGTTGGAAACTCTTTCGGGATATGCGCTGTCAAGAATCGAAAGATCACGTGAGCCTGAAGAGGAACGGAGGAGATGGGGCTGGGAGGGAGAGTTTGCGAAAACAATGTAATCAGCGGCACTTACCCTCCTCCGCGTTCAGGTCTGTAAACTTGATGCCGCCACTGAAATGGAAAGAAAGCAGACAGCTGATATGAGACAATTGCGTGAGGCACGCGCTACAAAACGCGAGCGTTTAATTAATTGAGCTTAATCGAACGTATCTGCAACGCAATTGCGACGCTAGGACGGTCTCAAATATCTCTCTCTCTCTCGCCAGCTGCAACCGCAGCGGCAATTGAAGGAGCTTATCGTTACGCGCGGACCATCTACAATCGCCTTTGAGCGTCTCTCTCTACCGAATTACCACGACTCTACTACCGTTTCTCTCCGCGTGGAATTAAATTGCAAACTCGCAGTAAATTTTCCAGGCACACCCGTGATCGAGTGATCTTGAAATTGCCTCTTTTTTTTTTTTTTCTTTTGCGTAGCTTTTTCAACGCGAATGCAAATTATACACACTCGTTGCTCATTTAATATCTATTTGCTTCGGAGCAAATTTTTCCTCGCGACACAATTGACACTAGAACGAGAGCGAACGAGGCGAACGGCTTTATTTCAAAAACTTCAAAGTCTTCAAAAACTTCTTTTAACCCTGTAATGCGTGAGGCGCACACATACACACGGGTTTGTAAAATTTTCGCAACGTTTCCGGTTATCTTCGTTCCTTCATAATATATTTCCTGCAAATTTTGGCAAATTTTCCAATTAATCTCAATTTATTTTTCTGCAATGTCCAATTTTAAATCTTCCGTGATTTTTTTTTTTTATTTATTTTGTCCTTCAGGCGCTTCATCGTGAGGGCATTCCAGGGTTAATTCGAAAGAAAACCGTACTCGTCCGGGGGTGACTCTCGTTCCAACTTTTCTCTTTCTCTCTCGCTTTTTGTTTTTTTTTCTTTCTCTCTCTCTTTTTTTTTTTTGTAAACTTGTGATCGTATAATTGCATACCTGAGCAGCACGGTCGCTGTCTCGGGGACACGGAACACCTGAAAAAGAAGACACCGCTCTATCGAATCCAAAACGAAGGGTAAGAGTCCCCCGAAACTAGATCGCGTCACTTTTCGAAATCTCTGTTCGGCTACAAAGCCACAATTCGCGACGAATTGATTGATGACGCTTAATAAAATAATTTAAAGGTCATTGCCATCATATTTTTCCTTTTTTTTTTTAAATAACTTGACATCAAATCGGTTAAATTACGTTCTGCAAAACTCGACGATATTTCAGAATCTACCTCTATTACGCATTTTATTATATTGATTCATTATTATTATGATTCACTGTGCGACTTACAGCAAGGTAGAGCTCGCTCCAGAGAGAGAGACGAGCTATGGAAAAAGCTAAATTATGCCGTTAATACGTTATCCTTGACTCGAAATTATCATACAGCACGCGACACAATCGAACGATGTTCTGCAAGTGGTACGGTAGACTCTAGACAGAATAATAATCATCCCCTTCTCGGCTATACCATCAATAACGAAACTACCCTGCGTTACGTTAAGGTACTGTACGGCATCTGTTGGAATCGAATCTACCGTGGCATCGTGAGCGCGCGGGTCGCTCCGAGAGAAAAGCAAAAGGTCAGTTAGGGGGGCGGAAAGATCTCGCAATAAAGACCTCTGTTTTCATTTCCATTCCTTCGTGGAAATTTTTTACGTGTCCTGAGAAGCACAAACGGCTCTACCTACCTTCCAGCCCATGTTCTCGAAGAAGGTGCACAGCCTGGTCTGCCCGGTCGTTTTTCCACCACATGGTCCTGCAATTGCAAACACGTGGTTAAAAGGGGGTCACATTGAGATTGCCCGAAGATATTTCGCGAGACCGAGAGCATCGGGCTCGACCTTCTACTTTGCGATATCATCCTTATTTTTCGTTACGTAAAATAGATGACGTATGAGAGAAGGCAGACGCCAATAAAAGTCAAATTGATTGCAATTGGTGCGCGCCGGCGCGACTATTAACTCGTCGTCGCGACATTATGCGACATTATGCTCGTTATGCATCGCGACGGCAAATATTTTGAACTCATCTGATCCCAAGACAAATTATGCGATCACCGCGGTCTCCAGCGTCTAAAAAAAAATTCCAGGAATTTTCCCGCGTTTGTCCCTTTGCAATATCTAATCTAATCTGACGTTCACCTTTATCATCTCAAAATCAAATAGAATGGATCTCTTTTGATCCTCCTTGATCCTACGCTGCTACCGTACCAAAATATAATGACATTCTCTCCTCCGAAAAAACAATGACGTGTTTTCGAGACTATTTTTGAGAAAAATATCTCATAAGACTTTTTTACTGTAATTTTTCTTCTTTTCACGACGGAAATCTCACGTAGGAGGTCTCATTCGAATCGCATTAGTGCCTAAAATAAAGTTCAGTATCTTCGAGAAAAGAATATCTTATTTTCCTCCGTTTTTTTTTTTCAGACACATTGCTGTGTCACCCACAAGAAAATTAAATTTCCAGCGAAATAAAGAGAAACACGTGACAAATTTCTTTCAAGGTTCCTCTAGACATTCGTTAGCAACTCGAATTCTTCCGTTTTCTTTCCGAATTTAAGTTCAATTTCGTTCAATCATTATTGCGTTTCACAATTCTCGCTCTATCGTGTAATACCAGGTTGTCAGAGATAATTTTCATTGCCCGTCAGAAGATAGCACATTGTCGACGATAAATCAAACTCGGCAAGGCTATCTTTCGTGCCGTTTGTATTATCAACGAATCCCATTTCGACAAAACTTCCGGTTTTTATCTACTGAAATGATACGACGTGAATACATAAGAAAACAATCACTTCTCAAGACGAAGGAAAAATAATAACCGTGACATTCACATGACACAGCGCTTGTCTAAGAGACGTCTGAGAGGCGTGAATTATTCGGTGCTTCGTGATATGTTTAACGTATCAAGATTAAACTATGAGCGACGCCGTCGATCTAGGTCTACATCAATGAAACTTTCACACCGTAATAATATTTGCATTTACAGATAACGCAAGTAACGGTTAACAAAAAGAAATCAAATAATGAGATAAAATTTTATCTGTAAGGACCGGAATAGAAAATTTATACGGACGGAGACTCGTTCTCTGCGAGACCCTTTTCCCGGGTCACCCGGTACAGTTGTGGCCGCGTGTCCCTGCGTGGCGCGTGGAATCGATCGGCATCCGCGCGTGGCCACGATAACGAACGTTGCAAAACGTTGCAAAGGGGGACGGCGACAAGAGAGACAGGGCGGTGCGACGTCACAGCCGCGCAAAATTTCGATATAACGAATGGAATTTGCGACGTACTGAATTCCTATTTGCCTACTATCTCTTTTCAGCTACGCTGCTCCCAAAGAGCTCACGTTTCAGAAAGAAATCCGACAATTAAGCGTGAAGAAATAGAAAACGCTTGCCTTTATGTTTTTGTTGAAAATTCTTTCTACCCTAATTTGGAGCTTCTTTCTTACAATTGGGATGTTTTTTTGAAGAATTTCGAGAGATTATTTCATTCTGTTGAGAGACATAGGATATCCTATTGACCTGAAATTGAAATTATTTCTATAACAACGGTAGTAAAATAGGAATTTTATACTTTCAAACTTTCGTTTCTTTACACCTCATCGTTAGGATCTATTTTGAAACATATCCAAAGTTTTCTGGGAAAGAACTTTACCATATAAAACATTATATTGAGTTATATTTCAATTAAGTATAACATGTCTTTTATCCTCAAAGAACTCTCTACACGTTTCAAGAAGAATTCCGATAATTAAGCTTGAAGAAATAAGGATCTGAAAACGCGGAATGCCTCCTTTATGTTTCCGTTGTTATTGTTGAAAATTCTTTCAATCGGGATATTTTCTTTCAAGAATTTTTGGGAGGAATCTTTCATTCTCTTAAAAGATACTTAAAAGAATCCTAATCGACCTTGAATCAAAATTATGATTCATATCCGACAAGTAACGATAACAATAAAGCAGGCACTTTCGAATCAAAGGTTCTCACGTTAGAATCTTTCTTGAAGCGTGTCCAGAATTCTCTGGAAAGGCGCCAGAACTTTATTATATTGAAATTTATATTGAATTATACCTCAATTACACTGAAAATGGAATCCTGACTCTACACGGTCGAAAAGTTCGCGCTCTCGTGCCGGCAAACGATTAACACGATTCCTGTCTCTTCTTCCTTTTCTTTCCTCTCGCCGTAGATTTCCGATCCTGCTCATTATTTGATCCACAAGCAAGAGAAACACGCGCGGCCCGCACCACGTGCGCTTCGTCCGTCACACGCCAGAAGGGAAAACCGTCTCGCTCTGCAAAAGTCTCCCCTCGCGTGAAATAAACTTCTCGCTCGTTCTATTCTCGCGAGTATGAAATTACGGGTTGAGCAATCATCTGCGATCGTCCTCAGAGCAGGAGATTTAAAAAGAACGAAGAAAAAAAGAAGAGGAGAACACGTTTCGCGTTTATAGGCGGGGGACTACCTGAAGAACTTGGCGCAGCTGAGAATAATTTTCTAGAAATATTCTCAAGTGAAGCACGTGCTTTTCGCTGTAACCTCGCGCTTTTCTGGCTTTCTTATTTTATTTTAATGTATAACTCTTCTTCCAATTTTCTTCAATTTATCATTTTCGCGATTAAAAATCACGATTATTCCGACTCATAAATTTCAAAGTTTCGGAAGAATGTCTCTCGATTATCGGGAATGAAATACTTTTCTCTCTGCGTGCCTACAGCGCGGGAAGTTGATTTAAGAGGCCGCTTGATTTTCATTGAATATGTATGCCGCAAAATGATGCAGCAGCGTGGCTGGAAGGTTTTTTTTTTAAAGACCGACGGACTGAGAGACGAGAGACAGATGAGACACAAAGGCATCGAACGCCCGGCCGAAAGTGCGCGCACGAGCATGCAAGTTTAAAATAGATTGAGGTAAATATGCGACACAGGTAAATATGTAAAATAGTCCAAGGTAAGTGTGAGGTGTCATTGTCGAGCTTCTCCTATAATCCCGATATTTTTAGCCATAGATTCAAAATGTTTAAAGGAGACAGAGAGACGAGAGAGCGACGTTCTGCATCCTCGGGTATGCAAATTCCAAGAAAAAAAAAATCAATGGGTGGCCCTCGGCACCGCGTGCTTGCTCCCGTCCGCACAGACTCGTTCTCGCTCGCGACGTCGCGAATAATTAGCGAGATCACCAGAATCACAGAGCCCATTCAGGAAATGAGAGGACAGAGCGTTATTTAGGAATACGCCGTGGTAACTTTTCCTTTTCCCGAAGCGAAGCATCTCCAGGTATAAAAGCCCAAAACGGACTTGTTGAGGAGTTACTCTTCCTGAAGCGAGGCACCTAATGAATTCTATGCCCAAAACAGACTCGATAAGGAGTCGATTCGCGCTCGGTCCGCTCCAGGTCCGATTTCGTAACAGCAACGAACTCTCGCTCGAACAATCTGTGCTTTCAAAGAGCGCGTCAGGAGCATGCCTAAAATATACATTCGCGACATCCTAAAACCTCGCACTACGCGACTTTCCGAGTCTGAGCCTTCTCAGAATCTACATATTAGGACATGTATCGTTACGTACCTCCGGTCAGCACCAACTTGTACACGCGTTTCTGATCCATCTTCGTCCCGACGGCGGCGACGGCGGTTCCACTTCCGCTTCCGATCGTCGGAATCGTTCCCCTCCTGTCCTTCCTCACCTTCTCGCTCACGCGGCGGCGGCGGCGACGACGGCGACGACGACAGCGGCGACTGACCTGCCTCGTGGGGATGTGGTCGTTTCCTCCCTTCCGACGGACGCCGAGGGTGGCGGGTGTGCGACGCTCGAAGGCGGCGGTGGTCGGTACTACATAAATACCTGGTGGCGCATCTCGGGTCGGCGCGTGCTCGACCGCGTGCTCGGACGACTCATGAGGGAGAAGGAGGGGGGGGAGGAGCGGCGAGCGATCGAGGTGGCCTCGAAGAAGCGATCAACCGGATATTCGCGGAGCCTTCTCCACTGCGGGTGTCCGACCCTTTTCGCCGTGCGACCCGGGGGGTTAGGCAAGACAACACGGCACTCGCGAGTCTCGCGCGAATCACGGCTCGGCAACAGCAAACTTGACGCGCGTCCGCACCGTCTCGTAGCTCGGAAGCATCTGAAGTGAGCCGCTACTGCCGCTAGGCAGCTGGTCGCGCCAAGTCGCGTGCGAGCGCGCGCGCGCGCGCACCGCCGGAACCGGAAGCGACGGCGCCGGCGAGCACCGGAACTGGGGCCGACGACGGACTTCAAATTCGGCGCCAAATTCAAAGCGGGTCCGTTCCAAAGCGGTTCCGCGTGAGCGAGGTGAGGAAGGACAGGAGGGGAACGATTCCACGATCGCTTCGCTCGGAAGGTTTCTTTCGCAGCGAGAGTTCAAGCTTTCCTTTCGTCACTGTCTCGTGCAATCAGATTTCGCAAAAAAAAGTTGTCTTCTAAAACCAAATTGAATTAACTTTTTTATGACTGAAAACTATTTTCTGTTTTCAAAACTTTTGTTGTTTTTTCAGTAGAATTTATGCTAAATTATTGATATCAATTTAGATTAACTCGGTTTAACTTACTTTTCATCTGTTTTTAATTCGTAAAACTAGAGAAAGATAAAAAGTAAGTTAAGCTTTACCGAAATTAAAGTTAATCTGCATTGATAGAAATAAACAATAAACATACATAAATGCTTGAATTTTTTCAAGCGTTTTCTTACATGTCCAACTTGAGTAACCATGAAAGAGTTAACACTTTTAAAACGTTCCAAGATGCCTTTATCGTTTCATAATTATCCATTTAAGATCTATGTAGATGTGTACATTATATTTGAATAAATCTACAAAATCGTCTTGATTAGATCGATTACGATTGCATTTTTTCACATTTTTTCACAACAAGGATTGCTACTTACCAAAATTATCTTTATGATTTCTCGCTTAGCAGAAAACCAACAGAAACACCTTTGCTCAATTTATTCAACATTTCCCTCTGGGAATCACGAGAAGATCTGCTTTTAACGGGTGTTACTTATCCTTTATATTTCATCCGGCGTCCCCACGCCGCGGCCGTTTAAACTTTGGAAAATATCTCGACGGGGGACAAAAAAAGAGCGTCTCTTTATCGCCTCCGTTCACACGATCGCAATAAAAATAATGTCCTTGGTATAGATAACACGCTCCGCTGAGTTTTCCCTATTTTATCCTCCTCCCGAGAGCGCGAAATAGCTCTAAGAGATACGTAAAACTTTTTACACAGTTTGTCCCCTTTGTTGGATTTATTAAAGAATCACGTGAAGAATTTTAAAATGTTACATTTTATAGTTCTTTTACTATATTCTGCAAATATTTTTTTTTACTTTACTCTCTTAAAAGACAGAATACTTATTGTGATAATATCACACAATCGAGATGAAAATCACATTAACTTTTCTTTAAAAAAGAGATTTTTAATTTATTAAACCTTAGTAAATTAATAACTTAAAAAACAGATACTGGAGAAATTTTATTAACTTCTTCTCGTCTCTAATCTAGTTTGATCGTTGCTACTAATGCAATTTTTTTTAATCTCTTGACAACACTTTTTCTGTAAGGATTAGAGAATATATTCTTCATAATGTGGATTCGTAAAATAAAATCTCAATCGGAAGTTTCGATTCTTTTGTATATATTACTCTTTTTTTCTATTTACAATATGTCTCTCTCTCTCTCTCTATTAGTGAATATCAGCTAATGTACAGCTAATGTCTTTGTAAACAGTACCGAGAGTCTACTGCGTAATTACGTTGCATGATATATTGCATAGAATAATTAGAGGGTCGTTCGTCCGTGAAGTTCAATCTTATATCCAAGCAATCAAAATTTTAAATGTATGCAATTACATTTTTAATTTACAATATACAATTTAAACACGTTTTAATATGTATACAATTTAATAGATACAATTAAAAATGTATGTAATTACATACAAGATCTTAATAAACAATATCATATACAGAACAATATATTTATAACAAAATATTTATTAGAAAAAAAGTAAATTCCTCATGGGAAAATATGATACAAAAAACGAAAAAGCGCATAAATGCTTATTTAAAAAAGAGAAAACAATTGAGTTAAAAGCGTGAAACATCCCGAACAATCCATTGAAAAAAAATCAATATCCATAAAAAAAGGTAAGACTAAGCACGCTAATCATTGTGAATGCATGCATACATGTAACAGAAAGAATAAAACTTTTATGTTAGAATTTTACTCAAAAAAACATAATTCTCTGTAATATAAAATATACGTTAAAGAATAATGAATATTGTTTGTATCACAGCTGAAACCCTCAAGATTTTTGACTCATCGAACGAGTAACTTGGCGAATATTATTTTAATTAACAGGTACTGCGGACAAATATTACAACCTTTTTGAGACAAAACACACAATTAGCATCACCATTTCTCAATATTATTTACGCTCGTTATTTAAACATTCAGAAATCTCTCATTGTCGCGCAGTGTGAGTCGATGGTCTCTATTAATTCTAATATTCTTAAAGAAATGAATGTAAGTAAGAATATATATCATATACAGTGTTAGAGAGAGAGAGTAAAAAGGCAGAATGAATATACTGTACATAACATTAAATATGTTAATACTAAACTATATCCTTAGATACATA
Organism: Tetramorium bicarinatum; assembly: GCA_928718305.1. Lineage (NCBI taxonomy): Eukaryota > Metazoa > Arthropoda > Insecta > Hymenoptera > Formicidae > Tetramorium > Tetramorium bicarinatum. The sequence goes on from OV788321.1 coordinate 3,767,233, forward strand.
ATTCTTTACATGTTATAATTTTTTAAACCATTCTTATTGTATTTGTACATTTTTTAAGTTGAGATGCATCAATTGCTGTTAATATTGAGAAAATAGTGCATCTAATTTTAGATATTAAATGCCGGATTGAAATGTAAATTTAAAAAAGGAGAAAATCTATTATTTCGCAAACAGCTCATATTATTAGTCACAAATGTAATAAATAGTACGATTGTGAAATTGCTTTTACCATTACCTGTTATTACGTAATAAGACGAGATCGTAAAAAAAATCGCGTTGAAAATTACGAATCGAAATATCGAATGATTGAAGCGTAGCCAAACGCTTTCAGGTGCGTACAGCGCAAAAAAAACATCCGACTCGAGAATTCAATGCTGTCGAGAAAACCTGATCGTTCATCAATCATGTCGTTCATCAAAATCAAGTCTTCGCACGAACTTTAATGGTATCCCCAAGTGAAGCAACTTGTCCGGTGAATCGTCCTTCAAGTGCGGATAATAATAATTCAACGCTTGCCAACAGATCTCGGACAATTTGGGAATTGTTAGCCAAGCGGAGAGAACCGCGTTTGTTCTCTGCACCTGTAATGATGAAGTTTGCTTTATCGCGATTGATACAAATTGATGAAAGTACATTGAATGAAATATTTATGGAATATATCGCAACAACCATCAACACCATCGAAGAGAATATGATAATAACCTTGTTGTTCACTTTGATTATTCCGCCGAATATATACATGCGACCCTGCGGAGTTAGCGCAGCTGAGTGAAAGTACACTGGACACGGTAGTATACATTCTCTCAGGCGCGTCCACTGCAGCGTGCCAAGATTAAGTCGCCAAACGTCGGAAAACACCCAATCGCCATTGTAACCACCTGATATAACGACCGAAGTAACACCGCTCTTCTCGTCTGTGTACTGAACGGAACCATGACAACGTCGTGGGGCAGGCACCATGGTTTCTTCAGTATCACCGTGCGTGCTCAAAATCCTCCAACTGTTGGTCCTTAAGTCAAACGCCGGTATTTCCTAAAAGAATTTTTCAATTTTTATATTCATAAAAAATTGAAATTATTGCATAGATATATTTTCAGAAAGCTCAATATATGAATATATATATATATATATTTAATATTTATTAAGTACCATTTCAATACATTTTTTTAACATTACAATAATAATATATTATATAAGGGCAGCTGTACTATTTTCTACTTTTTAAATCCATTTTACAATTGCGTAAATGTAGTTGTAAATGTAAGGCTGTAAGAAAATGACCAATCATAGTCGAATATTCTTCTTACGATCGAAGAATAATTGACTATGATTGGTCAAATTCTTACAACCTAACGTTTACAACAATGCTTTAAGTAGAGTCTTTACGCATTTATTTACTTACCGAGAAGCCATAGGATTCTGTCGAAGTGCCACCACCCAAAACATAAATCATTTTGCCGTCAAAAGCAAGTTCATGCCTGTACCTTCCATGTGGCTCTGCCTCGTCTCTGCCCGAGCAAATGTACACCACCTCCCAGACGCCTTTTCTTAGATCAAATCGATGAATGTCGCAGGTATATTCATAACCGGTAGTACCACCGACTGTATAGAGATAGGAATCGTGGCATACTAGCGCCTATCCATAAAAAAATCACAATATATACCCAACCAATTGAAAATAAAACAAATTGAAAATAAATAATAAATTGAATAATCAAGTAATTAATCTTATCATTGATTCAGTGCTCATATATATCAACATTAATAATCTTTAGTATATAGTTATTTTTTAATTATTTTATAATTATTTATCTATATAGGCTGAGTTCCAATATTCACTGCCAATATTGCAAATCCATAGTTTATGTCATGAATGTTATAGATTTTCAGTATTGGCAGTGAATTTTGGAACACAGCCACAATTATTATACTAAATTATATTATATATTATTCATTATTATATTAAATTATGTACAATGTAATATGTATCATAAAATATAACGCAAATAAATTATATACACAGTTATACTAAATTACATATCTTAGAATACATATATTATACATAATTTTATATACTAACATATGTATATAATTCAAATAACAAGAACGATTACCTGTCCGTACTGGGGTTCAGGTAGCTCGCCCGTAGCCGGGACGATCTTCATCGCGCCGTCGTTCACGTTGCAAACGTACAACTGATTGCTGCAGCTCTCACCGAAAGGCACGCCGGTGCCGCCGTACACCATGAGCGCGTTGCCGCGCAGGATCACTGCGTTCGACGCCAGCTCGTTCGGCATGTTCTCTTGGCCAGGCAGCCGTTTCCAGCACTCGCTGACCAGGTTGAAGCGCCAGAGCTCCTTGAACAGCGGCTTGCTGGCGACCCAGGTCTGATCGTCGCGCATGTCCGGATCAGTGTCGGCCACGCACGGATTGAAGCCGCCGTACGAGTAGAGATTCCGATGGTCGCACGCGATCCGGTGGCCGCTCCGTGCCTTCGGCCGCTCCGGCCCGTACGCCCGGTGCTTCGTGAACACGAACGGCTTGAACGTGTACATGGTTCCCAAGTCGTCCTCGCCGCTCACGCTCGACGACGAATTGAACTCGTCGCGACGGCGCGACGAATAACGGAGAAGAGTGGAGTGCGAGAGGACGCGAGTTATCGCTACTACGTGGCTCTTCTCCTCGGCGGGGCTCCGTCGCGCGCCGCGGTCATTCCTAACCTCCACGAGCGCGGTCGACCTAACCTCCGCGCGACCTCACTTGTTTGTTGGTTTGCACTGTCGAATTCAAACGAGATTTATTTATCTGAGAATTCTCGTCCTCCCCTTCCCACCCTTGTGGCACGACATACAATGACAAACGAATTATACCTTGATTCTCGGGGAAGAACTGCCAGTCATCTCGCGGGGAAGATTCGCGAGCCGCTCCTCTTCTTTTCTGCGTCGACGTGCACTCGTCGGAGATAGATCTTTCGCCGCCAGCGAGAGCAGGTGAAATTGCGTCCTTACCGCGATCGTTGACGAAACTGTCACTCACAGCTCCTCGCATCGGACGTACTCTCCTCGAGGTCGTCGTTTACTCCATCCCCTTTATGCGCGACGCACGTTCGATCACACGTCCATCTCGATGGGAGATCGAACGCTGTTTATTTTCGGATGTAACGCGATCCCCGATATCGGACGAGGCTCCGGGCACATCTTCTCCGGGCACTTCCGGAACTCGATGGAAATGAGCCGGGAAATCGGAAGCGTGGGCTGCGTTCGGCGGGAAAAAACAATTTAACAGGCGCTTGGTGGTTCCGTATTGCGATTGGATTCTGCACGCAGGTCTAACGGAACTAAGAGCTGGAACCAATTGTATTAAAGAATTACTAAAGGCTTTATTGAGGTGTGGCTTTTTCCAGCCGCATGGACCGTCTGCATTATTTGAAAACTCTCGGATCAATTAACATGTGATTTTTTTTGGAGTATTGGAGTATATGTGCAACCAGTCGAATTCACCGGCTCTTGTGGCATTTAATTTCACATGTAATGTTTATTTACAGGTTATCGGCGTAAACAAATTTCATTTGCAAAGCATTTGTGGAAAAGTTGCGAGTTTTAGTGCCTTCCCGTTGTAAGTGAAATTTTTGAAAAATGAAGGAGATTCCTCTTACAAACTGCGAACGAAATTTTACTAACAAGTGTATAGAGGAGGAAACGGTAACCACTCACTTTTCTTATAAACTTATTAGTTAAAAGTTCAATTATAATTTATATTATGTAAATATTATTTAATGGTGTTAAAGAAAATTTTTAAAAATATGTTTGCAGTATGTTTTTCTTTTACAGTTGCATAATAATACAATTTACAATCAATCTGTTATGTTTTAGAGATTGGACGGTCGGACATTATTGGAGCCGCGTTCAGTGAAGATCTACTTTGGCTCCAGTTGGGGATGTTGCATGGTGTCACTTGGACATACAAGGTGAATCTCATTCAAGAACATATACACATTATTTTTAATAAGTATAGCACAAATAAAACACATTTGTAATGTTGCTGCAATATCCTAAATTTTCTAGGATAAAATACTGAGATAAAAAATTTCTTTACAGAGCGGTAGCACAGGTATCATGTGATATTCGACAGCCGAAAACGTCTCGACCCAACGAGGGTATGATACGCATAAATGTCGAACTCGCCCCGTTAGCGGCGCAGCATTTTGAAGGCGGTAGACAGTCCGAGGCGGCCATACTGATCAGTAGGCAGCTGGAGAAGTGTTTTAAGGATTCAAAGTGCGTAGACCTGGAATCTCTCTGTATTGTAGCGGATAAAAAGGTTACTAGAGAACGCACAACATCATTATATGATACATACACAGTGATGCTTGTACGTATTGCGACTTATATGCCCCTTTTATTCAGGTGTGGAATCTGAGAATTGACGTCAATATTATAAATCACGATGGGAATCTGGTGGACTGCGCCTCTATCGCCACGCTCGCCGCTCTTATGCACTTCCATAGGCCGGACGTCACTTCTACCGGCGAAGAAGTCATCATACATCCAGCTTCCGAGAAAGATTTCCTACCGTTGACATTGTTCCACTACCCAGTCTGTATATCTTTCATAACTTTCAAGAGGTTGGTCGAATTTATATACATAAGATAGAAACAGATCCTTTCTTGCTTGAAAAATCTGTCGATGAAATTCAACAGTTTCTTGCCCACACGCGTGAATAATACGGAATCTAAAAAAATTTCACAGTTGCAACACCATAATGGATCCTACTTACACGGAAGAAAGAGTTGGTGTCGCAGAACTTACTCTCGGCGTGAATTCTTATAGAGAACTTTGTAGTTTGCACTTTGATTATTTAACGAAGACCATGACGATCGAGGACGTCATATCCGCCGTTTCTAATCATGCAGCTAATTACGCAACAAAATTGGTGAACCAGATTAAGGACGCGGTGATCAAGGATGTGCAATCACGGTACGTCGAATTGACATCTTGTATGTATTGTATATCGACTTAATTTTAACGTAATTTATTAATATAAAATATAAATATAATTTATTAATATAAAATCTAAATATTCACGGGCAATTTTTAATATGTTCATATAGAGGTACTGACTTTTTTAAATCATGTAAGATTGATTTAAATATTAGAGAAGTAATTATCAAATTGTCTTTTCACAATAAGAAAGAAAATTGAGAACAGCATTCTAAAAGAAAACACTTTATAGGTACAAAAAAGATGACAGTAAAGTAACTAGATTTAAAGAGAGCATTGAAATAAATAAACTGACGACAACGCTTGGTGATCACATTAATATTAAATTACGTAAATGGAATGCAACAGAATGGAATGTATCCGAAGGTATGTATTTCTAATTGTTTAATTAAGATTAAATTTTTTAAAATTAGATTAATTTTCTTACATTACAAAATGAAGTAAATTAACAAAACTTTAATTTTTTGATTGTTATTTAATTAGAATTAGTTATTAAATTGAAAAATTAAAATTAAAAATCAATTTAATTTTAATTATTTATGATATAAAATATAAAAATATATAAAATTATTTAATTTTGTAGATGATATGGAAGTAGAGGAAGAAGATAAGAGCCATATCATAAAGGGCGAGGAAGGATCTGCTGAATTAATACCAGTTGTAAGTACAAAAGAATGTATTTAATACAGTAACTTTTTCATTATCTTTAAGTTTGTTCGAATTACTAACTGATAATAATGTAATAATTTTTAATGTTCTTGTAGGAATTAAAAAAAGACGAGCATATTACATATGACTCTGATTGGGATGAAATTATTGTCAAAACGCCATCTCCGAAAAATGAAGAGATAGTGATAGATTTAGCAAATAGCGACTAGATTTATTCAAAAATATATAATAAATTTGGAAGATCAATTAAATCAATTTAATTTTTATTCTACAATCTCTATACATTTCTCTAAAATCACACACCAATTGCCTTGATCATAGTATACCTTCTTGATCGAGGCCGTGGATATTTCCATGCACAGTTCCGCGAGCTCGCCTTCCCGAAATACATGATAATATCTCAGAAAACATTCACCACTCTTCTTCTTCCAGGGAACCAGCATGTCACTGTGAGCGAAATTCGTCCTGTTCTCGTGTATCGGTAATGTTAAATGACACTCGGATATTTTCTCACGATTGATTCCGCTTCGGTCGATCTTTTCCCTTTCCTTGCTTTTTTTACCGTATTTCAGATAGAGTGAATTCGCGGAATCCTTGCGTTGCTCCATCGCCCACACGTAGATCAAACATCTCCCCCTTGGTCTGAGTACTCGAATCATCTCAGAAATGGCGCGTCGCCTTCGCTCGCGAGTGGAGAGATGGTGAATAACTGCAATGCTGATCGCCACATCCACAGACTCGTCTCTGTACGGCAAATACAGGCAATCGCATTGAAGAACCTCGAAGCCTCGTTTGCGACATATATCCATCAACCCGAAGCTATGATCGCATCCCATCTAAAATAAATCACCGGGATTAGTAGTGCCTTAGCTATAATACAAACCAAACTAAATTTCAACGTTCATCTCAAATCGTATATTAATTAAACATCTGGAATAATAGAAATAGTAGAAAATACCTTATATACATTCTGATCTCCGCAAAGATATTTGCCGTTTCCACAACCCACGTCCAACAATAGTGTGCCCTCCTCCAGACTTTCGAGGAATTTGGTCACGTTGGGCCACCGCTTATGTCGCGTCTCACTGAAGTGATCAGATATTTCCTCGTAAACCTGCAAGAGTACGGTTTCAGCAAGGAAATAAAATATTCATAAGCTTTGAGAAATAATCTACACACCTTGTGTACATACGAATTTTCTAATCCCGACGCGTCCTTGGCATCGATGAAATTATCACACTTCGCGGTATCACAGTGGTCTTTGAAGTCACAGCAGCATGCGCCTCGTCGCACTTTCCTGAAGGTAAAGGACACCCTAGTACCACGTTCCCGCGTCGTGGTTCCGTTTTCCGTCTTGATTACATCACTATGACGAGGACAGATGCCATGCATCCACGCATATCTCGCTTCGCTTGCTATAATCAACAGAGATCTAGCTGGCAGGAGGACATCGATCTTTCGATCATCCTTCTTAAAGTTCATGACGCATGCGGACCCAAGTGACAGAGATAATATCGTGTCCTCGAAGACGCTATGCGTGTCGATATGCGATGGTATGCCTTGAATAATCGGAGATTATTACAATACAATTTATTATCCAAACTAATGCATATTTATTAGAATTATTCGTCATGATGAATTTTCAATCAATGAATAAAAGCTATAAAATGATTAAATAATTAAAACTAAATTGTATTCAATTTTATAATTAAAATATTGGATTTACATAAATTAATGTCAATATACAATTAAAAAATTAAAATATCTAATTGACGAAACATATTAGCTTGTTTTAAAACTTTTTAAAAATAAGCATAAGTTTATGAAGATACTGAGGCGCTACCTTGTCCAGATAGATACTTGTTGATGGTCAGTTGATCGTATGTGTATTTAAGACCATGCTTATCAAACAGAACTTGCAGAAATTTGTAGTCCTGGGGAATCGGCGGGATAGGTCTGTCGGGATCCACCATATTCGTGCCATATTCGAACTCGTACCCGAAATGCTTTACCTGTCTATGTTTCAGTTGCGACGCGACAGATTCTGTAACAGCAGTAAAAAAAAAGAAAATATAAAACACTCTTCTTTAAGTTTCTTCATCTTAATTGCGTCAATCATCTATTTTACCACTGTCGTCCCAATTGAGCGTTCTCAACAAAGTCTCCTCTTGCTTCTGCGTTATAAAATTCTCCACTAACGTGAGACCAGGAGGGAATGCAGAATCGGACGCGATGTGGTCTGTGGTGGAAACTAAAGGGAGAGCACCACGTCATTAAGCAAGGAATTCTGAACTACATAATTAGTATTGCATAATTCTATCGCGAAAGTACACCTGTTTCAGTATAGCATACATATAACGGGCCGTTCTGGCTGGGAAGCTTAATGCGTCCGTGAATGTAATTGTACACGCATATCGCGTCCTCTCTCGAATTGCACGATACGAAGCAGTACGATTTGCCTGCTGGCATTATCAGAGTGTACTTGGAGATCAGGGCGTCCAGCACGCATTGCAATGTCTCCCTCTTGATACCAGTGACTAGGCCGCCGTTGCATATCATCAGGTGCTGTTTGGAATTTTAAGTTCAATAGTTGTTGATACAAGAGTCTGTATTCTGGTATATTAGAAATTTACCTGCGTAGGATGCTCGGTACATTTGATATTCATATCTCTGAGCAATCTGTGATGAGCACGTTTTTGTTTGCGTACGCTCTTCCTGTCCTTCCTATCGTTGATGGTAACATTCGTTTCATCACTCAAAGACATAATTTTCAATAAATGCCCCAAAAGAAAAGGGATTCATCAGCTGTGTGAAAAAAGAAAGTAACTATCCTTTTGTATTGTGAAAATTTGTATCAAAATTTTGATACAAAACAGAAACTTTTTAGAAATCTGAGAAAGTTTACATTTTATCTTATAATTTTTTATATAATATTCTAAGATTTCTTATTCTATAATTTCTAAAAAATACCTTAAACTTTTTCAGACTTTATAAGATTTTGTCAAAGATTACAGAATGAGAAATCTTAGGATATTTCAGAATTTACATACATGAAGAAATTCTAGAATTCTAGAAAAGATGTAAACTTTCTTAGTATTTCTGAAATGCTCCAATTCGTATAAAAATTTCAAGAAATTTCCTAAAAAGTTATAAAAAAAATTACAGAAATTCGGAAAAATTTTGAAAGTTATATAAAATATCTGAGAAACTTTTCCTAAAATTAAAATATTGAATTTTAATTTTTTAAGCTCTTCATTTATGTATACGAAATTTAATAATCAGAAAAATAGTCAAAAACTGAAAATTCCTTTCACATACCATATCATATCCTTTACAATCTGTTTAGATAAACCTTTCGCATAACATAACATAACCTACAAGAAAATCCATCGGCATAACCTCTACAAAAATCAGCATGAAATATAAAATTAAAAAGAGGGAGAAAATGCATTCTGAAGCGCGACCTATCGCGAAGAATTCGTAAACCCCGCGAAACTTGGCCACCCATCCCGCCGCGACCCAACCCAACCCGAGCCAACCCGGCTAGCGTCGCGGGAGCCAAGCGGATGCGTTCGCGAACGCCGCGACCGTTACGGTCCTTCGTTCCCCGGCGAGTAGAAGCGAGTAGACTGTGAAACTGACAAAAGCACGGCGCCATATTGCGAGCTTGTGTTTGGTTAGCGTTTCTGGCGCGTGGTGAAGAACGTTTGTTGTAACTTAATTGAATAACGATGTCCGACAATCAGGTAAGCAGCCCCGGCAGACGCGATCGCCGTCACGGCGATCCCGCCGCGCCGCGGTCGCGGGCCGCGAACGCGGCCGGCGGCGATCGGAGCCTCCGCCGGGGAAATCTCCCGCACCGACTCTCCGCCGTGAGAAGTTTGAACTATAGCGCTCTATAACCTTGCCGTGTGCCACCAGGAACAAAAGCCCGAAGCCGGCCCAGGCGATGCGAATTCAGAGTACATCAAGCTCAAAGTCGTCGGAAATGTAAGCGATGCATGCGAGAGTGAAAGCAAAAGAAAAAAGAAAAAGATACGCCCTCGTGCGATTGTAGCCCGCTCGCGTGCGCGCGCGCGCGCACACACAAAACACCCTCCCTCCCCGCCATAAAATTCCGTTTTTTCTTTGCAGGACAGCAATGAAATACACTTTAGGGTAAAGATGACCACGCAGATGGGCAAGCTGAAGAAATCCTACAGCGATCGCGTGGTAGGTTTCTCCGTTTAATTCTCTTTCGCTCGCGCTCGCCGCGTTTTGCCGCAACGTGCCGCACGTGCGAGTTTTGTAGAAAGTAATGTGGTAAGAATATAAACTAAGGAGACCCCTAGTGTGTCTAGATACTTTGTTTTCAGTTTATCGACCCATTTCCAAAGATCAAAAGGTACGTTCCGTTTCATGCATATTGCTCACGATGCATCATTTATCCTTCTTGTTTACTTGTAAAAGACAAACTGGGATAAATGATGCGCATCGTACATGAAACGGAACGCACTTTTGGCTGTAAGTTGTAGCGTTGGAATCTTCGAGTCTTTGAAGGAACGATGATTTTTAAATCCATGACGACTTTTTGCAATTTTTAAATGTAAACTATTTAGAAAAACGAAAGTTCCAGCATCATTTACAAAATTGTGTTAGATTGTAATATGTAAATTGTAAAACAAGACTTTGGTTTCAGTTTGTAACTTAGGAAATTGTGCTAGATTGTGAAATGTATCTTCTGACGTTCATTTAAACTCGATATGCTTCATGCAGTAATGATATTAATTTTGTTTAGGGTGTACCTATGACATCGCTTAGGTTTCTCTTCGACGGTAAAAGAATCAACGACGATGAAACACCAAAGCAGGTAAATCAATCAGTTTTATAGTTTTTTACTTGGAATTGATGGGAGAATAAATTAAATTTTTTTTGTCAAAGTAAAGAATTTAGTTTCCAATCAGTTGTAAGTCAAGAATTTATTATATAAACATTCATATCTTTGGTTTTGGTATCTATTTTTAGATAAGATCAAAGAGATACAAATAGTGTGAAATGTAAATTAAGAAATATTTTCTACAAGAATAAATATTTATCTAAATTTTACATGTTTATTAATATTTGTAACTAGTAATATTAACAGTGTTTTAATGGAACTGTATTTATTTCAGCTGGAAATGGAAAATGATGATGTCATCGAAGTATATCAAGAACAAACAGGTGGTCGTTAACTAAGTTAGAAAGAGGAGGGTCATTTCGTTCTAATATTTTATAAAGTGAAAGTGACATTATAACAAAAAAAGATGGACAAGTTTATAAGTATGCATACGTACACACATACACATACATTACACACACATACATATACACACATGCATATATATAATATACACAGACAAGATGATTAAATAAGATGTAATTTCCTGATTTCACATACGATATTGTAAAATGTGTTGTCTTACATTCCTGTACCGAGGCGAATCATCTGGGGAGATTGGATAACAAATCCCTGGATCGTTTTGTAAAACATACGTGCGGGCGTCATGTCGTAATATTAATATTGTGTGTCCGTTTCCGTGTGTCTTCAGGGCAATCAGAAATAGAATAATTGAATTGTACGCCACTATAAATGCATTTGGCATTTGCAGTGCTCCCTGCCCATTTAAACTTAACCCTGAAAATCGTTTTTCTTTATCTTTCTTTTTCATCTCCTTTTTACGGATACAGGAAAACAATGTGTATATGGTATAACGAAATTGTTACGTTTAAGGTACAATAAAAGTAGTGATTGTAAAACTTACTTTTCAATGATTACAATAGTAATGAGAAGTTTGCATTGTGCTTAACTCCAAAAGTATTTAGAATTGGCATAGCTCATCCTCTTAGATAGTTTGCAATATTTTTAATTTCTACTAATTATAATACATTTACTTTTAACATAATTACAATTTAAATATCTCCAGAGAAATTCATTCGCAAATAATTTTTCTCCCAACTGTAACGTTTCTTTGCAATAAAAGTACCAAATTTATATGTATAAACATGATATAAAAGCTATGTATCTCCAATTTATAATATAAATATAGAAAAAAAGATTGTGTGATGATTTTTTAAAAATGTGGAAAATTGGGAAGATGGAGCACAAGCTGCAATCTATCAATTGTGTGCTCATCAAGTTTTATATCTTTCGAAATATTATTAATATATTCATGTCCAAAAAAACGCGAAATTCGAATTATATTTCACATTGTTTTATTTGCATAAATATAGACATTTAGAGAGCGTAATTTTGAAAATAATTACGCATATACATTTATATTGATTTGAAAATACAATCTCGATTTAACAAGTGAATAATGTTATTTCCTAATCATCGAAAAAAATAATAAAACTTTTTGGATAGAATCGCTTTTATTTATACATTGATCATATTCGACAGTTATAATAATTCATTAGCTCTCAGGTCTTTTTTTAAATCGTACGTATTTTATCATAGACTCTTATTGTAAGCACAATCCTAAAAAATAATGCATGTAGTTATATACAAATAATTTTATTTCGAGCATTGACTAATAATGCAATATGTGGCGAGCTGTTATTATTACATATATACAGTACGAAAGTGCACAGGAGAAATTTTTTCTAGAATAAATTTCATTTCGCAAACATACATAAAAAGTTTAGAACTATATTATGAAATCTGAGATATATATATATATATATATATATATATATATATGTATATACAGAACGATCCACAATTTGCAATCTCGATTTCAACGAGATTTTTCGGAGTTTCTAATTTATATCTTTTCATAAATTAAAAAATAAATTTATAAGTAGAAAAACTTAATCTTTAAAATTATATAAAGTTTGCATTCTATATATTTAATATTGAAGTCAACTAAAAAATTATTTTAATTTCTAATTTAAATTTATCATATTCATTTAACTTCAAGAATGTTTAATTCATAAAAGCAAGAGATATCATTCTCATTAAAAGTAATTTAAAGTTCATCAAAATGTTTTATTAAAAATTAAAGGCGCAAGTTGTGGAATACCGTATATATACTATTACTGCTCTCTAAAAATATACAAATTGCTTCATTGCAACAAATAATATGACGCAAATTAACGTCACATTCAACTATAATATGCATTGATATAATAAAACAATAGATTGTTATCCATAGATAACACAAATGTCCAAATTGAAAATTGATATATGTTCGTTTTCCGATGCTATAGATTATAAATTATATAAGTAAATATTTACGTTTATATGTAATAAATTTAACAACATTTTTATGTGATAAATCTATAATAACATTTTTATACAATATTAGATTTAATTATGAATAATTTTAATATCCAACAATTTAATAACTAATAACAAATTTATATTCCTATTTATATTTTCAGTAATTTTTATTAATTAAAACAAATTTAATATTTAATTTTATTAAAATATGTCAAAGTTTGAGCAGGACATAAAGCCTCTGCCTAAAAATGGGAAATTATGTGATATATGATTATATATTCGTAATATATGTATAACTATTAGTATAATCTGTGAAAGAGTATATTAATGAACACAGAAATTATATATTTTACATGTCTATGGCATCGGATAATCCGAATTCATACTACGTCTACGTAGAGTTTTGTGATGTAAGAACAATTTAATTTTTAATCTTTCTAATTTTGTAATAAATCAAAGTTTTGCACTATATTCTGAAACGAAAAGCCATTAATTTATCTATTAATTTATGTCATACTTGTCATCATGTTCCAATCAACATTAATGCTTTCAATGCATTTTTTACATTTCATGTAACTAATCCGTATGAAATTCAAAATTTTACTTTCTTTTATAAATATCTGTAATGTATCTGGCGAAGCAGAAAAAATTAACAAACCTGAAATTATTTCTATTTTCCAAATAAATGATTTTTTTCCGCTCGAAGCAACACATAAGTTTCTCTCACCTCTCTTTCCGACTATTATCACTTACATATATCATCCTCTCCTAAAAGGTACAAACACTACATACTATATAAGTACTTCTTTTTCGTTAAAATGTAATTTATATATGCTTATATGCATTATATTATATATGTATGTATATATATATATATAGGGTATCTCATTTTACTTTTTTCCTTATAACGTTCTCCAAGATTGGTGTGGTTATTATACAAAAATATCCAAGAAAACTGTTCTATTTTTTCCATATAGAGCGTATAATTTTGAAAATAAAATATGTAACTGACATGAATTTTTCTTTACAATAACCATTACTTTCAAGAGACAATTATATGGAAAGATTAAAATGAAAACTCTATGTATATACTTAAATAAAATGTACAGGTTTTTTTAAATTTGAGAGCATACACAATTTCTACAGAACTAGTACGTATTATCCAAATCATTACGCACAACTATATGAACAAAATTTATTTCTTCTTCCCAGACAAGTATTCTTTTTTTTTCTTAATACTTTCATTCATTGTTTATGTATTACTACTACATACTCGCGATTGCATAATAAATATATAATATCCGTTAAGGATGATCTATCTTCCTTAGTATCTAAAGCGCACGGACATTACTGCGAAAGGGCGAGGCATTTTTGTGTGAGATTAAATTGTGGGAGTTACGCGGGAATGAGATAGAGAGAGGATAGGAGAGGGAAAGTCTTCTTCTGTTTCTAAGATTAGGAGCGACGAGCGATATGCGACAGCATCGTGATGGGTCATAGAGCATCGCGATGCCATACCCACGTTTTCTTCGTATGGTCGAATCTGTGTGTCAGCCATTGCTGCTCCAGAAGCTGGTACCTGTCCTGGCTGAGGTACAGTGGTTTGCCACGTCTACAAGATTATTTGTAATAGTAAATAATAGAATATTAAATGTCAAGTTAAATAAGCTGTTGTAACTTGTTACGAAAGAAACTTAAATGCTTAAATGAAATGTATTCTTGTTTTCAACGTGTTGAAAATTAGAAAAGTGGACACTTAATGCTCAATCATATTATTATCGATATTATTTTAATTCTATATTTTGTAATGAATTGCACTTACTTTAAATCTCTATCTTCTTCTTCAAAGTCATCGAGGTACAGGGACCCCCATAAACATGCTCGCCGACCGCGAATCACGATTATGTAAGTCGAGGTCACTACAAGGTAGATGCCAGTGCCACCCCCGCAGTCGATTGAATGCTAAACATATAAAAATGAGTAAGAATGAGTAAAAAATCGAAAAAATGTTTACAAGTTTGATATCGCGAACCCACATTTTCTCGTCCATATATAAATTATGCTTACCTGAATAGCTTCGCACACGTTCAACTGTTTGCAACAATTTTGTTTGAGACAGACAATAGTGCCACACAACAAACAGATGCTAATCTCCTGCGGTACAGAATGACACTGGCTGCATTGTCGCTCGTGGTAATACTGAAAGGAATTAATATACAAATAAAAACAGTACACAGATAATAATATTTTGTATAAATATAAAAATATGTGAATACATATTTAAAAGTTTCGATTAAAATAGATATTATACTTTATTATCTACATTTTACATGTATCTCTTTTTCCTTTCTTATCAATCAAATAAAATGAGCTTGTAATATATTTTTGAATGCAACAGGAGTGTGATGATTTTAATTATTGGAACTTACCGTGAAGATCTTTTCATATTCTCTTGGAAGACTAAGTAGCTTCGGCACGTGCCACGATATGTGCTGCTCCATTATCAGGTTCCGGGCCGGCTGGTGGCCTCGCCAATTGGCGAGAAACGCGATCAGCTGATCGCACCAGAAGAGAGGCACTGAGAAACCCGCTTCTGGTTCCTGCCAATTTAGCGCTACCGTTGAATAGAAGCTGTCCCAGCTCATGCCTTCCGTGACTAGCTCCAGATAATACACCAGTCTCACAAACTCGGTCTGCGGCGTTCTGATCAGCGGCAGCGGTTGCTCGTACAAGTGATAACGCAGCAATGCGGCCACTCGTAGAAACGGTAGGCACATTGACTGGATCTGAATGAACGGATCAAATAGAAGTAATGTACAAATAATGAACATATACATCTGTAATGACCTGTAAGAGAACCACACATTTTAGATATTTTTAGTATAATAAAGTCCCTTTTGAAAGTAATCAATTTGTTTACACACACAAAGCGATACAAATCTTACATCTCTTTTCAATTATTATCGTTTAAATATTGTATTATTCAGAATAAGATATATAAAATGTGACAAATTATTTCGTAGATAATGGTTGATATATGCTGTGATACATGCAAACGCGGATGATTTATAAAGGAAAAGTCTTCATCTCCCGCATATATCGCGTTAAGGGAATGAGAAAGACTATGCATTAAAAGTTAAGAAGATTAATAAAGGATTATGTGAGAGTTGCTTCGTAAAATGCTAACTAGAAAAACAAATTTAGATAAAAAAGTTATATTTGTAGACTGTACTTGTTGCTCGACGCAGTGCGATTTTACTCTGGCATAAGTGGGAGAGGCTGAAGTGGACGGTTTGTCATCGTCCGTGCCGGGATAGAGTCCACTTTCGCTGAAATACTCGATGATCTCGGCCAGTATGGTCTCCGAAGGCGTAGTGGCACAGTTGCATCTTTTCTTTAGAATCGCGTTTCGCTCTGCTCGCGAGAAGTTACAGCTTATCTGTAGTATTACTTGATAGTACAGCAAGTTGTAAAGGACCTTTACTACGCCGGAAAAATATGCTGTGGAAAAAAAGAAGAAATATCAATTCACTCATTATACTCTTATACAATCAAATATATATCTCAAATATGCGCCTTTGCGCCATATAATTTATTTCGACGTAGAACGCAAGAAAAAAAATCTTTAAAACGTACTTTGGTCTAAGTGCAATGGCAACAGCAATATGAACTGAATAAGCATAGCAGTCGGGTCTCGCAGAAGCAAAGGGACCTGTCTCTCGTGCGGCGTTAAGGCGAGCGAGGATGCCGATTCTTCCATCAGCGATATGCCAGATAGCTGTTGCCATACATGATGCACTGGCCATGTAGTCAGAACCCGAGCGTGCATCGCCAAAACGTGAAGAAGCGCGACTGAAAGAATACATTTTATTTCTTGAACAAAATCTTCATATTTGTAGACTAATATTACGAACACACTGACTATTGCATACTGTGTTATTGCGTACAATAATTACATAGATTGGAAGGCAGATGAACTAACTGGGATAGATTGGTTGATAAAATTGGAAAATTAAGAAATACTAACGTACCTATACAATCGCGTTTAGGCGTCAGAGGTATTGTAGTGGGTGGCGGAACGCACAACGATCCGCCGCGTTGTACAAGTTCAATCTCAAAGTTAGTTCGAGCTACCGAGGTTACAAAAAGGAACAAGCTTTGGTGACTAGGTTTACAGTTCTTTTGTTTATACTTTAGATACGTGCAACTCGTCATATCTTCCATGGCCTTTCCCATCGCCACTGCCAGATTTGAAGAGACCTGGAAACGACAAATATATTTAATAAGTACATCCTCGATATACCCTAATCGTTTCACGTAAAAATAATGCACATATATTGAAATAATTAAAAATATAATAAATAAAAAATCACTAAGAAGAAAGGAAGGATAAATTATTATATACGTACAGGATTTCGTTGTATCTCTTTAAGAAAAGTGTTCAGATCCGCGAGTATGGTCTCTATGGAAGCATGACGAGATCGCACCACCGCCGAGCATTCGCCCAATTGCGGCGACAACGGCAAAACAGAGTTGGCTAATTGCCGACACAACGGACATAGATACTCGCCCCGGTCCACCGCTAAACTTTGCTGCCGCTGCTGACTACGAAGGGACTCTAAGTAGGATTTCAAACAGTCTAGATGCAGATGATGACCACACGTTTGCACATGAACACCACCCTCCCATCCCAGATTAACTGAGAGCAGCCAAGACAACTGTAAAATAAAAAATATACAATATTAATTAATGTTAAGACATTACCTATTTTTTCATGTTATACTAAACATTTAATATTATTTCATTACCCTCAATCAAAATACACCAAAAATATACAACCAAAATAAGAATAATAATATTATTGGCATATTTTAAAACAATCCGGGATGTAGTAGCAATTAATAGGAAGTCTCCATAAAACAAACTTTGTTTTTTTTTCTTGTTATATTAAGCAAATTTTGTTAAAGTCACCATACATATTTATCTTTTTCTTCAGGGCCAAAAATGTGTGTTGATTTTTTTCCATTGAAAATTTGTCCAGGTCGTCAAATTTTGATGTGCAAAGAATAATATTGGAAATTGAGGTCAATTCAGACATCCAATTCAGGGTATGTGGTACAAAAAGGTCAGCGGTCATATAATATTTCTAGAACCTCGCCGTGTGGCAAAGTGTTAGTTACAATGAAAATAGCACAATGGGACAAATTTTTTAAAAGAATCAAAGAAAATACATAAAACACATACTGTAAGTATATTATTCGCTTACCGTATCGAACAAATTGTTCATCTCGTTCATTCTGCGGTCGAAATGGGCGCCTCGGGTATCTCCCTTCGGTATAGGTGGATCTTCGTCGGACGTGGGAAGAACTAGTCTATCCGGTTGTTGTCGTTCGTGGCCAATAATGCTCGTTGCCTACATTGAGAAAATGTGTATAATATCCAGATACATGCAAAATGTTTCACGTACAGCAAAAAATGAGAATATTACTTGAACTAATACAACGAGTCCCATCGGTTTGTCTTCACTGCTGGGAGTAGTTTGATTACATATCACACAGTCGTATTCCTTTTTACTAGTCAGTTTAGTCGTATTTTCTTCTTGATCCCAATCCATTCCCGATGCACCTGCTTCCTCTATAAGAAAAAAAATTATTTGATTAATATAACTGAATAATTGAGTATCACAAGTTTCTAATTCACACTTCTGTTGTAGAATAAAATATACAAATGTTATAATTTTTAGGAACATTTGTAATAATTTACACACAAAGATACAAAATATATAAATTACCGGTCTTCATTGCTTTTTCCATAAATTGCTTCTGCTTGTTGGCAAATTCCGCCATCAACTTCTGCTGTCTCTCCTTCGCTCTTCTTCGTCGTTCCTCTCGTTCCCGATTTTCCCTTTCGCGCTGTTCATCCTCCTCGCATTCCTGCATACGGGGCCACAATTTGTTTCTAGTCTCGATGATGGTATGTTTACACATAGGGTCTAAATCTGCTATTTTCCTAAGCAGCTGCGATATGAAGAACGGTCCATCGCCGATTCGCGATTCACTAGGCGACGATGATGTGGAAGAGCTGCTACTGCTATCGCTAGTGCTGCTACTGCTGCTGCTGCTACTGCTACTGGCTTCATTGTCTGACATTGCATTTTGTTCGGGATTGTAGCTGTCTGGTACACCCGATAATTGAGAATGTAGCTTTAACAGCAAGGAAATTATGCTCTCTCCTACTTTGACGGATTGCGGTTGCATTGGTCCACCCTGGAAAATGTACATGAATATTTTATAATGAGCTAAATCGAATTATACAAATATATTAAAATATATACAATAAGAAGCATAATGAATGTAAAATATTGTTAAAGATAATGTACAATATACAATATTGTATTACTTGTGGCTCTCTCCTTTTAAAATGTTTGTGAGGATTCGACGTGGATGGAACGATTTCTGTAGCCCTATAATTAACCGGTTGTGCTGTGACTATTTCGTTTCCGGCCATAACCGCTGGACGTTGAGGAGCGGGTGGTAATGCTGGTTGGCCGCCGACTACATCTAATTATTATTAACATCATAAATTATTAGATACATTATTATAGATTTTTTATACACATTTTATTTTTACACAATTAAATTTTTACAGAGTAAAGTATAGCAATAAAATTTTTAAAAGGAAATATTCTGACATGATTTTTTTTTAGAATTGTCTTTGTTACATTAGTGATAAAACTTAGTAATAAAAAAATTATGAATTTAAAAAACGTACTATTTGGTGAAGGAGGCGATTCTATTGCTAGAGCCATAGATTCTTCCCCGGATGGTGGCAGAGCTCTTTGCAAAGGTATCGTCAAGTCATCCTCACTGTTACTATGAGCTATGGCGACGATTCTGTCTTCAGGTACAATTGCCACATCATATTCCACTGTAATATTTTAGAATATAACAATATTATATTTTATATAAATCAATTATAAGAGAAAAATAAGCAATATTAAACAATTTAAAAAAATATAATCAACGCTGCTTTTATGTAATCTATATAAAATCTTCCTAACCACTTGTTGACGGTAATGCTGGCAGAGATGTAACACTCTCGACTGGTAGTAAAGCCGGCAAGGATGACGCACTTGCGTTCGACACACCACTGTCATCTCTAACAGGACCTACAGAAAATCCCAACAGTTCCAAAGATACTTCTTCCGCGCCGTCGTCCGCGCCGTCATTCAACATTAGGGATGTCGCCACTTCGCTCATTTCTCCTTGAATCTCCCACTCAAATTCGCCTAATCATTATTAAGTAAATTAGCAAGTGTATTAGACAAACTAAATATATTAGTTTGTGATTATAATGATTTAGTATGTCACTAAATCATTATTGTACATTAATACATAAAATAATTTCATCATTTTACAATGTTACATTGTGTTATATATTTTATTTCCATCAGTATTTTCAATCAGTATTAAATAAATCAATTATATATATATATATATATATATATAAGTAAATAGAAATTCGATAAATCTATAACGTATACTCACTGTCCGAGCTGCTAGGCTCTGACTCTTGGACTAGAATCACTCGAGGTATCACTGTCCTCAGATTTTCGGACAAGCTATCACTTTCGTACCATCCAGCCAAATCCATATCCTTTATCACACGAGAAGTGCCACCGGTATATTGACATAAAGGATTCACCTGAAAATAATTATATTATTGGATAAAATAATAGATACAATAGATTGAAAAAGAGCTATACTGTGAAAGAACACTAAAAAATCAAACAAACAAGATAAAACGTGAAACTAACAAATTATTATTTTTTTATTTACTATACAAAGTAATAACTTATGTGTAAAGAGTTACGTGTAAGAAAAAGAAGTTCAAAGTAAACTTAAAGATCAATTTATTTATTTAAAAAATCACTTACAGATTTATCCGGCGGTTCCGCAGTAATAACTGCCATTTCCAGAAGATAAATAGCCAATGCCATAACATGTTCCGATATGTTATGTCCGTTCACAGCCTTATAGAGTATTATTAAGATCATAGTGTGAAAAACTCTGGAACGTAAAACTATACGTGGGTCATCATAGTCTGACGAAACTGGAGCCGGTTGCCTAAATGGTGGCCAGGGAGTCGCACCGTTTTTCAGCTTGCCCGATTGCTTCACGCTGTAGTGGAAAAATATAATATTTGTCAAGAATGAAACCTTTCTCAAGATAGTAAGTGTATTTGGTTGACAAATCTGATACGTACTATTCTGTGAAACGATCCATAGATACTTGGAAATCTCTTCTATGGACTGCTCTCAATAGTACATGTAAAGGATCGAACAATTCGTCCCACACGAGAGCCTTTGGTCCGTACATACCTTGTTGCATATTGCCACTTGCCTCGAGATTCGGAGCTCTATATTGCGCTACCTACAAACACATTACTACGTTAAGAAAAACAGGATCAACACAACGTCATTTACATTTATTTATATATTACGTATATATTTAATATAAAAAAATATATATAGCAATTAAGAAATAATATGAAATTTATGTACAAAAATAAAAATTAGAAATTAAGATGTACACGATATATCAACGTACATCAGCTAGAACAGATTCAAAGTCCCTGTTCTGAGTAGTTCCACAGCGTTCTGGCATTAGTTCCATCAATTGACTATGCGTCTTATCACCCATACACAATAAAGTCACCATTTCGAGGCGAGACATTTCAGGATCCGATAAACCTGATGCAAGAAAAATGTAAAGCTCTTAATATCCTATTCTTGCATCGATAGTTATTTCCAGAATTATAAAATTCATTACTAAGACAAAGAGGTAAGAGATTTCAAAGAGAACCAACAGAAACTCACCGAGATTTGTTCTGACGTTGACCAATGTAGCTAAGAATGTTAGGCAGCTTTCCAACATCGGGGTATCATGCTCGCCCTCAAGATATTCATTTTGTGGAGCATGATACAAGCACAAACTCATCCATTCTCTCACGTGAAATCTGTATTAAAAATTTTTTAATAAATTAGGTTGTTTGCATTATTCATTCAATGATTAAAAAAAAAGGAAGATGATATTACTTTTCAATGACGGTTTTCAGAAAGACATCCGGCAATAATTTTGTAGCACAAATTTGTAGCAGATACAGATCTGCGTCCACCATGGAGTTGCAGAAATTACATTGAATATAGGTCATTGCCTGGCCCTTTATTTGCAATCCGTTGCGAACCCACAATCCATTCAGAATCTCATAGAAGGCCACCTGAAAGCAGAAATGTACAAAAAAATGTTATTTATATTACATACACGATCAACATCAACAAATTAAATAAAATTTTTTGCACTGGATATTCTGTAACTTTCCATAAACAATAATATAATTATGATACACTATTACAATTATAGTGTAGCAACTGTAACATTGTTAAAAACATCCTCATAAAGTTGTTGGGTAAAATATCTAGCTGGCCTTCATTCATGCTATGCCAATGTCATTAAATTGCGTTTGCAAAGTACACTTTTTGATGGAAGATAGGAATTTAATCTCTTTACATCACGACTGACGTATTTAAGCCAACTACACACAAACTTATATAAGAGCGTGTCACATAACATTCTTATATTTCCTGGTAAAAATAATTTTATAATAATTTTCGTTTTTTATAAAAAAATTATATATCTAATAAAATAATATAATACTAGTGTAATATATATATATATATATATATATATATATATAAAAAACATAAAAGAATGTTAATTGTAGTATTTTTAGCAGAACATATATTGAGTCGGAGTTCTTTTCTTGTTTTTATATTTCCACGTATAACGCATTTAATTTTTTTCATGACGAAACTTCCAGTTTTATCCTCTTCTCCCGACATATAATTATATGCCTATTTCATTTTATTCACGGCATAACCGTAACGAACAGACCCACAGCGTAAAAAGTGCAAGTGGTGGTGCAAGCGATCGGATCGCTACGGGAGATTCGTTCCCCGCAGCTGAACTTTTCGCAGCGACTTCTCATCCCTTCGCCCTTCCTCTCTCCCTTTTCGTCCCTATAATTTCTTTATAAGAAGGTATGTCAGCCTAATATTTGTTGTTTTCGATTTTTTTTTTACATCCAGTTCTTTGTTGCGAGTGCCAATAACCTCGTAAGATTTCTTTACCTCAATTGTTATTACAATCTTGTATTATTTTTTAACAATCTTTATTAAATTATTATGCCAGATAATTTTTACACTGACAATGAGAGAAAAATATAGTTACTTTTCGCCTCAATTTTATATTTCTAACGATAATTATGATTAACGTTATGATGCATATAGTTAAGTTAATCATATTTATTGTTAGAAATATAGAAATGTTATTGTTAGAAATATAAATATAAAATGGTTAAGGCCAAAAGTAAATATATTTTTCTCTCAGTTTAGAGATTCATTTTGACGGTTCTTTAATCGGTCTTCAATGGATATGGAACTTCCAATCTTTCTAGTTCAAAATACAGAGTCTTGTCTATTTCTATCAATGTGTAGATTAATTTTTTAACCTTTCATTTTTTCCCCAATTCCTAAAAACGGACGCCCTGACATGATTGTAATTGCAGGAACAAAGGTCACATGTGTATTCAGACTGCGAGAAAGAGAGGAGAGAAAAGAAGGCGCAAGTAAAACGAACAGACCAGGCTCCCATTCATAGTCCGTGGGAGCAATAGCCCCTACCCATCCACTACGCCCGTTGCCGTTCTCGCTGTTGTCAGCCCGTAACGGTCGCCCCGCGTCCGAGCCGAGTGAACGGCAGCAGTCCCGGCGTGTTAGCGTCGCCAATCGCGAACGGGCGAGTGCGGCGTTGCGCGCCATCCACCCGACATCTTGGTCTTCGTCGTCGTGTCGTGCTCCTTCCAAGTATGGCCAAGCACCGTCCAGGATTAGCCCTGCTAGTTGTCCTGGCGAGCGCCGGCTGCGCCCTCGGCATCGGCGTCTACGACACGTTCGAGCTGCTCAGGCTGGGCCGCCAGGTCGTGATGCAGGCGCTGGAGTCCTGGGAGGTGATGCTGCCGAATCTTCCCAGTGACAAGGTGCCCGGCGAGGACCTCGTGTTCATGAAGATGATGGAGCGCGAGCTGCTTAGGCAGATGGACAAGATCTCCAAGCAGATCGGCGAGTACCAGGAGCAGACGGAGATCAAGGCCGACATGATCCTGACGCAGCTGCTGCTGCAGCTTCCTATGCAGCGCAGGCTTGACGACAGCCTGCGCGAGCTGGACCACTACATCGGCCAGGTGAACGGGCTGTACAAGCTCTTCGAGATGTACGCGGGCGATCCGGACAGGTACGAGAAGTACACGATAATACAGTTCGCCAAGACCTGCGTGTCGCCGAGATTGGGCGAGCTGCCGGACGTTCTCAAGTCGATACATAGGCTCGTAGTGCCGTCCGAGCAACAGGTGTTCAATAGGAGCGTCCTCGTGCTCTTAGCTGATCAGATGAAGGTAGGCACTTGGCGTATGTGTGTGTGAGAGAGAGAAAACGGTTTCTGAATACGTGATCGAAAAGGTGGATGAGTTTCCTCCAACATTAGATAGCTTCGAGAATAAATATAGCTTCTACTGAAGTATCCTCCCCTTGAATTAATGTGATGTTGATTCATTGATTCGAGGCTTCGTTTTGTTCATGAGAGAATCAATGATTATGAAAATGTTACTTTCACTTTAAAGAACGGTTTCATTCTTAAAGTTTTTCTTAAAATTTAGTCGCTCTTATTTTGCAGGATATTTTTCAAGAGCGATACGTTGAGTATTGTTTCCTTTAATATATATTAACGATAGTTATTTGAACAAGTATCTAGGTGACGTGAAAGCAATTTGTTCCTGGAAAGAATTTTAATGATTCATTCGTTTGCTTTGTTTCATTCTTCGAGACATGACTGAATTTACATGGTGATAATATTTTATTATCACGTAAATTCAGTATTGCCTTATCATTATTTTCTTGAATTTACCGTATTTTAACGTTGCGATAATTTAATTTATTAACAATCGATCAAAAATGAAATGCATAACAAATGAAATCGTTTCATCTCAACAAAAATTAATTTAACAAGATTTTAACGTATTTATATATTTTCATGAGAACGATCGTTTATTGCATCCTGAATACCTTGAGATACAAGGAATAAATTAAAATATTCCTTCTATTAGAGAAATGTGTTATAAAATATGCTTATCGGCTATTAAAAGTATCACAGATGCATATATGAATCATGTGAATCATTATAAACAGGTAAACAAATGTCTTACTTCATCATAAAGATTAATTTTATCTCTGAAGATTTATTTTATTTATGAAGATTAATTTTAATCTCGATTTAACTTGTTTTCCATTTTTTTTAATTCTTAAAAAAAAAAACAATTTTCATCTTATTTTATTATTACATTTATTGTATGTTTTATCTATTGTTTAATGCACTACTTCTTATGCACCAGATAACAAGTGATAATATATGCTTAGGCAGGCATATGAACGATAAAAATTCACCGAGAGTATCTAATGAACAGCAGGATAACGTGACAAACAGGAAGAACTATCATCTGCACGCTGCCTGCGTGATCTTGTGCTGGTTTAGAGAAGTCACGTCACACAATTGTACAAAAATTAGTCACGAGTCACCGTTGTCGGTAGTAAGCAGAATTTAGATTTCAGGTGACAAAGCGCAGAAAGTGAGAGCGCATTTGATACGCTAAATTGACATATGCTTGGGGATCCCATGTTACGAACGAGCCGTGGTCGGATAACATCGTAACAGGAACCCCACTGTATCTATTTAAATGCGGACAGTGGGCATTAGGTACCGAGAAATGGTATCACACTTTGGATCAAGTGACCGCACGTCGCATCGGCCCGCTACGATTTTACTCCGCGCTATTATCTGCGGAAAGAAAAGGGAAATCGTGTCGACGGAAATTCGTCATTACTTGATACTCCGGATACGCTACGGCAAATAACACGAATTGACGCGAGTCACTTGATTAAAGCTGTCGTGCGTTAATTGATGCACCAGGAACGTATGGATTGTAATTTAACGCTCATCTTCAAATCGCCGTTTGCGAATACGCTAAATTCATCTTGAAAGGAGAAGACGGAAGATTACAGATATAAAATCAATCATGATTTTAAATTGAAGTTCTCTGCGGCTCTTTGTAATCTTCGCTTTTGGAAATGATCTTGATACATGTGTTCTCCAATGTAACATTGAGATTTCCTGAAAAACGGAAACACCGAGTAGGCAGGCGTTTGAAAATAAACAGCTTTTTGCAAGCTGAGCTTCAGATGAGCAAACAACCGAACAGAACTGTCTTTAGTAGAAGGTCAATACGAGTTTTAATCGCCAAGATTCGTATGGAAATACGTATAATGTTTCGATAAGTGGTAATGAAATGAGAATTTTTTTTTTACGCATTGACTTTCCATGTCCATGAAAGAGAACGCTTCTCGGCACTCAAATATTTTTAGCATTTTAAATTCTCTCATGCAACTATCGTGAGACAAATTTCCATGCGAGTATGCCTCGCATGCGGTTACATCTCTTCTCAGAGTGCGAATGTACTGGGTGGACCGAGAGGAGGGCGCGGAACATGCGCATGGAGATACACAACATCACATAAAGGACTGGCGAATAACGCGAGGGGGGATTGCGGAGGCCAGAGGTGGGCAAGAGACATTGGCGCATTATGTGAAACCCAGTCGAGCGCGATCGGTCATACGGCAAGTGTTGCTCTTACTCGCTAGTCCCGAAACAGTAAGAGCGAGGCTTGTTACCCGCATTCCGTCGCGAATACGTCGAGCTGCGTGCAACTGTGTCACAGGCGAAAAGGTGCTTCGTCGGCGAATTTACCAGCGAAATTTCATCTCTCTTTCTCTCTCTCTCTCTCGATGGAGTGTGACAAATAAAAACGTTAAGAAAAACGAATAGGAATGGAAATTTAAAAAAGCTTATTCTAAATGCGATTATTTGAACGTGTATGCTATCAAGAGAGTATAATTTGAACTTTAAAAGCATCTAAGAGAAACGTCTGAAAAGTAAAATATTGTGAAGTCTCTAATGATACTTTTGGACCTTTTTTAGTTGATATATCTTTTGAAAAGCTATTATATTATCATTTTTAATGATTAGATATTTGAGAATTTTATAGAACGTTTCTTTTGTTCAAAAATCTTGTCTGACATTTTTTCATAATTCTCTACTTATTTTAAAACCATTTTTTAAATGAATAAAATATTGATATTATTTTAATACTATTTTCTCAATAAATAAAATATTGATACAAGTATTCTTCTCAATTCTGATTGAACTTAATTCTTCAGTCTTCAATTCGCATTAATTCGCAACGATTTAAATTCCTAATTGAATTACGGAATGATCAACTTTTTATGCTATTATCGTCTGATATTGTAAGTCTCGCTTCAGTTTCCTCAATCTGAAACTTAAACACGAACGGAAACTACGAAGGACAAAGAGAGACGGAGAACACGAGAGAAAAGGAGCGTCAGTGAAATATTCTACGTTGTTATCACGGGTAACAGGAGTGGTTATTAACTATACCGTTGGCCGGAGAAAAACAGTGTCACCCAGTAGTTAGTCCTAGCCACTCTAGATCATGCATTAACGCGTCATTAAGAGCCGCCATCGCCTCTCTCCTCTCTTGTGTCATGACCCCTCTTGTGATCATGATTGGATACATCTTTTAAACGACGAGCTCGTTGATACGAAAAGGTCGTTTGATTTTATCTTGCGGATTATCGTCGAGGATACGGAACTGAAGTTGTGTATTAAACATACACATATGGTAATAACTGACAGGAATTAATATTGGATAATACTAATAACGAAATAAAGTTCACGCATTAATAATAATAGCAGTAAGAGCAATTTATAGAACGATCGCATAATCCTCGATTTTTACCTTCGTTTCTTCAGAGACCTCAAGACTCGTCGAGAAGGTAAACAAAGAACTGAAGAAAACTGAAATCCCGCTGAGCGGACTCTTAGCAAAGTGAGTGAATCATCGGCGAAGATTCCGAGAATGAGATACTTCACATGCTTGCTGACATTGGCGTTGGTCGTGGCAGCCTTCGCCACGATCAAGAATAACGCGTCGTCGATCGACATAGTCAGAAATACTTTATTAAACATGGAAAAAGAGCTGAGGGAAGATCTGGCCAATCAACAGAAATGGATGAACGTCCAGTCGGGAGAGAAGTATCTGCATCTGATCAAAGCGTACAAAACATTCGGCAACGAGGTAGACAAGGAATTTCCCCTAGATCGTGAGGATTACTTGAACTCCTTGGATTCCCTGTGGCTCTGGGCCCGGGCCCAGGAAGAGATGAAGGGCATCAACGGCCTGTACGGGATATTCCGACAAATGCAGCGTGAGATTGTCGAATTAAACGCCCCGATCAATATGAGACAATTGATGAATTTCGCCGAGACAATCCTTCGGGATCCGAACGCTTCGATCCCGAGAGCGATTGATCGTATCGCGAATATGATCATCAATGAAAAACTGTTCATCGAGGCTTTTAAGGTATCTAATAATAAACGACGGCAAAGATTGCATCTTTGCAGAAATTTTTCAGAGAAGATATTTTTTTTCTTCCTTGAGACATGGTCTCGTATTGGAATGAGATAAATACTTGTTTACAGTAAACAAATACTAATAACTTGAGACTTTTAATCGAGGCTTAAAGTCATTTTTAAAAGGGCTTGTCCAAGACAGTCCAAGAAGATTCGTGGTATTTGCGGAGGATTAAACATGAGCGATGCGTTGATCACAAATAACGTTTTAATCACAAATATATTTGCAAAGTATTCTTATATGTGCAGGAAGCGTCGAACCAAATGTGCAATGAGATGCAATCGCCGCAACAACTGCTATACAATTTGTATAATGCCGTGGCGCTGACGGAGATCAAGGGTTACACTATGATTCAATTCTCATATATGCTATTACGTCTGTACAACGAAGGTACGTGGTACCGACGATCACGTATAAATATATAGCGTCCTATATACAGCGTCTTCGTCACGTGATTTGCACAGAGCGATTAAGATCGAGACCTTTTTCGCGAGCTTTAAAATTGCATGTAAATATCACAAATTAAAACTTGAACTAAATACAGCAATTCGTAAAATTGTCTCTCAATAGTCAAAGATTATAAATATAAAGGATCTGAAAAGAGTTAATGTTTATGCTTATGTTTTCGTTCGAAGTTTTAACTCAAAACAAATATTTATATATTTAACGAGTATGAATACTTTACAAAAGATCTTTGCTTTATGTTTTATTATGTTTTAAATGTTATTAGGATATATTATATAAAATAAATATGTTATAAAACGAACTAGAAACCATCCAAAGCCGAATTGACGGAGAAATTAAGAAATCAATACGATAATAATTCAAAAAATTAGTTTTCATTGTACTCTTTCGGATCACTACGAATCGAAAAATCTAATTAAATATGATTCAAAATATATCTGATAAATACTTTACATACAGGCGTTAACTTTAGCGAGGAAATACAGATGCTAAAGCACCAATATGCGATAAGAACGACCGAAACATTGAGGGCCGTAAAAACCGCAATGGCATTTGCCCCAAGAAGTCTTTGGAAATGCGATCCGAGTGTGCACAAGTTAGGTAAAGTCTTCTGAATAAGGCTAATTAAATTATACAGATGCAAAGATATTGATAATTATATGATCTGTACACGTTACTGATTTTTATTTAGATGAAACCTATACCGAATTGAAACAACTATTCCAAGGATATATCGTAAACGAAGTGGATTTAAACGACCAAGCCACATGCAAGGAAAACTGCGCTTATTATGGTTATACGAAAGTATACGGTTGTTATCAGAATCAATTTTGTTCGCAACAACGTAAATGCAATGGCAAGATATTGAACTGTGAATACATTGACTCTGATATGTGGATCTGCCCTTCGGTAAGTCTTTTTTTAACGGACATATTCTGTTCAAAGAATTCTGAGAATTAAAATGAAATTAAAGGAAAAACGATCTTGACAAAATTATAAATTGTACACTGCTGAAAAAAATTACTAAAATTTAAATGATATAACTCATTAAATTAAATTGATTTAATGATGAATGAATCTAATTAATGAATTAAAAAATTAAATTTAAAATCAAAATTATAACTACATATATATATACAAAATTCGAATCTCAAAATTAAAAAAATTATTTGTTCGGAAATTGAAATGCAATTTTAAAAAATAATTATTTGTTCGGAAATTGAAATGCAAATGCAAAAAAAAATAACGTAACATAATAGCCTATCGCTGATTTAAGCTTTTTTGCATTTAGGACAGCAATGCTAGTAGACGATATGAATATATCGAATATGAAAATGGTTTTCATTATGGAAACAAACAGACATGTTCTAAAAATACGATTAAAGTCGACAGCTGGTGGCGATGGCTTTTCTGGCATTGCAGCTATTGTTTCTGCTATTGCGACGATCAAAATTCTAATTCCGACCGATATTTCAGTCTCCGATCTGTGATGTCGGATATCTCAAACAATAAGTAAGAATAATCAAGTTGAATAATAAAGATCAATACAACAAATTAAATTTAATAGAATTAGTGGGACTCATAAAATTTAATAGAACGTAATAGCCTCAATAGAAAGTAATTTCTATGAAAGATGGCTGAAGGTATAATATCTATTCACTTTTAGAGTTATAACAGGGATGAAATTGAAAAAGATAAACAAAATTATTCATATACAAATTCAAGAGGGTCAGTTACTTCCACGTGGAGCGATTAATACATCTACAGTCGAATGGCAATCGGTCGATGCGTTTTCAATCATGGACCCTCGCATTAAAAACGGCGTCGATTATCATAATATGGTATGGGAAAAACGCGCTTTGGACCTTGATAATCTGTTGTCATTGCAAGATCATCTTTTGACAGGTAATTTGAAATCGATCTTAGTACGTAAATTGCATGCGAATCTGTAACGTGTATTTTTTAAATATAAAGTATAAAGTATTTTAAAAAACATATAAACAGAATAAATTTTACAATATGTGAAATTTGTTTTAGGTATTCGATTCCGAATGGTTGGTAGCCGTCTAAATTTAGAAATTATGATATCTCCCTTTAATTTCACATCTGGAGTGTTAATTCAACCTGAGGAAAAGAGCTTTTGGCATAGCAATGATGTTACTGATAGGTGAGGTTTTTTCTCAGCTTTTCACAGCACAACAAAGGAACTTCATTTTTCCGACAACTATCCATTGATCGTATATTTATATTTTTAGAACCGAGCTGAAATTCACCGAACCCGACATACCGATTCGCTATTCCATACCGAACGAACCAGACACCGCGGAGAATCAATATTTAAACTTCGCACCGAGCGATCGACGGAAAGACGCCGCACAAAGCACGATTCCCTTCCTCGACGTTCAACCAGTTACACCGAATCCGCCGGTACCACTCTCGGGTGCCGGTATCTTTCATAAGGGTCGAAAGGGTTCAGGCGGATTCGTCGCCTTGAAAGTGACAACCTACGACTTTTCGCCGCACTTACAGGTCGATCTACCACCGGCACCGCCAGTTCTCGAAACTCCGAACGAGATAAAAGCATCGTAGAATCCTTCGATTTTTTTAAATATCGAAATAACGATTAAAGAACCTGTGATTTGCCAAGGACCTCAATATACATATCGAGGTAAAAACGAAGATGTGTCACGTTATTGCATACGAAGTGTTGACTTTCAAATGTTTCAATTATAGAAACAATTGAAATTTTTTAATAAAGTAAGCACGGGACGAGAAAAATAGATATTTAACATAGAAGTAGGAATTTAACATTTCGAGATATGAAACATAGAAATGTTTTTATCTTTAACCCTTTCCACTCTTACCATTTTACATTCAATCGAAATGCGATTTGAAATCGAATGCGATTACAAAAATGACTTCTAATTCCGAATAACTTTTTTCAACTACGTATAGTTTGTTCCCTTAGAAATTACTTAATTACAAATGTAGAATCTCTGATGTAAATCCAACATTTCTTATGCAATTAACAATAATCGTATTTAAGTCCTATCTTACTCTTTGTAATATTACGTATAGATTTTTTATTAAATCTGTTATACTCATTATTAATAAATCTACTCGTTAACCAAATTGTTAACGAGTAATCGTCATTTATATCGTCAATCTTAAACTTGTTAAAGGATTATATTTGAAAATATCATACTAGAAAATATCAATCTAGAGTAAAGTATTTAAAATGCAAATTTTATATTCTTTTACATAATTTTCACAAGTAGTATAAAGTAATTAAAGTAAATCCACAATCCAACATATATTTTATAAATCTAAAATACTTTCTTATTTCGAAAAGATTTTTTATAAGGCTTTATGAATATATGAATTAATGGATTTCATGTAAAAATAAAATGTATAAATTAAATATTAAGACATAATTTTTGGTTTTTAAAATATATCAAATCACAATTCTCTTTATCTTTTAGTAATATTGATAAATTTCTGTTTAAGATTTACGATATATTTGTCTCATATTAAATTTAGAAATAATTTAGAAAACGTAGATAAATATTTGTAACACAAATGCTGCTGTTTTCTTTTTAGTTCGATTTGGTTACTATTTAAGAAAAAATTTAAGAAAAATGTATCAGATTTAAGAGATTCCAAAAGATATAATGTAAGAGAAAATATTTCATTTTAAGATTAAGATTGGTTAAGATTATCGTACGATAATCATGTTACGACTTCATATAAAATGATATAAACTGTCTTTCACATTTAGTTTATAATTTTATAATGCACATTATTTAGAATTTTCGTTACCGAGTTTGTAATATTTTTATACGTAATATTGTATGTTGATCAA
Source organism: Tetramorium bicarinatum (assembly GCA_928718305.1). Classification (NCBI taxonomy): domain Eukaryota; kingdom Metazoa; phylum Arthropoda; class Insecta; order Hymenoptera; family Formicidae; genus Tetramorium; species Tetramorium bicarinatum. Next base: position 3,800,126 of record OV788321.1, read on the forward strand.
TTTTTCTTCCAATTTTTCTTATGTGGCAATAAATGTGTATATCTTTCCAAATAAATTGTCATAGATGAAGTCTACATATGCTGATTGTTTGCAAGTAATGTATCATAGATATAATAAATGGTCGACAAGAAATACCTTCACCTCAAGATCCTTAATTCTTTGCGGACCAAAGTATTTCAATAATATTTCTATTAATCTAATAATTTAATTAAATGAATAATCTGATAGAATACAATCAAACAATTTGTATATTGGTACAAAAGGTAAGAAGCATTTAGAGAATTACATTTAGAGATAAATTAAAGGTCTTCGATATTAAGAAAATTCGAAGAGCTACTTCTGCAGACAAGTTATGAATTGCGCGTCCGCAAAGGATTAAATGGAATGAAAAAAAGCTCACTCACCTGCACTCGCAGCGGATGCATCATGAGAAGATGCAGCATATCCGTGGGTGGTAATAATTCGCGCAGAGTCGCTCCCTGTTGTCTGATCGCCTGGCACATGAACACTGCGAGATATCGATGTAGCGGGAGATGAAACGATACTTGCAAACTATCACTCTGCAAAATAACAGTGAAGAAAAATGTATAAATTATAAATGCATTGAGGAGATACAGTACAGTATGGGAAAGAATGCACTCACCACATTCGGATGTGTATAGTTTACGGCATCGAGCCAATCTTGCAAGGCTGTGAGACAAAAAGTGAGCACCCGTCGACTTAATGCCGCACTTTCGGGACCGCGAAGATGCGATACCAAGGCCCACATCGGATACGCGCTGGCTTCCAACTCGGCACTGAACGCCGCGTAATATGTATTGGGCTCAAACTCGACGTGCTGACTTAACTCCCTCTGATTGACATTCATGCCTTGAAACATAGACAGGAAGTCGAACCACATTTCCAGGAGAGTATTATCGCTCATGAATCTAACAGCGACCGGCTTATGCGAGAGCACGTTGTTCAAATCGGAAACCAATGGCCAGTAACAATGTTCTTTCATCACTTGACGTCCGCAATCCACGACATAATGGAAATTCTTATCCGGATCTGCAGTATACAATTAAATTTTTCTTTTAATTTTCTGCTCTGTTTGAGTTTATATTCCAACTCTATGTTTATTTCATTAAAAAAAGAACTTGTACGTACCGTGTAAGGTATTTTGAATGAGTATTTTGCTCATCATGTATTTCAAACTAATAACCATAACATGTAATAACTTCAAATGATCAACCATCCTTAATGCTAGTTTTTCGTTACTAAACAGCTGAAAAGTATAAATGTTAGAAATTAATACATTATGAGAAACATAGATTGCAAATAAAAATTTGCCGTACATATTATTTCTTAAATAAAAGTTTACAAGCTAAATACCTGTACGCTAACGTGTACAACCCTATTGCTCAATGTGTCAGGATCCGTGGAACGTTCAAGCATCATCGAGATTCTGCTGTAATGTAGCACAAAGGCGCGAGTTAAAGCCTCTTTATAATCAGGATCCGGCAACATGTTCAGGAGCAGGCAAACCAACTTCTGTGGAAACTCGTAAGCAACGGTCCAGAACATCAGTTCTTCCAAAAATGTGGTGTGTTCCAAGTGCTCTTGAAGTGACACGCATTCTATTCAAAAAGTGAATCATATCATTAGCGTCATTAAATCAAATATTAATACAAGCAAATTATTTCGTTGTAAAAAATTATTATTAATGACATTAGCGAAATTATCGTGAAAATATACATATTGCAATATTAATTATTACTTACCTTTATATTCGTCCGGAGGTTCGGGATTTGGTAGCGATTTCACAGCATGTTGATATATTTTGTTGCTATCTTGGCAATAGTTATCATACTCCGATTGTCCCGTCAAAACGGAGGGATCCATGAGACCTCGGTACTTTTGCGGATTCGTAAGAGCTGACGTCATAACATGCCTCATTAACGCACCCATGTTGTTCAAGTCGAGCAACATAGTCAAGTATGCGTCTGCCTCGTGTATAGCAACTCTATAATCTGGCACTCCCATTTTACTAGAATAAGCAAAACGATAATCAATTATTATAGTATTATTAATACATATTATTACAATTTTATTTCAATATTCTTCTATTAAATTAAGAATCTTTAAGAATAATTTAAATACAAATTTATAGATGTATTCTACATCTCAGAATTAAAAGTCCTGATAAACATAAATCTAAAGACATTCCATTTTTAAACTACAATCATTTTAATTCTAAAAGCAGCACGAATTATAAAATTTTAAGATATATATTCTGAAGTGTGCATATCAGTATACAACATGTAGCAAAAGGTCAACTAACATATTACAGTTTCTTTACATTTTAAAAATTTAGATGTGATTAAAAGTAAAAAGATCTATTTTGTGCTACAGACTCATCACTCAAGAAATCAATAATAACTTTTGCCAGTATATAAATGTTCGACGTACCAATTTTCACGTAAATGTTGTATAAGTCGAAGAATAATTCTGGGCATCATCGCCTCAGCTACGCACATTAGATCAGACGGTGCGACTGATTTATTTACAGCAGCATTTGGCCCGTGCCTATCACAAAATCTGTAAGACAAAAAACAATAGTCAGCGATACATAAAAATTAATAAGAATGTATTTGATAAATCGTATGAAGAAAATGCATGCAGAAATACATGAGATATCTTGCTAAGAAATCATAATATTCCTGAGAAAAATCTAATAAAAGAGAAAAAGGGAGAGAAAACAAGAGAATTAAATAATATTTAAAGAAAGTTAAAATTTTCTCGAAATCAAAATAATTTCAGTATATTCTGCAGATTTCCACTATGGTATGCAACGTGTTTTGTATTGATTATCTTACCCAGTCTCCTTCATCACAGATGTATCGCCACAGTCACATGCACCACCTGCTTGGCTGAGAAACATGTTGAAGTCGTGACGATAGTGATTTCCCTTCTTGAAACACTCGGTACACAAGGACATACATGGAGATATGCCGCATGTACGACAACGATACGCTACAAAGTTTGGCGTCCATACAAGACCGCAGGTGGTAGCATTATCATACGTGCGTACTGAAAAAAAAAAAAAAATTTTAATTAGTGAACAAAACAACTCTAATTTACTAAGATAATACAATTATTGTCCCTACCGAATGTAATTTTACAATGTAATATACATTACATACCGAATGTAATATACATTTCTGTAATTATCGTCAAGTTTCAAAATGCTTTTTTTTATTAAAAAAAAGCATATTAATAAAATTAATAATCTGATAAAAATTAATACGAAAAAAATATATTTTCAGAGAGAGAATTTTCAGTATAATTAAATTTTTCTTAATGTTCCATATACAAATATACATGTACAAAAATATAAATAGTAACAAGTAATCTAACTAATGTTGCAATTACATGTTATTTAACATATATTTCTTAATTATATAATATAGTTACAAAAATTAATATTTCAATGCATAAAACTGCCCTTATATAACAATTTGGAACAGAAACTCAATGTGATTTTTGTAGCACGAGTTAAGCTAACGTCATCGACTATAGTTGCAATTCTATACTTGTCTTCTCGTCTATATGTTTATCTGAAAAATTAGCGCTGCCAAATACGCAAATTCTGCATATTTATATCTGCGAATACAGTTTATAAAATTGCAACACTGCAAATAAGGTATATAAACAAAGTATAAAAATATTTATCGTAATAAAAAATATAAGCATTTATAACAGCTATATAGTAATCTTGATACCTATAGGTTTATCGTAAAATTGCATTAATTGTAAAATTAACTTCATTTATAAGTTTTTATATCTAAACACTGTGAAAAAAAATTTCATAAGATTTTAGACAAAATGTTTATACTTGAATAACTGTTATATAATAATAATTCTAAATATTTCTATTAAAGATATATATCTAAAAAGTGTGGCAGCTAATTTATTAGGGAGATTTCAATGTTTCAATAGATGAAAAAGATTTCCAACGTCCAAGAATTACTCTTTTCAAAAAATTATTTATCAGCAAAATCTTATTCTCATGGATTTCGTTAATCCTTAGAGGAGTCACTGACTTCAGAAACGACTGATTTTTAATTATTGTTTGTACATGTTATGTACTTATACCATTTTAATTTTGTTAGTATTATTTAGTTTGATGTTCGATTTCTGTTTCCAATGTAACTTCAAATTTGTGATTATAATGGACGATTAAATATCTTCCAAATAGGTTAAAGAGTAGTAGTGTAAACATTTATTTTGGAATCAGCGATTTATCTGAGGAACTATGAAATCAAGGATTTATTTAATGATCTCATACATTGACATGAACATTATTGATCTCTAATAGCACTTTGGCACGTGTCCATCTATTTGACCATATAATACATTATATAAATGTGATCTTATCTTCTTTAGACACTTCACATTTGATATCGTAAATTAAATCTATATTTGCAATAATATTTAGTGTTACAAAAATCCAATGTTAAATTTGCAAAATCACAATCTTACCATTTCAAATTTTTTATGCTACCTATAAATTTAGAATAAAATACTAATTAAATTCTGTTTATAACAAAGTATAAACATATATATATAAATTTTCTCAATGAGTCGATAAAGATATCTCACGCGATATTAGCAATTTGTCTCGAGCTGCAAAGAAACATTTCGTGCAAAAACAATCTCGTTCCACCTGGGTTGCTTTTAAAAACATCATCAAGGGATATCAAGTATCTTTGGATATCCTTGTTTAACATTCAGTAAATAACAAGGAGAAAATGATACATGGGGCTACTCGAGTGATGTTTCAGAAGGCAGTCCTGCTGCGTCGGTCATTCGACAAACAAGACAATAAGCACGACAACAGATAGAAGCTCTCTGCAAAACAATGCAAAATATTTACAGACCATACATTCCGTATTGACAAACCATGTTCTTTGTACTAACCGCCTCACCATACCTATTCAACAACATAAACATTTCACACATAGCTCCATTAATTTCATTGCAAGCCACATCTCCCGCCGACCATTAACTCTTATCGCGGATATCCACCTGTGCTGGCGAACTCGTCAGGCGTGCGACCGCCAGCCATGAGCCACTTGCACCAGTCGATGGTCTCCCAGTCGTCGATGGGTTTGCTGGGATTCAGCAAAACGTCGAGCAGCTCGTTGAGGTACGGCGGGCAGCCGCCGGCGTCCCGGCCAGTGGTCAGGCTGATGTAGGCCGCCGCTCCGCGCTTGCCCTTGCCCATCAGCACCTGGACGTCGGGCGACGTGCCGCTGGAGGTCGAGGCCATCCTGAGCACCGTCCTGAGGTCGTCGTCTACCCTTGGAAGCGGACGTCGTCGCCTTGGTCGTCGCACACGTTCTCCTCGCACAAAACCGCCACGAGACTCACGCTTATTTCCGAAGCGGGGAGGGCCCGCGGACCAGGACCAGGCGCTCGGTCAGTGGCCCCATATCAGCAGCGGGTGTGCGCGCCGCCGCTCCGCCCGACCCGGAAAGAAGTCATGCCGTCGTCGTCGCCGTCGTTGTCGCTGCCGCGGCCGACGGCATGACGTACGTCGGCGACTCCGGACCTCGGCCTTCCCACCCGCTCCCTTCGTTAACGTTAACTGACGTTAACGTTTCACGGCGCCGCGATCCCGTACATCCACGGTGGGCCGACGACGGCTCAAATCGCCGCAGCGATTGCCCCTTCTGGGGACGAGACACCGCGCAGCGCGACGATCACCCCGATTAACGGGCCCCGATCGCGCCCAGCGGGCGAAATTGCGCCCGATACGATACACGACACGACACGACACGACACGACACGGGACGGCGCACGGAAGGCACCGATACCACGGGTACAGGGGCAGCGCGAGACGAGGAGACGACACACACGAACACGGGTGCGAGAACAGACGCAACGTAGGCCGAAGCAACGATCAACGATCGCGAGTCAGCCGATCGACCGCCTCGTCGAGAAGGATCTTAGAGTGACGAGGAAACCGATGACCGAAAGAACGATGTGGGGACCACAGGCAGCCCCACTGCGCGCGTCCACTCGATTCGCTGCTCGCTCGGCGATCGCTGACCGATCTGTTTTATCGACGTGGCTGGAGACGAGGCGAGTCGAGAGTGTGGTCTACGCACACGGCGTGCGTTTTCGGAGATCAAGGCCGCGCGCGGAGGAACACGCGAATCGACCAATAGCAGCCGAGAGATTTAACGCAGCTGCCTTAAGCCCGTGTCATACTAAACTTATGTCCATCTCTACCAATGCAGATTAACTTTAATCGCGGTTTAACTTACTTTTTATGTTCTTTCTAATTCTTATGTCTATTTCTATCAATGCAGATTAACTTTAAATTCGGTTTAACTTACTTTCTATCTTTTTTTAGTTCTAAGGGTCAATTTCATAATTTACTTTAACCGGAGTTTAGTTAACAATATCCAAAAGAAGAATTTGTTTTATATATTTAAAAAATTTTCCTTTTTGGATATTGTTAATTAAACTTTGGTTAAAGTAAATTGTGGAATTGACCCTTAGGGCGGGTTTTTTGAACTTCTTGGTAAGCTAATAATTAAATTAATAATTAAATTAATAATTAAATTACGTCTGAACTTGTCTAATGAAGATAAAACAAAAACAGACGTATGACTTAACTATTAGTTAGTTTATTAAAAATTACGAAATAAAAAATTTGACCAGTTGAATTTAAATTTAAAGCTAAAACTCCATTCACGTTTCACCTGCGGCAGTGCATGCGGCAGTATGTATTGACCAATCAAAAGCCTTGGATGAGGCTTAAGGTAGCAGTTCGCGCATGCGTAAAAAAACCTGACATTTAGCGACGCTGGAACGCCTAGAACGCTTTCTTTTCACGTTCACGTGTAGTTGAGTGTGTGTGGTGCTGCGGAGGATAATTTACGAATCGCAGGTAATCTTTCGCGATAAAATCCATCGAGTTTGCATAAACGCGATGAGCAGCGTATTGAATCCTTTCGCGTATCCCAGTGATCGTATTTAATAATCGGGATGAAGCGATCGCGAGATATCGAAGCGCGAAGTGAACCGGTACGACCGTCCCATCGCGTCTTGCAGCACAGCTGTTTTTCCTTTAAAAGCGCGAAAAGTGTGTCGTTAACGCAAGTATCATACTTATAACTGAAAAATCTTATTATATTTATCTTTTTCATGTGTTGCGTGACAATTTGTTTCTATTTATTGTCTTCTACAGAGGTTAGGTTAGGTTAGATCTCGTGGGATCCATGGACGAAGATAATGTCTAAATTTGTGTAACATGTAGCATTCGGATGATGTGTGGCTTTCTGTTGCCATAATAACATTATCCATCTAACGACAGTTGGTGACACGTTAAATATCTACTTAAAAAAAGTGGCTGTGCTTACGCGAGTGATTAGAAATGATAAGGTCCTGGATTCGATCTCTGCCTTCAACCCGCATATTTTTCCTTATGACTACGTTCCAAAATTCACTGCCAGTATTGAAAATCTATAATGTGCGTGACGTAAACTATAGATTTGCAGTACTTCAAGTGAATATCGGAACGCAGCCTGTATATATCTCTTTATTGATGTTTACAATATTTGATTTCTAGCCATGGTGCGTATGAACGTTCTTAGCGACGCCTTGAAATCCATCAACAATGCCGAGAAGCGTGGCAAACGGCAGGTATTGTTAAGACCCTGTTCCAAGGTGATCGTTAAATTTTTAACGGTCATGATGAAGCATGGTGAGTAATCTGGTGTAATTTGAAATAAGTTTAGATATATTGTTTTTTTTTATATTGTGTAGAATTTACCTAGAATGATATTTCCTTTTCATAAGGTAGAATTAAAGAAGATAGATTTAAACATAGGTTTTTTTTATCATACACAGGGTATATTGGTGAATTTGAAATAGTGGATGATCATCGCAGTGGAAAGGTAGTAGTGAACTTAACCGGAAGGTTGAATAAATGCGGCGTTATTTCGCCAAGATTTGACGTACCCATTAACGACATCGAGAAATGGACGAACAACCTCTTGCCTTCTCGACAATTTGGGTAAGTTTATGTGAGAAATATATGAGAAAGTTTGTTTATATGAGAAATTTTACATTTGCTTTATGAATTGAAATTGATAATTTTGTTCCTATTTATTTTGATGACTTGATAAAATGAATTATGTATACAATAACATAATACGTTATAATAAACAAGGAAAAAATTTAATGAGAAAGTATATTCGAAAGATTGCTCTGTTTGGACAAAAAATACACAAGAAATTACATTATTAATGAATGTTCGTTATTTAGCGCGATTTTAATACATTTTTCAATTAAATTTTAAATGAATGTTCGTTATTTAGCGCGATTTTAATACATTTTTCAATTAAATTTTAAAGGAATTAGTTTTGCAATATACATACCTTTATATATATTTTTTTATGTGTAGATATGTCGTGCTGACAACTAGCGGGGGAATTATGGATCACGAAGAGGCCAGGAGGAAACATCTTGGAGGAAAAATACTGGGATTTTTCTTCTAACTTTTTAGTTAAGTAAATAAAAACAAAAAAGATGTATACCTAAGAGTAATCTTTTGATGAAAACCAAATTTCCACCATAATTTTTACTTCATAATTCTGCAATATTTTATTTATATAGCATTTTTAATATAGAAATTTTCACATGTGTTTCCAAGTTTCAAAAGTTCCTCGTTTGTTCTTTATCATTGATTCCAATATTGTAAATAGATTGGCTTGCCTCGCTTGTCTTATTATATCCCTAAAATATCCCATAATTTTTATATATCAATTAATTGTTACGAGAGAAGACGTTAATTTACCGAGAGCAAAAGGGAGGCGGAGAATCAACGAGGCCGTCGCGAGTCAAGATACGTCTGTCCAAGAGTTTAATCAGATATTCATAAGGATCATCGGGTCGGCGCAGCAGGAGCTCGCCGAGCATGAAATCAACCAAGTCGTGAATTCCTTTCCTTTTCAGATACGATATCGCCTCCTGCTCCCGCATGTTCCGCGACGTGTGTCGCGCGGCATCGTTTTCGAGATGCACAGCGCACATTTCTCGTTGCTTCGAGGGCAAGCTTGAATGATCCCCCATCCTGCCTCTTCGCCGTAATAGATTCCGGACTAAGCTGTCATAAAATTCAAATAAAATGCGAGATAGCAAAAATATCCGGAGACTGTTTTACGATTGTTCAATGAGATTGTAAGGCAGGATCATTGCCCTCGTGTTTCTTCCTTTTCGCTTCTCAAGATTTATTTGAATGAAGAAGGATGCAAGATTCCAACCTGTGTCGACAAAATAAATTTCCCTGTCATTGAATTCAGAGTTGCCAAGAAAAAAATCAAATTACCCTGAATAATGAGTCCGAATTCAGAACTGCCAATGTAGAAAGTGACGAATCCCTGCAGAGATCCAAAGTAATTATCTGTGGTAATAGAAGAAATCTACTGTACCGACATTAGTCTCTCAGTTTTTTTTCCAAGGACGTTACGCGATAGGAGTAGTTTGTCGGTGTTTGTCGGTCCAGTGTCCCTGATCTCTCTTAATTAATCCTGTCTCGTCAGTCTACGTTGATCTTCAGCGGCATTTTCCGGCGTGATCGTGATTGAGGATATACGGCGGATTTGGCCATGGCATTGTCGAGAATCGGCAGTGTGGAGATGCTCAATACTTTGTCTCGCGTCTCGCGCGCAGGTATAAAACACTTCTCGCTAATATGGATTATTATTTCGCTCTGTTTTATGTCTACGAATGCGTACAATATTGCGGAGACTAGAGCGCTGCCGTCTCCTTTTTTTTTTGCAGTTTGAAATGTCCACGTCGAAGATACTAGAAATGATATTACGTAGTCAACTACATTGCTTTAACTTGTCACTTAATCATGATTGTATCAGATTTTTAAAAATTATTTATACTATACACATCTGCAATAAAAAAAATATACACTTTTATATATATTTTACATTTTTTCTTTCTTATGATATAAAATAACGTAATAACATAATAAAACAATTATAAAATGCAATTCTTTCTTTTCTGTTCTGTTTCTATGATTGTGAAACATTTTAATATTTGAATATTTAAGTATATATACAAATTTAAGTTGAAATAAAAAATATAACCATAAGCACATATGTTAATATAATCTATTATCTTTTTTAACATTTTAGCAGAAGTTGTGTTTCTATATAGTTTTTTATCCTTTCTATTTTGCATTCTCTCTCTTTTCATCTTGTTATATCTCATTACAATATTTCTTTTCTTCACTCTTGTCCTTTATAAGACAAAATAATATCTCTCTACATAAATTTCTAATAATGATATATAATACAATATAAGTGTAACATATTAACATAATCCTTCAATTACAGCATTCCTGGAAATGCAGTGCGCGACTCCAGCAGCAGTTCACTGGAAGCAACAGCCGTTACACTTGACCAGCGTGCGTTACTATCCAGATCCGCCAACTCTCACTCTGCCGGGTAACGTCTGTGATATCTTCGCCAACGAGACCGGACGTTTCACGCCGGAACGCTCGCGCGACATCGCCCTGTATGCCGAGAACGGCGGTACCGCTGTCTCCGTGGCAAATGGCTCCGGCTTTCCCAAGATCCGCGCCGACAGCCACGTAGACTCATACGATTGTTTCGGCGCTGTCAGTCTGAATGGCACGATGCAGAGCAACGTACCGAAGCCGTTCTCCTCGTGCGGCAAGTCCATGCACCTTAACATGCCTGGTGGACAGTGGTCCCGCGACGGCAAATATATCGCCGAGGACATGCAGCGCTCCCATTACCGCAAGTTGTCGTGTAAGAACGACCTTTGAGTGGATTCTGGAGGGTAGAGGTGCTTTCCTCTCGTCTTTGCTTCCCTGTGACTCGCATCTTTTATGTCTCTACTGTTCTCTGAATCCTAGAAGATAACACGATACTTCGTTCCTGAGGATCTAAATATTGGAAGACAAAAAACCATTTGATCAGTTATAGAAGATACCGAATTGTCTGAATGTTAATATAAAAAGATTGATACGCCAAATTATATAATTATTAAATTAAGTAAAATTCTTTATGAGAGATGTACAGATGTAAGAATCTGTATGACAATTCACATAATTTGCTGGGATTCAAAGATTAGCATTCCAAAAATTCATAATATTTCCACGACAATCTAATATTACAAAAATTTACATAAGAATTTTATCTCCTTTTTATGTTGCATCAATATTGTAATCAATATTAGCAACATCGGGTAGTCACAAAAGCTCTGTTGAAGATTTTTATTCACTTAAGGATTCGCAAATTCTTAAGTAGGATCTTTAAGGTAAATAAGAACTAAGCAAGCTTTTGTGGCCATCCGCCCTCAGAAATTCACATTGGGCAAATTATATGTCGCTCAGGTACCGCAACTAATGTCTTCATAACGAGTCCGCTTTTACGAGCGACATATTGGCCAATGTGTACCATCAGAAGTTACTCGACCGATACTTCCAAGGATCCGATACTGTCTCAGAAGGGTCAGGCCGCGGTGCCGATATCCGCATTGACGCAGAAGGAAAGATTTCGTCTAATGTTGAGGGATTACGGAGGCACTCTTCTCGCCTTTCATATCACTATATCGCTGATAAGCCTTGGTGTTTGTTACACGGTGGTAGTTAGGTCAGTCATAAGTTTCTTGGGATTTGTCTAAAAATCATACCCTCTCTTCTAACTGAAATATCTAACATCAAAGATTTAATTATGTATATATACAATTAAAATGTTCATATACATGTACAATCATAGATCTCAAGTTAAATCAAAGATTTAATATTTAAAGATTTAAAGAGAAAATACTTTATCACATTATTTTTAATAAATAATTAAAATTTTTCAATTTGCAATTTTTTACATACTATATATTATAACAGCTTTCATGGTTTAATCTTTAACAGTTTTTGTATTAATTTTCGTATATACTAATTTTTCATACGACTCTGAATAAAATAACTGAAAGAGAAAGTTTCAGTTTTTCTGATTTCATTATTAATGAATATTAAATTGTGTTATTTTATCTTTCGAGATTAATCCTGAGTGAATTTTTTATTTCAGTGGGATCGATGTAACGCCATTCGTGCAAAAGTGGACAGGCAATAATGAACAGATAGAAAACTTGTTGAAAGTTTCAACAGACTTTGTAATAGCGTATACAGTTCACAAATTGCTCGCACCTATTCGAATAGGGACAACTTTATCCGTGACTCCAATACTTGTAAGACGTCTGAGAAAAATGGGCTTGCTCAAGATGCCGAAACAGAAATCACCACCGCCAACATCCTCGTAAGAGATATCCAAGAAAGTGGCTTCTTTTATAATAAGATTCAATTATTAAGTATCGTATTTCGATGAGAGATAACTAATAAAAAGGAGCATTTTTAAATGCGGAAGTAGAGCTGTGAAAAGAAATTCAAAGTCGTAAAAAGTGAGATTTTTCAATGAGCAAGACAAATAATTCCTTTTGTAAATGATATCTGTTGTATATACAGGCTCGATGTGTGTAACTTATATAAATGAATCGACCGTTTTGATAACGAAAAAATTTTGGATAAATTGATTTATATAGGCAAGACTAATCTTCTTTCGTACAATTAAAAAATTTGAATCTTTAATATAATTTTAATCTGCATTATAAAAGGTGTAGGCATTTATATTTGTGTTACCGATTTTATAAAGACATCTGTAAATAAATGTTACGCAGACAAAACGAGTCCGTTTCACATATGCACCTCTCGTTTATTATATAAAGAATATAGCGATTTAATTTACATAATTTTATAATATCTCGCATATGACAGAGTCATACGTCTCACGCGTGCCATAAGACATAATAATCACGCGTATTGCATTCGCAGCACAGAATTTTCGTACACAAAAGCTCGGCAATTTCGGTTGGACGAATTCGCGGTTTGTTCGCCTAAATTTGACCACGCACATCACGTCGATATATGTATGTACAGAAATCTTTAAAAATATATTATAATACATAGAATAGAATAAAAAAATGTATATAATTATATACAATCCGGTGTGAACTTAAGGTAGCACACTTCATTAAATCTTACAAGTTAATCTCGTTGAGATTCTGTTAAGACGTGTCTTCGACATTACAGTCTAGATAATAATACATTCGTCGCACGGAAAAAGGATCCTTAACGAATATAAATACAAAAGAAAAATGTACGACCGACAAGGGTCGTCGAGTATTTCCATTTGAGTATCATCACACCCTTTCTTTTCATGTCCCTCAATACTTTGTAAAAAAATTAAGCGTAATAGATTTCGATTCTTCATCAGTGATATTAAATAGGAAGATTCAGCAGTGTGAAGATACAAATGTTTAAGTCTTTTTATCCTTACAATTTTGTTTGGATGCATCAGCGCGTATTGATATAATTATAATTTGTTATATAATAATCTAATTCAAGTGTAAAAGCATGATGCAAAGTGCTTTGATTAATGAAATATCTAAACTACATTCTATCAAGCAACACAGTAATTTGTGCTTGAACGTCTAGTGCGTTTGACCGTTACACATACGTCTTTATACCTATGTTAAATACTTTAACGTATACATCAATACGCGTTGATATATTCAACTGAATTCATTATTAAAAGTCTTAATTCTTAGATTATATCGGATCCTTGGATCCGACTAGCTGTTTTAAAAACTTTGAACACTTGATTTATCTGCTATAGCATTTGAGCATTTTTAACTTAAACGTAGGGACTTGAGTCGTTCGTAAAAAAGGCATGAGATTATGCTAAGTAAAAGAACGAATATTGTCTAATAATACTTTTGAACTCATCAACATTCAGTCCAAATATTTTACAAAATCGTAGATTATTATAGAAATGCGATATAAAAAAACTTATTTGGCACAGCGACGAATATTAACGTATGCCTTTAATTATTTGAGAGTAAAACGTAAGACAAAGCGTTATTGCAACTTTGATTCAGATCGATTTGATTGATATAAACTAGAGAGATTGATCAAAACTAAAAAAAAATTCGAAATAATTAATGAAATAATGAATGCGTATAAATTTGAAAAAAGCTTTCATGCGTATGCCAATGTCACACGATAAATTAATATTTTTTAAAGAATAATTATTTCGTAATTTTAATGAAAAATGATGGGTTTTAGTTACGTGTTTCACAGTATGTAAAACACTGAAATATGACTAAGAATTGCGGGAAATCTTTGTTAATGACATCGTGCGACTGTTTCACTTGAACCTACACATTATAGGTCATTGTAATATCATTACAAAAGTCACGAGTATTGTAAGAGTTTCCTTCCCTTGTCTGAAAATCCTCTGACCTTAACTGCACATAAAGTTATAAAGATCTACAAAAATTCAAAAAACATACAACATAACGAAATATTAGGGAAAAAAAACCCATTTACCTGTTTTCGTCTTTCGAAGTTTCCACTTTCATTGTGTTTAATTTTACAGATCTAATCTGTTAATATTATGAAAAAAAATGAGTATGTAGATCTTTGTGAACGAATGCAGCTATAATCTTAAACGTAGGCTTCAGTGCGATGACCTCGTATGTGATGGAAGAACTGCTGCCAGCTGGTAATCGTTTTCTTGGACCATACCCAGAAGCTGCTGGTAATGCCAACGATCATCGCCATGAGGTATTTGATCATGAAGATCTCGAAGTCGGGTCTACGACCAAGATCGCGGGTGCCGAGGGGACATGGTAATGAGTAGAGTGACTGCGGTCCCGGTCGCGAACACATCTCCATGTTCCACGTAAGCATCCATTGATCAAAGTATGCTTGCTCGTAGAAGAGGCAGGCGATCACGACCAGAGCAGGTACGATGTAGAGCACAGAAAAAATGCCGATGCGAATCATGAGTTTCTCGAGCTTATCAGTCTTCGTGCCGTCGTGCTTCATCACCGTCCGGATGCGGAAGAGCGAGACGAAGCCTGCTAGTAGGAACACAGTGCCCAGCAAAAGATAAACGCACAACGGTGCCAATACAAAACCCCGAAGAGCCTCCACATTCCAAAGCCCAACGTAGCAAACCCCGGACAATATATCACCTGTAAATAAAATGATAATATATTTTATAAACACAATCTTTAACATAAAAATAAGATAAGAATAATGTGAAAAACTTTCTTGAACAACTTTGCTATTACCTCTGAAAAAATAAAATAAAATAAAATTCTTAGAATAATTTCTATTTACATATGCTTGCAATTAAGAGAATATGATAAAGCGGTTGTAGGTACTTTATGTTTCTTTCTTGTGTGAACTTTTATCATAATTGTCTAGTTGCCTACCTTCTACTTTTCCCATTGCTAGAATGGTAACAGTCTTCACAGCTGGCGCGGCCCAGGCTGCCAGATGGAAGTACTGCGAGTTGGTCTCGATTGCTTCGTGTCCCCACTTCAGTCCAGCTGCCAGGAACCATGTGAGAGTGAGGATGACCCACCAAATGCTCGACGCCATGCCGAAAAAATAGAGAATCATGAAGAGCACAGTGCACAATTCATGTTTGGTACCCTGAGTGATTGTAGAAGCCATCTGTATTCGGATACCCATAGGCGGTGGGAACGGTTCCCTACACGATATAGAATTGCCCGCTGCCCAGCCGATCACGTAAGCCAATGCGACCATCAAGTAACAGACGGACAAGAAAATTATAGGCCTCTCGGGATACCTGCAAAAGAAGTAAATGTTTAAAACTTGATCTTGAAACAATCTATTATATGATGTTTAGAAGTTTCTGAAATACTTGTAATCTATCTGTATGTAATATCTCTAATAATATATTATATATAATAACATATAAATAGTAGTTACAAGGTAAGTTTTCTCTGTGCATAACAGAGAAAACATTAGGAATAGAAATAAAAATATATAAATCCTCCTACGATGATAACTCGGTTGAGATCTCGAGACTAATTAAATTTATATTCAATATTTATTCCTATTTCTAATATTTGCTCTATTATACGCAGTCTAATTCTTAAATTTTCTGAAATAGATTGTTCCATTTCATTATTGGATATATATCTATAATTCTAATATAATGTTTACAATATAAATTAATTTCATATAAATTCATCATTTCTATTTACGGAGTACTAAAACTGTTAACAGCATTGCACAACTTTCCTAATTTAATAATATACTCCCACGATGTACAAACTTGTTACCAAACATCAACATATTTTAGCATGACGCAATTTAATCTCCAGGGGGTCGATTATATATCTTTCAAAAGAGTGAAAATGTGAAAAGTGAGCAGATTTACTAGAATATTTCATTCTCACTCTTTTAAGATACATAATCGACCCCCTAGGAGACTGAGCCAGGAGAAAGCCTCACCTAAATCTATCTGTATCAATGAGGAATGTCAGGAACGTGAAGAAGCACGAGGCGGCGCAAATGGAGGCCCACGTGCCGACCCACACCCTAGCGAACTTTCTCTGTCTCTCGGTGAAGAACATCCCGTCGCAGGGCGCCCCGCAATCGGGCTCAACCTTATCGCCCACCTTGAGCGAGTAGCCCAGCGCGTGGGGGATCTTGAACTGGACCGGGCAGACGAAGCCAAAGTCTCTGGCGAAGCCGTTGCCGCTGTAAGGCTTGAGGCCCTCGTTCCAGGGCGGCTGGAACTCGGCGACCGGCATGCGCGCCGGCGGTAGGACGGGCGGCGCGGCGGGCTCCTGAGACGTGGTGGTCTCGTTGGTGCCCACGCAGAGCTCCGTGCCGTCGTTCTCCGGCATCTTGGCGCAGTCGAGGGCCTCCGGCCAGGTGAAGCCGAAGCTGTTCATCAGGCTCTCGCAGCCGGAGCGAGCGCTCTCGCAGAGCGACCGGCACGGCGGTATCGCCTTCTCGATGATGGTGCAGACGGGCGCGTAGACGGTACACAGGAAGAAGCGCAGATCCGGGCTGCACTTCATCTTCACGAGCGGCATGTACTGGTGGACCTCCTGGCCGGCGTCCTCCTGCTTCTGGTGGTTCATCAGGTTCGGCATGATGGTCTCGTTGTACGGGATGTTGAGGCAGAGGTTGATGGTGATGGGCTCGCAGCGGCCGTGATGGGCGAGGGGATCGCCGCCGCCGCCACCACCACCACCGCCGCCGCCGTTGAGCGCGGTGGAGGAGTGCAGGGCGGCGGTGACGGCCACCACGCCTGACAGAAACGCACCGAACATCGCCGTCCGCAACATCTCTTTGGGGACGGGCGCGCACCACCGGGACACTCACCACCGGTGCCGAGGGAGCATGCCGATGTCTCCGCCACCAGCGACCGCGCGACGGCGAGGGTGAGGGTGACGGGTGAGGGTGGCGATGAGGGTGAAGGTGGTGACGGCGAGGGTGATGATGACCGAGGTGATGGACGCGCTCGCGATACCTCGAGTAGCGGTGTAAACAGTTATGGCAGCCGTACGAACGTCTCGGCGGCGCCCCCGCGAGCGACGAGGATTCTCCTCGCTCCGACAGCCAATGGGAAGACTTGTCTTCCGTCGAAGAAATGCACTCGCGACTCTTCTCTCTAGATTGTTTTGTGACTCCGTGGTCGTGGCAGCCGGAACTCGATGGGAGATTTAAATCTCCGCAAGGAGGATTGATTTGCACGGATTTGCACGGCCCTTTGGATCTAACCAGATCTAACGAACCCACGGACACTGCAAATGTGGGCCCGCGTGATTATGTTTACATTGTTAATCGGATTTAGTAACATCAGTTATTACTACTGTCAGTTAAATCTGATTTTATTACAGTACCAGTTGTTATTATTATTATTCTACATTAGTTAACGAAGGGATGTAGACTTATAAAGCTGGAACCGTGTGAACTCTAATATCCAGAATTAGGGTCGATTTTTTCAATTTCTTGGTAAGCTAATTATGATTAAATCATCTGTCTTTGTTTTATCCGCAAATTAGACATGCAAATTCAGACATGATGTAATTATCAGTTAGCTTATCAAGAAGTTGGAAAAACCGGCCCTTCGAATTAGAATTACTTTCAAGAATTAGAATTAGAAAAGGCTAAAAAGTAAATTAAATCGAATTAAAAAGATCTCGGTTGTACCAGCGTTATTGTGGCTTTAAGCAAGATTTAAACATGTCTATCTTTCTTTCTAAATAAATACACACCTCTCACTTAAAGCCGAAATAACGTTGATGCGACCGAGCCTAAGCTACATTGATAGAAATGAATTTAAGCGAATTATTATGATTGCATTCATTATATATAATCAATTTTTTTCTCCGCAGATAAAATTGGATGCTGCGACGTCGACTTTTTTCTGGTGGACAGAATCGCAGCGCGGGAATTGGAGTGGACAGAAGGTGGCGAATGAGTGGCGACAAACAGACGGAAGATTCGATCGGTCTCGATTTTGATTTTATTTCCTTCCTGACATGTAATACGCAACACGTCCCGTTAGCCGTCGCCAACGATCGGCGCGCACGATCGCACACAATTTCTACAACTCTCTTTTCTTTCTCTCTTTTTTTTTTATTTTTTCACCCTTACATTACACGTGCATCGTATGCACCTTTAGACGGGTCGCATTTACGGGCGAACTCGCGCCAGCTGCGCTCTATTTACAACGCCAGTCGTTTACGCGAGCCGCATATTTTCAAAACCCGCCGGATTTCTCCAGGATCCGGTCTAAGAACCCGACTAAGAAAGACTATACGATCCGAAATCCAATTAACTTGATCCATGATTAATTTGTCAAGTGATATTAGCACTTTACGAATGATTGATTGTTTGTTATTTAAAGTCTTTATTATCTGGAAAGAGAAGGATTAGATCAGAAACAACAATTGGAAAGTTCGCGACATGCGATGGAATTTGTTGCCGGTTGAACTAATTGCCGATTAAGTTAATCGGAGCTTGATTAAAGTCATCCTAAAATCGGTTCTTCGAGCGGCGATTTGTTTTGAAACTGAACTCCCCGATTCTTCGTGGAAGCTTGAAAGTTCGACTGCATTTCGACGGAAAATTTTTACTAAGTTAAACATAAAAAAAAAATAACGATCACTCGATCACTCAGAAATATAATATTTTATTGACGATAGCTGTATAACATCTCTCGAGTACGAAGTTCATTCGACACCGAAGATGCTAAGTACAATTCTTCCAATAAATTTTGTTACATAAAAAATACCACTCTATATTCTCTGTAGATTTTATCTAGAATAAGAGATAAGAGAAAGTGAGTGAAGCTTCCTTTTTATCTCGTGAGAGAGATAAAAACGAGCGACAGGATGTGTAGCGGGTGTTGAAAATGAGCGTCTCGTTCGATACAGTTATTGAGGAAAGATTTGGCGCGCGAGCCGCCCGAATCGCGAATTACGCTTCGTTATCGTAAACAAATAAATAATTTATCTTCTCGCACGAATGTACTCCCGGCTCACGTTCAAGTCGCCAGTCGACTTGCGTGAGCTCAGCCTTCTTACGCCTTACGATTAGTATTATTTAACATTTAAGTCATTATGGAAGATTGAAGTGCACCGCCAATCCCTCGCGCGCCTCCCTGCTTAATTAATCTTGTTCTTGCTGGTCAATTAATTAAATCTCACGAAAGAACGTACGGCTTAAGAAGGATCGGAGAGAGAGCTTATGTAAAATTATATACCTAATTTTGAAAAGTGGAATTATTGGAACATTTGATGTTTTTGGCTTTCCGCTTTTACTTAAAAGAATTTGCCGTGAGTTTTCAGAAAGAGACACGACAAGAGGGAACGTCAACAAATTCAATTCCTTGGTATGGATTAGAAATCGCTATATTTAGTGACGCGATATCATGGAAGACGACCGATATCACTTACGGAGAGTCCAAAATGTTATCGACGCTCGCGGGTCATCGATAAGAGCGCGAGTCGCTATGTGATTTATGGGGAAGCACTGTTTTTAAGTTACGAGATTCGTCTAATCTTGCGTTTTTTTGTCTCTTAGGATTGCTATTAATAACATCACTGATGTGATAATAAACTCTAGTCGATTGTAAACTTTATTATTGGCACAATGATGAATTCCGAAAAAGATTGAACGCAATTTTCCTACGTTCTTCGCATATACATGACTCTAAAATAGTATAAAATATTTTATGTATACCTATATATACTCTGGGTTTGATATATTTTTTAATGATGCGAGTCTCATCGGAATGTATGGGAATAATGATGAGAAGTTCGTTTTTTTTTTTTGACTAAACGATATCTCTTTCCAAATTCCTTGAAAGATTTTAAAGAACAGCTTCTCACGTGTAACTCAGCGTACACGTGGGAAGTTCTTTCTTTACGAGTTTCTGAAGTTTGTATACTTTTACTCGCTAATAATTCGCAGAAATTGATTAAAGTTTAAAAATTTAAATCTATGTGATAATTTATAGAGATGCAGGGACTAAGAGAGATCCTTCAAAGGGAAGACACGCGCGCGATGACGATGTGATTCGCGCAAAATCCTCTGTAGTAAGTTTTTTACTTTCTTTAATTATATTAGTTCTCAATTCAAATTCTTTGTTCTATATATTTTTTTTCTTAAATTTTCTTAGATTTCAATACCAATTTTTCAGATTAATTAAGAGGGAGATGAATGCGAGGCGGGATTTTGTTTCGAATAAGAGCTCGGAGAATAATATCTTCCGCTGGTGCACGCTCTCCACACGTAGATTTGACGTCGCGGCCGCAATTTAGTCGTGCGTACAAACGCGGCCGTGTGATCTCGCGGAAGGGAATCGCGCGGACGCGCGTGTAGCGCTAAAAAAAAGACGCGGCACGGACACGGGCCACAGGATTGGTATGCAGCGCGTGCACCAGCGCGTGCACCAGCGCGTGCACTCTCTCATATGCACCTGCGTCCACCTGTACATGATTGCCTGTAATACCCGGCGGACAAGGTCAAAGGAAACCTCGTTGCCGCAATTACAATTTCAGAATGATCGATGCGTTTTCACGCGTCGTCAAAGAAATGCGCGTCTGTATGCGTGGGAAATGTGTGAGTATCTCGGATCGTGTGTCTGTGTGTATGTGTGTAAATGTGTGCTTTCTTTATCTTGTCCATTAGCACCAAACTTAAGCTAGTCGTGTGTAGGTGTATGAGATTTTTACAGGCTGTCCTGAATTTTTATTTATGAGGGACCTCCTATATATGTATATATTGCGCGATTCCTTTGGCGCGCAAAAGACAGAATTAATGAGGATTAAAGTACTTTCGAGATATTCGAAAAAATGGACAGACTTTCTTGGAATATTTCAGCGAGATTAATACATGATTATAACACGCCTGCCGCACGTCCGGCCGATCAGTGCGCATTATATCATACTTATTCGTACGTCACGTGCGCTCGACCATAAAAATCCACGTCCGAGGGAACCTCCCCCCCCCTCCGAGATGTTAAAAAAATAGATAAGAGTTGATTAGAATAATAATTTATAAAGAGTAATCCCTGAGAAATGAATTTTAATAATAACAATTTAATGTATTGGTAAGGAGAAATCTAATCAATTAATTCTTAAGGACTCTTTCATTTTAGAATTTAAACAAGTATTGAAGAATATTTTGATTTTGATGTAAAAGTGCTAAAAATTAGACTTAATTTCTGCCTTTTAAATAGTTTCTTTAAAAAGGGTTTCCCTCGGGGGTGTGCTTTTGCGATTAAATGCACGCACAGATATATTCGTCTATCTATCTATCTATCTATCTATTGTTCCGCTAGCGACACTAATAATCGTGTCGATCTAATTATCCGAGTGCAATAGCATGCGTGTCCGCACCATCTGCGTGTTTTTACAGGTATACTCCGTGCACCCGGTATATTTGTGACGTAACTGGGAGAGCGTGTAATTGAGGGAATGTAATTAAACGTCGGTACCCGTATATGTCGATAAGACTCTTTTCAATTTGCTCTATATACCACATTGCAATGCTGCGTATTATGTCACGCACAAGATATACCGGATGTTTCATAAAAAAAAAATCAACATATACATTTAATACATCTCGAATAGAAAAATATAAGGAAAAATTATAAAACATTTTAAAGTCAATCTCTCTTATTAGATTTCAATCTTAAGTGAATGAACTTTTGCATATCATTTTATTCATGCTAATCCGTCTAATTAGTGCGATATTAAAAATAACGAATAGTATTCCGTTCTAGATGGAAGTGTTGCTCGCGTGGCGTTGCCGCCTTTGGCATCGCGTGGACACGCAGTATCGGCGGGACTGAGCACGTCATCAAAAATCAGCAAAAACAACAGATCGGTACTGTACGGTCGCACTTGTTGAGCAAACGATCGCCGTGCGCCTGGGAAGATATACATTTGGCACTGGATTTTCTCTCTCCTTCTTTTACACTTTTTCGAGGAAAGCTTTCTTCATTCGTAAAGACGCGAGGCATACGGAACTCTCGATTAAGTAATGTTGAAACGATCACGAAAGAGAGAAAGTTATAAACAAGAAAGATAATCACAAATTTAAAAGATCTCCCGAAGATAAATGCCTGTAATCTAATATATATTGTTATCCCTAAGAATTTACTTTGATATCGCTTGTCATTCTCCCTCTAGACCTTGTATTAAAATTTATTCGTCGGGACTTAACTCTCTTGAATCAGATTTAATTGTGGAATTTTAATTATTTCTAACTTTGATCGCGCAAAGATTTGTCTCGTCCTTTCATTTTGATTGCATTCTTTGATACTGTTTCATTCCACTATTTTTGTTAAAATTAATTTTATAAGTAAGCGTAATTGACAACGTTAACTGTTTCAAACGATGGAACGATAGTATAAGATTAAAGAAATTTTGCAATAAATTTCGTAATACTCCTTATCTTTGCAAGTAAAAGAACTTGGGTAATCGAGAGTTCTTTGCGACTCGCTGATACGCGACAAAAGAGTTTCTCTATTTACAAGGATTCGCAACGATCATAGCGATCGAGGAAATGTCGCTGACGTTCATCATCCACAGCTGGTCGGGAAAAAAATATACGCAGCCGTGCCCCTTATTTTTACATCACCCGAACGATAGCTCGTTCGATTATCAGGAACGTATCTTCTTCGTGAAACCCAAAGACGTTCAATCTCCACTTCGGCCCATCCTGTAATTTTCCTTCGTATTTAAAGAAACCACTATGCCGTTCTCTACATTTTCTCAAAAATAACGATCGATATCTATATACATATATATACATATATATGTATATATATACATATATATATGTGTAGAAAGGAAAGAAGGGGATGCCGACGAGACCGAAGGAGCCGAACGGACCTCTCTCTTCAGGATCACGAGCAGGGCCTCGCCCGATGATGATATGGTTGCCCCTCGAGTAAGTCGCCGACGCGGCCGGCTCGGCCTTAGCTATTCATGATTGTGGACCTCCTGGAGTAGCCGCGCCTCGTCACCGTTTCACCCTGCGCCTCGCACTCCCGCTTCACCCGGTCGATTATGTCTGCCACCAACTTCTCCTCTTTCTCCCGCTGCTGCTCCCAATCCGGACCTTTGCCAATCTACAACAGTACGTTGCCAATATTGAGTAGATAATAAATAATAATAAATACAATTTGAAGATAGTTGTTACTTTGAAGAAGATATTGCAAAAAGATATTAATATTGTAGGTATGTTGCGAGGACTCACATCGGTCGAGGTCTTGCGCGTCTTCTTATTGCCGGGTTCCTCGCGGTTCTCATCGTTCTCGTTGTCGGAGTGACGGGAACTTAAATGGCCGATGTAGCCTTTGCGGGACTTAAAGTACGAATTGCAGCTGTGGCACTTGAAGAGCGGCGCCGGCTGGGCCACCTGGGTCGACACGTGAAGCTTGTACTTGTGCCTGTACCAACGGGTTCGCGACGGAAGCACCTCGCCGCACCACTTGCAGACTACGGAACCGTCGTTTTGAATGAGGTATTCCAGCAGCTTGGAAAACAACGTTTATTGGTATTTTTTTTAATCTCCTCTCTCGTTCCCTTTCCGCCCCTTCTCACGCTACGCTCGATTTATCGGAATTTATTACATGATAATTTATGGTAATAAGTATATTGAGAGTACCAGAATATCAAAGTTTATTGGATTGTGTTATTCATTATACTAAAAATTTAGGAGAACGATTTTCAAGTCACATTGAAAACAACAAACCTGCTTCCTGACCTCCGGTTCGTTCTCGCCTGCTTCCGATTTCGGTAGCAGAAGGTCGGTTCGGTCCTCCTCAGTGCGATCCGTCAGGAAGTGAACACCGCTGACTACACTCTCGGTTTTGATGAAGGTACCCGCGCTGCCGGTGCCCTCGTCGTCGCCACCGTGCGTTGCTGAGGATAAGGCCGACGAGGCCGGCGCGGCGGGCGACGACGGTGACGACGAGCTGCAGATTTCAAAGGTGATGTCGCTCGGTAGCTGCGGCGGCAGCTGATCTGCCGATCGCACATGCAACCAGAAAAAAGGTAGATGGCTTAAGATTAAAAATCGTTGCACTCTCGATGAACGGTACCACGAAGAGCTGATCGCGATAGTGAAGAACACAATTTTTTTTATTTATCTATGAAAGCTAGAATTTGCTTTAAGAAAATATTTGTCCTAATTACTTACTTTTTTATTTTAATTGTATTCACTGATCGGCATTAGATTATTCAAGAAATTTTTTACTATTTGGGATTGAATATTTAGTGTACTTAGAGGCTGTATTGAAGGAGCAAACTAGCCAGTATCAAGTGCGTTACATAGTATTTTTTCTTTAGGGTTAATTTATTAAATAATAATCTCTCTTCTTAATTATCAATATGTCTTTATATTTTAACATTGAATTAAAATATATATTTTTAAGTATTGAATAAATTTGGTATAAAAGCGTGAGATAAAGTTTGAAATTGACCAAACTTTAACTCGCTAATCTTTTAAATTTCTTGTAACTCGTACAAACTGTGATTTACATTTTAAAAGACTCGCAAGATATTCTTCTCGAAATCAAGAAGACGAAATAATGCGATAACTGAGGTATACCGCTTATATATCGGGATGTAAAATCCGCGTGAGGAATTTTATTTGCAGTGGAGGATGATGGAAGAGACAAACTTCGCTAGACTATTGCAATGTATATCACAAAAAGTTACAAAGAGAGAAACTACAATTAGATAAAAACAAATAAAAATAATAATAATCGCGTTATTAGATTGCGTTGTCGTTCTTCTCGCCACCAGGCACCAAAGATATACAAGGTGAAGGTACATCCGAGACGGTACATAATCGTAGGACAGGCATGCATCCGCGATACGCGACGACAATGTGCGAACGTGCAGCAACTTGCATCATCTTTTATTATTGTTATTCAATATATATGTATACGCACGGAGCATGTACATATACATATACGTGTATGTATGAATGCATTAAATGTATAAACATATATATATTTATATATTAACGCGACTTGGAGGGTGCTTTCGGACGTGCGATATAACATAACGTAATATAATATATTTTCATATATATATATATATATAATATAATATAATAGATTTTTTTCTTTTCTTCATTCGCAACGCGTATGTACCTGTATTTTTGTGCAAACTACCCTCGAAATCCGCGCGATCTCCTCCGTCTCTCTATTGCTGACATGCAGATTATTATAGCGTAAATAACGATATGTCCATTGAAACTTTCCCGACAGATTATCACTATAAAAACATGTACAGATAAAAAAATATTTAAAATCGATTGAAAACTAAAAATTAATTTAATCAAATGATTGATTTATTTAAATATTTTAATGTTTTTTGAAACTTGGAGCGTATCAAATGATCGAATGCAAGACGCATTAATCTATTAAAAAATCTTCGCGTATGATTTTTATAGAAATCTTGTCGGAAAAAATTCTGAGCGAATGTTGACAGAAATTAATACAGATCTCGTTTCTCGAAAAACATTGAGAAAGGCGCGATAATATAAATAACGTGTATTGCAATGTAAAAGTATATTTTTTTTATTAATTCGTTTTATTAGCATTATTAAAAGATATGCTTTTCTTTCTTCGCCCTTCCTGGAGTCTGATTAGTTGCGAATTATAGTTGATCGCAAATTCTACTATATAGTGAAATTTGTACACAGCTCAAGCGTGATAAACCTTCTTTTTCTTTCCTTTTGAAAGATTTCTAAGAAAAACGGAAGAGGCGCGACATAATTGACGTTTAAACTCTTTTTCTCTCTCTCTCTCTCTCTACATATAATATATATGTATCATTTAACGCTTAAATAAAATATCTGCATCGTGAATAGAATAATAATATAATAATAATATTAATAATAATATAATCGCATTTTGCTATATCTCACGTTTTGCTCCATTGAACGCGCCGCGTCTTCTTTAAAGCCTAAACGTATCTCGCGCGCTCTTCTAACTAATACCCGCTGTGTTACAAATATAATAAAATTGGAAAATAAAATAATGAACGCATTAATCCGGCCAGGTGTCTAAAAAGAAAAGAATAGCAGACAGTGCTATAGTAACGTAGCGACATAATAGTAATTGTACGTAACTAAACCATAAGAAGTAAATTCGCCGCTGCTTGCGACGCGCCTTGGAAAATGGAGAGGAAAGGTGACACGTTCTTAAATACATCCGGAGACTTTGCACCAAAATAGTTTGTAAGATTCAAAAATTTTTATTCGTCGTAATGCAACTCTGTCAAATTTAAAGAGAGATTTCAGAATTTTGTAACCATTTTTCTGACAAAAACCGAACATCAATAATCAATTTAAATTGACGCATTAAAATTTATTATTAAAATTAACACTGTTTTTAATGTCAAACAGAACACTACGAAGAATAAAACGAATAAATTAAAATTCCGAAAAAGATCCATCTATGGCATCACGAAGTGTATGTCGAATCATTCTAATTATTACGCGATGGGCGTAGATAAGAGTTATCATCGCGACTCTGATAACTCATGGCGAAGGTCTCCTGGGAAGAAATCACAAGCACGTGTACATTTCCTCTTATAAGATATATCTCTTTTTTTCTCTATACATATATTCTGTTAAATAACTCTATTTCTCTCTTGCTCGCTCGTTCATACACGCATGTACATTTTCACATTTTATTCCTTTCTCATTCACACGCGTACACGGATAACGCCAATGCGGAAGACCAAAATACTGCTTCTCGATGCTCCCTCGAAAGCTCTTACTCAGCAGGGTCAATTAATTGACAGGGCCGTATGTTCGTGCGCAGAAATTGTGCTTGTCTTGGATCTTTTTAAAGAATTAATTGACAGCCGGTCTTATTCTCTTACTCTTTCTCTCTTATCTGTTAACATCGTCCCGAACTGGAGACAGATCTCTTTACTTGGGGTCTTCATGGACGAAAGAATGCAAGGGCCGGGAGGAGGGGGGAACAAAGAGGCTCCAGTCGGGTTCATCAGACATGCATACATTTATACGGTGTCCGTGTACATGTACAATATATAACGTCTTCTCTCTAATGTGCGCGTACACCTGTGCGTTTTCTTATATACTTAACAATAATAATAATAATAATAATAGTTAGTGTATAATAATTTTTTTTTATATCCATGCTGGTCCAGAGCTAAAAGTTAATAATCCTTACCGAACAAGTGATAATAAAAATAATAATTAATAATAATAGCTGTAATATAGTAACAGTGACAATAAAAATAATGTTGCGATTGTAATAGCAAGTGCGAGAATAATCGATAATTATATAGCAAATAACTAGTTAATAATCAATAATCAATGCTTCTATAATACACTTCCCCGGAAGAGACAAAAACAGGAAGATATTTCAGGGAAGAAGGGAAAGAAACCTGTACACCGCGGCTGCTACACAGAATATTTCTCGTATTCGTATTCTTTCCAATTTCTTTGTCTCTCTTCTTCTCCGTTTTTATTAACGCCACACTAATATATTCCATAATAAATACACTTTCTCGATTCTGCTTTTTTTTAATTTTCTTTTTCTTCGCATATAGGTATTTTTAATTAAAATGTCGTGTCTGCTTGATCCATGAAACAACAGTTTGCTTCTTCCTCTTCAATTATTAGCTTCTTCCTTCTTTTTTTTTTACAATTTTCTTATAGATTGCATCAAAAATCATAGAGAAGCAGGAATGCATTATTTGGTCAAACTAAAAACTGAATCTTGTTCAAAATTTTAAACATTAAATAATTTTGAATTAAGCTTCAAAAATGTAGCAACCAGATATAATTTTACATTTCATTCACGAGTGAATTATAATTAAAAAACGCTTAATTGAAGGTCTTAACAGCTAGAATTTAATGTAAAATTAAAAAGATAAATTACGGACAGAAGAAATATTTGACACGTCGAAACAGAAATTGTGTGCTTTCGAAGGAAACCGTTCGTTAGAAATCGCAGTAAGAATCTTTTTCTTCATTCGTGAGCTTATTCTTCGACAAAAGGAGTTGATCCGTCCAATTACTAGGAATCTCGAATAATCGAGACCACAGAAATGGACGTCTCTTAATTTCTTAAAGCAACACGAATACCTCGTGTTCCAACAGACTCTGAGTGCTCTCGTAAAAAATAGTTCTTGTTCAACTCGGACAATGTTCGATACTGACTTCCGAGTTCGCGAAACGCTTGCTCCGAGGATTGCTTCTTCAAGGTATAAAGAGTTATGATCTTGCTTCGTGGTGCACGCAGAAAACTAAATTTTTTACCGGTATGTCTTCGCGATATTTCTCTCTTATATTTCAAATCCTTTACATTGTGAATGACACGTTTATAATCACGTCGTTCATGCGTCCTAATAAAATTTAATAAATAGAACGATTCGCAAAACATTCCCGCCGTGCGAATGCACATGCACCACGATTTCCTTTTCCACGTGTCATACATGTTGACTCGATGAACAAACGAGGATCGAGCCCGTTATTGCACATAGTTCGAGGTTCATATAATACTAACGTACACAGAAAGCGAGGAGAGACTGCTCTTCTTCTTCTTCTTCCTATTCTTCTTCTCACCATCTTCATTTTCTTTATCATCACATATCATAATTATCTCCCCTCTAGACTTCCTTTGAGTTCGTTCTCTCGTTTGCTCTTTTCTTCTCTTTAGGGAACCTGTTTCTTCCTCTTTAAAGGAAGACTTCTCTCGCTTCGCGGAAGAACACGGCGAAGCACGGATCGTCGTCGATCATCACCGTCATCGCGGGGGTGAGATGGGCTACACGATTGGTCCGTGACCAAACTGTCTTTCGGCGTGGGATGATATTTTACGTATGCTGGCAAACGCGATGATCGCTGCAGCAACGGCGGGTGATCATTCAATGGAATACGTGGACAATATTGATTTCTTTTGATAATATATTCCATGAGATATTCAGAATATATTTTAAGCAAAGTGCTGGATGACAAATTACTTACTCATGTATTGTTTATCGATTTCAACAATGAAAACAATGGATGTTAATCAATTAATTAAAATTAAATTGTTTTTCATTTTTTGAAAAGGAGCAACATAGAGATTTTCTTCACAGAAATTTGCTTATATTAATTGGTATATTATTGGTAATATAAGTTTAAATTTCCTCTTTACATGACAGAAAAAAAAATGTAAAAATACATTTTTTTTCTCCAAATAATTGTGCCGCACGTTGTTTCTAGATTTCTCAATCCTTGGAAACTGACTCTATTCACCCGCCGTTACCGAACGCCGTTCAGGAGCGACTGCCGCGCCTGAAGGTCGTCGGCCTGGCCGCCGCGGTCGTGGTCCTGGATACCGCGGTGGCACCGAGCCTCCTCGCGTGCCTCTGAACCGCCGTCGGGCCGATCGGCAGCCCACCTCGCCCTCGCCCCGCCCGCTAAGGTCCACCAGGCAAAAAGAAGCCGAAGGGCATGACGCAGTCCTTGGGCATGAAGCAATCGTGCACGGTCTTCATGTGGTTCTTCATCTTGTCGGGCCGCGAGAACTCCTTGGCGCACACCGGACAGGGGAACACCTTGCGCTGGTGGCCCTCGTGATAGAGGAACGCGTGCCGCTGGAAGCTGTACTTGTTTTTAAACGTCTTCTGGATGTCGAGCTTGGCGCACTCGGTGCACTGATAGACGCCCTCGCTGATGGAAGCGTAACGGAAGAGATTCAGGCCGCGCACCGACATCTCCGTCAGCTGCTCGGCCGGGTCCTGGGACTGCGACGTTGCGCGGCGACGCATACGTCGCTTCGGGGCCTGACGGCCGCTCGGCGCCGACATCGCGCCAACGTTGGACGTGGTGTTCGCGCCACCACCGGCGTTCCTGGAGGCCGGCGATGTCGAGGAGCTGCGGGTCAATGCACCGCCTGCACTCGTCGTCGTCGGCGCAGAGCCCGCGTTCGTCGTCGTAGGCGTCGCGTTTGTTGTCGACGTCGACGACGACGTGCTCGCTCGCGCGTTCGACGGCGAAGAGGACGATGATGAATTCGGGGAGGACGACACGTCCATCGATGTCGTGGCCGGCGATGCGCCCGTGTTCAATCCGCGGGTTTTCTCCTTCCAAGTCTCGTTGCTGCTATCCGTTTTGTTCGACGAGTACTCTGTGGAAAGGCGACGATTAGTAAATGTGTTTCTAGTTAAATTATTCAAAGATTGAATTATTTAATAATGTGACTTTTACTAATTTACTATAAAATTTAAAAAATATATAAATAGTACGCTATCCTCCTTCGAAACTATCAATATTGTTTAATGCGGATTTTTGTCATCTTTAATATTTAATTCGATATTGTTTCCAAATGTATATCATTTAATACTTTTTATAACGATGTAATAACTTCTTTTAGAAATGCTACAAGTTCTATATTTACATTGATGATTTTTTAATAATTAGTCGTTTAACTATTTGCTCTAAATATTATCAAAATTATTTTTGATTATTGATACTTTCTTCGAGGATAGCGATATTTCTACAAGTAATACGCAATGTCTCTTCCGAAATATCGTTCTGACGAAGACGATATTTTCGTAAGATTTCAGTGCATTGCATGCGAAAGCCGTAAAATAAAGCTAATAAACAAATAACTAATGATACGCGATAAAAAAAAATTGACGCATGCAAAGTGATCTAAATACATGTCGCTACTATATGAATATATAATTGATATACTATTAAAATTAAAACTACATTTGATTTAATTTAGGACTAAATAAACAATTATACAGTGCTGCAATAAATATAACTTAATAAAAATACATTATTGTAAATGAGGGATGTAGAATGGGAACAGAATAAAAATCATCGCGTCGATATTGGCGTCGAAGAAATTAATCCATAATTTCTTCATGAATAAAAAATCGTTCCATTGTGTGTGTGTGTGTGTGTGTGTGTGTGTGTGTGTGTGTGTTTAAGTGTATCTAATGCAATAATTTAATTTAAAACTCATCGGGAAAATATTTCTGCTATTAAATCATAAAAAATTAAAACAAGGAGGAAAACTTGAGGAACGAAAAAAAGGAATATAAATGAAACATTGTATAATAATATAAACGTAACGGAAAATCATATACACATATACATATATATATTTTTTCTTATTTTCCACAATCTCTTTACTCTTCTTTTTTCGAAGAGAAAAAGAAAATAAAACAACAATGCGCAACATGCAAAACAAAGGTCCGTAAAAAATAATAATCGCTGGCCTCTCGTCGCGGTTGGCTTCCCGACCATCCTGAGTTCTCCAGAACGTGGAAGAGTCCTAAGAATCGCTCTGGAGAACGTCAGGATCGAGTCGCTTCTTCTATAGCAAACCGCGGCGAAGGAAACTTAACATCTAAGGATCGTCTCCTCGGCAGCCGCGATTACCGACGTCACGTTCCTTCCTAAAAAATGATGAAAAGCGGATTTTGTTCTCTTAAACAAAACACTATCTTGCAGAAGTAATTTGCTACTCGTAAAATCTAATTCTACTTTCTCTTCAATTATCGCAAGTGTCGTTCCTTATTATTCCTGCGTCACCGAAATTTCCGTCGCGTCGCAGGAAGTAAAATTCTCGACAATTGCAGTAAAAGAGGATCAAGCAGCAAGACTGCCGCAAGAGGTGAAAAATAATTTCTGGGAGGAATCTCAGGAGATTGCCGTACGTGATCTGACCGCCGGCGATGAGGACGGCTGCCGACGAGACGAGTGCGCTAGAACGAAACTAAATAAAAGTAATTTTTGGCTAAGAATAACGGTGCTTCGTGACGAGTGCGGGGAGGTCTCTTGACATCCTGTGTCGGCGTACAAATAAAAAATATGTATACATACAAATCGAGATGCATACGGTATTCGAATTCCGTGGTGTTGACCACCAGCGAGAACGTTTGCCGCACGTGAAACCCGCGTCCTGCCCGTCGTGAGAGTCGTGACAGTCGCGCTACGATTATGGCACTTTATTATGTTAACAAACGAAACTGACGTTATCTGGACCACGAATATTACGCAAGATTGATCGTTCCTCGTTTCAGTACCGTTAGTACGATTAATAAAATTTTACTTAAGTTAACAAACGCGTCTTCAAACCGTTAAAAGTCTCATAGCAGTGAAATGTAGGAGCGCTGGCTACCTTTTCTCGATTTAGCAAAATTATCATATCAAATTAATTTATCATATCAAATCGACAATTAGTCAATCGAAATTAGAACTCTGTAAATATCGAATATTCCCTCTACAAGTGTTAATACAATTAAGAACACGAAATTTCTCTTTCGGTATTCCAGCGGATCGTGGTCTAGAAAACATGTTCTTTTTGCTTTTGAGCAAGACCGACGGCTTCACGTGCGCGTTTATCGTACAACACAATAATAACGCAAAAGTGGAGCTGAGAAAGGAAAGGAAAAAAAAAAGACAAAAAGAAGTAAACAACAATTACTGCTACATACGATCACTACGTTTGTTAGTGGCATTGGTAGTTACCTTTCCTCTCGAGTCAACGGGGGATTAGAAAGAAAAAAAAAAATGCGAAACCGTCGCCGTCATATGTAGACGAAACGCGGAAAACGTTGGCCGCACAAATATTTCCGCTTCCTCTTCCTCTTTTTGGACACACATTTTTGTCACACTTCCCACCGATCTCTGCGCACGTAATGACGATTGCAAGTTCGCTTGACAAAGATGTTTTCACACTCCCTTTCTCTCTCACTCACACACAGACGCGCTCTCTCGTTCTCTCTTTTTTTTTTTATCATCATTCACCACAATATATTAATACGTTACTTGATACGTTAGGCACGACCGACTTTACCGGGATACGCGACGCTCACCGCGGAATTTTTTTATCGTTTTCAGCGGCGGGTCGCTCACGGATCTCGGAAAGTCGCCAGGTATACAGAATGTCCCGAAAGAAGCTACGGAAAAGTTTACCAAGCTAACTCGATCGATTTTAGACCTACGGATTTTGAGATACGTGGCACGCACGAATTTTAAGTATTTCAGATTCCTCCGCGGGACATCCAGAAATTAAGTCTCTCGCGATCTTCGACGCTACCGCTTTCGAGACACCGTGTATAACGGATTATTCGGTGATCGGCGAGATATTTAAGAATCCTCCGATTTACAATCTATTGAACACCGTTCTTTTTATTATTGATAGTCATAGTCGAACAATCAGTGCATATAAAATATACTAAGTCTACCCAGCGTCAGAAAAGATTCGTCAGCTCTAGAAAAATTTCCTATAAAATTTTCGCCCTCTCCTCTCTCTTTCTCCTTATTTTTTTTTTTCTTATTAAATTCTCTCCCTCTCGGAAAGCGAATTTCTCCCTTATATTTGGCACTGAGAATGCGATCGTCGATCCGTCGTCCCTTCGACGAAGGGAGAGGGACGCGCGCGCGATAACAATTTATTTATTCCTCCATTTTTTTTTTTCATTTGTCTCTCGCTACTACAATCTTCATCTCGCTTTTCCATTTCTTTATAATTTTTTTTTCAACATTGTCGTTTATTTTATGTCGCTTAAGAAAGGCACCGAACCGGGGACTACTCGCGCGATTTAAAACATCGGATCCCGCATGAAGAGCACATGTTAAATCAACATATTGCGGCGTTGCGCGTTTTCGCATTTAATTGCATTTACAAGAAAAATCTCGGAGGTCGAGCGATCCTTTCCATTTTCGTAATTGTCGCGATCCTCGCGATCGTCGTTCCCCCCCTCTCTCACCCTCTTACACTTGTTTCTTTTCTTTATTCTATTTTTATTTTTACCCTCGTTTTCTGACGCATCGTCTCGAAACTGCAACGACGTTATATATATAATAGGTATTATCAACTAGCGCTAAAATATATTCGATATAACTTCTGTTTATATATATATAATATATATAATAATGATAATCGTAATAATAATAATAATCGCAATATATGTATGTATATATATAATATATATGTACCATTTGTTTGACTCTCTCTCTTTCTCACTCTCTCTCTCTCACACACTTTCGTTCTTCTCTGTATACGTGTACATCCGTGGGT
This sequence comes from Tetramorium bicarinatum, assembly GCA_928718305.1. Classification (NCBI taxonomy): domain Eukaryota; kingdom Metazoa; phylum Arthropoda; class Insecta; order Hymenoptera; family Formicidae; genus Tetramorium; species Tetramorium bicarinatum. Next base: position 3,834,649 of record OV788321.1, read on the forward strand.
AATTTAATTGCGATAATAAACTATGATTCTTTTCTTTAATATATATATAGATGTGTATGTATATATATATATATATTCTTTAATTTAATATATATATTATATTAAAATCTATTCGATAGTACAGTCTGCTTTTTAAGCCTCGTAAATTAATCTTCCTCTGTCTCTCTCTCTCTCTTTTTCTCTGACTCGCTATTTCTTTCTTTCTTTCGCGATGATGGGCTTATTATCTTTGCAACGATGCGTGTCGCGCGAGAAATCTATAAGAATAATCATGTTATTGACTGGTGGTCCCCCCTTTCGCGAAGGGACGAACGCAAAACGAGACGAGAAAGAATCTCGGCACGACACCCTTACACAAGAATTCACGCGCTCGCATAAATATAATTATATATATATATATATATTTATAATATATATACTCTATATCGTAATTTTTTACGACTCCTTCACTCGTCCCTCACCCACCTTCCTACATCACCCCTTAACAAGATCCATTAATTAAAACGTGCTCTAAGCGAAACACGTTCGAAACCCATCGGCGAGACTATCGCACCCGCGATGAGAGCGTGAGAATGTTACGGTCGTAGAGAAGCGCAACACCCAACACCCCCGATGAGTCTTGCGCTCCCTTCGAGATGCAGATGACAAGCAGTTGCAGATAGCACACAGGAGCCTCGCTTCACGATTTCTGCGTACAGCCCCCGGTCGATGTACGCAATAAAAATTCCTTTTGCACACGATAAAATTTTCCACAATGACAACGCATTATACACGAAAATGCAATGGATTTTGGCGATAAAATTTGAAGACATAACGACGCTATAAAATTTCACAATATATATATATACAGTTCAACAAATATATCAACAAAATCTAATCCGCAGATCGGAATCCAATTTCCGAAACGTCATGCACAGAATGTCCTCGGAGTTTATCTATTGCAAATGGCACGTACACGGTTCTCGTAATCTGTGCACGAATAAATTCCGAGGGAAGGACGAAATTTTGACAATGAAACTCGAGCGATATAGCACACGTACGCAGATGCGACGGCTGTTCTCGCGCGAATAGAGCGATTCCTCGCACGACACCTCACCCTTGACTTATGAACACTTTTTACAATTTGAACACTAATTTTGTACGAATATACGGGGACCTGACGCGTCGTATATATATCTCTCTACATTTTTTTTTGTACCCTCAATCACTCGCGAAAAAGCCCGCTTCTTTCCCCAACTACCTCTCGATTGTCCCCACCCTACAATTGGCAACGATTGAAAGCGCTTTTTAACGATCTTAATTCTAAAAAGTTCAACAACGTCGAGAAGGCAACAAACGTGAGCGAATTTCTCCTCCCTTTAAAACGCCATTAAATTTAAACAACGAGCCTCAAGATCAGTCGCTGCGTTTTCACGATCTATGCTTTTCTAACAGCGATTTATCCTGATCACGAGCCTTCAGATGTCGGCGAGGAATCCGGAGCGAGCTTGAGAATCGGCCGGTTCTGCGTGCTATCATCGCGTGCTATCGTCGCGTGTCGCCAAGTGCTCTCTGTAACTGCTCTGATTGCCATAAAAGGATGTGATAACATTTGCAACGAATGCGGGATGCTCACTGACCTGCGTGTCATAAGATTAAAATTTTGTAAAAAAAAGGGCAGAAAGGTAAAAAGAATGTGATCTAAAAATCTCAGAAACTTACAAAGACTTATTCTAAAAATTGAAAATTGATTTCAACTTGTATACGATTTTGTAAATACATATGTGAGATGTTTCTAAAGCGTGCTTTGAAACATTTTAGAAACATCCAGCGGATCGAAGGAGTATCAAGCGAAACTTCAGCGGTGATAAATATTTTATATATATATATGTATATAATTGTGCTATATAAGCTATGTATATATGTGTGTATATGTAAATTCATGATCCTTTGGTATACGTAGATTTTTTTAATAGCGCGGAAGAGAAAATTGCAAAATGTGAGAACGATAAAATCACGATCAACGTAGCGACCGTCAGTTCTCACACCCTTTTTTTTCGCACTTCTCACGCAAACATCGACTAGGGTGTGAACCAAAGCTATTATTGTACAAATTGATAAAGTCCCTTAGAAACCGCACACCGAGACGAGAGGCCCTGCAGATCCCCCCTCGTAAAAGAAACAAAACAAACAACAAATGACAATAACAACGATAAATCCGCTCTGTCAAAATCAACTCGCTCGAATTCGAGAAAATTGCAACGTCCCAGGAAAAAAACCTTTCGAAAAAAATTCAATTACGCCGAAAAGACCTGCAGGGCATTTTCTCTCCCCGGTAATCCTCTCCCCTCGATAACCCTTCGCGTCTTTCTCACCCTTTAATTAATTGAGTTAGTCTTAGCCTCTCAGTGATTATCAAATGTGAGTGTATTTAATTATTATTTGCTTGCCTCTCCTCCTAAAAAATCGATATAAGCTGTCTAGCCGCTGCCTCTTTGCACTTTTTTGTTTTTCGCATTTTTTCGTGAAAATCTACCCAGTTATCCCGAATTCGTTCGCCATACACACGCTGGACACACGTTGGACGGGCTTGTGACAACCCATCGTGGAACCAGGCCGTGACCGTCCACCCCCTTCACCCACCCTTGGTGCGCGATTTTTCTTTTAAGGGGATCCTACCGTTTACAGACACTCTTTGGTCCAACAAGGTTTCGAATATTGTGGATAATAATTGACCTGACGGCGCGAGATCCTGCTGTCCCAATGAATACCGGATGTCAAATTTCCGATTGCAATTAAAAAAAAATATTGCACTATGAATTCATTTGAAAATGGAGCATTGTGAATAACGATATCTGCTCTCAAATTCTTAAATTTTTGTTGTTATATGAATATTCATCTTTTTTCAATGATACTTTAGAATATTATAATTTAACAAGTACAATGTATTATAAATATATTCATTAAGTCTAATTCATAAATTTATTTTACTTGATTAATTAATTAATCAATTATTATCTTGACCAAATACTTTTAAATTTTTGTAGAATTTAACATCGCATAATATTGCATATACATATACACATTGCCAAAAAAAATGTGCGAAAAGATTGCCAAAAACGATTGTTCGTTGGCATCACGTATTCTGGGGTTCTAAGACTCGCGGAAGATTTCTCCAGGACATTTTCGTCCTTTCTCGCTCGGGATAAGTAATCTACAAGATTCGGTAAGAAGCTCTTTGGTCCATCGAAGTTTCGAATATATTGCGGATAATTGACCTGAGTGCGCGAAAATCCACGGCACGGCCCACCCACCCATCTCTCTCTTAACGTTCACGAAACAATCCCCTCCCTTCGCCGTTTCTTCTTTCCGCCTGTCTCTGTCACAGGTCCCTTTCGTTCTCCTATGTCTACTGCGCTATCTTTGCTGCCTTTGCCTAACTGGTATTATAGAACTCTCTATTCTCTTAAAAGTATGCTCGGATCGCGGCTCGTGATCTCAGTGGGCCCATCGAACAAATGTGGAGCAAGTGCTCTCGATAACTTTGCTTTAACACTTCAAGATCATGCTCTAACTTAACAAAACGTGTCTCTTCGTATTTGAGGTAGCATTCTAATATCGCGCAAACGTTGCCATTTCAACGCGATACTCCAATTTCAATCTCCGATGCGCTCCTTCGACGAAACGACCGAAAGCACTTATTCCAGATCATATCACGGAATCCACTGTCGCTCACGACGACGATCCGACCCTTACGACTATAACTTTTTTGTTATCTTCTTTGCAACGCTAGATACTTCATGAATAACGAACGAACAACACTGGTCAACCGGGGCCCATTCAACCCCACCGCGCGTTAAAGTAACAACGAAGATCTCCGTCATTTGTAATAACTGATTAATAGTAGTAGTGATAATAATAATAATAATTATAGTTATTATGTAGCCTCTAGTCGTCTAACGTCTATGCCCAACTAGTGAAAAATTTGTATATAAATCGTCTCGCCCCTCTCACGGAGGGAGGGCGCTCGACGGAGTGTAAGGTGCAAAATATAGTAAGCTACGATCTCGTACTTTTAGTGCTTTTTCTCGCGACTAAGCCTCTAACCGTCATTACCGTACCGCCATGTGGCCTGTCTCGGTTGATGACAATGTTTTCATTCGATTGTCAAAATACAACTGCAAATCGCGAAGAATAAAATAACAAATAAAGAAGTATATATGTATATAGATTTTTCAACTATGTGTAAATATTACATGGACTCGATACTGACTATTCAAAGTTCGGAGTTAAATTTGAGAACTTGGTGAATTCCAGATAAAAAATAATTTAAAGATAAAATTGGTAAAAAAATAAAATTGCTAATTCGAAGTTACTATACAAAACAAAAATTCATAAAAGCTATTATAAACAAAAACTTTCAATGAAGAAATCAGCTATAGTTCTACTAATGATCCAACGATAAATGAGATATGCATATGTTATGCATCTCATTCGCGATAAACATAAATCATCGCTTACAACTTGCTATCAAGTTTACTTTCTCTCAAAATCACTCGATTTCAACGGAATTGTTAATTGCGCAATCTTACGTTACACGATTCTTCAAAGTTTCAAAAGAGCAAAGCTTTAATTCTAAACTCTGATACGAGTGATGTATTTTTACATTATCACCCGGTTCACCACGTTCTCCACTTAGCGTTCCGGATGTTCACGTCGACATCCGGGAATGGACTCAACCGAACAGGACAGGACGGTCCGGTATGGCGGCGGCGTTAAGTTACTACTAAGGTGCCTTCAGTCTATCCAATGTCAGTACTATCTTGTATTTGGTGTCGTTAAAACCGTCCCTCTGCAGTCTTTCGCGAGATTGCGCGCTTCCCCCGTACCGTCCCTCCATCGTCCCCTTTCATCGTCGCTCTCCCAGAAATGCCTTCGCGGCATATTCTCTTTCGCGACCTAAACGGCTCAACAACAACATGGCGAACGGTCATCGATACATATATATTGCATTTACTCAGTCTACGTAGTTTCCTTATTATTTATATCGCTTGTGCGCGCGCACGTTTCGCCTCCTTTTCATCTTTCCTTCTAGTCTCTCCTTTTTCTACTATAATAACAAGAATCTGAGAAGTCCAAGTTGAATTTAGTTTCTCTTAATAATTCAACAATTACGTAACAAATTACTATATGTAATTGGTATGTTCTTAACATTTACAACTTAGACTTGTAAGAGCTTAGCTTTTTATTGCTATACGTAATGTAATTACTTCAAGTAATTTTTCTCAAGATTACTTCGAGGTACTCTATCTGTATCAAATATTGAAAATTGCTGTCTCTCTTTTTTAACCAGACGTGAAGACCAGCTGCATTTGGAGAATTTGAACAAAGGATGTACAAAACACGCGCGCGCACCTCATAGAAATGTATTGCCGAGCTACATCAGCTGGCGTGTTTGATTCTTTCTGCAACGTAATATAGTCAGGCAATAGTAAATATACTCTTTCTTTCTATTTGCGTTGATTTGGATTTACACGATGCCTCTCCTTCACCTCTCCCCTTACTTTGCTACGCAACAATCAATTTCTTTTTTATAACTGATCACCCGTTGTACGACGGTGAACCGCGTTGAGACGACGCATCGGTTAGATTTATATAAACTCTTTGTTTATGATGCGGTATAAAGCCTCTTCCTTCTCCCGTTTTTACATTCGCCTCGCCCTTTCTCTTCAGGGCGAACGCGATAAAGCTCGTTTGTTTTGTAACTTTAATGCCCGTTGCTTGTTATGCGCGCGCGAATTATTCCTGAAGCTTCCGGCGCTTGTGAAGCTCGATCCTTCGCAAGAAGTTGGACGTTGCGTAACGCGAAATGCCGAAGCGTGCGCACTATGGGTCCTCGAAGGCACGGAGATTGATAAAGATAACTAACACTAGGACCAGGATCAGGACCAGGAACAGGACCAGGACCTGGAACAGGGATAAAATTCAGGACAACTCGCTCGAATTATATGCAGCTGTCCGGGATCTTTCCGCTAAAAGGATATCCTTTAGCTAAAAATCCATTAATCAATGGTTCACTAGTACATTTAAGTATCGCATTATAGAAATTATTTTAATAATTGCTTGTGTTTATAGTGCTTACTGGACTTGGTCAGACCCGCGCATCGCGAATTACGCAGCGTCGATACAACTCGGCAGATCGGCTTCGTTAATCATTTAAGCGGTATGGCGCGTCTCTAAAACGTTCCTAAAAAGAAATTCTGCGGCTTGGAAGTAGAAAAGTACTTGCACGTGTTTGATATCTGAATATACGACTCTTCTTCCAAGGCATAGATTTGGTATCAAGATATTGAGCTAGTCTCATGCAACATGCATGTCGTGTAATATGAGAACGGTGAAACGTACACCCCTCGCGAGATGTGTTTACCGTAAAAATTAGAGACGATCAACATCCAAATGATTAATTCGCGTACCGGAGAGACTGCCATGGAGAATGCTCGCGCGAAAACTAAGAATCGTGTGCTTCGGCGACGTTCATAGCTTTGAATCTTGTACACCTCACCTGTTCTCCGCGTACCCACCCCCGCTGGCCATTTTCGATACAGCCACTCCATAAGATCAGCCACTTGCCTACCTACTTGTTTACTCGCTCGCTCGTATCTATCTATCGTCCTTCTTTCTTTCGGCTCGTAGAAGCGTCCTGACTTCATTCGAGGCGTCACTGACCTCTTTCGCGCTTTTCTCGAGCTCCTCTACTTCCCTTCTCCTCCCTCACCTTCACGTTCCTCGGTTTAGTCTTGGCAAGCGCATCAAGCCCGCGAATCCGCCTATGACGTTCATCCGCCATAGACGCGATCGTTTCTTCCTACCATAATTCCTTGGTATCGCAATCTATGACACCATCGATTCTAGAATCTTGTCCTTGCCCTCTGCTAATCACCGGTATCGAAGCTCCTCGGTAACATAAAAAAATCATGGTGTCGAAGATTTGTCTCGTAATATCATATCATGGACGTGGTATGATATCGTGAACGATACCATGGAGTTACAGTGGTATTTCCGGTATCACGGGATCACGCGCGAGGTGGCCGAGAAACGCGGTCCGAGGGAGAAGACTGGATGCAAGGGCGTCCAGCCGGCGATGGTCTACCGCGGTTGACCCATACTGCTGCTACTATTGCTGCTGCCACTATTGCTGTTGAGACTCATTTGCGGCTTAAGACTATGTATGATCTTGACGTGGGCGACCATGTTGTCCTTCCTGGTGAACTCTTTGTAACAGACCGGGCAGGGGTAGTACTTGACGTTAGGCTTGTGCGAGGTGACGTAGTGCCGGCAAAAGTTGCTGATGTGTGTGTACGTGCGATGACACACGGTGCACCGATAAACGTCGCCCTCCTTCACGCAGAAGTCCCGCACCGAGCCCTCCGTGCGCTCGTTCTCGGCCTTGAACGAGCCCTCGAAGTCGCTCTGACTGATCTCCGCCTCGCCGGCCATCACGCTAAATATGGCACTGCTTATGCTGTCCTTGGACATCGTCTTCGTTTCCATCTCGGTGTCCGAGTATTGCTGTTGCTGCTGAAGCTGCTGATCATCGCCCATCGCGGCGGCGGTCGACGCGGCCTTACCCTGCAGCGTCGACGTGCTGAATTCCTTGCGAAAGCATCGCTCGAAGTTGATGCGGATATCGCCGCTTTCGCCACCGCCGCTCGATGTCTCCTCCAATTCTGAAACGAAGACACCTCGGTCCTTTAAATCGCCCTCCCCGCCCGCGCGCGTATATAATGTATGTCGTGCAAGCATTTTCGGAGGTGCGCGGTAGGAGAATTCGTTTATCAGAAGGCCAATCTTTCAAACTCTCGCTCGTAACACGAGCTCTTTCCAGAACGGTATCACAGACGGATAATATTCCAGACTTTTTTGACTTATCGGTTTCCCAATATTATTTATCTCTGCGTATACTAGAGATCCTCGTCAGCACGCAGGTCAGTCTCTTGACTCTTTACACATAAATGAGGATCGTGCTCTTCGCCCTTCGTCTCCGTATCTCACGATTACGGCAAGTATACCGTTGCTCGATCGCTTTCCGTTGCACAAATTCCTTTTCTCGCGAACGGGTTCTGATAAACGGAGCTTCTACCGCGCATCTCGTCATCTACGTATCTCTGTGTACGATGTATTGGCACAACGTATTTCTCTATATTTTGTGGGGGGAAGCAAGAGGAAGGGTAGAGCCAGCAAAAAAGAGTCACCGTGTTTCGAATCGGCCGTCTCAGTCAACTTCTGTCCCGCGTTAAAGGATAATACTCTCCACGACACGCCCTCTCCATGTCGTCCCCGCCCCCGCACGTCTATTTCCCCCTTTGCAGACAGATTCTTACACACTTTCACGCATCCTCTCACGCCGGTCGCAAGACCCAACAGTTCCCGACACATCGTCAGTCTTTCCCCTCTTTCTCCTAGCTTTTCACGCGTTTCTTTTTTCTCTTCTCTCTCTCTCTCTCTCTCTCTCTCTCACGCATTTCTCACGTATCTTCTCTCACGCATCCACCATGCACGCGCCATCCTCCCTTCTCCCCCTCAACCCCCATTCGCCCGATGAACATTTCACACGCTCGCACACCCGCGCATACACGTACAAGCCCATAGAGGATCCGCGTATATACGGGTTGCGCGCGACACGGTACCTCCATTCCGATCGTAGATTCCGAAGGGGAAGCTGAGAATTATTTGAATGTTGAATTGTTTGAACGTTCGAGGATCCGCTCCTCGAGTAGGCGAATCAACGATCAAAGTCGAACGATCAAAGCGATGACTTCGATTCGCGGCTCGACAATCACGTTCGAACAAAATGCTTGTACAATCCGGGGAGTTGGGAGTAGAACTTCATCGAAGTGGTGCTCCCGACTTTGGGAATCTACGATCGGCGGGGAGGCCCCTCAAACGGATACAACCCGTATATATACGTGATCAGGCGTATGCAAAGTTAAGTAGATTGAATAGATCACCAGCGACACATGTGCACACTTTAACCAACCCCCCCACCCTGGCCCCAACCCCTTTTCCGTCCAGTGCGTCCAGTCAGTCTGCCTGTATCCATCTCTACGGGAAAACGATCCATCGAGATCGAGGACGCTCGAGAGAAAAAAAAAGCAACTCTTTTTCTCCTTCTTGCGTGTTTCGTTTCAAATTGACGTTACTTTTATAAAATTTCGCATGAAAATTTATACACGTTCTAATATCGTTATCCGCTTTCGACTTCCGGCGTCACATCCTTTCTACGTTCGGCTTTCTCTTACACTCCGGCGGCACTCTTTTTTTTCGGAACGGTTCCGTCTTTTTTCATTCTATCTATTTTATGCATCTATGACGTTCGACTTCAATTCCTTTTTCGTTCGTTATTTTTTTTTCTAGCGGCTGGCCTCCTCCCTAGCTCCCTCGCTTCCCCCGCGCAAAGCTTAAAAATCTCTCAGAATGATGGTGACTCAGATAATCTCAACTCACCTGCGCCAAAAGTGAACAAAGCGATCACGGTCACTATTGAAACGAGATCATCTCCGACGACATCTTCGAAGCACTCTCTTTCTCTCTCTCTCTCTCGCGCGCGCGCGCACGTAATACATTTTTTTTTATAAGTAGGAAAAAAAGAAACGTACGTCACACTATATGTCTCTCTTTCTCTCTCTCTCTCTCTTCTGATTTCTCTCTTTCTCTGGATTGTCACTTTTTATTTTTATACATTAATCTAGCTCTAGCCTGCTTCTACTTTTATCTCTCATCTCTTGGCTATTTATCTTTTCTCATTGTCGTCGTTATCGTCTAAAGCAACGAGAAGAATGCAAGAGAAGACGGAAACGATAAACCTGCCGACAATGTGTCGTCCGTTGTTTAATTCACATTCTCATAATCATCATTATCATCATCGACGCGTTTACGTCTCTCCTCTCTCTTTCTCTTTGCCGTTTTGTCTTTTCGCGATAAAAAAAAAAAAAAAAAAGTGAGACTTTTTCTATTCTATCTTCCTCGCAACGAACGAGTGTAAAAGAAGTTAACCAGCGTTCAAGGTATGAAAAAATCAGACAACAATAAAAAAAAGTAAGCACCGCTAAAAGCTGGCTCCACCCCCTCCTGTTACCATTGGCCAATGGCAGCGAAGCATTTTTTCCATTTCGTGCGGAAAAGAGAGCCTGGGGGAGGGGCGGGGGTGAACATGGGGATGTTAGCGGAGAAGTTTAAGGGTTAGGGCCAGAGGTTCGAGACATCGAACAGAGCGACAGGTGCGGTGCGGCAGAGAGAAAACACAGATTGATCATGAAGAGGCAAGACAAGGAGGTGGTTGATTTTCTGTGCTACCGAGAACGGGGTGGAAGGGAGGACAGGAAATGAGGCGCTGCGCATTGGCCGAGCGTGAGAATTACGTATGGGTTATATATATATATAGATATGTATGTAATTAGAGATGTATCTATATATTATGTACGTCCTCGACGAGAACAACGATTCGGCGGCGCGAGTGCAATGGGTTTCATTAGAGATTAATTAATTTCGCAGACGTTCGCACAGAGGGGAGATCCCTTTTCAGGTTTTTTTTTTCACAGGGTGCCATGGTAACAACATTCCGGGGTCCAAACGCGAGCTCTCGATTAACGAGGCGGCTTCCCGTTTATCTCTTTCTCTCTCTCTTTCACACGCTGTCTCTCTCTCTTCTACATTCTCTCTCTCTCTTTCTCTCTTTCTATATGTATGTTTTCGTCTATTTTTACTACTAGATATCTTTTTATCTCGATTTTCATATTTCCTCGCGATTCGAACTCCACGCGCGCGCATATCGATATACGACATCCCACGTGCGGCTAGCTTCAGACGCACCGCTCGAGTTTGAATTCGGAAAGGGAAATTACTTTTACTGTTGTTTTATCTCGTTGAAAAATTGCTTTACTGCCTTTTTTTCAAGCTTTTCCGGACGCAGATCTTTCTCTCGCGTCGGAATTGATGTTTTTTCTTCTATCTCTTTCTTTTTCTTTTCGTGTGCGTTTTGTTTCGAAAATGGTCAGAGGTAAACGCGAGAGATTTCGGAGCGCGGCTAACTCTGGTCAGCGCGCCGCGATTAAACGAGCTCGCGAGTTTACGGAAATGAATCCGCGCGCGCAATTCGCGACGTCGCGTGTCCTGGCTAGCTCCTAAAAGAAAAAAAAGGCCGAAGGAGCGCGCCTGCAGGAGTTGCGACTATGACTGGCCGAGCCGCTTGGCAAGGCAGCTCGAGAGAAGTCTGAAAAGTCAAATTCATTAGCAGCACATTAGGATAAAGCGTCGTCCACGACGGCGACGACGCGCGTCGATCGGATCCGCGCGAGTGTGACGCGAAGTTTCGAAACTTGGTTGATTGAAATATCGAGTGCCCTACCGGATCGGGCATCTGAAATTCTCAGACGTCGTCGATCGACCTCGACGAATCGTGCGAGAGAGCCGTAAGAGTCGTTCTCACGTAGAGAGTCTACAGCGTCGTCCATAATGCCGCGCAAGGTTCGCTTGCTTGCTTGCTCCTCGGGGCGCGTCCACAAGAAACGAATAAGCATTCGGACGGCACAAAAGCGAGTTCCTTTCCCCGTCCATTGGGTTCGCGCGGAGAAGAATATTCGACGACGATCGCAACTCAGCCTTATTATCCAGAATTAATGCGTTGAAATTTACATCACAATTTTTGCAATTACTATTTAAAAACAAGCAGTCATTACATATATATGTATACTTTTTTTTAACTTTACAGACTTTAAATGTTAAGATACAATGGGCCAAGATAATCTAACATTCTTCTCCGCGCCCGCATTATGGGAACCACATTTCACACCATGCTAAGACATCTGGTGGGGCATCGTTCTGCGATTAGACTTTATTATCTTTTGCATTCGTAAAACTACGCGGTTTCACTAAAAAATGCGACTAAAGTTAACCCTCAGGCGCACGTTGCGTTTAGTGCTACATCTTGTGACTTACCTTCTTTTCAAGAACGCATCTTCAAAATCAGCATTAGAATTATAAGAACAATAAGTATTTTCTATGCAACATTGCGCTCATTTGAGGGTTAAACGAATAATTAACTCCAACGGATTTATATATATGAATTTTAATTTTTTAAAAATAAAGAGAAATATTTCGAAACTTTGAAAATTTACTAATAGATCCAGATATGAAATAATTGCAAATTTATTATGTATAGAAGAAATCTGAAGGAGTTAATATTTTACTAAGTATATTTATGTCTGCATAATTGACGATATAAATTATGTATGAATAATTGTATAATCGATAATTTAATTTCAATTTACAAATGCGCGCAGCTCTCCGTTTGGTAGATAAGATTTGCTATGAAATTGTGTAAATCGCGTGAGATTCGCCGTTTGCGCTGTATCAGGGAATATTAGCAATGCAAGGCTTCTCTGGATTGAAGTCAAGTAAGCTGTAGGTCTTACCTTGCTTGAAACCTTCACTCCCTTGCCTACTGTGCGGCCGCGCGAATGTCTCGTCCGAAGCTAGAATCAACATACGACGAAACAATCAGCTCCAGCTCTCAACTTTAACTCACAATCAATGTTACATCGCACATCGTCCGCACATCGTTCCGCTTCATACCTTGCGCCGAGGTGCTGGGCGTCGGTTCCGGTTCTCGTTTGACCCGCGTGATTGGCGGTTCCGGAGTGTCGGTACCGTTCTCCGTAGGCTCGTCTCTCCTCGCCGACGATGATCCCGAAGAAGCCGTGGCGGCGGCGGCGGAATTACTAGCCGCAGAATTGGCGTTGTTAGAAGAGGCGCTTCTCACGTTACCGTTACCGCTGACCTCGCTCTGAAAGTCCAGTCCCATTTTCATTTCCATCATCTCGGGCGAGCCCTGGACTAGATCAGCGCCAGAGCAGGACTGCAAATCCTGACCGCCGACCTCGCCGATTGGCGTGTCCGACGAACCGCTCAACTTTCTGGGTCTGCCACGTTTCCTTTTGGGCGCCGTCAGCGCCGAGCCAAGTAGCGGATGGCTGGACATATGATGGAACCTCTTCTGCGCGACATGATGATGATGCGGACCGATCTGGTTGATCCGATGGAGACTCGGCGGCGGTGGCGCCACCGCGTTTTGGTTGCCACCCAGGAGCGAGGATGTGATACTTGGCAAATCGCACTTGTCCTCGTTCACCTCGGTCAGGCCCTTTATCCTCAAGGACTCGGCGACCCGCAGGAAAGCGGTCAATCGATCTTGATCGACGCTCACTTCACCGCGGTACATAAAATCCAAGAGGCTGCGCATGTCCACATATGGAACATCCTTGAGAATGACTATCGGGTGCTTGTCGGGGTGTCCAACGAACAGGGCCTGTAAATAGAAATTATCGTATCAGTTTAGAATTTTAATCCCCTTTTTTAATAAACTATAAATTGCACCTGGCAATTGTATTATTAATTTATTTTCTACAAATTGTGTCAATGTCAATGGGATCCAATTATGATTTATGAAATACTATCTTTTCATGAAATTATGTATGTCACTTGCTATAATTTAATTATCTAGAATTTGAGTGTTAACCTGAGTAAATTATAAGCGCAGAAAGTCGGACTTACCTGAAAATAGGGGCTACACGCCGACAGCACCATCTTATGCGCCCTGAGTAGCTGGCCCTCAACGGCCAGCGTGACATCGACGAACGACTCGTCGTGCAACAGCTGGTCGAAGACGGAGAGCAGATTGCTCTGGTGGTTGTTCCAGCGCAGACAAAATCTCTGCGACGCCATCGCTTCGCTTCTCAGATCCGCCAGGTTGCCGTTGATGTCCGCTAACATGGGGGGACCTGGCTGTTCGTCGCCGCTTTGCCGCCGTTGCCACTGCCACTGCTGCCGCCGCCACTTCGTCCTCGTTCCTTCTTCTGTTTCTCCACACCGCCACCACCTTCTACAACGACGAAGCCACTCGCTCTTGCTCGTACTGCTGCTCCTTCTACTACTCGCCCTCGTGCTGCTCTGCTCCTCATCGGCCAAGAATTATCGTGCCCGTCTTACTCGTGATCTGTCGCAGAATAATAGCAACATGAAGAAGAAGGTGTCCTTCTTAAGTTTAACTTTTAAATCTAAACCGAATCTCGATAATAATGTAAATCAAACTCGCATTTTTCAAGCTTCGTGCAAATATATTGCAAATTTAATAATATGCCAACGTTAATTAATATATAATTGTTAAAAGATAATTCTTTATCAACGAGTGTCACAAAATGATTAATTAATATATCTTTGAATCTAAGTATATTGAAATACTTCTGCAAATACAGAGCATTGAAGCAGGTGCTGCGAGTGTTCAAAGTCGCGAAAGCGACGCTGCAGAAAGGATGGGAATACGACGGAGGATGAACGTGGGTTGTACGACCCTGGAGGGCGTAGGCAGAAAACGAATAGGCGAGTCACTCGGCTTGTGTGTGCCTTTTATGCAATTCTCTCCTCTCACCCCCTCCAATTGCGGTCATCACGTACGTGACATTTTATCTCTAGATGAGAGGTGAGAGACGATCCATTGAAATTAAATGAAGATGAAAATATATTTTCTTCTGTTTTCCATTCAGAATTTAATTTGCAATTTCTTCACTTTTAATATTTTTTACTAAAACCGTGATTAATTAGTGTCACGTATTGTACAATATTCGATTAATCATACTTTTGTAATCCTTTTGAACACCTTTGTTGAATATTCTTTATGAATATATTTCACAGAGATTTCTTAATGACTTATTTTCTATTCGTTTATTTGAAAATTTTGATAGAATCTATTTTAATAATAATATTACTCGCACGAGATTTCGAGATCTTTCATGATATTTGGTGTAATACGTTTGCATCATAGCCACGTACGTAATAAAGCAAGGTGAAAATAACGATCAAAAGAGAACGGGGGAAAGCCTCTCTCTCCAGTCGGATCGTCGCCATGGAGAGAAGAGGTCGTCGGGTCGGCCGAGGGAATCAATAGCATTTTCTACGCATTCGGATCGATACCGGGACCCGCTGGTGCTTTCGCGCGCAAATCACGCTACATGTATGTAGATGGCTGCATCGTGCGAGATGCGGAGAGATAAATCGACGGGACCTCCGTGAATCCGTGAAACGGTAAAAGGAAGCTAAAAGAAAGAAGGTAAGAGAATTCGCAGAGCAACGAATTTAATTTCTCCGCGAGAAATCACAAGTAAACATTCAATTCAACTGCCCAGCTGAGAATCGTACGGTCATCATAATGTCAACGCAATTTTAGATTCCTATTTCCCCGAGAGATCGAACTCGCGTCCCGATATCGTCCACCTGCCCCCGCGCCGCGTATGCACGCGTGGCACGCCGCTGCACATGGCGTATGGATGCAGGATGGTTGCGCGACCTTGTGCGACCTTGTCGGTGACCAGAGCGCGAGTGTACGTACGGTTTTCACGGTGAATGGCAGCCGACACCATGGCGAGGCGAGAGAGAGAGAGAGAGAGACGAGGCGGTGCAGCGAGCGCGCGAGAAAGAGAAGGAGAGATCGATCTTTAACGAACGGGCCTCGACGACTTTATCGGAGCGGGGGAGAGGGGGACGGGACACGTCGAATTATATTACGGCATTCGAGGGGGTATCAATTAACTCGCAAAAGCGGAAAACGCCCGCGGCGAGATCGGATTACACGGCCGAACGCGGTAACGAGACGGACGATCGCATCACCGCGCCGCGCCACCGCGAATTCGCACATCCGTCAGCGAGGGAAAAAGAACGCCGGGGATTTCTCGATATCGAATTCATGATAATTCTGAAACACCTGTAGAAACGCATTCCGTGCAATTAATGCACAGCACGCGGGTCACGCGATAAGAAATCCTGCTTGTGGTATTTGAACCGGTCGAAACAATTTCTCTATTTATATTGTTTTTGGAACATTTAGCAGTATTAATATGTCAGTTTATGATGAATAAATAAATATGTTATTATTACAACTTTGTTAATCCCATTTCGTAAATTGTCGAAATTGATCCCTCAAGTTTTTGCCGTCCAAATTATCCACGAGCTCAGGACGGTTTTCTACGTTACGTTACTTCTGCATCGTTCACTCGTGCGACACAAATTGACTTTCGTGTTATCCGAAACCTGGCTTTGTCAGGGAAATATAGAGACAGAAATAAACCCCGTGAGCGCCGATCAATGGTGAGCCTCGCCGAAGTTAACATAACTAAATTCCACGCTCGAATTCTATGTCACAAGCTCGGACAAAGTCCCTCTGGAAATTATACATATATTAAGTAAATCTAATAAACTGCGCAATTTAAGCGTCAATGTTACAAACGGTAAACAGAAACGCCGAAAACGTCGGTATGACAAATAAAATGTGTCCTCGAGATACGCGAATCATACTTTGCCCTTTATATCGAATTTTTCTCCGCCGCAAACGTGACTATCTCGTTTGTTGACGCGACCGGCGGCTGTTTTGGAGTATCGGTGTCTGGATTTTCGCGAGAAGGTGGTACCTGACGCGCGCGCGAGGGAAGGACTCGCCGGCAGACGTAAATGAAGACCACGACAGTGTACACAACTGCGTTCCCCGAAACGCACCGGGTAAAAACCGGCACCGAATGTCGGATGCGCTCCTCTCGCTCTCGTGTTTACTTAGCCGCTCCGATACTCGCGTGATACCCGGCCGGTTTCTCTCTCCTTTTCTTTTCTGCTCCGCTCTTTCCTCTTTTTTTTTTTCGTTCCTTTACGACTGTGGGGACGCGCGCGCGCAAAGAAGACCCAAAGTATATGAATTCGATGACGCCGCGAAATTAATTCGATATTGCTTCATCGGAATCGACGCAAACATTATAATAGTAAATAAGTCGAATGTGAGCCTCCCCGTCAAATGTATATGTATTTAATATAATTTTAATTAAAATGAAGATTTGTATTTTCAAATTAATTTTAACATTATCTTCCGCGTTTTCAACTCGAGTGGCAAAAAAGGCTCCAGCGAAATATTTTTCCGCGCGTTGGAATGACGTAAATAGAAATCACACTGTAATCGGCATATTATTGCTCATACGGTACAATTGCATTTCAACTGCTGATCGATTAAGCTGATCGATTTCCGCGAACTCGATTGAATAATAAAAAAAAAAGTCCTTGCAGATGTAAGTCCGTCTTGAATCGAATCGCTAATGACTATCCCCTTCAGATTTATTCCTCCAAGTTCTCAACATTCTTCGTTTCTGGTATATTTTCTACAGGTTGACACCTGTGTTCATCGAAACGGGTTGTCCTCGCTACCTAATATTGGCTGTGCATTTAATTTCTAGACGAGACATACGCCTTTGCACACTCATCCTACGAGTCATGGCGCGCCATGCACGCCTACACGCGTGCGCATGCACGCGCGCATAGTGAACCTGCACGTCGCGTTAGATCAGCGATTCTCAACTAGTCCCCCCCCCCCTCCACCGGTCGCGTCGTCGCGTCTCGCAACCCTGTCTATCATTCTGGGTGAGCGATGGTAAAAAGTCGTCGTATAGCAACAAGACGGCTGAAGGAAACGTTATGTAACACTATAACGGCGGATAAGCTAAAATTCGACGCCGCGATATTATAATTACTTCGTATCGAGTAACTGACGGAATCTACTATCAACACTCTACTAAATTCGATAATAACCGCGACCGGGGGAGCTTGGAAGTTTAGGAGCTTGCGCATTCCGATTTGTTGTTGTAAACACATCGCGAGATACCGATAATCCCGCCAATCCTGCGCGACGATATGGGAGCGCGCAGCGCGGCTGCATTCCCGCGAGCGCGAACGCGGGGCGCTCTCATGGCCACGCGTTGCGTAATCAGCGCGACGGAGTGGTCACGCCGCGCGCGAGGTACAAAACGAACAACGACAAACAAGCGGGCGTACACGCATTCGCTCTGGCGCGCCGCGTGAATACCGCTGCGCGTTTCGGAGCCCGGACTCCGCCTCGGCCGATTTCGGTCGCGCTCGGCTGTCCCCGGCGCGAAACAGTCCGCCTCTCTCTCTCTCTCGCTCACTCGTTCTCTATCTTGCGCCTGCGTTCTTCTTCCGCGTACTTCGCGAGGATACCGCGCGTTTCCGCAAAAACGGGCCGGCGGCTGACTTCAGGCCGTTCGTGGTGAGAAATCACGTTCCGCGCGTCCCCTTTTCATTTTCTCCTTTTTTACTCGTTTTAATTCTACATTATAGATTGTTTTCAAATAAGATATGTATGCCACACAGTATATATCTATTTCACTCCCATAAATTCATATTTCTTACTAAATCTTACAAATTAGGAGTTGGAAAAGTAATGCGGCGCATCACTTTCCACCTCTCCCCCGCCCCGCCCTTGGCCCCAATGCACCAACGCTTAATAAACGACTTAATAAACGCATCTTCTATATTTCTTTTCCTTTTTTCTCGCTCGCTCCCTTTCTAGCAAGTCTTTATTTCTCTCCACTTAATCCTTTCCTTTTTTTCATCTCGGCTGCTCTTGCCGCTCGCAAGAAGGCGAGAGATACGGATCGATTAGAGGAACATTCCGCTGAGTCAGCTGCTCAAGGATGTACGTGTCCGGTCGGCGAAATCACTCGTGCCGGGATTCCGTCACGGTGCAACACGCGCCTCTTATTTCTCTTTTCGCCCTCTCTCCCGCCTACCCTCGACCCGTCCCACCCGTCTCCACCCCTCCTGGCCTTTCCACCGCGCACGCGCGAATGCGGGAAGGAAGACCAGCGCGAATATTACCGCGATTGCGACATCCGCGGCGATTCCTCGAGTCCGCGATTTACGTGACTCGCAGCCGCGATCTTGTCGCCTTCGCGCTACTTCGCTAGACGCGAAAGGGGTACGGGGGAGGGGCGGGAGGATAAGGAGCAAGTAGGAGAAGTAGAAGCGGACGCGCGGCGAGAGGGAGGGGAGGAGGAGGACAGAGAAAATCGCGCGGCCGAGGACGCGCATCCGGAGGTGACGCGCGCTCATCCTACAAATAGGGGGTTGGCTGCATCGATTGGCCGAATTTCGGTCGGCAGGATCGAGGTCGAAATCGACAAAAAAAGAGGAAAGATGGGTCGAACGCGGATACGGAAATATATATCCCCGGCGAAAATTGAAAAGCAAAGTTTCCCGTCGCACTCGTACACCCCAACACATCGCCGTTCGTTATTGCGCGACGCCACGAGATATCTTTCTATCGCAATTTAAAATATAAAATTGACGCGCAAGATTGAATTCCACTTCGCGATATCGCGGGAGGGCTGGCTCGTTCCCAGCTTCTGGCGCGAAGTCTTTCGGATATCTTCCACATCGTGCGACTATAATAATCAGGGCAAGGAAAATACAAGGCCGTAAGTGGCGCGATTACATCGTTAATTAGCAATTACGCGATAGCACACGACTGCCGCAGCGACTTTTTCGTCGACTCGATCTATTTCTTTAGCCAAATCGCCAAATAATTCTTCTAATTAAATATGCCTCTGTCTCTGTCTTATTATAATATTATTATGTATTTGTATTGTCATTGTTTCATTAATTATATTTCAATTAATTACGAAGATACTTGACGCGCTCGGTTCTTCTTTCCTTCCCGTGGGACTGCGATAATAATAATTCACGGAGGACGAATGCACTCGGATATCTGTTCCCTGTCACACCTCCACCCACTGGGGGAGTGCCAGGATGCGCTTGAAACGACAGACCAACACATTCTTTGACGCACACGTCTGCATGCGTCATGAATACACGCATACGAAGTGTCCGCGCAAATTCTCGCAACAGCTGCATATAGTCGAAAATGTTGGAAAAACATTCTATAAAAGCGGCAAATAATATCGGAAGCTTTCATCGGGCTCAATTATTCCTTGCCATACGATCTCAATCGAATAACAGCTGCGAGCATTATTTGCAAAGGCAATTAATGTTGAAAAGCCATTGAGGGAACATTCGTTATCTTGGCTAGTGGGAATATGGGCGCGTGATGAGGTTTACGGCGACAAAGTGTCGCTTCGGATACACAGTCGTGCGGGCGGACGGGCGGGGTTTCCCGGTACACCCTGTATATCTGGCGCGTGAACCAGTGTGTGAATGTGTGTGTGTCTTTATGTGTATGTTTGTGTGTGTGTATGTTTGTGTGTGTGTGTGTGTGTGTGTGTGTGTGTGTGTGTGTGTGTGTGTGTGTGTGTGTGTGTGGAAGCGCCGTCAGTCAGCGCAGGTACTGCTCATTCCGTTAGCCGCGGCGTGCCACCAGGTACGGCGGAGTTAACGGAGAATTTTGCGACGCGCGGGGGGGAGCCGCGGGCCCTGCCGGCCGCCGCGCCGAGCACACAGCCGTGTCCCACATTTTCGAAGCTTCGCGAAGGAGAAGCGACGCGCGATACTCCCGATTCGCACGCTCGCGCACGCCCGGGATTAAACCTGAAGTTAGTCTAGTTAGGACGATCTGGCAATTATCATCGTCATTCGATTACGCACACGGACGCGCTTTTACGAGGTATCGTCCATTGTTACCTCGTCCGTCTCCGTTCGTATAAATATCGAACGAAAAAGATTTGATCCCCGCCGACACAGCGCCGCATTTAAGAATCCCTCGCCGTGGCGACCCCTCATGCGCGCTCGCTGCCGGGCGGCCATCTTTGTGGCTCCGCATCCCGCTCTCCCCTCGAGCCTCCGGCAAGTCCTACATCTCCCAGCCCTCTCCGATGTCCCTCTCGCTCTCTCGCCACCCTCCCGGCGACGGCGATGACGACGCTCGACCTCGCCGCGCGCATTGGCGCCCATCCCGCAAAAATTTTTTCAGCGTCGCAAAAATTTCACGAGCCTGTACGAACGTGCTGCAGCGATTTCCTACATTCCTACGCGCGCGTTTATTTCTTGACTCATTATTCATGTTAATCATGTAACTTATATTATAAAGTAATTTAAAATTTAAGACTGTTTAAATCGAATTTATGGAAGCCTCGATAACCGCAAACGTACAATAATGTTCAAGGATGACATGGGATTAATTGAAGCGATCGTGGGGAAAAACGAAGGAGTTTTACGGCTTTTCCTCACACCGTTTCGCGACGTCGTCGTGCGTGACGCTCGACCTCAATGGACGTGCGCGCGCGCGTCAAGGGGAGAGAAAAAAAGGATCGTAAGAAACGCGGGCGATCCGCGAAAGGATGTCGCGGTTCCGGTGACTGAATGTTGCACGAGGACGGGACACCGACGGCCGAACAAAAAATAAAAGAGCTCGGGGATGTGACGAGGGGGCTTCGAGATACAAAAAAACAAGGGGCAGTCGAGTTGGGGTGGGCAACGGTGCATGGATCGAATCGCTCTATGGGAACGAAAAATTGCGTAGGAAATCGGTGGAACGCAACGTCGAGACCTTTGATTTTACACGGAGACAATTCGATGTGACACTGCCGAATTAGTCATTAAGTCCATAAAGCCAACGATCCGTAAACCGTGTCCTGAGAATGTTTTCTAGCCATTCTGAGAACCTGCACCCTGAGAATAATACAGAAACATTCTGCAAATATTCTATAACAACATCTTCTAAAAATAATCTCTGAGAATATTTTCGAAGTATACTTTCATTCATACGAGAGAGCATAAAAATGTTTTAAAAATATTAGAGAGTATCTTTTAAAAGTTTGGCGCTTTTCTACGAAATCCTCAAAAGGTTTCGAAACATATAAAATATTATATATACGTATATCTGACTAATATTCTTCTAAGTGAGGAAATAAGAATATCCTATGAATATTCTGAGAAAATTCTCTGACGAGTATATCCTGCGACATGTCTTTCTCGGAACAAGATTAGAACCCGAGAATTCTATATATTTGCAGACCGTCGGTTAGGGATCGGCAGTACCCTTATTTTCGCATCTTTCTTTCCGTTTCGGTTTCCAACAAAAACCTCTGAAAAGCTGCCATCGATTGTATTTCATCCTGGTTTGAAAACGTCAAAATTTTACTTTCTATCGGGGTTGCTCACAATCAGTAATATTCCCTCTCTTCTCTCCCCCCAGTTTGCCGACTACCTGAATTCGACCCTGCACAGCAGGCACAAATAACATGCAGCAGGTGTAACTA
Organism: Tetramorium bicarinatum; assembly: GCA_928718305.1. Classification (NCBI taxonomy): domain Eukaryota; kingdom Metazoa; phylum Arthropoda; class Insecta; order Hymenoptera; family Formicidae; genus Tetramorium; species Tetramorium bicarinatum. Next base: position 3,856,722 of record OV788321.1, read on the forward strand.
GGGCGCGACATCCACTTTGAGTTTACAGTCGCACGACATAGTCACGGGAACAAGTGTACACGCAAGTGCAGCAGGGTTGCAAAGTCTCCTTTTTTTTTTCTTTTCTCACATGCGAATGCAAGGACAAAGGGAGCCGGTCCTCGCGAATAAATCCTTGTGCCCCTCCCCAACCTCGACCTTCAACCATCGCTGTTTGAGAGGGAACGAAAGAGGGGTCATTGTTGGATATTCGACACCCTTCTGAATATGACAATTACAGAATAATGTACCAGTACATACCCGGAGGGTCGCGACCAAGGAATGAAGCGACGTCATTCGAAAAATCGATCGACTAATTGAATCAAGGACTTAGAGAGAGAAGAAGGGGGACGAGACATGAGTCTAAATAGAGATTCAGAACAACTTCGTTAGAATGATCACGACTAGAAATTACATTATTTTATATATTTTAAAGTACATTAATATGTCAAAAAGGAAGCGTATAATTATTTTACAATTTTGAATGTTCCATATACTACTTTAGATATACTAATCATGTAAATTATAAATTAATTTAATATATATAAACAGGTAAACAATATAATAAATATATACGGTCAATTATAGTTATTTTTTTAATAATATATAGAAATAATAATATATAGAAATCAGACATACGTATTAAGAAATGAAAACAGCATGCCTCTACTTAGGAAATATAAAAATTAAATCAACTCTTAATTACACACAAAAAAAAATAAAAGACAATAGTCTGGGATATCTCTTCTTACGTCCATAATCGCGCTTGCGATGCACGAACGCACGCAATTTACCCTATCTTCGTGAAAATCAAAACTTCAACGAGTTGGCAAGAGTGCAAACCGTTGTCCGCGTCCTAACATTCTTGTAACGGATATATCCTGACGATCACGCGGTTGTAAATCGACACACGTAATAAACGAAAGGGGGATAAGGGAAGGGAAGTAGATATGCTACAGCAGTTGTCACCATTACATGGACAAATTTCGTAAAAACCGCTTCTACGCATTTACTTATGAAAACGAGAGAGCTAACCATGAAAAAATTTCACGACCATAATAAAACGCGGTCAGAATTAAATAGACGGCACTTTTGGTAAGACAAAATTACGTTCGAATTAAGAAAATCGTATATAAAATAACGTACAAACAACTCCTGCACATATTCGCGTGACGTACAAGGAATTAGTGTTGAAATAAAGCTTACCGGTAATTGATTCGATGATATGAATTTTGACACGGTCTAAGTACGACTGAATGTACATTAATTAACGAAAGGAAACGGGAACGGCGGAGAGATGCGTAATGCTATGATTTCAGTACACCGTGGAAGAACAGGAAAAAGGAAACCCCCATCGCTTTATAGTCGCGATACACGGAAACCCCTTTTCTCGGTTCAGGGAACACCCCCGGTTTTTTTTCCTCCACTCCAAACTCTGCATTATTCACGACGACGGTGTGGAGAAAATAATCAGATAATGCGGAAGATATGTACAAAAGGCCAAAAGTCGAGAAGTTGGGAAAAACTTTCCGTTCGAACAATCAAGAGGAACGAAACGTCAGATAGTAAAAAATTCATGGGGGGAGATTAGACCCCTGAGAAAATTCGGGATTCAAGGCATCGCGAGATTCCAGGAAACGCCAAGCAGATAAAACGAATTAACAGAGGAAGTTCGGAATTCTCGCGGCGAGTTGAAGATTGAAAAATCGGCGTATTCGATGCGGAACGTATATATTAACCCCATGCACTGTTTATCTACTCGTTCTCCCTTCGCCGACTACTACCATCATCATCATCATCATCATCATCGCCACCATAATTGGCGCCGCTTCAACCCCTCGCGGGTACCACGATAAAATCGTCACGCTACTCTTAATCAGCAGGGAGGGCGAGAGCCCGCAGGAAGTCGCATGTAAATTCTCATCGGAACGCACGTGGGTACGGTCGACGTGTCGACGCTTCGTTGCGTGCACGCACTTGTCGCCCGCGTGTATTGCAACACCCTTCAGCCTTCTCCTGCCCCAGTTGCCTGAGCCCCCCCCCCCCTCTATTTCAAGCCTTTTCAAATCTACTGCACTTTTTACGAACCGCATCTTCATCATTCGTACAAGAACTCGAAGTCGTAACACTCGAGTCCTTATAGTACGAATGATGAGGGTGCAATCGAAAGGATATCTCGTGACCTTTTTTTCCCCCAGTCTCTTTCGATAATCGAACAAGTGAGTGATATATGAAACGAAAGCGAATTGTTGTAAAAAATGTACGTTCGTAAAAAAATTCTCTGAGAAAATTCAATTTCAGTCAGCTTTTGAACACGATCCAAGGAAATAATTTAATAATTTTTTAAAATAGAATGTTAATATCGTTATGAGGTTATGAGATCGGAAGAAATACAACAGGTATTTTCCACATGTATTCACACGATTTCACGTGTAATTTCTGCAACGGAAGACTAATTGCAAACTCCCTTTCTTATCTTGAGTTAAAAAGATTTCAGATATCCCGGACATCCGTAATTGAAAAAAATTGTAAAGGAAATAATGTTTACGTAACTATATATAGGGTGTCATTATCGGCGCTTCTCCCATAAAGAGGCGTGGCGATAGAGCTTCTTGACACCTCGTGTGTGGAATAAACACTCGAAATCTCGTGTGAAGGCCCTTGGTACCGAGTTGCGAAACGCGGAGCCAAGTCCAATCCGAGGCTCGAGTGCGCCTATATCTTCAAGATAACACGAATCCCCCGTTAACTGTATCGAGATAACTCGGATAGAACGACGAGCGCCCCAAGGCGAAATGCCTGTTTATCACCGTGAAACTTTGGTTATAAGTCTCGGAGCACAATTAGGAACACTATGTGCGCGCGTGTTTATCAAAAAGAGATAAAGATAGCTTTCCTTTCAAAATAAATCTCGAGATAACATTTCTTACAGTTTACCCCGAAGAACAGTCTTGCTCCTGACTCACACATTTTTTTATCTCTCCCCTCGCACATCGTCCTCCCGCGTGTCACGGACGTAACGACGTAATTCTCTCATTCGCTCGAAAAATACACCGGGGAAAATCCGGAGACACGGCACTGCGCGTTTACACGCACGCACGCACGCACTCAGGCATACAAAGTACAAAAACTCACCCACACACCGGCAGCACCCCGACGTGACTCACGAACACGTCGCGCATCCACAGGCAGGGGCGCGTGCGGAGGGACGCAGCACACAGGTTGCACAATTCTCGTTATCACACCACAAAGTTGCGTCGGATCTTACTTAATTACCGGCGCGACGCAGCATCAACGTCCGCACGCTCCGCTCCCCTCAACCCCGTGCCCGAAGGAGAGGAGCATAGAGCGCGAAGGAGACACGTGCTTCGAGACCTGATTCACGTCGCGGTCGCCCGGGGCTCACCTGTTACCGCGACAACGTTGGGCTTGTTAGGACGCGTACGGGGGAACGAGGGGAATCATGAGCGAGGCTCGCCGTCGTCGAGCGCGGTGGTCGCGAGGATGGAAAACTCGGAGTGATACGAAGTATACGCACGCACGCACGCGGCTTCAATGAGCGCGACTGACGACTGCGAGCGAGGGGGAGGATGCCCGGCGGACGGACGGACGGACGCGGCCGAAAACGGCCGAGCTCCACCGAACGGGCTCAAGTCGGCCTCGACACCCCGGGGCGTATCGGCGCCTATGGGCAGCGCCGTAGCCGACCGCGCGACACGTCGAGGGAGCGGCGGCGGGCGAGGGGAGGATAATGGGGAGGTAGGGTAGAGAGGCACGTCAGGGGAGAGAGAGGGGAAGGAAGAAGAGAGGGGAGAGGGATTTACGCAACCCTCTCCCGAGCGAAAAATCCACGTCGAGAAGCACGCCGCCCGTCGATGCGCCGATAAGCCACGTAGTACCCTCGGCCCGCGCGCTCCGTCTCTCTCTACCTTAAGGGTGGCAGGGAGGGAGGGAGGAAGCGAAAGAGAGAGAGGGAGCGCGAGCGAGCGAGTTCTTTCCATGTCGCGGTTTCGCTTCGTGGAAAAGAAACTACCTCGAAACTAACCTCTTCCGTTCTGCCCCGCCGACTCGCCGCCGTTAACCCTTCCGACGCAGCCACGTAGGAGCGCGCGCGGCGTACACACATGCACACGTAAACACACACAGACACGCGCGCGAGCGCAGCTGTACACCCGCGGCGACTCGCGGGGCTGAGCACCGCGCACAAACGGCACCCAGGCGAGGTGAAAGAAAATGAAAAACCGAGATGGGTACAAGGGTCAAATGCAGGAACGCGGAGGGAGGGTGCAAGGAGGGAGAATGGAATGAAAGCCGAGTGAGTGAGATAGAAAAGAGTAACGGGGGAGGGGAGGGAGGGGCAAAGAGGTGTATACGTGTCGCGCGAGGGAGGAAATGAGAGAAAGATCGTCTGGTCGTGTTGGCGCGATCGATTCGCGAGGGTGGCTCGCGATGGCAACGACCCTGCCGCGGTCCTATCTCGTTTCGCGAGCGCCGCCGTCGCCGTCGAGCGACTCGCATATTTCTCGAAGCTTATCGACACCGCCCGGTCCTGAGCAACGACGTCGGAGCGCGCGGGCACACCTCGGAGTCCCTTCCTCTCCTCGTCATCGTTGTCAAGCGACGACAGAGCGAGAAGGGCTAGACGGAAGAAATAAACGCGACAACACGCACACGACGACACGAGGAGAGGGACGACGACAACGAGGAGGCGCTCGTGAAAAATTGGATGTATGTACCGTGATGATGGTTGGACGCTGGCGTTGTGACGACGCGCGTGATCACTCGCACTTACCTTGGCATCCTCGCTGTTGGAACGAGGATGACGACAACCAACGAGGGGGTGAGAAAAGAGGAGCGAAGATCCGTTTCCGTGGCGCGCGCGTAAGGACGTGCAACTTGGCCCGTGCGCAGCACTAGGACGCCATGTCAGCAAGTCGAGGCGCGGACGGACTCTCTCGGGGCAGATACGTACGCGCGCGGCCGAGCGTACGTATATACACGTACACGCCACTAGTCACGCACACTCGCGTCGGACGCCGTGCGCGAGAGCGAGACGGAAGGCGCACGCACACCACGCCGCTGACCAACCCGCGCCAGCCGTTCGTCGGGGAATTTCTGCTGCGCCACCGAACGGCCGTCACGGAACCTCGCCTACGCCCGCCTAGCCAGCCACGGACGTCTCTTCCACTCGCAGTACCCTTCACCGTCGTCGGTGCTGCAGCGCACCGCGACGCAGGCAGCAGCAGCGGCGAGCGCGCGACACACACCCGCCCGAACGAACGAGCGAATGTACGTTCGCCTTCCTTGCTCGTATTGCTTACTTGCTCGCTCACTCTCTCGCTCGCTTGCGCGCCCTCGTTCAACCGAACGAACCACCGTGCCGACGACGGCCGAGCCGAGTCGAGCCGAACCGAGTCCAACTCCGAAGTCGAGGAGTCGAGCGTGCGTGCGCGCGCGCGCGCGAGCGTATACGCTTCGCAACCTCCCGCAAGAGCGTACAAACTTGTACCCACCACCGCCGCCACCTAGAGACGCGACGCGACGCGACGCAACGCGACGAAACGAAACGAGCCGCAGAGCTCCCCCACTACACCCTCTCGCGCTCTCTACCCTGACGGAGCGGAGCCTCTCGCTCGCTCCCCCACCCCCGCACCCTACGCAGCGCGCTCCCCGCGCACCCCCGACTCGCTCACGCCGTCCTCCTCGCTACCACTCGTCCCGTCTCCGTTTCTCGCGCGCGACGACGCGCCTCTCTCCGTCGCGAACGTGAAACTCCCCCCCTATCCCTCGCTTCACCCTCTCCATGTGTTGCTTCTTCCTCGCGTTAGCCCCCGCGAGGAACGGACGGCCGCCTCTCTCGTTTCCTCTCGCATTCTTATTGCACGTCGTCCTCGTTCGACGCCCGCCAGACTCGTCGACTCGGCCTCTCGCTCCTGTCCGTTCTACTTTGGCCCTCACCCTCGATCACCCTCGAAAAAGGGCACTTGCTTTCGCCCCTTTGTTCTCACGTTCTCAGATCCGGAGAGACGGCCGCTCGCCTCGCCCGCCCCCATCGACGCCCTTGTATCACGCTTCTTTTTTTCATACGCACCCTCTTCCCTTCGTCCCGCCCTCCCCCTCACCGACCCGACGCTTCTCAAGTTGACGCTGCGCGCATAATTCCGATGACTCTCGTCGGAGAGATTGTTTAAAAAGGGTAGATAAACCGGTAGACGAATATTAACCGTCACAACTCGAGCAGGGCGGCTTCCCAAATTTTCCAGACTACCCTTCGACCTTGAAGTTCGACTGCCGCGTCAAAATATCGCCGGGTCGACTCGATTACCGAGAAACTTCATCCGCCGTCGCGAAAGTGCTGACCATTTCGGGTGGGTATGGGGCGAGGGTCAAGGCGCAGGACGAGAGAAACCAAGACCAAAGTCCTTTCCTGCGAGACGAGAGAGGGGTGGGGATGGACCGGCCTCGAACGTCGTTTCAGGGATGCACGTGGAGAGAGGGATGAGAGAAGGTGACTCTCCCGCCATCTCCTCCCCCAGCCGCAGGACAGGAAATTCGCGAGCGCAGAACGCGGACGAGGGGAGGATGGGAGAGAGAAGGGAAGGTGTGCGGTGGTGTCGTCGCGGGTTAGTAGCGTGAGCGCCGATTCGCGCGCCTGCGCACTTTTTTCCGCCAGGCAGCGGCGGCGGCGGCGGCGAACCGCGTTCATCTCTCTTTCTCTCTCTACCTCTTTCTCTCTCTTGCTTCGTCGCTACCGCCGCCGCCGCCACGAGGTCGCCTCGCAACGGAACTCAAGTTGCGCGCCAACCTACCCGACCACTGTTGCGTGTCCAGCAGCAAGTCTCTACCAGTTGAAGTTGCTCACCGGTGATGTTTCGCTCCAGAGCACTGTCCCTCTTCACCCGTTCGAATCTCACCGAGTCGATCGTCACAGACACAGCAGAGTAAACCCTGAGTAGTCACCGCGTCGGCGAAATTGCTACGCTGGCAACAAGACCGCGGCACGCTCACCCCGACACGCGTGCCTCGCGTCGCAAATGCGCTGTCGCTGCCGCGACTTCGTATCGCCCGCACTCCGCGGCTGTATATCTCTCTCTCTCTCTCCTGGCCTCCCCCTTGTCTCCCTCGTTCCGCCCCTCTATCCCTCGACAGTCGCGTTTAACGGGACGCCCGCACCGTTTCGCGCGGTGCAGACGAATGCAAAGGGGAGATCTGTATGCAATGTATTTATATATTTGTATTATCGTAGCATGCTCGAGGGTTGCTCTCTCTCTTTTTTTTCTCAAGTGCGTGCAAACGCGCGGGACGCGGCATAATGGCAGGAATCCTCGCGAGATCTTTTCGGTCGACTGATAAAAAGGCACCGAGACGACCGCCTTGTCGCGATGGACGTGAGAGTGGCGTATAGTCGGACAAAAAAAAAAGTGCTTGGAAGGGGAAGCTGCGCAGAGAGACTCTCAGGGCAGCGGCGGTGGTGGAGGGGGTTGAGGATGACGATGGTAATATCGAGGGGTAGAGGGGAGGTTCGAGGGTAAACGAGCGTGTAGACGGCGTGGGTCGGGGTGAAGGGGAGTCATCACCATCTCTGACGCTGCCGCCGCCGCTGTCGTTTGACTCTTGCGACTACTGTTGCTGATCGCCTAGTGTCCTTGGCTCCGCTCTAGCGAGAGTCTAGCTAGTTCTAGCTCGGAGCGTGCGCGCTCATTCGCCCGTTCCTCGAGAAACTCGGCTGACTCTCCTACCAACTCTTTCGTTGCGCCCACGGCCAGGGCTGTATCGCTCGGGGCTGCTTTGCCTTTTTCCCCCTTCTCTCCGTCTTATCCCTTCCCAATAATCCGCTTTCTCCTTCTCACTCTCTTTCTCGCTCTCCCTCCGTCTAATGCTTCCTCTGTCGCAAGAAAGCTTTGCCGACGTTGCACAAAACTTGGCCATTATGATTATTTTTCCTAATGGGGTTAACATTTCGACATGTTTCGATTTTTAATTTAGTTTCCCCATTTCCTCTGTACAAAATATACATTTTTCTTTTTTTTTTTTTTTTTGCAAACGTGTACGTAGGTACTTGTAATAAAGAATAATTTTAATGACGAAAGTATGTAACATGTATAGTTTGGCAACAACCCTATCGGCGATCTTCGGTGCCCAGTGCTTCGCGCGCCCGTCTAGAACGGGAATCCTAGCCCTAGCGCGTCTAGGAAACTTAGAAACCTCAGCGAGAGTATAAGGAACACTTAGAGTAGGCGCGCAAGACGAAGGGAGGGAAGGGAAGTGACAGCAATGGCGTCATTGCTTGCGCGCGCGGAGAGGAAGGCGGGAGAGAGGGCTGTCTTCGCGTTACCGCGGGGTGGTGGGCCGCCGCGGCACGGCGGGGGAACGGAGGGATCCAAGGAGTACTACACGTGTCGCTGCTGCGCGGGGTGTTGACCCCAAATAGCTTTTTTAACGTGACGTAACCGCGAAAGGGTTGAGAAACGGCCGTGGCGATTGCCGACGCGACTTCGCCTCGAACTCGGAAGAAAGAGAGAGAGAGAGGGAGAAAAGGAGAGGAGAGAGAGAGAGAGAGAGAGAGAGAGAGAGGGAAAGAGCCAAGCCTTCTCTCGCGTCTTGCCCAGGCCTTGTCTCGCCTTGTCTTGCCCAGCTCCTTGCCTTCCAGCGTGGCTCCCCGTTATATGCACGGAATGATCCTTTCGTATACTTCGAAACGCGCCTCCGCGTTTCTGACTGGCGTGTGAAAAAACACGATCGGTTTATTCTGGAGGATAGATCAGTTATTTCCCTCAATTCGCGAGAAACACGCAAAATGTTTTATGCCTCTCTCTCTCTCTCTCTCTCTCTCTCTCTCTCTCTCTCTCTCTTTCTTTCTCGCTCTCTCTCTTTCTCTCTTAATTTCCTTCATATATCGGATTCGCTCAGAGTATCGGAAATTTTATCCGAAGGTTATCTCGTTCCTTTTAAAACAACTCTTCATAACGATTTAAAGTGACTTTTGTTGAAGTAGCATGAAAACGATTGCGATAGTATCTAGCGACAATTTTCTACGTCACATGTATATGTGCACGAAGACACAGGCAAAAGTATGAAATATTATTTACTTCGAAAAACAAAATAAATAACGAATTTTTTGTCGGGATAATACAAAAATCGCAAGAAAAATATTTCTTTCTAAAGTAATAGACGTGATGGTGAATGTCGATATATATTACAATTAATATTTTCACAAGCCCTCCAACAGTGTTACATTTATCTGGAAACGACCTGCGTAGTTCACGGGTCTGCAAATTTACATTTGTTATTCTCAAATCGGGATTAGGCTCGCAGGTCAAGGTGGGGCACCGGCGATCGGATTGTCGAGGGTGGCGCACCTCGTGACAAACGATTGCAACAGTGTTTGCATACATTTCCGGAAAACTAACGAGCCGTAGCGACGTACGAAAGAGCGAATGTGAAATGAAAGAGAGAGAGAGAGAGAGAGGGGGGGGGGAAGGGAGAGAAAGGATGAGCTGCGTTCTCATGAAAAATCTAAATATGTAAATATATCAAAATCAAAATGTAGGACACATACATTAAAAATACGATTTTGTTTTATTAACTAAAGATTTGTTTGGATACGTTCAAACAAGAGATTTAGTTAATTCAATCAAATTTTATTTTATTCAACAAAATAGATACACAATAAGAGCCTCATTTTGTTAAAATGTAGTTCAATCAACTAAATCTCTTATTTAGATACGTTCAAACAAATCTTTAGTTCATATTATATAACAAAATTTTATTTTCTGTGTAGAATATGCAGAATGCAGGGAATAAAAAGATATATCGAATAAAAACAGAGTGTTCTCTCGTTACACTAAATTCTTATTTTGAAATAAGAAACGAACGTCTAAATTTTGATGAGAACCTGACTGATCTTGTGAAAACGATATCAATCATCTGTAACGGAGAGGTAAGGTGAGGTAGAAGCTGATAGGAGAGAATACGAGGCTAGTAGGGGGAACGGGTTAGTGTTAATGCTAAATGTTAATGCGTCGCGCAACCGCGTGCCGCCGGCGACGAGCTAACGGGTGGCGTCCTATATATCGAATGTCTTCTCTCCGTCTTCAATGGTCCTAATTAGTGTACACATAAGGTTCGTGTGTTACGACACGCCGCCAGTGCCGTTCGCTCCAACTGGGAACCATATGCGCCCGGGGGGGTTAAGTATCGTCTTAACCTCTTTACTGTGCCGTGTTTAAATTCTCAGATCGACCAGCGATCCAATGACGATCTGCCGACGACACGAAGCGTCAACGACACCGATTATGTGCGGGGCAATTAAACATGGGGCGAGGGGGCTCTACACATCGGTAATCGTACGCGACGTTCGCAGCTCCTACAGTTAATCGATACTCGATCAAAGTCACCCTAAATAATCAATCTCGACGTTATACGTGTTCTTCGGAATCGTATTTAATCGAGATCTCCCTCTCATCCAGATTTCTACGATTCGAAAGATCCGTCAAACGCTTCTGCAGTTTCGAGTAACGGCGATCGAAAAAATTCCGATTTACGGAATTCCTCAATTACTTCCACGAATAATGCCAACACTCGCACGAAACAAAAACTCCTCTCGACGAATGCATTCGGCTTGGATGAATCATCAAAGGATTGTCAAGAGCGGACCGTGTAAATTCGCCTTAACGCCGCGCCACATATACAGACACGCGGCTATCTTATCAAGCACGGCTACACCCCGAGGAGGCGTGAACGATATTTTTTTTTCTTTCGACCGACTGGTAGCACTTTCGACCGGTGCCAGCACAGCGACGGCCCTTCTAAGGTCAACGTAGGGTTTTGAGGTCGCGGCGAATAGAAAGGACGAGAGATACCAGTTCCCGCCGCGTTTCCTGACGTTCCGACGATTCGAAGGCAATGCGCGCGCGTTGCCTCGTACGCCAGATATCCTTATCCGTATCGTCGTGACCGCAAAGGATATTCCGAGAAACCGCGGCTGCAGAAGGAAATGGCACGTCTGCTCTCTCCTTTCATTTCGCTTCGCTCCTGCGGATCACGCAATCGTCACTTGACGCGATCGTCACGGATGACTCATTCCGAATAAAAAAAAAGAAACAATCGCGAAGAGATTCACAGTAGTATAAAAAAAACTAAATATTTATTTCTCTTGTTTCTATAATTGAACAATAAGAATAAGAAAAATAAGAACAAATAAGAAATTGATAACGATATTGTTATGTGTTTGCTTCTTCTTCAAAAAATATAATTATATTCCTATTATTGTGATCTGTCGCCACCCTAACTACGAACTTACGAATGAAAATCTCCAATTGGTTCCATACACGTGCGTGATCGGCGCGGGGAAGAGAGATTAGTCGGTGCTGCTGGAAATTCTCTCTCTCTTTCTTTCTCTCTCGGGAAAGCCTCTCGTGGAAGATCCCGACTTATGGCTCTTCCATAAAAAGCGAGCAAGCGCCGCATCGAGGAAGAGAGAGAGAGCGCGCGCGCGCGAGAGAGAGAGAGAGAGAGAGAGAGAGAGAGAGAGAGAGAGAAAGAGAAAGAGAGAACACGCGCGCGGAGGCGAGTAACGGCGTGCATACCTCGCGTCGCGAGTATACGCGCGATAGCGAGGAAGGGGATGACTCCGAAGGGACATTGCTCCCTGGCCTGGCCTGCCCTGCTCTGCTCTGCTCTGCTCTGCTCCGCTCCGCTCCGCTCCGCTCTGCACACCGCGTTCCGTGTCCAGCTCAGGATCCACGCCCGTTCATTCTCCCCCTGCTCGCTCGTCGTCCTGCGCTCTCACGCGCCTTCTTCGAGCGTAACACCGGCGAGTCCTTCCGGCGAGAACGCGAAAGGACGTCGGCGAACCGCCCCGCGCGCCTCTCTTTCTCTTTCTTGCCCTCCTCGCGTAACATGGTGTCGACGTATCGGGGATTCTGTACGTCGATGTGATTGAACTGAGATAATACCGAGCTCCCCCGCTGGAATATCCTTGATTTGAATCAGAATGATACTTCTTCCCTGCTGTATTATTAACATTAAAATTATTCCCATTCGTTTCGGGACACACGGTGCCGCTTCTATAGCATTCTTCTCCAAATTCATCAAAGCCAAAGACTGACTGACAATGTAAGTTTCTGAAACGCTCTGTACCCGCGCGCTTCGTTATTCTATTCTCGCTATTTGTACTTCATCACCCTCTTCTCCCGTGTACCGCCCCCTTCTGCGAGAGAGCCTACATTCCGGCGCGCGCTATCAACCCGCCGAGAGAGGCCGCAGGATATTCGAAATTAACTCGCGGCCGAAAATAAACAGTTACGAAGAAGAGCCGAGTCGCCGCCGCTGCCGCCGCCACCCCAACAGGTGGTTACACCGTATTCCCTAGCCCGAAGATAAAACTTTCCAACCCTCCATTCCCTCTCTCCCCTTCCTAACCTCTTTATATCACCCGGACTTGCTATCCCCCTTGAGCTGTCTTTTAACTCTTTTCCCTGCCCCTTCCTTTGCCCTCGTTCTGTTTAGTGTACGTAACCGATCGTATCCTTATTTTTGATCTCTGAAGGATCAGTCGCACCCGACGGCGATTATGCGCTTTACAGAGTATTCTACAAGTCTCGTCTCTTTCTACTGATCCTATCTACTGGCATTTGAATTCTTCCGCACAACAAAAGTTCAACATTTTAAAGTCCCCTCTTATAAATTGGGGCAAAAGGCCAGTTGGATTATTGTCATCGTTACTAAGGAAGAAAGCACATTCTTGTGGGCTATTTCAAGAATAGTCTGAAATTTTTAACAATGTCAATTTTAGAAATCTCAAAGAAGCTGTAATCTCCGATGAACTTATAATATTTCCAATATGTGTAAAATGTTGCCTCAATTGTTTTCTTTTCTGCACACTTTGAATCATGTTGAAATCTAGTATAAGCAGCGTATGTCAACTCTCTCAACTAATTAACAACTGATACGCTATTGATAGACGAAATAAATTTACATTTCCGTACTCTGCATGATACTGAGAATCTGGGGGAACGAAGAGGAGTCATCGAGCCGGGGTTAATCGTTAACTCAGACCACCGTGGCGGCTCTATCGGCTGACTCTAACCCCGGCTCTAACACAGCACAACCTGGGGGCGCCCTTATGTCCAGACGTCGGCGGCGGCGTCGGGGAGGCGAGCGCGAACGAACGCGATACCCCCACCACGGCACCCCTCTCGTCGAGGGGTCGTTGATCCCCCAAGGACAACGACCTTGCGTCTGCGGCAGCGGCAACCGTTCGAACGGTTCTGAGTTCCCGGATTCCTCGATTACCAATATCTTTCACTCTTCGCTTCCCTCATTCGCCTCCCTCCCTCCCCCCTCGGCCTCTCGCTCCACGCTCGTTTCCCTCTGGCTTCCCTCCCACCGTCTTTTCCGCCAACGTCTCCTTTCATTCTCCTTTCCATTTTCTCTTGCGTGGCGCGAGCCCCACGAGCGAGCGTATTTTTTTTCTCTATCGGAAACTATCAATGGATGACACCGTGCTGGCTGCGATCGGTGGAGAGGACACCACGTAGGCGGTATCTCTCAAGCGTTAACCCCGTCGTAGGCTCTATACATGGATATTCCCGGATTTCCGTTCAAATTTATTCTTAAGATATTCCTTCAGTTCTCAGGAATTATCAATTGTTACTGGATTTTATATAAAATTTATATGACTAATTCCTGAACGTTTCTGATCCCTTCAGAATTTACGTAATTTATCCAATTTCTGTATATGTTAAATTATTCATTTTCCCTCGCTTATCCGTTAAAAATGAAGTCTATTTAGAAGATTAATTGAATAAAAATTTTAATATTCAGCACCTACTTAATTTTCTACTTTTTTATTCTGTTGACATTTAAACTCCATACTTTTTTATGTTAAGCAAAAAACTCCATCTTCAGTTTTACGTAAGATAGTATCGAGTATTATACATCGGTGATTTCTTCTCAGCATCGCGCTTGCGACCAAGTGGCGGGCTTATGGATTTACGAGCGAGCGAGCGGCTTTCAAAATCGTAGGAGAGTATGAAAAATTCATGCACGTCGACATCGATATGCATGACTCGACCCCGACCCGCATAGCCTTCCCCCTCGCCACCCGTCACCTCCCTCTAACGCGATAGTCGTGTTATGACGCGCTCATAAATCCCTCGTAAGCTCACCGATGCCAAAGTGACGTGCAAAAAAACTTCCTTCCTCCGGTCGCCTCTTAAATTTCTACATTAAACGGGGAAACTCATGATTATTATATCGTTAAAATAGACATAAAGGTCAGATGAAAGATGAAAAGAAGGAGCTGTTTACATCGCGAGCTAAGTTATTATGTGACATTCCTCCTTTCCGAAAGGGTCTCCCCGAGCGAAGTCGCGAAGTTCGCTATCGTAAAGAGATTCCCCTTCTCCAAGCAACGAAGACTCCAGCGAAGATCGGCCGCTATACCTGACGTGATAAAACAACTCCTAGTTTCCTAAGTGGGTGGACGGGTGGGTGGTCAAGTGCGCACGCTACGGCACGTACACACACGTGCACCTCGTATGTATGCGCGTGTAAACCTAGTAGACGGGGCACGCGTGTTCGCATTACGCGCACATGTGCGCACACACGACATATCTTCACGTGTACCAGCGAGCGAGCGAGCGAGCGAGCGAGCGAACGAGCGAGCGAACGAGCGTTGGCGTGCGGGCGCGAGTCGGAGGGGAACGGGTGACGGGGGGAAGAGAGGCACACGGGTGACGTAATCCTGAAGGGAAGGAACAACATCGGCGTTGACCTACTAAAGAGCCGACTTTTTCTCGCACGCGCTCCTCCGAGCGCCCTGCCTTTTTGGTATTTCGAAAGGCCCAGCCGTAACCGCGTTGACTTTTCGACCGAGCCTCTCACGGACAGGAGTCTGATAATAAAGAGGAAAAAATACGCCGCTCGCGGCGGCAACACAATGTTGATTCTGTAGCTTCCAATTGTTCGTAAACGTATTAGCCTTAGATTGAAATTTTACTAGTCGGTCGGCTATTGTCGTTATCGCATTATCAATTTACCGTCAATATCGCTTTGTCAATAAATAAAAATGAGGAATCAGATAATTGACAGAAGGCTACCCTCACGTTACTCCACATCACATTACATCGCTGCCACGTTGAATCGGCTGTTTGGAAATAATTCAATGTTTCGACAACTAGAAGGCCGTATGTCTCTGATATAGTACCAGTCACGTAGTAATCCCTAAAAAAAGAACGTCGCCATTTTGGGTGAACAAACAGCCAGCCGCGCGACAAGTGCTTGTGGCGCTGAAATGCCGAAGTAGGTCCCGCAGGTTTCTCTTCATGGACCACCCTACCGTCACGCTGTGGTGACTTTTGACGCGTGAATACGCCCTTTGTTCATGTTCCCCTCTGCCTCCTCTCACAGTCCTCTCTCTTCTCCCCGCGCCGTCTCGCCCTTTCATCCCTCTGTCAGGTCGTCAGGTAGACAGGTAACTCAGTTCATTCCATCTTGATTCAAAGAGAGCGACCCTGCATGGGGATTACCAAATCATAGAATTATCTCGGCTAATCGAATCTATCGGGAATGTTCATTTACGCAAAACTGAATGGCGATATTTGTACAGTCAATATAATTACGAATATAAAATATAAAATTGTTATAATAATCAAGAAGAAAATCATAAATCATAAAAAACGCAAAAAAGTACCAGTGCTTGTTTATAAGTTTAAAGAATGTCAACTATCGTGGAATCATGGAATTTGATCGAAATTCACGAGAACTGATCAAAATTCAGTGATTGATACTGATATTTGATATTAATATAAGTTTAAAGAATATTATAAATAGATCTCAGTAATCTGGGTGAATTTTTTGTCCGAACTTATTTCGTGAAAACTTTGAAAAAGTTCCATTATGAAAGTCACAAAGTTTATCGTGCCGTGCCTGAAAGCTTTTTTCGCAAAAGGGACTGTGCGAAACTACCAGGTTCCTGTCAAATCACACCTGCGCGAATTTGCCGAAGGAGCACGCGCTCATTATTCGCTATCCGGTTCGCTATTCGGTCCATCGCAAAGCGAGCTCGCCCAGCTTCCCTCCCAGTTTCGGACCAGTCAGACGCCTCCCGCTGGCTACGGCCCAGTGTTCGGGGTGGTTGCAACAGGTTGCTGCAGCTGTGCTTCCATGGCGTTTCCCTTGATCTGCCGAATAATGTGCGGAACCCCGTAATTATGCGGATACTTTCTTCAAGCGGAGAAGGGAGAGAGAGAAGTCGAAGGTAATCGAATTCGACTTGGAAATGACTTCTAATCGGCACGTGTGTATTTCACGCATGTAAGACGCACATTCCGCTAGATATTTTTTTCTCGACAACGGCAGGCAATATTTTGCTTGCTAAGCATTTAATAATATTTATGTACAATTTGTATAAATATAAAAAATAATAAGTAAACATTTAATAAATTTAAAGTAAATGTTTGGGAAAATTCGAAGAATGTAGGATCCTTTTGTAAACAGAAGGCACGATAAGAGATATTGGGATTATTGTATGATAATACGGCGACACGAAGTCGCATATATATCTCTTCCCATTATCTCTTCACCCTCAACGTCTTTAAATAAAAATGATAGCTCCTTGATGCGCACACCGTGTTTAAATAACGCGTTTAAATCATCGTCTCTTGAATGCTAGACATACCGAGTTTAACGGTCTTTATAATCTGAGGAACTTAATCTGAGGGATCTAGACATGAAACATTTTAAATATCGAATGTCCACAAAAACCGGCAATCGTATTTTCGAATTTAATACGCGTATATACGCTACGATGCAACGAAAGAGATAATAGCTTGCGGGGAAAAGAACTCGCAGGAATACCGTGTATTTTCTTCTCTCTGCGGTTCTGCGTTCTCGAAGAAGTTTGAATACCGGAGATGATATCTCCGCAAGGTGCAACCCCATACTCGAAGTGCCTGTAAAACACCGAGAGGACGAGACGGGCACGCAGTGGACGCAGTCTGATGTAATGCGGTGTGGGAGCGCCGTAAGGGTCAACGTCCTTCTTCCCAACGATCATTGTTCCCGACAACCCCATCCGGATGGGGGCACAATCGCCCCCTCGAAAGTCAACTGATCTCTTCGTGGAGGAATCTTAATAAAGCTTGTCTACTGTGTACGATGATCCAAATCCGAATAATAGAAGAAAGAGTGAACGTCAAATAGAACTAAACGAAGAATAATGATTAAAATGAAAGAAGATTGTTTGATGTAATCACAATGGTAGGAAAGGACAGCTAATGGGAGCATGAACGCAATTGCTGGCGTGTAATTAGTTATCAGCAATTGCTCTTGGACTTTTAGAGCTTCTCTAACCGCGAAGAATATTAAATTGATCAACGATAGATAAACTGTGATAAGGATAAATAGGTAAAAATATATAATTCGATTTATAAGAGGTTTATACAGTTAAGGAGTTGTGAAAGAGTTAGAAAGTTTCGAAAAGCATAGTGCTGCGAACTAGGGACTAGATAGCCAATAAAAAAAGAAAATTATGATCTTTCACTTGTGTAGGGTGTGATACCCTGAGGAGGAGTGCGCAGCATTACGCGAGATATCATAGAATTTCGTCGAACCCCATTTCACGCACCAAGGATCGAAGACGAACTGAGCTCTCTCGGGTGATACCGTTAAACTGACTTCCGTCTGCCCACCTACCTACCTACCTACCTACCTACTTTCGTCCTCGTATATCGTTGAGAGAAGAGAGAGAAAGAGAGAGAGAAAGCGCGAGAGAGGAGCGAGAGAAGCGAGATGCAGAGAATAATTCCGAGTATTCGAAAAATGAGGAAGAGAATGGCCGTGGAAGACGTGTTTTTATCCAAAAAATGATCGGATAGGGTGTCGTTTTCACGATGATGAAGTATCATTTTTCTTTTTGGCTCAAATTATTTGAAAACAAATTAATTTCTCGATGTTTTTAATATTCTTGAATTTTATACGAAAGAAATAATGAGTTAACAAATTTACATTTACATTAACAAATACTCAACAAACAAATAAACGAATGTTCAGATCTTTCGTCGTACATCATTTTCAATCTGGCTAGATACAGAGAGAATTGTCAAAGATAGAATGAATCTATCAAGGATACAGCAGCGTTTTATACAACATGAGACGATATCAATTTGGGGGATTTAATCTTCCTCGTTTGTATTCTTCAAGTTTAGCACGAAGGGGGAGAGAGAAAAGAAAGAGAGAGAGAGAAAGAGAGAGAGTCGAGCATGTGGAACGGGTCACACCCTCCGGGTCGCATTATTGCCGGGCTCTGTATGTACACGTATGCACGTGACTCGCGTCCAGGGTCGGCACAAGTGGGTTGGCGCTCACTCGCTCGGTCGGTCGTTACTGTCGTCCTCGTCGTGAGTACCCCCTGGCTCGTTCAACGACCCCGGCGACGCGCACGGCGGCAATGTATGTACGTACGCAACTCTCGGAGCCCGGCTCGTCTCGGCACGGGCATGGCAATGGCATGGTATGGCATGGCACGGCACGTGACGTGCCCAGGATTGGGCCCTGCCGGCAACGGTAAATAAGGGGGGCCCCAGGACCCCCGGTCCTTTCGCCAAGCCTTTCTCCGACGAGCCGCGCGTGACGATCCAAAGGAATCAATCATCTATTGTCGACGCCTTTGAAATCGGAGCAGTGCGCGGCGCGCGTGGAAAGTCTCGCTCGCCGCGGGCGTGAAAAGCCCCGAGACTCTCGAGATCAATGGAGGATAACCCCCCTCCCCCGCTCGTTTTCTATGTACCGTTGTTTATTCGATTAAATACCGTTATTCGAGCGGCGCGACAATCGTAAAAAAAAAGTACCGCAAAAAGTATCGCTCCGTTGTTTTCTACCCAGGTGTATATAGCGTCTTGTTCTCGCTTCTGAATTTTCTGAAGACTCGCACAAGTCTCTTTCAAGTTATGCACGCCTGCATGTCTCTTTCATCGCGATAATCGCGACTCTGTTTCCTTCTTCCGCGCATCGATCGCCACGGCGCCTCGTCGTATCTACAGAGTTATTGTACATACATGTGAACGAGGTGGCGTTGCACGTGGGACAGAGATCAAAGGTCGCGAGTGACAGGAAGCGGCATTGTGCGCCGGATGTCGTAACTTCCGAGTCCTTTGGCCCCGGACATCCCGCCCCGCGTGCACATGTACACGTACTCTCTTCTGTCGGCCTGAATCTCGGCGATTCGTACACTTTCGATTATGAATTTGGATCGAGTGACAGTTACCGGCGCCGATCAGTTCGCGCTAGACGAAACGCGGCGCGGTGATTCCCTGACGGTAGAGAGTATTTAATCTTGTCAGCGAATCCCTCGAGAGAGCGACTCGCTTGACCTTAATTTTCAAGCATACGCAGGATGCTCTAAAAGCGTATCGGTGTATCGGCCGATCCCGTTCCCCGACTTTAAAATCGCGGCTAAAGAAATCGACTTAAAGAGAAACAAAAAAAAAAGATTACCCGAGCGAGAGAGATCCCTCGGAGTCGAAGATCGGCTCGAGTCGGGACGGTTATTCACGAGTGATGTACAAGTAGCGAGCGCGCCCCAATGCGCGCCCTCTTCGGACGAGAGGGCGGTAAGAGAAAGGAAGAGACGGGAGGGACAGAACGCGGCCGAAGGATAGATAGGTAGGTGCGGAAAGAGAAGAAGAGAGAGGAAGCAATGATAAAGCGAGAGGGACCGACAAGAAATCATAGAATGAGGAAGAGAAAGATAGAACGAGGGGGGAAAAGGAAGAAAGAGGGCACCGAGAGAGAAAGAGAGACGGGAGGGAGAAAGAAGGGAAGAGACGCGACGAGAACGAGATGAAGAGACGAGGAATCAAAGAGCGGGACAGAGAGAAAGTCGCGCGACGAGAGGAGAGAGAAAGAGAGAGAGAGAGAGAGAGAGAGAGAGAGAGAAAGAGAGAGCGCGCGCGAGAAGTCAGAAAGAGAGAGAAGGGTGGGAGGGGGAGGAGGCAAGAAGGAGAAAGGGAGGGTATGGTCGTTGTGAGCTCCTTACAGTGCATTGCCTTTACGAACCCCCCGAGTCCCGTCACACCCCGTGCCCTCCCTCTCTCCCTTCCACCTATCTCTCTCCCTCGACAAATCGCGCACGACGTGCCTCTCATGAAGAGATCCACGAAACCAGCCTCGCCGTCGAGCGATTCGGGTCGTCGAGACTCATCGTGGGGCGCCGGGGTGAGGGGAAGGGTTCAGGGAAGTCACACGCACACGTCTCGCCTGTCGGCGACGGGGTGCCCCGGTGTACCCCGTTTGTCTTCCCGCGTCGGTGCCGACGGTGGCGAAATCGTCCTCTTCTCGAGAAGGCGGAGAAGAGGACGACGTTCTCATCTCGTTCCTTCTCCCGTCGTCGGCGAGTCTAGCGACGACTCTCACCGCTGGCTGTCGTTTCGAGGGTTACGGGGTTATCGGTTCGGTCAAGCGAAGAGAAGAAAGTCACGAGCAGAGACAGGAGGAGGAAAAGGAACAAGAAATCGGGATTGTAGCCCCATGATCTCGATACAAATACCCGAACTCATCATATGTATTTGACTGAAAAGTACAAATGATTCGACTTCGCGCGCGCGTCTCTCAAACTCGAGTTATGTATATAGATTGTCTCTTATGAGACAATCTATATACATAACTCGAGTTTGGATTTTAAATTCTCAGCCAGTAGGCGAAGGCATTGTCATTTACGAATCCCCTCGTTTTTTTTTTATTCGTAACAATCTCCCCCCTCCCAACCCCGAGAGGCGCGTACGGAAAACCGGGACTCGATCTCTCACGACGACGCGTCTTGACAAAGCGCCCCGCGCGTCTAAAATAGGCGCGCTAACGCGCAGGGACTTTCGAAACAGCCACGTTTCACATGCCGCGCGCCCGCTCGCCCGCCCGCCACCGCGCCGGGAGGGAGACTCGGATGTGTGGCCTCGCTCTGCGCACCCTCCCACCCTGCTCCAATGCCTCCCCCCTCTAACCCTTACGTCCCGCGCGCTCGCTCGCCCGCGCGCGCGAACCATGTCGCGACATATACGTCGCTTCCTCATCGCGTCGACGTTTGATAACGCGCGCGGACGGCGCGTATTTACCTGTTCTGTTTCCTGGCTCGTCACGATAGGCGACCGCGCCGCGCGCGGTAGAAATCCATTTGGGAAACGAGGGGTCGGCGGAACACGGACAGGGGGAAAGGGACGGGCTCAAGGGGGGAAAAGGAAGGCGGGGAAGTCTTGTAATAGAAACTCGAGAGTCATTCGTGCTATTTATAGCCTTTTCGAGGTAGTCCGATAAGGGAAGATCTTAGGCGCGTCTGTGAATAATGAATGGCGGTTGACGGGATTGTGGTGTCTCGCGGTGCGCAGGTGTGAACGACCTGATCTAACTGGGAAACGCAGTTTGCTTTTCATACGGTTGCCGCTACTTTCAAAACTCTTTTGCGGGCCAACTACTTTGTTTCCGCCGCTATGTTTCTCTCTTTTCGTTCCTCGGTGTCCTAAATTCGACATTTAGTCGACTCAACGCAATGCGGAGATATCGCGATGTTACGTCGGATCTGTCGACGATAGCTATCGGGGATGTGGCGCGTAATAATTAAATACGCGGAATAGCGGAGCAAACGCTAGCGCCGAGCGCCAGTCCGCTCTCGCTGTTACACGCGGCTGGCGTTACCGTCGCGCGCGGAATCGAAAGAATAAACAAAAACGACGCGGGTAGCACAGGTAGTACCGTAATTCATGGATTCGCTCGTTTCTTTACCTGCGAGCTCGCGCGATTCACGCCCTTCCCTTTCTGCGCTCACGCCGTCGATCCTCCCTAACCCCTCTACTCATCTTATCCCACCCTCTCGCTAACGGTGAATCGCAACACAATACCGCCAGGAAAACGAATTGAGATAGTAGCGACATCTGTGAGTAATAATCATCTTCATTCATCCGTCGGAACATGGCTAATAGACAGCATATGCCATCTAGCGTTAGCCTATAAAGTTATTTTAGATATCAAAACGTGGCAGACAGACAGCACACGCCACCTAGGGCAAGTTATCGAAATCATTTTACGCGCTGTGGCGTCAGAAACTTTGCTCGAATAAATTGAAAATTTCCTTTTAATCCTCCTAAATGCTTGTTAATTAATTTATTATTAGTTTATTCTTGCAGTAAAAGTTTCCTGTATTACTATCGTATCTTTAAATTATTTTTAAATCAGACTCTAATACATTTTAATTAAAATAGCCAGCAAAATAAAAGTATGATTGAACTTAATATGAAGACTAGTAATCTTCATACTTGAATAATATACACTTTACATTTAAAAATAATTAAAATTTTATATATACACACTATATACATACATAAAACGTACAGATACTTCTCAAGATAGCAAAATATCAGTTTATATACATAAAAATAAAAAGTCTATCACGCTCTCACTTATCCAGTATAACATAAAATATGCGCGACTTTTAGTCACGGAGTCTTAGAAAATTTTCTTAATCTCAAGTCTTCTTAATTGTTGCGCTTTGTAATCTCAGGACTGAGGTTGCTCGTTCTGTTTTTTCCACGCCTTCGCGGAAGCCAGGAACTTGAGATTTGGCCTCTGCGACTCATCCTCCGGAAATACAAAGTCGAAGACTTCCTCCCAACCATCATCGCTGCCGTCTTCGCCCACGACACGCCTCCTCTTCTTCACTCTGCGCGGCATTTTCTCCGTAATCTTCGCGAGGGTTTCAGGGGTCCCTTTCTCGCTCTCAAAGTCTTTCCAGGCTTCCAACAGTAACACTCGGCTCTCCGTGTCACCGTTGGCTCTCAGGGCGTCGTTTCCGCGCTCGAAGATGCGTCTCGCTAGGATAACGTTGTCGGGACTATCCTCCAGCTGCGGATTTAACAGTTCAAATTTCGCGTACGCTATCCAGACCTTGACGTGCAACGTGCGCTCCAGCAATCGCTCGAACAGCTGTCGGGCGTTCTCCGTCTCGCCCTGGGCGATCTCGAAGTCGATGTACGATTTCCACAGCAGCTCCGGCATGTCCAGCCTCGGTCGCGCGATAGCGAACTCGTATATCGACCGAGCGCGATCGATCTCGCCCAATCGCGTCTCCAGCTCAGCAAACCGCATCCACGTGGTGCAGTTTTCCGACCCGAACTCGATGAATTTTTCATATAATTTACGACATCTATCGAACTCTACTAACTGTATCTCGAGGTCAATGTAACCCCGATACAGCTTATCAGTTGGGCATATGCCTAGTGCCAGACCGAGCGTCTTCCTGGCCTTGTTCAATTCTTTCTGGCGTATTTCAAAATACGCATAAAGTAGCCAGATTTTAGAAAAGGTGAAACGTTTGTGTGGAATGAGCTCAAGACACACCTTGTACACCTGCCGGCACCGTTCGATGTCTTTGGCCTCGAGCTCCTCGAAGAGAGCGTACTTGATCCACAGGTAGATATACCTTCGCCAGAATTGCTTCTCCTTAGTGGGCGGCACGTTGGCGATCGCTCGCTCGTACGTCTCGCGGATTACGTCGACATTGCCCTCCGACTCCACCAGTCTCAGATAGTCGAACCACGCATCGTAATTCGAGGGATTCTCCTTGATCTCCTGCTCGTACTGATGTTTCCGCTTGCTGACAATCACGTCCTCGATGCCCGAGCGGTCGCCGTACTTCTTCTCGTGGATCGTGTACGCCTTGTAAATTTCCTGCGTGTTGCTCTTCGGGATGTGCTCGAGCGCATACTTGTAGATGACGCGTGCCCGGTCGTGCTCCCGTTGACCCTCCTCGAACCTGGCGAACGCTAGGAAGAGTTTCTCGTCCAGGCCCTCGTCGCCGTAGAAGTTGACGGCGCGCTCGTAGACCGCACGTGCGCCTTTGATGAATCCGTACGACTCCTCGAAGCGGGCGTACTTGATCCAGTGCTTCACGTCAGGGTGGACCATAACAAAGCGCTCGTAGATCTGCCGCGCCCGGTCGATCTCCTTGTACCGCAGCTCGAACTTGATGTACGTCTGCCAGGCCTCGCTCATCTGGCTCCCACTCCATCCAACGTAGACGAACACTTGCGCCTTTGAGAATCCGTACTCCAGGGTCTCGAAGCGGTACGTTGATCCAGTGCTTCACGTCAGGGTGGACCATAACAAAGCGCTCGTAGATCTGCCGCGCCCGGTCGATCTCCTTGTACCGCAGCTCGAACTTGATGTACGTCTGCCAGGCCTGCTCATCTGGCTCCCACTCCATCCAACGCTCGAACACTTGGCGCGCCCCAGCAATGTTCTCCAGGGTCTCCTCCATGTACGTGTACTTGTACCAGAACTGATTGGCGCGCGGCAGCAGGGTGACCGCGCGGTCCCAGAGATTCCTCGCGTGGTTCACCTTGATTGCGCATCTCCATCTCCGTGTACTTGAGCCAGAGCGCTATGTTTCGATGATCCACCTCGAGCGCCCGCTCGTAGATGGACCGTGCACGCTGTATCTGCTTCTGGCTCTCCTCCCATTGCGCATATTTCATCCAGTTCGTGATAATCATGCGGTTTTTGCGGATGATGTCCTCGAACGCCTTGCGCTTGCGGTGCTGGTAGTCGGCGAGCTCGTGCGGATCCGAGATCTTCTGCTTCGGCGGCGGCGGCAGGATTTCCAGGTCGCGCTCCTTCGCCTCACGCAGCAGCTGCTCCGCGGTGATCTGTATCTCCGCGGGCGCCTTGTTCTTCACCTTCGCCACCTTCGGCATCTTCTGCGACTTCTCCATGACGAACTAGGAGGTTAGGATACACGGATCCTTCTGGCTCCTTCGGCCTTCTTCTCTCGCGCTGCTCTGTATTGTTCTATCTATAACACGGAATATGCTATTTTGATACACTCGCTGTTGTAAATTACTCGAAATAACGAAATAAATTGCAAACGGCGAGCATAAACGACGCTCCGCAACACTAACCTTCCCTCTGAAACTTGCGAATGAAGACTGAAAACTTTCTAGAAAGTTTGTTGCTTATGCATCTGAAGCATACTCTGATTGGCCGCTGCGCGTCGAGGCAGGTTTGCGATTGGCTGTCGCGTTGCGCCGCCACTCTCCCTCACTGCTGCTATTTTCCTTGCTCGGTAGAATCGTGGTTAGAATAGGTTAGGTTGAAACCTCACGGCGAGAATCGTTGATTTGAACAGAATAATCTGACATAATTTTATTTGATAAAAAATGGCACGTTTGTTTAATAGATTATCAATTAGAGAACTGGCTTGGATGCAAGTTGCCGGATTCGGTAATAAAGCAGATCACTGGGTAAATGTCTTGTACTGGACTTCATAAATTTTATGATTCTCTCTTGCATCTTTTTTTGTGGATAAACTTATTGCGTGCATTATATAATAAGTATAATTGTATTTACTTTTTATTTACTCATGTGTTTATATTTTTATTTCTATAATTGTGTATAATCGTCATCTAATTTATTAATACAGGATATTTATAAGATTTTTAGTGTAACATATCCATTCTTTTTTTCCTTTCTTTAGTCTGTGCTTAAAAAGAAAAAGACACACATGGACAAGGCACTAAAACATTTTGACGAATTCTATGGTAATGTGTATGGGAAGTCTTGGGAAAATATAAGAGCTGCGTTACTGGCGGAAGAGCACAAGTATATGGCTGTTGTCAACAGTTTCAGCGATATAGATAGAGTAAAATCAGAGTTAGAGGTATATTTAAGTGACAAGGAATCATTGAAATGGAGAGGATTATTACAATTTTAATTAACATCTGATATTTCTATTTTTCTAAATTCTAGATGCATGGTGCCATGAATCTAAAAGCAATTTATGAAACCCAAAAGGAATTTATTGACGCAAATCCATCCAAATTTAAGAAAAAAAAGAAAATGGAAAAACAAGAAAGAGGTCGAATGGAATCTACGATTTCTGACGCTGAGACGTCAACAGTACAGTCACATTATCCTACGGATTACACATTGCCACCCACATCTCTAAATACAAATGAAGATGAAAATATAACATCGAAGAATCAACCTATAAAAATGAAACCTATTGAATCAAATTTAAATGAAATTGCTTTAGACGAAAATCGAATCATGCATCCCAATTCCAATTTAAGCGGATTATATGAATTTGTACCAGCCACGAAAATTAAGGGTAATCAATATAACAGTTTGGATATAAATGTTAGACATGGAAACATCACTGTAATTTAATATACATTTATATGATTTTTCAGGCATGGAAGATTGGGTATTGGAGTCGCAACACTATGGCTATTACAAGGAGGGCGCAGATTTTTCAGTAAACGTTGAGAGGGAGGTAGTGTTAACATTTCCGCAATATCTCAACATTTACACGTTCGAGCAAGACAGCGACAGCAAATTTCCATCTCCAAGAAAAGGATCAACTGGCGTGTCAGGTTGGTTAAATATAATTGGGATCTGACTTAGTTTTTGATTAACAAGGATCATGATTGTGTTGTTTAGATTATTATCTTCTGGACGGTGCCTCTGTATTACCAGTGTTGGCTTTGGACTTACAAGCTGGGGACGTTGTACTTGACATGTGCGCGGCACCAGGGGGAAAGACCCTGAGCATTCTTCAAACGCTCATGCCAAGTGTGATGGTCGCTAATGACATCCAAAAATCCCGAGCGAATAGGATCCGCAAAATCATAAATGAATATCTAGCCGGTATCGGCCAGTGGGAAAAAAGATTGTTTGTGACAGAACGAGATGCAAGATGTATCGACGACAAAGATGTATTTAATAAGGTAAAACACTGAAACTTTATCATTTCTATTTCAGAAAATGTTATAACAATTATTTCTTTTCACAGATATTGGTGGATGTGCCGTGTACCACGGACAGGCACGTTTTGCATTCGGAAGAAAACAATCTTTTCAAACCGCAAAGAGTGCAAGAGAGATTAAAAATACCGGAGTTGCAAGCCGCGATTTTAACGTAATTCAATATTGTTATAAATGTGTCTTGTTATTTTTCTCTATTAGCTAATTGTCTGTTACAGCAATGCGTTGAAGATAGTATCAGTTGGCGGAACAGTTGTGTATTCTACCTGTAGTCTCAGTCCTATTCAAAATGACGGCGTCGTCGGCATGGCTCTGAAAAAAGCCTGGGAGGAAACTAATTCTATTATGGTTGTAAAGTAAGCGTTTTTCATGTATGCGACAATAAATTATTATTTAACGCCATTTTATAAACGACATTTTATATACGACACTCTTTGAAACAGAGATATGAGCGAAGCATTAGATCCATTGAGATGTCTTTATAAATTCGGCAATTTTGGATTAAAATACGGCCATATCGCCATTCCTACGCTCTGTAATAATTGGGGTCCTATGTACTTTTGTAAAATAGTGCGAGTACGGTAATAATAGGTGAGTGTATGCAAATAATGTAAGACTTCGAGATATTGCACACTTTAATTATTATATATATTAAATATATAATATATTGTACATATAACAAAATAAACCTCTGTTTACAATTATATGCAACTATATGTGAAACTATAGAACATTAATGAATGAACTTACCATACCGCAGTAAAAATATGCTAAACATCAAATACATACAAAATGATTTACTGTGGAGCATGAATAATTGATCGTTAAGCTATGATGTATTTTTTTATTTTGTTGTCCTTAAAGGTAATGTCTGGTCGGTCATTTCCTCGTCAGCTTCGATCTGGTTCCATGGTTGTTCGTCACCGCTCCCAAAGATAGTGTAAACCAATATTTCTATTATATATAGAATGATCGTCACGAGGAATATGATCCTCCACGCCTCTATGGTTTGCTATAAATAATAAAAATCAAAATACGCAGATTTATTCGGCGTTATCAGTGAAGTAAGAAAAATTGATTTTATAAAGGATTTATTTCTGAAAATAATTTGGTCCCCTTTCCTGCGACTTTAGAACTTTTTTTTTCTTATTACTTACGTTTCCGTGAGTCAATTGTCCCACGAATACAGGCACGACAAAGCCGGGTATGGTGGCGATGAAATTTGTCATCGCTACTAAACTACCGGCAAAGTTTGGTGCGATGTCTATGTGATTTGCCAGAAAACCAGAATACATTCCGCCGATGCAAGTTACTGCGATCGTCATCAGCACAACTGCTTTCGTGCGATCGCATCCAATGTACGACACCTGTATTAAGCATATCATGGGTACGAGCGACGCTGCAACAATTTTTAAATTACATTTGTTGGAAAGGTGCATTTAATAAATTTGATTTGATTTGAGTATTAAACATACCAAAGAGAGTGCCGATTTTTCTAGATATTGTCACTGTAATTACACGTCTCTTCTGCAGGATGGCTAATACTTCACTGAGAATTATGGTAAAGAGCCACATGCAGAAAAATGGGATGGATGTTAAACCTGCATTCTGTGCACGAATAAATTAACTTATAAATATATTAAATCGTATTATAACGAATCTTACAGCTTACCGAGCCCATATCGAACTTGAGGATCTGATTCATAAAAGTGGGCAGTTCGATAAGCAGCATGTACCAGCCGAAGTTACTGCAGAAATGAGCGATCAAGATCGCCAAGAATGGTTTGGAACGAAATACTTGCAGCCATGGAACCTGGTATAATAAAAATTGCATGGATAAAAAATATGAAGATTTTTTAAATATAATGCCTGTAGTTCTCAATGTACCCTTTTGGGAATATTCTTTTTATGTCCTCCCAAAGACGTGACGATGTAGTTTTTCTCTTCTTGCGTGATGAATCTCATCTGTTCTTCCGGGGAATCTGCTATCATCAGCCACCAAAAAGTGCACCAAATCAAGCAAAGCGCGCCTTCAATGTAGAAGATGGACTCCCAAC
Source organism: Tetramorium bicarinatum (assembly GCA_928718305.1). NCBI lineage: Eukaryota > Metazoa > Arthropoda > Insecta > Hymenoptera > Formicidae > Tetramorium > Tetramorium bicarinatum. The sequence goes on from OV788321.1 coordinate 3,885,607, forward strand.
CGAGATTGACGGCTATCACGCCGGTTAGTAATATAGAAATCACGGTACCGATTGCCGTCCCTAAAAATTCCTCAATTTAATCTTTTTCTGACAATAAAATTTACGATGCATTCGAAAAGTATCACATACAATTTTTATTAGAATCTTATCGAGAAAAAAGTTCAACACACTATTACAATTTTCGTAATTACAGACCTTGAAAAAATCACAGAGTCTCAATGAAAGTTACTGGAATATATTGCTGGAACTTCACAAAGGTTTCCTGTAATTTCCTTTTCTTACCTGCGTACACGATCGAAGCGATGACGTTTCTTTCATTCGGTGGCGCCCACTTTGCGATCATCACGTGCATAGCGGGAAACGATACACCCTGTAATTCAAGCGCTCAGAGTTATAATCTTATCGGAATATTCGTTGATATAGCAAAGTGTTACTGACACCACCGATTCCCTGAAGAAATCTCATTGCTATGAAAAGCCAGTAGTGAATATGCGCAGCGATAGGCATCAGTATGGATGCAACTACATTCAACAGGACCGATCCATTCATCAACCACTTAGCTGACCAGAGTTCCGCCAATCTTCCACCCGGCAACATGGACACCATGTAGCCCCAGAAATAGGAAGATAGAATGAGGCCTTGAATAAGTTCGTTCCATACGAACGGACCGTCCTGAAAGGATGCGGTAATAGATTAGATTTTTCTTTTCTCTCTTTTTTTTAAATAAAACTCTAAGGTTATATTGTTGGAGCATTATGAGAATAATACGCTCCGTTTCATATAAGATTATCATACTTCATCTTTAAGCGTCGTGACGTTTGAGATATTATTGAGCTGGCAAATATCCGTGCTCGTTAGCGTGGTATTCACAGTTTCTGAATCGTTCGATGTGGGTAATTTGGTGGATAATTTAACAGCTGTATGATTCACCATAGCGACAATAGCCACGCTGACATTGACTTTAAAGCCATACAGAATAGCGAGGCCGATAGATCCCATACTGGCCATAAAGTATCGAAACTGAAAGGTCTTTTTGTTTTCTCCTAATAAAAAAATATAGAAATAATATAATTAGATCTTTCTTAATACAAGATTGATGGAAGGCAATTATCTTTATTCTTTAATTTTAATATTAAATATTTTGCTAAAAATAAGCTTGAGATTTTTTATTTCTTTTTTTTCACAATGAAAGTTAAATGATATTCGATTTTAATTCGATTCGATTTAACTTATTCTTCATCATCTGATTTATCGCGCCAGAAGTTCTCTTCGATCGTGGCGACGTGCTGAGCGTCAGAGCAATTATACTTCATGAATCATATTTTAGATTTTCAAATCTTATCCTTTCACAAATACGTGACGAGTTGCACGTAGTACTAGTCGCCTACCAAAAGTAATCAGGCCATAAATACTCATTTTCCATAAAATGTCGTGATAAAATTATGATACAATTGGTTGAACTAATGAACTTTTTATAAATAAGAATTGTTCCTACGGTGAAGAGACGAGAATTTCGAGAACTTTTCTAAATTGAAAAAGTATTTACGAACGGAATGTAACTCGATTTTACGGAATATATTTCTTATGTTGGCTGGACGCGAAATCGATTTTGTATGTTCGAAGGCGTATCCCAGAGATTATTTTAAGAACCAGAATGTGTTTGCGACGCGCTGACATACGGGCTATCCCGCCTCGAATGTAATGTGATTCAGTGTAATGTCATTCTGATGCAATTTTGTATTTTTGCGATTTTGAATATTGATATAACGATCGCAAAGTTTAATGTTTGTGCTCGTGCAATTAAATTTATTTTTTATGAATTTAATCGTGTTCCGCCAATCTTTGTGCTTCCGAGATTCAATGATAACAAATGCATATGTGATATATGATAAGCATCGGTCGTCACTTGCACAGCGTTGCATCATTATAATGCGATATGTCGCGATGAAAAGCCAATCCAGAAATATTATTGTCTAATCGAAAAAATTAACTAAAATTTTAGACCTCGCAAAAATCGATCTGAAGATAGAGGACGCGCCAAGGTCACGAAGGATGTTCTTCCAAAGTCAAAGTATCTTATATATTTTTTTTGAAGAAATTAAATGATGCAGTTTATGCCTACAATGTAAGTAGAGTTTAAGAAATTTAATTAGAGAAATACAATTAAAAGTTTTTTAGTAAAATTAGTAAAATATAAAATATTTATACATCTTCTGAGAATAATTTCGTCATTACTTATTCTCCAAACGTTTTTAATTCTAAATTATATTTATAGGATTGAAAGCTTAATTTTTCAAAGATCTGTCAAAAGAATCGTCGCTTACCATTGGCATTATTTTCCACGGCCATTGTATCGATGGAAATGTATCTTCAATGATGCTCTTCAATATCCGGAGGATCCCGACGACAGTAGTACCACAAAAGTAAGTAATTGATTCTCTAATATTCAATTTAATAAATCGTAAAGTTCTCTTTCTCTCAAATGGACCTATTCTGGGTGACCATCCGATCGCTTCCAGCGCGTCACGGGAGCAGCGTGCCACTGACATAAGGCGGCATGGGAAAGTCGAGAAATTCTTGGAGCGACTCCGGAGGGATGCGGAGCGTGCGCCTTTTCTATAAACGCTCGCCGCACACACGTGTGTGCGTGCGTGAGAGGGAAGGGTCACACGAAAAAGAAGAGGCCGATGCCTCTTATTCTCGATCGCAGTCATTGACATTGCCGGCCAGCGTGAAGAGAGCAAAGGGTAAAGCGATCGCATCAAAGACGCGGTAAAAATCATTACTTTGCCAATCGACAAGTTATACAGTGGAATAATTAGGCAACATCGCAGTAACAATCATGAGAAACGTATCATTTAAGAGTTTCGTTATCGCGACTACTCGCGAATGACGCGAGTGTTTGCGCTTAATTTTTTTAAAAGTTTCATATATTAAAATCTTCTCTAAATTCGAGATTTCTATTTTTTTTCTGATACTTCATCGATCGCGGTTCTCCTCGATGCATCGTGTTCTTGTTTCCGAATATCAAAGTTTGTTTTTCGAGCGAACCTGAAGATAGGCTCGAGCGAATATCGAATATGTAAGATGAAAAAAAAATGTCGACCACAATTACAAATTTCTAATATACGTAACAGGGACTTTTCTCTCTTTTTCTTTTTCGTATTCTTTCATTATCCCCACATGAGCTCATGATCTCATTAGCGTGCGGACCGCCAAAAGCGTCGCAGTGAAACATGAGCGCGAACTCAGAGATCGGTGATCATCTCGACGAGATCTATGACTGGATCGATCAAATCAAGTTTTCGAGGCCCAAAAGAAACATAGCTAGAGACTTTTCCGATGGAGGTAATGAGAAAGCACGTTTCCTATGACTTCACGTAAATTTTTCAATTCTTCTGCGAAAGACCGACGGTCTTCCGGGATGCATTGTCTTCGGGAATAGCATTGTATAAAATTTAATCGCTATGATCAAACTCCAGTGTTGATGGCAGAATTGTTGAAACGCTACTATCCTAAATACGTGGACGTGCACAATTACGTCGCCGGCAACAGCATCGCGAAGAAGATCGACAATTGGAGCACGCTGAATCGCAAGGTGTTGTCGAAGATTGATATGAGATTAGGAAAGGAGGCGATTAATCAATTGGCGAATTCCCAGCCAGGCGTCATCGAGAAAATCCTCGGCGATCTACGAGTCAAGATTCTGAAGGATTCCAACGCCGACAGAGAGTCCTTGTATTTTGGCCACGAGGACACTAAAGGTGGCTACTGAATTGTAACAAATTGTTTTTAAATTTTCTCTTATATTTACTTTAATTTTTACACGTAATGGTAGAGGCAGTAAAGTCCGTGCTAAATCCTGACGAGATAGCGAACAAGACTGTCCCCCGGCACATGTTCACTCGTCTGAAGCAGGAGCTGCAAGAGAAAAACGACACGATTTCCACATTGCAGCAGAAGATCTCGCATCTGGAAAACATAATGAAGCTGAAGGATCAACGGATTGATGATCTCACGATGCAGATTACAAGACTGCCCATCGAGCAAAACGTCGCTACTCTGCATCCTCACGTTATTGGCAGTGGAATCTCGAAACCACGCATTTCCACCAAGCTGTCGTAATAAACCTTGTCGAGAATGTATCGCGCGTTCTCTGGTTGTAGCTTTTATACAACACAGCATAGCTTATCCATTTCTTTTTACGCATGTACAAAAGAATACATTTTTTATTATCATCTAGTTGGGCCATTCAGGTGATCTTACAATTATACATACAATTATAGCGTGTTATACGTATAGTATGATACAGAAATAGAGCACTACTGCAAAACCTTGATCTATCAGATCAAGTACTTTTGAACATTAACAAAATGAAATTGTAAATTATGAAGAAATTAATTAAAGTTTCACATCGAGATGTTGCAACGGTGATTTTATGTAGGTGGAGATACTAGGATGACACCGTCGCCTCGCACGAATAACATCTGGATGGTCCTCTTCTTCTGGCGGTAGATCTCCTCATACGTTTCCTCGTCAAATTGTTTAAATTAGATGTTGGTCGAAAGCCTGAAATTGTGTTAAGGTGTAAGAATCGTTTTTCAAACGATGTTTCACTTTATTTTGTATCGCTGTATGTAGTTTAAGATAGGCAGACAGTGCAACGAAAAGTTTCTTACATGTAATTTTCCTCGGAGTTCTCTCTCATTCCTCATCTTTACGTAAATCCGTTCCTCCAAGCTGAGTTTTATGAGGTAGCGGCTCCTTCACGTCGATCGGCGGCAACTATTTTGAAACACACATCCGAGATTACAGACTATAGTATTTGTAACACTTAACTACATGAAGCTCGTAACTCACCTGTTCCGATTCCTCAACCATCGCGTGTTTTTTCGACTTCTCGTAACAACAATTGCGTAATATGCGATCAACGACGCAGCTAAGGATCACGAATTAATGTGCAAAATTTAAATAACACGAAATCAAGTGTATTATAGGTTATACCGGCTACCACCATAGAGATAAAACATAACTGATCGCATACGATGAAGAAATTTAGGATATCAAGCGCCCCGTTGGTAAAACAGAAAATATGTAAAATTGAATAAAAGAAAAGAGAAATTATTTTTATTTTATTTCTCAATTTTTCGATTTAATAATTAATTGACTTTTTTGCATAGTATTATTAAGTATTAGTGCAAAAAATATACCGAAATAACTGTTTTTTACTCGTGGAGTTCCATTCGATCTTCACTTGTCCATGATCGAGCGTAGAAGCCTGCTTCATTTTCTCCCAATTTCTCCCACTGGGAGCATATATTATACTAAAAATCTATAGGATACGTTACATATATTATAGATTTTTAATATAGTATGTTCCCAATGGGAGAAAACGAACGTAGGGGAAGTTGAGATGAAAATATAATGTTTTTTTTAAACTATATATATATATATATATATATATATATTATAAGTTTGTGTTTATGAAATAATATGAATTTTAATCATATATAATGAATTAGAAGTTCATTTTAATTTATTTCTTGTGTATAATATATAATTTTATTATTAATTATATAAAAAATTTTGTTTAAGTTCTCTTAGATTAAGTATTTAATCAAAAATTTAAGTCGAAATTAAATTGTAAAAATTACTTTAAGAGTAATATTTTATAGGGGATTGTATATTATAAATTATTGAAGTATAGGTATTTAACTAGAATAATAGTTCAATTTAATTATTAACAATAATTTACCTCTTTTTGGTTTTAGTTAATTTAAGATTTATATATTTATATATAATTTTTAAATGCAATTTAAATGTTATATTATTAACTAAAATCCTTTGCTTAAATTTTTCAATCTATTGATTGTTCAGTATATTCAGTATAGAGTCCATAAATTAAAATAATTAAGAATATTAGGGTTGTTATAATAGAATAAAAATTAAAGTTTAAGATAGATTGCGCGTTCCGATTGGCGGTGAGGAAAGCGTGCTTCACGCTCGACTCGGTTCCGCATTTCTCCCGTCAGAGGGCAGGTCGGTCCGGTCGTTCGCCGAACCGACGCGGACATTCCGCTCGTCCTCTCTCCCTGCTTTGCCGTGGCTCCGTCTCTCCGCAGTCGTCCGCCGATATAAGTGCGATTGTGATTATTTTCTATCTTCTCGATCTTCCCAAGTATCGTTAACGCGGCGAGTGCGCGAAACGCGGCTGTAAACAATGGCTGATCAGCAAGAGAACAAGGATTTCAGTGAGGACGTGGCGGAGCAAAATTTCGAGAAGAACGGCGATGCCGAGAGCGGCGCCGGCGGTGGCGGCGGGGACGCCGTGGAGAATGGCCAGGATTCGCAGGAGGACAGGTAAGGCTCACTCTCGTCCGTCAGGCCCGCCGCGGAAGTCCCAGATCGCCGCGGCACGCCACCGTCCATCCCTCCCCCTCCCCCCCTGCCCCGCGAACGCCGCGGTTTCGCGACGCGCGACCGCGTCCCGCCCGTGGCGTTTTCCCGCGAAATCGTCACGGCGTCCCCCATGCGACTCGGAGTCCCCCATGCCCGACACGGAGTTCGCTTCCCGAAGATGGCGATGGGCCGAGATCGCGCCGAGATTCGCGGCGAGATTCGCATCGCTCGTCATCACCGGCCACCGATCGCTGGGCGCTGGGCGGCTCATCATCGCGTCGTTCTCGCTCGCGACGACTCGCCGGTCGCGTTTCGTTTCTTGCTCCCGGCATCTCGATTGCGGCGCATCTCGATTGCGGCGCAGTTGCGCTACCCATTGTTCGTACCTCGCAGACGCGGTTTTTTTTCTCACTCTCTCTCTCTCTCTCTCTCTCTCTCTCTCCTCCCCTTTTCTCTCTCACGTTGTGAAGAGACGTGTTCGCGTGTCGTGTATCTACCCTGCACGTCGTTCCCACGCTCACATTCGATTTTTTGCCGCTTTGTTTCTCTCCCCCTCCCGCCTCTTATCTCACCCGCCCCCATTCCTCTCCCACCGATACAACGTCGTTCACGTTTCGCCGTTCAGGCGCGAGAAAGTACGCGGGCACGAGAAATTTGACGTCACTTTGCAGCTCTCGGTATCTCATTGCATATAAATGTTTACTAGTTAGATATTTTATATATATATATATATACATATATACAGAGATCTAACCAAATGTGAATTATACAATTTTACTGCGTTTTACCGATTATAAATGCACTCGTAATAAAATCTGTTTGAAATATTTTACATTGCTCGTTATATTTGAAATAAAATAAGGTAAATATATAATTATATTCATTATGCTGTAATTACAATTACACATGTGTTATTATTATTGTGAGGTATGTGTCCATCTCTGTTTTTTTTTTCAAGCTTTCTAACTTTTTTTGTAAATTTCTTTCTGTTCTCACTCAGCCGATTAACTCTTTTCTAGTCCTATAATTAATGGAGGGCAGTCACAATTTCATCATTGATAAAGTTTGTATGTATATTGTAGATCTATACTTATGTATATCCTGTAAGAATAACATTTGTATTGTATTTCTATTTTTTTTTATAGAATATAATTTTGAAATCCATCGTTTGATCAGTTACGAGTCATCTTTCCTTATTCACAGTAAACAGTTTACGGTCAAATTCAGATTAAGTCAATTGCTCGAAACGATTGACAAAATCCGTCCAATGCTTGTCTGGGATCACTGAATTGAACTGTGTGAGGCTTTGTGAATGAGCTTTGGGGTCGGAAATTATTACGAACGATCGAGCCATCGAGTTCTCAAGTCCATCCATGTTACGTCACGACACGAAAAGTGCTGGAAAATCAAGTCGAGTTAAATGTTACTTGAGATCAAATACAATGTATGTCGCAGCGACACGTAACTTGCCTGCTGGATAATACAGAGTAGAGTAATTTCCGCTGATTCGAGTGTGATTTGGATTATTTGGGCATGAGCAAATGCACAGAGACACTAGGGCAATGCAAACATCTCCAATAGGCTCCGGAACGCCATTAACGCAGTTTCTGTGACTTGGTCTGCAGGTGGCAAACGTCCCAGTGCGATTATGGCGGGCTGCTTGCAACCGGCTAACTGTGACCTGACCTGACAACAGATACCGGCGAGAGACTGGTACCCATGGTATTTATCATCAGCGATAGATGATATGAAAACGACATATATCGATAAATCTATATAAGTACAGACTTAACATCGCCGGACAAAAAAAAACAAGTTAAGGGAAAGATAGAAAAACAGCAAAGTGTGTACATATCGCAGCTTGTTATTTGCATATGAAAAAGTATGAAAAGTGCATCTTGAGACTCGAGACAAGTCATATCTAATGTAAGCCTTCTTGACGAACTGTAAGATAAAATATATCTATATATGTATGCGTACGAGTGTCTGATGTAATGCACCATAAGTATATTGTTTAAAAGTGAAAGTCAAATAAAAAGAAAAGCAAAGAATGAAAGAGATAAGAACAGAGCAAAATCGTGCAGTGACCAAATGTTAATCTATTGTAATGTGGAAATTAATTTTTAGCTTTCCAATATAGAGTTGCAGTCGATCTACCACATGCCACTTATTTTGGGCCAATTAATAATCGGGATTTGTAACTTAGAAAAGTTGTTTGTATTTTCTTTAGGAGCAGCCGTATCTCAGCTGGAGTTGTGTGTAGCTTATTTGGATCATCGTTGTAACAATACTTTGCTTTCTTTGATGCGTTTTTTTTTTCTACTACACTCACACACACATACACATATATATTTACTATTATGCATATATACTTTTTTTTCTAAAACTTTTCCTTTAAGTTTTTACAAAACTTTATTATATATGGTGTTCAAATCGAGTTGACCTGTGTGTGTGGTACGCAAAGCCGCCATCTCTCCGTAATTTGAATTTCACTACGCTATCTCGCGTAGTAACTGCGTATGTAATTTGTACAATAACATAATATTTAACTTGATGAAAAGTTCATTTGTTCTAGGAATATGGTATCTTGTAACTTTACCTCTCTTATTGTCAGTATAACAACAATCTTGTTCAGTCTCACACGCAAGGAACGTGTTTATTTTTCCAAATCTATATGTAGGACAACACCTACATTGTGTGTTGCTGCATTTGGAATTCATATTGCCTGCAATTGGAAATATCGTACTTGTAATACAATAAATACAACAAAATTTTTTGCAGTGCCCTTTCCAGATAGCGTCACGGATCATCAATTGCACTCTATTAAATTGTAGTAACTTTAATTTGCACAGGGATGACATTAAATCGACAGTAAATTCGTAGAAGCAATTTAATTTAATATCTATAAAAAAAAGTCTGTTCTTTCTTTGGTAAAATAAATTAGTTCCATTGCTTTGCAGGTTGACCGGAAGTAATCAGGACTCTATGATTGATAGGCACATTCAATTTCTATTTCTCTCTTTCGTTTATCTTTTATTTAACATTGCACATGTGTGCCTATAGAAATTCAATTGAGATAACACTACCGCAATTAACGTAGCACCGCGATAGCGGTTGACAAGTTAGGGCGGCAAACACATTATCCTCCATTACATTTGCTTAAAAATTTTATTTCTGTTTATTGTTTACAGAAAATTATTTGTCGGTGGTTTGAGCTGGGAGACTACTGACAGTGAGTACTCTTCCCTTTAGTATTTTCGTCAATAAGCTGCGCTTTATTCAGAAATTTATTATGGATCTTTATTTCAATTTCAGAGGAATTAAGAGAACATTTTAGCACATATGGCGACATTGAGAGTATCAATGTCAAAACAGATCCCAACACAGGAAGATCGAGAGGTTTTGCTTTTATTGTCTTTGCCAAGGCCGAAGCTCTCGATAAGGTAATTTATTATTATTTTTTCTAATAATCTTTAAAGTGAAAATTTTCAGACATTACAAATAATGTATAGTTTACTGTTCCTAAAATGTAGTTGATAATTTTTTACAGATTATGTCAGCTGGTGATCATGTCATCAATAACAAAAAAGTTGATCCTAAGAAAGCGAAGGCTAGGCATGGAAAGATCTTCGTTGGTGGCCTCTCGACAGAATTATCCGACGACGATATCAAGAATTTCTTTTCACAATTTGGAAATGTAAGTATTTTTTACTTAGAACAGGGATACGAGAGATAAGCCAAGAGAAAAATTAACTATTACATTTTCTCCTGTAGATTGTTGAAGTAGAGATGCCGTTTGATAAGACAAAGAACCAAAGGAAAGGTTTCTGCTTTATTACGTTTGAATCTGAGCAAGTGGTCAATGAACTTCTTAAAACACCCAAACAGACCATCAATGGAAAAGCTGTAAGTTTCGTCGGTCTTTTATTCTAACGAAAAGTTATTAAACCTGAAATTCAACTCTCACAGAAGTCAACGAATCGGCAATATTTCTTATCGATTTTGATCTCTTGTTTAACAGGTGGACGTGAAAAAGGCTACACCTAAATTGGACGGTATGGGTGGAATGCGCGGGGGAATGATGGGCCGAGGTAGAGGAGCGCGTGGCGGTCGGGGTCGCGGATTCGGAGGACAAGGTGGCTGGGGACAGGGCTACGGAGGTGGTTATGGCGGTGGCTACGGCCAAGGCGGCTACGGCGGTGGGTACGACGGTTACGGGGGATACGATTACTACGGCGGCGGTTACGGCGGTTACGGTGGTTATGATTACAGCGGATATGGTGGTGATTATCTTTTATTCTTTATCATATAGCAGATTATAGTAAAATTGAATTTGAACTTAAGTAATGTCCCAGGGTGAGGTACTTTCTGTCATGAAATGGTCAGTATCTTGGCGATCTTCGGAGAGTATCTTTGCATCGTTTCTTTCTCTCTTTCTCTCTCTCTTTTTTTGAATCTAGAATTCTCGCTCCTCGAATTGACTTTTTTTGGGGCCAATGTTTCGTTGATTCTTTTTTGTTATTTCTTGCAATGCATTGAAATCTCGATGGTCCGTACGGATACTGACTCCATTGTACCATGTGTTTCATGAAACGCAGATGGCTATGGCTATGGCGGTGGTAATTACGAAGGTGGCTACGCGGGCGGGCGCGGTGGTGTACGCGGTAAAGGTACGCATTACAGCGTTCCTTGATATATTTTATTATTCCATCATTTTGTATTTTGCTCTTTCTCTCTTTTATATTTAGCTTTGCCACCGCTAGTATTGCACCCAGTATCCTTGTAACCCTTTGATTGCAACGAGAGCAACCTAACCCCCGACTTTACAGTCGTAATAAATGTAATCTCAACATAAATCTCGATTAATTTCTGTAGAAGCGTGTTAAAAGATTCGTCCAAGAGGAAAAATTTTATTTGTCTTGCTTTAGTCATTTCTTGCTTTCAAATTCATGTTGCTTAATCATTGTTGTGATAATAAAAGAAACCAAGGGAGAAATTACCTCCAGAATCCCAGAGAGATGCGTATTAAAAGGAAGCGATTCGAAAAGTATGCAGCTTACTACCTTAGCCTGTAGCCTCTTTGTTCTTACATTTATTATCAGTAGTAATATCTTTCGTAGTACTTGGTTGTTGTTGGTAGCGTAGTGTATTCTTATCGAAATGTGCGTGCATTACATCGTAAGAGAATCCAACTGTTCTACAATTATTAACTTGTATAGTTATAATCATATAATTGTAGCTATAAAATTACATTGTAGAGAGATATATAAGCTAACGGTACAGTCTCGACGTTGTTCCAGGTGGCTCAGGCTATGGCGGAAAGCAGAGAGGAGGCGGCGGCGGTCGCCAAAATCAGAGGCACCAGCCTTATTAACAAAAATCCTCATTCGCGAACTCAGTGCAATTCGCGTTGTAACCGCTGGTGAGTTGCCGCGCAATTGGAACTTGATATTTTTCGCATCATTGCTTAAAGATATCATAGGCGGCAATCTCTCTCTTTCTTTCAATGTTGTTTTGCTTGTTTGTTATTATGATGAACGATGTTTATTACTTTTGTGGAAGCATTAATAACTTAAATCGAGTGTCCTAGTTGTCTTTTTGTTAATTCAATGACAATCATCAGTAAACATGTTTTACAACATAATTTGTAAATTACAAATACACGATACATATACAACGTAGTCTACTTAATTTTTTTTCACAGGTACTCTTCCTCACTACTACCGATCTCTTCATTCGTCCAATCATCATTCCATTAAGCCGCGCCCCTCCTAGCAAGAATTTCGACAATTTTTCAACAATGTGGACAGCTGCTGCTACGAAATCAATCACCGAAAACCACGAGACGGAGAGCAGTAGTGATTTCATTTTGTATTTAACTCCGATTTATTATTCCGCGTCTATATGCTTCCCTTTCTGCCGTTTGTAGTGCGAGCTTGTGTCGTTTTTTCTCCTTTTTAATAGTAACGTTCCACGGTAGAAAAGCAAGCATATAAAACCACTGACAGATTTTTGAATGTAATACCGAACAAAGCAGTGAAATATTCAACAGTATAATAATCTTGCAAAAAAAAAGTAACATTGTCGTATGATAGATAATGGAATAAGAATAGTTGTATAAAGAGACAATGTAAGCACGACAACACGTGCCTCGTCAGAAAAATGCGTCGTTATTGAGGAATCGCGTATCCACAATTATTCCTATTAATATAAACCTACCTTATCCCGTTGTATCTAGAGATCGCATAAGGCTCCTATGATAAACAATTTAATTGGCGACAAACTCGAGCGATAACTGTACATACATTTTATTAATATCAATCAAATAATTAATTTTTCATCATTTAACACATGGAAAAGAAACGAATTAGAAACGTTTTTTATTGAATATTGAGCAATTAAATTTAGAAATTTAGCATTTGATCTTTGAAGTATTTTAGAATCCTTGTTTTTAGTACGAATGCTTTTTCGAAAATTGCGTGCGAAGTGGCAGGAAATAAAATTTCCCGGTTTTCTCGCCATTGGTCTATTTAGACTTTTGATTCGACTAAATTTGAAATTAAATCGTTAAGCCGATCGCAAACAGAATCGCGGAGATTGGTCGCTCGCCCGAGGATACCTCTAATTTCTCCGACGAAAGTCTCTAAAGATCCCGAGAATTCACCATCGGCGGACCAACTGGATGCGGCGGAGCGCGCGCCGCCAGGCGATGTGGAGAGCAATGTGGAGCCGGGCAGAGGGTTATTCGCGGCGGGATTGGCAGCACTGCTCCTCGGAGGTAAGCCGAGTAGCGCGAAGCGAGGCAACGGGACGCGGACGACGCGGGGTAAACGCAAAGGTGCGAAGTGTGGTGTACGTTGGCAGGTACCTCGTCCCTCGCACGTGTCCGACGATCGCTCGGCGCGAGCAAGTGAGTCCGGTCGATCGTCCGCGCGTCCAGCGAGACGGCCGTCCCGCGCGTCTGTGATATGCCAATAATTAGCGTTAACGGTCCCCGCGAATGGTGGTCCTGCGGTCCTAGAGACAACCGACGCCAAGCAGCGAGCGACGCACTCTCGACGCCGTAGGCGCGAGATCACTGAAGGTACGCAACGTACGCCGCCCGGTCGTCCGCGCCGAGTCGCGCGGACTTCGCGACCCGCGACGACCCGCCGCGAGTTACGGGCGGGGGGAGGAGGAGGCGGACAGGTGTCCCCGTCCCGAAACAAACGGCCCCTTGAAACCGCGCCGATTAGATGACGGCTCTTTCCCGCCATATTTTTCAAAGCTCCTTGCAACGTGGACGCCTGCACCTGCGGTAATAGCTTCCGTTCAGAGAAGGGAAAAAAGGACGCTCCTCCTGGAGCTGAACGACGTCTGCGTCTAGAATGGATCTCTCGAGTTGATGTGTCTTCGACTGTTAGATACGGATAGAATCTGTGACGGTTAAATTCATCTGTTTGTCTGAGAACGGTTTCACAAAAGCGGACTCGTTTACGATACAATTTTCTATTTTAGTCTGCGGTCGACTTGATGCTACAAAGTATTTTTTTTTCTCTCTTTTCTTTCATTAATGATGGAAGAAGAAAAATGCTTCGAAGCATTTGTAGCGTCAGGTCGACCGCGGCCTTAGTTTCTCGTGGTAAAAGTTTGTACAGATTTCTGTATTCATGTTATTAACATTGATTTTATTGATCTATAGATATCTAAAGGCACATCGTACCGAAATGAGTTCGGCCGTGGAAAATGGGGCCGGCGACGGTAAGTCGGCCAAGCAGAAAACGATCGAGGGTATATATCAAAAGAAATCGCAGTTGGAACACATCCTGCTGCGTCCGGATACCTACATTGGCTCCGTGGAGCCGGTAACGGAAATGATGTGGGTATACGACAAGGAGAAAGAGATGATGGTCCAGAAAGATATAAAGTATGTTCCTGGATTGTATAAAATTTTTGATGAGATCCTGGTAAATGCTGCGGATAACAAACAGCGCGATCCTAAGATGGATGTGATCAAGATCGATATCGACTCGTGAGTCATTTTAAGAAACACATTTTAAAATTCTCAGTCTCGAGCATTATTATATTGATTAAATGCTATAATGTTATAGGGACACAAATACCATTTCTGTGTGGAATAACGGCAAAGGCATTCCTGTAGTAATACACAAAGAGGAAAAGATGTATGTACCTACCATGATATTTGGCCACCTTCTGACATCATCAAATTACGATGACGAAGAGGAGAAAGTGACCGGTGGTAGAAACGGTTACGGTGCCAAGCTGTGTAACATTTTTAGTCATCGCTTCACTGTTGAGACTGCGACTAGGGAATACAAGAAATGCTTGAAACAAGTAAACACAAACACGTTGATATCTCAATTTTTCGTTTTATCGGTTTATTATAATTTTCTCTTCTTTTACAGACATGGGGCGATAATATGGGTAAAGCTAGTGAGCCTAGAATTAAAGAATATTGCGGAGACGATTTCACGAAAGTCACGTTTTCACCGGACTTGACAAAGTTTAAGATGCAATCTCTTGATGACGATATTGTATCGCTAATGTCTCGAAGAGCATATGACGTAGCTGCCTCCACGAAGGGCGTCAAGGTTTATCTGAATGGAACCCGTATACCAGTAAAGAATTTTAAAGATTATGTTGATTTGTACATCAAAGGGAAAGAAGACGATGTCGGTAACCCATTGAAAGTTGTGTACGAGCATTGTGGTCCACGTTGGGAAGTGGCTCTCACTTTATCTGATAAAGGATTTCAACAAATGTCCTTTGTAAATAGCATCGCAACAACAAAGGTAAGATGTGCGGTAATTTTCTGTAAAATATAATATTGCTACAAATGTTTAAATTCGCCGAATATCAATAGGGTGGCAGACACGTCGATCATGTGACGGAGATGATAGTCAAACAATTGATTGAAACGTTAAAGAAGAAAAATAAGGCTGGAGTGGCCATTAAGCCGTTTCAAATCAAGAATCACTTGTGGATCTTCGTTAATTGTCTCATCAACAATCCCACGTTTGACTCGCAAACCAAGGAGAATATGACTCTGCAGCAGAAAAGCTTCGGCTCTAAATGCTCACTAACTGATAAGTTTATCAATTCAGTAAGTATTTAATATCTATATCAAATATTCGTCTATTTGTGCGCATTTGACCACTCTTTTCAATATAATTGCAGGTCACGAAAATCGGGGTTGTGGAAGCAGTGTTGTCCTGGGCGAAGTTTAAAGCTGACAGTCAGCTTGAGAAATTGGGTCCCAAATCGAAGCAAAGGAAACTGCACGGTATACCCAAGTTAGAAGACGCCAATGATGCAGGAACTGCAAAATCACTGGAATGCACACTCATATTGACTGAGGGAGACTCAGCTAAAACAATGGCTGTGTCCGGTATTGCTTCCATAGGCAGAGATAAATATGGCATATTTCCATTGAGGGGTAAATTCGTTTTACTGAAAAAAAAAGAGATTTTAATGCCACAATAAGACTAATCAATATTTGGTTGTAGGTAAATTGTTAAACGTACGGGAGGCTACTCATAAACAAATCTTGGAGAATGCCGAAATCAATAATTTGATAAAAATCCTTGGTCTTCAATATAAAAAGAAATATGAAACTCGTGATGATTTAAAGACGTTGCGATATGGAAAAATGATGATCATGACTGATCAGGATCAGGTTAATTAAATTTTACAACATATTACATGTAATATTACATTTCCTTTTCTGTATCATAATACAATTAAATTTGGATTTGTTTAGGACGGTTCACATATCAAAGGTTTATTAATTAATTTTATCCACCATAACTGGCCGTCATTGTTAAAATTAAATTTTATTGAAGAATTTATTACGCCTATCGTGAAGGCTACTAAGGGCAGTCAAGTCTTGTCTTTCTTCTCTCTGCCGGAATTCGAGATGTGGAAGAAGGAAACGGAAAACTTTCACACGTATAAGATCAAATACTACAAAGGTGTTTATTTAGAAAATTTTGTTTCCTGTCATTTCATTAATTACCAATGTTGGTTTAAGACTCATTTTACAAGACATTCTTCTTTTTGGATTTACATAGGTTTGGGTACTTCCACTGCCAAGGAGGCGAAGGAGTACTTCGAAAACATGGCCAGACATAGAATACGCTTCCGATATGACGGCGAGCAAGACGACCAGAACATCATTATGGCGTTTAGCAAGAAATGCGTCGACCAGCGTAAAGACTGGCTTATGAATCATATGAATGAAACAAAAAGGCGAAAGGAGATTGGTCTCGGCGAGCGTTATCTTTACGAGAAGGATACGCGCACCGTCTCTTTCTCAGATTTCATCAACGTCGAACTGGTGCTGTACAGCAATTATGATAATGTCAGATCCATCCCGAACATGATGGACGGTTTTAAGCCGGGTCAGAGAAAAGTAATATACACCTGTTTGAAACGCAATGACAAGCGTGAGGTGAAAGTCGCACAATTGGCAGGATCGGTCGCCGAACATTCAGCTTACCATCACGGCGAGATGTCCCTGATGGCGACTATAATTAATCTCGCGCAGAATTTCGTGGGTAGCAACAACATTAATCTGCTGCAGCCCATTGGTCAATTCGGTACAAGACTTGCTGGCGGAAAGGATGCTGCCAGTCCGAGATACATTTTCACGATGCTCAGGTATTTGCGATTAACGATTGCCTTAGGCTTGTTCTTTTTAGTTGAACTGGCTGCACTAGTTCAGAGGTTATCCTTTTCCCTCCATATTGGAAGGAGAAAGATAATCTTTAAACTAGTGCAACAAGTTCAGTTAAAAAGAACAGACCTATTATTACATATTTGATAAAAGAGTAAATTGTACGTATCTATACATTCCCTCTTTTTTTCCATAGTCCTTTGGCAAGGTACATATTCCACAAACACGATGATGCTCTGCTGAAACACGAATACGACGACAATCAAAAGATTGAACCTGTCTTCTACATACCTGTGATTCCTATGGTATTAGTGAATGGTGCCGATGGCATTGGTACCGGATGGATGACGAAGATACCAAATTACAATCCTCGAGAAATAATCGAGAATCTACATAGGATGATGGACGGCGCGGAGCCAAAACCAATGGTATGTATTGATAAATTATTTAAAAATTCAATTTATAACTTTAGAGATGTTATATATATATTTAAAAATTATACAGAAATACTAAACACACATATTTACATATCTACTGTCATCTTAAATTTCATCTCGTAATTGCAAATTTTGTTTAGATACCGTATTATAAAAATTTCAAAGGCGTCGTGGAAAGCTGCGGAGATTACCGTTATGTTATAAGCGGAGAGATATCGGTGATTGGACCCGATAAAGTGGAGATTACTGAACTTCCTATTGGCACGTGGACGCAAGTTTACAAGGAAACTGTGCTAGAACCTATGTTACATGGAACTGATAAAACGCCAGCTATCATTACGTAAGTGTTACAATTGATCAATGATGAGAAGATTTGCGGAAAATTTCTGTTACTTTTTCAAAAATATTTACTTTATTGCAGAGATTACAAAGAGTACAACACAGATACTGCAGTACACTTCATAGTAATAATGAATCGTGACAAATTACTGGAGCTAGAAAGAGACGGTCTTCATAAAGCATTTAAACTTCAGACGACGACGACTATAACATCTATGGTAAGATACCAGGAATATTGATGAGATATTGATGGCTAATGAAATTGGAAATTCGTTAACGATATCTTTTTGTGCAGTGTGCATTTGACGAGAATCAATGCTTAAACAAGTACGACAACGTGGTTCAGATATTAAAAGTATTTTTTAAAGTACGAATGGAGACATATTACAAGAGGAAAGATTATCTGGTAGGAATCTTGCAAGCGGAAGCAGCGAAACTATCGAATCAGGCGCGTTTTATCCTCGAGAAATGCGAAGGCACTCTAGTAGTAGAGAATAAAAAGAAAAAAGATATGATAGCAGAATTAGTCAGACGCAATTATGAGACGGATCCAGTGGTAACTTGGAAACTATCGCAGAATAGAGAGCAAGTGCTGGTGAGTAGATTTTTGATTGAAAACTCTCTGCAAGCGCAAAATAATTATTATTTGTTAATTATTTATTGGAATTTATTTATTTTGCTACGTCAGGAGGATCAAGTAAGTTAATATAGGAAGAAACAGTATGTAAAACTTCCAATGTTGACGTTGCAACACAAGGGTCTTTTAACAAACACAGCTGTTTTCTAATAAATACACTTTTTAGCAGAAGTTCTTTGCTATTTAACAAAAATTAGCAAAGACCTTTTAGTTAAATATAGAGTTTTGAGTTATAGTTGTCTTTGTAAAAGACCTTTTTTGTGTCAATAAACATATATATTAATAATTCTTTATTAATAATTTTCATTGTCACAAATAAACAGGAAGAAGCTGTAGCAAACGATGAAGAGACCATTCCAACTTCGAGCGCGATAGAAAAAGAAAATTTTGATTATCTTCTCGGAATGACGATGTGGAGCTTGACGAAGGAAAAGAAGGACGATTTGTTACGTCAACGGGACGAGAAAATAGCAGAGTTGAAGAGATTGCAAGCTCGCACGCCGATATCTTTGTGGAAAGAAGATTTGGACAATCTGTTAGCCGAATTAGATAAGGTAAGATTTGTCTCGTAAGAAAATTAATTTTGTTCCAATTTCTAACTGTCTTACGATTTTCATACAGGTGGAAGAAAAGGAGCAAAAGGAGCAAATCAAATCGAAACAAAGCGACAAAAAACCACCCTCGAGATTCTACAAGATGGAAGATACTCGTCGCATACTTCCCGTCATCGACGTTGAACTGAAGAAAAAGATTGAGAAGGCCGACATTGTGTCGAAAGATAAAAAGGAAGGCATAATAAGGAAGCCGAGAGTAAGTCTATTTAATTTATTTGTATATTTGTGCCGTTATTATATTGAAATTTTTTGTCTCAGGTAAAGAAAGACAAAGACATTTCCATGGAAGAGAAAGACGAGTTTGATACGTTAGTTGATTCTAATACTAAATCCCTCGATCATAGACTTGGAAATTCTCCCGAAAAGCTAGAAAAGAAAGCAACTGCAAAGAAAGGTTAGAAAATTTTAATTCATAAATTACACATTTTACAATGGATATTTTAACGATAAACTCTTTTGCTCGTGTAAACAGGATTGAAGCAAACAACGTTACAGTTTAAACCGATTAAGAAAGGAGGCAAGAAGAAAGATAAAGATTCGGATGATAGTGATGATATCGACTTCGGTAGCATTTCACCACTTCCGCAACGATCATCGCCACTTCCGCAACGATCACGTAGAGCCACAGGTATGAGTCTCTTCAGTTTTCTTTCGAGCCAAAGGATTATTAAAATAGATTATGTTCTGTCTTATTTTTCTTGCTTTTACTATTTGTTTAATTATCTATACTATTACTATTTGTTACTTTATTTATTATCTGTTTAAATAACAGCCAAGAAGAATTACAATATGAGCAGCGAAGATTCAGATGACAGTCACGAAATGTTCAATCGTTCGTCTGATTCAGAACAAATGTACGTATATCATATTGACGCTATATATCAAATCGATTTGCTTAGAATAATTTTTCATCGTATATCCTATTTAGAGTTAAGAAAGAGATGAAGAAGGAATCCATTGTAGCGCTTAGTGATTCCGACGACAACATTAAACCGCCGAGCAAGAAACCGCCTCAACGTAAGGGCACACGCTATATATTTAAGTTAAGCACAGTTATACGTATTACAAATATTTATTTTTGCAGCCACTTCAGAAGAACTTTTCGATTCATTAGTCGGTAGCTCTCCTGAGAAGCCAGCTTCACCTGAGAAGAAACCTGTAATATCTTCATCTGGGGAAGATTCGCCTACAAAGTTTACGCCGCCTAAAAAGGGTAATTTAATCGAGTTTAATCGAATCGTATGGCTAAATAAAAATTATTTCGTAATCCTTGCTTACCTGTTGTACAGCACCTGCCAAAAAGAAGACTGAGAATGGTGGTAGTAAAGGAGTGAAGAGGCAATTAAAGAAGAAACCAAAATCATCCGAGGACTCTGACACGGATGATCTATTCACCGCTAAACAAAGTCCAGTAAGTACGACTTTGTCAGTCATTGTATTTGTTCGTATAAATATTTAGTACAATAATTCTCGTGAGAATTTTTCATTGATTTTAATTTCTTTTTATAGATGAAGAAAAAAAAGAAGATATCAGATTCGGATGAAGAAATGGCAACAGACGATTCGCCGTTGCCACCGCCGCGGAAGACTGCCGGTAGAGCTCGGAAGCCTGTATCTTACGCGCTAAAGTCAGATGACAGCGATGACTCTGATTGAATGTCGCCGTGCACCTTGAAAAATGTCAGAAACGACATAGTTGACTGAAGTAGTTTATAAAGTGTGAATCTGGAGGCAAGACGAAACTCATGGATCATTGTGAAGAGACGTTGCACAAATTTATTTGGTGAATTTCGAAAATTTTGTCCCCACCGAGTGTTGGTCGTGACAGTAGTAATTTTATGTAGGGTGCTTCGTCGATAGAATCTGCCAGAACGTGGAATGCGTTCCTCGAATAATTTTACAAGTGGAAAAATTTAGAGTAAAAATTTGTATTTCTGTTTTACTTGAGTAACATTTGAAGATTTATGCGAGCAATGCAGTCGCTCGGCTTCTGGCACGTTCTTCCTGAAACGCTCCGTATAACCTTGTACATAATTTTGCTCCTTGAATAACGCATAATGTTACGAACGAGTGGAATTTCGCGAAGTTTAAAATGTCGCAGATAGGACGTACCGAGTGTGTCCAATATACTCACAAATTTCATCGCGTGATTGAGAACAGAAAAATTTCTTCACGAATTGTATATTGTGTTAAATTGTGATATTGACGTATACTTTCATGTTCAATTTAGATGTTAGCGTTTAACTTTCTTTTTTAAAAGCTCGAGAAAAACACAAGGCACGCTCCTTTCTTACAAAGAAAATATCCAGCGCCGCCTACACTAGATAAATAGTACCGCGCACAACCAGGGAACACTTCCAGATCTCAAATTATCGCATCGTTATCACATTACTCTTTTCACCAGGTGAAACCTCATTTGGACAATTCAATTAAAATTTGGAAAAAAGGCAAAAAAAGAGAGAGAAAGAGAAACACAAAGACATATGCCGATCCCGGAAAACGAACGTTTTGTAGAAAATGAAAAGAAAGAAAAATGTGAAATATAGACAATTTTTAAATATATTTTTACATACGTCATAATATGGATTTTTTTAAATTGTCTAAAGACTAAAGAAATTATACAGCGGTAACTATTATACATATATACATAAAACGGATCTTAGAATTATGCGGCGCTTAATATTGGTTAAGCGAAGCTGTCGGACGTTTTTACTTTTTTAGTCTTATACTGACCATGCGTAGAATAAAGTAAGTTTACTTCGTGCTCTTGTCTCATTTTAGGTAACAAAGAGGTTTGTAAGACTTTAAAAATGCTGAGCGAGAGTCAGACTCTGTGTTGCCGGACAACTAAGAGAATCACGATTGTAATTACATTATGATCGAGGTGGAAGTTTAATACGAATCAAAAACTGTGATCGGTTCCCCCTCATAATTTACGTGCTCCTCTTCCTCTCTCTTCTCTCTCGTACAATATACTTTTATTTTCCATATCCATATGTGTGAGATCGAAGAAAAATTAATTTTGTGGCATATTGATGTTCATCGAATTCGATCTCTTCGACTATAATTATTACTAGTTCTGTGTATGCATACTTGTTCACTCGTAGGATAAGATTAAAGAGAATTATTGTAGTTGCAATTGCCGCGACGATTTCACACATGCTAGTAAACGAATATCTCGATACAGAGACCAATCGATTAGCCCTCGACCCAGGCGCGCGCGTTCTCAGCCTAATCAATACTTCGTGTATCTCCGACGATTTTCATTTTTATATAATTCACACATATTAGATACGTATATATAAATAAAATGTTCTAACTTTTTAGATACTCGGCAATTCATTGTTCAACATTGTTTGTCAAAATGAAAAACGACAGAAGAGAAACGAAAAGCAGCGGGGGCAAATGCATACCGTGAGAAATGCGCGTAATTTATATATAATTAATAAGTTTACTAACTTTAAATTATACACAAATACGTAAATTTATTGCTATAACGTTTTCATACACCGTCCTCAGCGCAATTCCTGTTTCTTTCCTTTTCGTTCCCTTTTTTTTTTCTTTTATCATGAGGAAGATCGTGACTGTGCCGACACGCAGGGATTGAAGAAAAAAAGAACAGTATTCGATATTACGGATATTTAACAGTGTATAGGTAATACCTTATAATCAATAAGAAAATTATTTTTTTTCTATTTGTGTTCAGTAAAAAAAAGGTTGTAGATAAAGTTTTTTTTTTCTTTCTCCCCCTCCTATTTTACATGTATGCGATTACGTTCCCGAGAATTTTATAGATATGTACAGATTTAAAATGTAAATTATATATGAACTCTACTTATTCTCGCGTAACTAAATCCTCGTTTTCATTCACCGCGAGAGATTCCGAAGGTGTAAACATCTCTAAATAATTTTCTTAAGGCCGGCTGCAGTAAACTTTTTAGATATAAGCTCTACTCTTAATTTGTTCATTCGTAAACATGATATAACGGGCAAGTTATTACTGCAAATAATTATTTATCGATCGCGTTAAATATCCTCTTCTCCCTTGTCGAGTCAGCAAAAAAGATTTTCGAGAACCTATCATCAATCAATATAGAAAAACTGTCGAGCTGCGACGCGGATTGTCATTTTGGAAGCCGCGTGGTCTCGTAACGAGATTGCGTGAATGAGGCACGACGTCGCGCCTCGTAAAATGGAAAAAGAAACCCAAGCGCGTCTCTTCTCGCGGAAAAAAATGGGATGCGGGATACGGGAGCGGTTGACATTTTTTTTTTGTCAAAATTGAAGCGACGGATCTAAGTAGTAGACTCTGTTCAGACTTGTAATGTATTCTCCTCTCTCTCACCACACTTCTGCCAATCACATTGATGGTATTGAATTGTCATCAATACCCCGGTGCCCACATTGTATCAATAACTGACGCAACACTTTTAACAACACATGCACTCGCTAGGTTTTTTTTTTAGTCTCTCGTTCGCTCTCGACGCATTCTCTCTAAATTCTCCATTCTCCCTTTCTCTCTTTCTTTTACTCCCAGAAGCTACGGCTCGTCGACGGACGCGACTATAATACAAAGCAAGGGCACTTGATAAAATAACTTAGTTTTCTATTTCATAATTATCTATATATAACGTACATATATAAAACAAATTACGAGTAAAGAAATAATGATTGGGTCGGTATAGCGTTTCACGGCTCTCTTAGCTTAAAGATTTGCTCGTCCTTCCTTATCCTCGTAATAATTTTTTTCACTTGTAGACTGATTAATTAATTGAACAATCTAAACCGTTTGCGCGAAATTTGTTTCTATACACAGATTTGGATCCGCGCTCTCTTTCTCTCGCTTTTCTCTCCCCCTATGACTTTCGAGAGGCAGGGATGAGAGAAAAGGAGAGAGGAGAGAAGAAAAAAAGGAGGAAGAGTGAAGGAGGAAAAACGTAATGCGTGGCTTCGTTACAGCGAATCTCGACATCGGGGTTTTAAACTATACACGCGTGAGAACGGATTTTACAAGTGGTTGATGATAGTGGTGGACTACAATCCTAATGCTTTTTTTTTTTTTTCACTTTGGGAGCACATCGCGACTCTCTCTTTCTCTCTCTGTTTCTTCCTCATGCGTACACACACACACACACACACACATACACACAACACACATATACACACACTCTCTCTCTTTCTCTCGTTCTGTCTATGCGATTCTCACTTTGCTCTCTATCGGACTATCGTTCCGGCATTATAGATAAAGCCCACTCTCGTCTCAGAATAGGAACAACCAATCAAATCTCCTTCGTGTATTCGTGTACTCGTGTCGGTGTACATGTTTTCGTATGTGGGCATGGATGCGCGTGTATGTTAACCGTTATTAGTCATGATACAAGTAATAATGTTAATATTCGAATAAAGTAACATGATGCACAGGCCGAGCATTCATGGAATGCCGGTACCGGCGCCGGAGGTCATGCGAGGATAGAGCCACCACAGTTGTCTTCCCACTGTCAATGCTTGTCGTCGTCCTTTTTACACCATATATATATATATTATGTCGAATTTATTAGTTTATATATATATATATATATATATATATATTTATATATATAGTATAAATATATACACTCACACTAATTTTAACAATCCTCTAGCGTTCGCTCACGCACACTAAAACGCCAAGAGAGAGAAACGTCATCTCCGTTGAAAGCAATTGCTCCGATTGCTTTTCTCGACTTCTTTCTACTTTTTTTTCTTTTCTTCTATTCTTCGTTGCTCTCTTTTATCTCATCGACTTTTCTTCCACCGAAAAAATTTTTAAATTTCGTTTTTGTTTTACCTTTTGTCGCTCTCGCGCGCGCTCTCTCTCTTTCTCTCGCACACATACTCCTATTCCCCCCCTCCCCTCTTATTCTAGACGTCACTTTTATCTCGTAATGACTTATCACATGTTATTTTCTCGTTCACACGCTCGTTCGTTCTTTCTCGCTCTCTCGTTTTTTCTTTTAAACACTATTATCAAGTCATCGCACTGTTTGATACAAGGAACGATAATACAATTGAATATTTACGAACACAACATTGTTTCTTGTCATGCTGAATAATGTGGCGTGGCTTGTAGAAAGACGCAAGCTCCTGGACTTGCGGGTGACCAGTCTCGCATCTCTCTTGCAATGTCCTATGTAGTCAATCCTGTAAGTATAGTTGTGATGGTGTGGTGATGGCGGTGGTAAATGTGGTAATAATTGTGGTGGTGATACGTGGTGGTGGTGGTGGTGGTGGTGATGGTGGTGGGTGGTAGGTGGTGACGATGATAGTATCCGGTTTTTAGTATTTACAATTGGTTATAGCAATCGTTATTTCCCTAAGATGAGATGGTTTACACAGTCCGAGCGCTCAAGATTTGGCATGTATTGGTATATATCGAGGATTTTGTCCTTAGTCCTTCCTCTCCACTACGAACTGCTCGACGCGTTCATACCACTAAACATGCCGATATTGAACGAACTCTGCTGCTGCTGCTGGATCTGTTGTTGTTGTTGCTGCTGCTGGCTGTTCGCTTGGCGGCCATGTTTTGGCACTGGGGGTTGCAGGTATTCGTGTCTAGCTAGTGTCAGTACGTCTATACGCTCCTCCTTTCTATACGCTAGGCAACTTCTTATGAAACTCTGCAACAGCAAGTCGTCGTGTCACAAAACAGCTCTCAACATTGATTCTTATCTAATTTATTTCGTCTACTTCTGGCGACAATTACCTTTGCTTCGTTGCTGACGGTTGGTTTATTCGCGAACTGGACTTCGGTGGCTTTTAATATCGTATTTTCCTCTAAAATTGTGGCTTGCGATTGATTGTGACCGAAAGGCTGCAAAAATATTTTTTTTTTAATGCACACGTTTCGGTTATACTCACGATAAAAACGAAATTTCATAAGATATATTTGCGATAAATACCTTTTTACCGTATAGACATTGATAAAATATAACTCCTACGCTCCATACGTCAACCTTAGACGATATTTTAGGAGGATTTTTGCCAATGACGAAGCATTCGGGAGGTAGATACCTATAACAAGTATAAAAGTACAAGTTTGTTATTAAAATTTACAATTAATGATTAAAGTGACAACATAATTCGAGAGGACATACGTACCAGTAAGTACCCGCTCCTTGGGACGTTAGATCCATTCCGTGATCTGGATTATAATTTTCCTCATCCATGACTTTACTTAAACCGAAGTCCGTGATTTTTATTTCGCCGCACACGTTGCCTTCGGTTAATAGGATATTACCTGCAAATAAGAGCATCAAACAATGACATTATGATTCGTTTGGACACAAAAACAATCTTCCTCGTCATAAAATTCCTCGAGAATGACTATTACATTCGCGACAATAAATGATTAGATTCATAATATTTACCAGGTTTCAGATCGTAATGTATGACTGGAGGTTTTATTTCATTGAGGTACTTTAATGCCGATACGACTTGCATAACAATAGATCTCGCTTCTCTTTCAGGTATAGTCTTATGCTGTAATTAAATGTTTAAGACATGATTAGAAAATGATAAAAATATATTACGGCTATGATTAAAGGAACTCGCATGAAATGATAATTAAACCCTTACCTGTTTGAGGTAAAAATCTAAATCATGCCCATCACAATATTCCAGAACAGTACAAAAGGAATTGGCATCAATTTCAAATACATCGTACAATTTTACGACCCGCGGATGATCCAGTGCTTTATGTATATTATATTCTCGTAATGCATGTCTGTAACAAAAAAAGAATAAAAACAACTTAAAACTTGAGAGACAACCGCACGTTATTAAAGTGTCTCTACATTAATTATCGATTACAATCAACAAGTTAATATCGATAGAAGTGAAAACTTAAAGAAACTTACTTTATATAATTAGCCTTCTTGTCTTCTTTCCAGTCTTTATTTAATTGATGCACCTTACAAGCCACGTACCGTTGCTCTTTTAAGTCAAATGCCTATTCGAGAAAAAATGCGATACAGATAAGAGCAAGTAAATAAAATATTTGTATGCTTACGTAAATTTTTATACAGTTAATGAAAACATAGATGAAATTTGGATGTTACCTTATGCACTTCACTAAAACCTCCCTTTCCTAATAACATTAATAAGAGGTAACGCTCATTCAGAACAGGATGAGAGTTAAATCTCGATTGGTCCTCGTTGTGAATACGCTTTAACTCTCTGATGTGTAAATTCCGCTCCCTTTCGAGTTTTTCCATTTCTAGTTGCAAATCCGCGTCTTCTTTTTTCAACGCGCTTTGCCTCAACTGGAAAGACACATTATCGCTCAAGAATTGAAGAACAATCCAAGGATATCTAAGAAAAATATGATGACGTCAGGATGAACATCATGATACCTTGAGTATTTCGTCAGCTTCATAATACTCCTGCCACGTATACGATCCAGGTACTGCATCTGGCTTCAAAAACGTCGCCTCAGTGCCGTTGTGCAAGGAGGGTTGCGGTTGACTACGTTTCCTGCCGGTCTCGCTGTTCGACGGCCTCTTCTTGAGCAGCAGCTTCTTCTGCTTGTCGATTTCTTCCCGTTCCGTCGCTATCTCCTCTTGCCGTCGCGCAAGCTCGTGAAATGCATAACCGTCGGTCCAGTTCTCTTGAAATGTCGCGCCCACCCTTTGCGTCACAAACTGGCCCAACCTCAGTCTATTTTGCATACACTTCTGCCTAGCCTCCTTTTTTTCTATGTTTGATTTTTCCTTTAATAACTTCTTTACAACGTCTATACACTTATTTATATGTGATTTATGCTGCTCAATCACTTTTTGTTGATTAGCCATTTGATGCCTAAGTTCGTCCGTTGTCTGTAAAATTCAAACAACAGGTCTAGATTAATTTGCCATCGTCTTATCGTGCCTTTATAATAGACTTTAAATTAAGCGTTTTATATAATTCAATATAAAGTAAGGATGGTAGGATTTGCATAAACTAAAACTACCTTAATCACGATTGCACTTACCCTATTTAACTCGTCAATTTTATTGTTACGTAGTTCTAAGTCTGAAGAGGCTTGAGTTTCAAATTCCTGTATCCTCTGGCAAGTAAGTTCTGTCTAAAATGTAATTTATATAATTTTACGATAAATGAAACATGTTACTGTAACATCTGATACATTTGTCACCATTGCTCGAAAATACCGGATACCTTGCTACATGTAGAAATAGCATAATGTAAGAGAGAATTTGTTAAGTATAAACAAAGTTACGACATTTATGTTTGATGTTCTAATAACTATCTGTTTAATTATGTAACGTAATTATATTTTACTATGACACATGGCTTTCTCTTGATTATAGAAAATAAACTAGTGAGCGGAACTTAGGCAACATGAACAAATGCTTTTGAAACTGAAGGTCATATAGGCAGCAAGAAAAACACCAAAATGTATGCATATATAAAATGCTCTCATACAAACGTTAATAATCTATATATATATGTATATATATATATATTTATATATACACATATATTTATATGTATATTTATATATATTATATATATATATACATATATATGTATATATATATAATATACATAATATATATATATATATATATATATATATATATATATATATATATATATGAAAACCCCAACAAAATTTTTAATAAATTTTATCTTGAAACAATCAAACGATATTGGACTCATTAGAACTCAAATGCAATGTTCAATGAATCCTAAGAAATAAAGGTGCGATATACCAAAGCAATAAAATATATCTTTAACACTCGTTTATGCTCGAGCGATAAATAAAGAATTCTTTTCTATTTTCAAAGGTACTTGAATCCTTAAGATAAGTATCTTACAATGGAAACAAGTGACACTACAAGATAGCCTGTATTTGTACAATAACAAATGTATACAGTGCTACAATTTGTTCAAAAATTAGCTGATTTTACTGCAAACATTTGACAAGAAATACCCATCATGAGATCACAAACGTAGACGTATAAAAGAGATTAATTTATCTGCATTTCACATAGATAAACAGAATGTTACGAAAAATACTCTCGAAAAGTACAAAAAATTAAATTTTGTACTTTATATAATAATTATCTATTATTCTGTTTTTAGTTCTATTGCTCTTACAATTTTGTTTTGCGCAAAAAAATTAATCCAAGGCAAATCTTTGTAGAGGTAAAAATACTAGCATATAAATTTTTTATTAGACAATATTTCTATATCTTTATCAATACATTTCAATCGTCGAGAATAACAGTTTTGCTGTTATCTACTTATTGTACAGTGGCAGAACTTACTTATTTTGTCAAATTAATAATGAAAAAGATTTTGAATGATGTTTAAGCTTACATATCCTTACCACGAATTGCCATTGCTGTTGCAGTAGAGATACTGATACAAATTATGGGTTGTTTCTTATAAAATGTTTGCAGATATTACCGAATTTTGCTTACATTTGGGGTGTTAGTCTTCGCTTGCCTGACCTGGCTTGTCCTATTGAGGTTGGTAGGCCTTACCTGCACCTGCTTGCTGACCATAGAGCCCGCAGGTTGCGACGAAGCTGGTGGTGGAGGTGGTGGAGGTTGAGGATGAGGTCTCGGTGGCTGCATCAACGAAGAGAATTCCGCCACCGAAGAGTTAGGTGTTGTTACTTGTGGCGAAAGTAACTGTTGAGGTGATGGCGGATACTGTCAGCAAGAAAACCATACGTTACGCAGATGTCACAGAGCTATAGTTAAGATGATTTTCGCATGCTGAATCTTACCATAGGATAACCCTGTTGAGGGGAGGGGCTCTTGGCTCCGCCATGCCGAATAGGACTATTGGCCAGATGATGCTTCGGAAAATACTCGTTGATCTTCTTATTATCAAGAGCAGCAACCGATCTAGCGCCCTTACTAGCTACAGAGCCACCTGCGATACCTCCACCTCCGTCGTCCGCTTTACGCTTTCTTTTCCTCTCAGAAGGAGTCCGTGGTACTTTTTCCGGAGTGTTTGCATCCACCTCCTTATCACTATGCGATGAGCCTGCAGAATTAGAATACATTGTCAGAATGATCATAAGGATTAAAAATTTGGATTTTGAATAATAACAGATCAATGAACCACTTGATTATCGCACAACATTCAAGAAGAACATTCAATATAGAACTTTCCCAGATGCACAAGACTTTATCCTCGAGGCAAGCGAGTTGCTCAAAGGACCAGGGATGTGCAGTCAGACACTTGTAGCAAGCTTTCCTATTATATGCCTACGTATTGATCTGTAAGAGCATGAATCTGACTTACCAGTGCTCATGTTCGAGTCTTGACTATGAACTGTCTGACCAGAGTTTACGGTTGTTTGGGGTGCCATCTGAATTTGTGACCCAGCAGACATCTGTAAGCAACAGAGAACAGGCGGTGTAAAGTATACTGCGGGCTCGGTCGAACGGCGAGGAGAACCAGCCGAGAGAGAGAAAGAGAGAGAGAGAGAGAGAAGAGGAAACAACAATGCAAACCAACCAAATGTAGTGATGGACTACAGTCACAAGGAGCGCCTGTGCGATTCAACCGTTATCGAGAGTAAGGCACGTCGCCGCCACATAGTAATGACGAGTTCGTACGGCGAGGCGCAGTGGCGTGCGAGACCGACGACGAACGATAGTGATGACAACGACGGGGACGAGCACGAGAAACAGAGACGACAGCCGAGGCACACGACGGCGAGAGAGCGAGAGAGGTGGCTTCCAATGATCCTTCTCGGCGGCAGCGCGGGAGAGGTTACGCTCCGCGGACGGCGAAAACCGGCGTACGACGCTACGGATACGAGAGAGAATCGCGTGTTGTTAAAAAGACACGATTTACTCTAGGGGGAACAAACCTGAAAGGATAGAGAAAGACTTATGGAACGGAGAAAAGGGGAGGGATGAGGGGCGCCGGACGATGCGTGGAGGGGCGCGGAAGGGGAAGAGAGAGAGTAGGAGAGAGAGAGAGTGCGTGCGAGCGAGCGAGAGAGGACGAGCGAGAAAGAAAGAAGAATGGTAGCATGTAAAAAAGAGGAGGAACAAACGCGCATGGAGGAAAAGAGACGGCGTCAAGTGGATAGAGAGAGACAGAGAGAGAAAGAAAGAGAGAGAGACCGACACCTTCCAGGACGACCTATGGTGGAGTCCCATAGTAATCGCGCCGTCCGGGGCCGATTGGCGGTGTGTCAACGGCAAACGGAATTTTCACGCGCGATCCTGCCGCAAGTGGCGGCGGCGGCGTGTAAGGGAAATGTCCGATATACGTTTAGAGCTAGAGGAATCACGACAAAATGGAGGACCTTAGAGCAGCGGGGAGGTAGGCGGGCGGGCGGGAAGGAGGAAGGAAGGGTGGGAGGGAGGGAGCGGAAGGGCGACAGAGGTTCTAAGGGGCAACGAGCGCGTGTGGGACGGGAAGGGAGGGCAAACGGCGACGAAGGGGAAAGGGGAGCGGGGAGGGAGACGGGAGGAAGGTTAGGGTAGTGCGAGCGAGCGCGCGCGCGCGGGGGGTAGGAGGTAAGAAACTTGACGGCGCGCACGATTCGAGAAGTGCATGGGCGATGATCGGCGAGGACCGCGGGCGCGCACCGCGAGGGGGCAGCTTTACTCACTACGTTGCGCTTCTGAACTCCCTACGGCACGGGGCCGAGGCCGCGGTTTAACTTGGCTCTCGTGTGTCGCGCATATTTTCGTAAGCGGCATCCGCGGCCACCGGTGGCAACGGCGGCGTCGGCGGCGGAGCAGGGGGAGGGGGCGCGCCCTGCTCCGCGCGCGCTGCGCCTCTTTCGATTAACAACACCGATAAGCGAGAGAAGAGAGCGACGACACGCTACGTCATTCCGGCCGGCTGCACAGCGCGGCGCGCATAAATGTGACGTCGTCGCGCGTCCGTTGCGCGTCCCGCGTAGCGATAAATTACGCGCACCTACGCGCGCATCACCTCTCTCTCTCTCTCTCTCTCTCTGTCTCTCTCTTGTTCTCCTTGCTCCCGTTGCCACACGTTCGCGTTTCGCTGCACTCTTTCATATTTCTCTCCTCTCCGAATTATAACACCGCGGACACGCTCCGTCATCGATCCGCCGTCGCGAAATCGAACCAAGTACGCAACCACGAGGAGCTGGATTTTTATGAGCGAGAGTCACTGAATAATCACGTGATTGAATATTGTCGTACAGTAACTGTATTTTTCTCGTTTAAAATCGGGAAAATCTTTGACAGGCCTCCAGAAAGATTTCTACGTTTGAATATCGCGCGGTCTACCGGCACGCACTGAAGTTATGCGAGGGCAGTGGCGAATGGCTTACTCACTCTCGCTTGACATGAATCGTCGA
Organism: Tetramorium bicarinatum; assembly: GCA_928718305.1. Taxonomy (NCBI): domain Eukaryota; kingdom Metazoa; phylum Arthropoda; class Insecta; order Hymenoptera; family Formicidae; genus Tetramorium; species Tetramorium bicarinatum. The sequence goes on from OV788321.1 coordinate 3,918,053, forward strand.
AAAATCTAGTTTCATCTAATTGATCCGATTAGTTACGCATCTCTTATAGCGCATTAACTTTGCACGGCGATCTACTTAGATTGATGACGCTTTTATTTTTGTCGTGTCGCTATTCCGAGAGACTGTTTTACCTTATTTATATCCCGACGCAGACTACGCGAAAGAAAGTGCACGTGAGACTTACGAGGAGCAAGTGCCCATCGTGTGGAGTAAATAAACGAATATTGCTTACTTAAGCCATCGCAATGAAATGGCGAAATTGATTTTCTTGCGACGAGGCACGTTCGTCAAAACTAAGTTAATAACAATGATCAATACCAATCTTCTTTTTTCTACTCCTGTGATGTCTTATAAATAAGTCATGACGTATTCGATCGACATGACGGCATGACGTCTGAGATCGATTCAAAAGATAGATACGTAACGTTTTACTTTGATGAGAACTCACGCTAGGTTCCGAGATTTAAACGTAATCCTTTTTTTTTCCGTCGATGACACGTCGATCGCCATGACAATCGACATATCTGACGTTTGATGCGGAAAGAAATAAAAAAGAAGGAACGACATTGTAGCCAAATTATCAGGCCGATACTCAATGAAACAGTGAGAGTGAGATACGAGAAAAGTTTGAATCACAATTATCGTAATATACTTTATATATATATATTCCCCTACATCTAATCTAATATTTTATTTCCACAGCCCGTAATTCGCGCCGACCAGCAGGTAACCCGGTCACGTGACCGGTAGTATATCGCACTTGCCGACTCTGACTATGCGACAACGAGATGCTCGTTCCCGTGGATTCCTCGCGTATCGCGCACGACCGGCACGAACAAATTCACCGCGGGAGAGGACAGCAAACTTCCTTATCGATGGATCAGTGGCCGTGCCCGGAACTGGGCTAGAGGACCGGCGACGAGAAAGAGAGAGAGAGAGAGAGAGGGAGAGGGAGAACGGCGCGAGTCTCTCTTTCCCACCGTTGTCATTGCGATTCGCCGTCGAGACGGATGGCATCGTGTTGTATACGATCGCGCGCAGAGCAGATGCGCGCGATGATGTGTGCGTGTGGAGTTGTACATATGCATACGTGTGCACACGACGTGCGTGCTAGCGTATATATGGAGCGATTCGGCGCATAGATGACTGACGTACGTACGTGCGAAACCCGGTAAATCGGGGCATGTAGGACTTTTACAGTGCACGCCTGTAACCCTGGCGACCTGCCCCTGGCGTGGCCATAACCGCGAGGTCGGTCTGTTCACGAACGAACCGTGGTCAGAGAGAGTGGAGTACGTAAAGACCGAGTCGCGTCTCGTAAGCGCGCTGTGCACGTCTACGAGACGGCCCGTCTCTCTCTTTCCCTCCTCCTCCTCCTCCACTTCGGTCTCTCTCGCGCTTCGCCGCACGAGGTCCGTTCACTCCGTTTCCCCCTGGATGCGCTCGTAAATGTTGGCGTGCGGCTGGCGCGCCGAGTAAACAGCGGAGACGGTAGCATCAGCAACAGCAACAGCAGCAGCAGCAGCACAACAAGCAACGGCGACAACGGCAGCAACGGTAATCGTACCGCGCGACGTCAATGGACACGGCGAGCGGCATCGCGCGTATACACGCGCGCCTCCTCTCCTTCTCTTTCTCTCCTCGCGCACAGTGCGTTACGGAGAGCGCGAGCCAAAAACCCGGCGCGCGTGGACTCGCCTAATCGAAACGGAACTGGAACTGTCCGACCACCGTGCCACCGCCGCTCTCGCATACTACTACCTAGCCCCGAGGTTTCTCTCTCTATCTCTTTCTCCGTTCCCTCGTCCCTCCGTCCCTCTCTTTCTCCTCGTCGCTCCGGTGCTATTTCTCTTTCTCTCTCTCTCTCTTGCTCTCTTTCTCTTTCTCGCTCGCTCCTCTCTATGTACGGCAAATGAGCAACGCGCGAGATTCCGAGATGCGGCAAAAGGTGCAACCTTCCTCCCACTTCCCCCGTGGTGCTGCTACCGCCCCGCATCACACAACAGAGTCAGAGAGAAAGAGGGACACTTTGGTAGAATGTACTGGCGAATGAGAGAGGAAAGGAGAAAGAGAGAGACAGCGGCGGGAGAGAAAGAGGGATGGGAACGCGGGGGGAGACAGAGTGGCGGGGAGGGAGGGAGGGAGCGGGGGCAGACGTTGGCGAGCTTGGATGGAGGAGAGGGATGGACGGGCGAAGATAGAAAGAGAACCGTCAGTGACTGACGGAGACCGGGTCCGTAGGGGGTGGCGGCGAGCAGCAGAGCCGGGGTGCGGGGGCTCCAAGGGGGAAGAGAGAATACGACGGGGGAAGGAGGGGGGGAGGGAGGAGGAAGGCGTATGAGACATTCCTTCAGTGAACGGGTCGACTGAGTGTGAGTGCAAGCGAGCCGGTAAAATCGATGTGGCGAAGTGTAGTTGTGCCGCTACAGCGTGCGAAGGGTGCCTCTGCTCTGTTGTACCTCTCTCTGTCCCTCCCCCTCCCCTTCCTCTGCCACCCGACCACCCCCTTCGCCCTCACCTCTTCACCGCCGAGATACGTTTCCCGTGTGTGATCCGCGGTTCCGCCTTGCGGCGTTACTTTGCGCTCCGCTTGTATCTCGGACCAGAGAGAAGCAGTCAGTCGGGTTAACGAATGACGCTCCTTTTTTGCCATTGCGTTAATTTCTCCCGCGAGGAAAGAGGGCTTCTTATCCCACTATGCCACATGTAAATGAAATTTTATGGAAAACGGTACTTTTTACTAGTCAGGAGAACTTGATTATAAATGTCCGAAGCTGTCCGTTACTGTTACTGATTGAATTTCGAGCTTACAATTGGAATATCTACAGCTTCATGATGTAGGCGATAACGACGAACAACTTGACAAGCTTCGACAGATTTACAAATTTGTAACGTTCTTAGAAATTCTTCAAATGAACTAATTGCAAGAGTTTTAATCTACAGATTAACGCGAAAGAAAATATCGAAATAAATTATACAACAGGTGTTCGGTATATGTATATGTGAATAAATGTATGAATGAATGAACGAATGAATGAGTAAGTGCGAGTGAGAAATGACGATTTTAATTTAACAAGTTATATATTATTATTTGTGCACAAAATAATTTGTAAATAAAAAGCAAGACTAAGAAAATTCATACTTTGGTTTTAAAGCTCATGTTACACTGTAGCCAATGTTCAATGTCAGAAGCAACAAAAGGGAATTTTTCTGTGCACTGAAGTTAGTAATCTTCGCACACTATCACTTTCGATAAGTTAAGTTGGTAGAATATAAATGGTAGTGGAATTTTTTTTCTACAGTTACACTTCAATATAGCCGTACCGAAGTAGCCTTTAAGAACACATACAGCACACTATAATTGTGTCGTACAATTCACATATGATAGCAATCACCTATATTCTATATATCATAGCTTAGGAGACTATATAACTAAAGCAGTACGTGCCATGAAAAGAAGCTACGTACTGATCTAAATTCTTTTTTGTTAATGGATGTATCCGTTCTTTTGAATTAGTACTCTTCAATTCTTTAATGCATGAAAAATTTATGTAATAAAATTAAATTTTAATAATTCTGTTAGAAATGAAACATTAAAGAATGTTACACACGCACACAGTTATTCAGAATAAAAATATTCAAATTTTGAAATTACATTCCTAGCTAATCAGTGGTATAATATATGGGAATACTATTGTGAAGAAAATAATTAATGATCCAACATTACGAAACTGACGTTTGCATTCGCGGCGAAACGTCTTTTTAAAAATACTCTCTCGCAATGGGTTCCGCTTGTTACGTTCCTGTGAAATACGTCGTGCCGACGCGTGCTTCGGCCTGTGCGAGGGCGTATTAGCAAGAGAGACGCAAAGGCCGAATAGTGGAGGGGCAAAGGAAACGGGGAAGGGGAACAGATGCGGTGGCAGGAGAGGGGACACGTACAAGAAAACGGAACGCAGCGGAACGGACGAACATAACAGGTCGAGCGACCGTGCAAATCTGAGCTATGCTCCGTATATTGTTGTCGATGGCGATGCTCCGAACTTTTTACGTAGATGATCAGAATAATGACGGGAAATATTTCAAAGTGGAAAACGTATTAGTGCACAAGGTGAATTTTTCGCATGTGAAATCGTCGTAAAGAATAATCTCGCGGAACAGTGCGCACCATCGAGAAGTTTAATGGGTGAACGTAAAACCGATAACGAGCATGGATATATAAATGGAAGTCACTCGAACGCGTGTTGAGATGAATTGTAATCACGTTGAATATGTAATGCGAGTTCTCCTTTGAAAAACAAAGTACGAATAATGATATACAAGACGAAAAAGGGAAGATTCTTGCTGTAACAACGCTGGTTTCTGTAACAGTTATTTGCATGTGACCGCAGTCCTGTTTTTGTAAGCTGTTATGTGAATAGTGACTAGCCACATGAGAGTACATATGACGATACGATACCACTGATGCAAACAATGTCCCTATATCACGAATCTATCTGATAAGTAATGCAGTGCTATTCGATTGCCAGGAAATGACGCTATTCGCGTAAAAAGCGACCAATGATAATGTCATTTTACGTCACGTAGAGTGCCATAAGAACACGAAGTTAGCCGATTGGCTGACAAGTTTCCTCCCTGACAAGTTACAAGTTAAAAATTATTTACAATGTTACGACATGATGACATTTCAATCTTCAATCGTCTACGCGATGACGTTCGGTATTTTGTAAAACCGTACGTAACAGTAATACATACATAACAGTAATATATAAAGGCGAGTTTTTGAAAAATGGAAATGACGAAGATTCGAGTCGCCCTACAATAGTTTTTACAACCTTTACTAGTGTTAATCCTAAAAATTAATTAAACATATACATTGAAAAATATATCTTTTTTTATCTCTCTTACAATGTATGAACAATATATGAATGAAATTCGCGAATAATGAATAAATCGATACGTGAGACGGGATTTGATAGGCAACCATGCGAGCAAACTGTGGCGTGAAGTTTGCGGCGAGACGAGTCGCCATTGCATATACAACGAGCCGTTAGATAGATTTTCAACTATTGCGAGGAGCGACCTTCCCAGTTGGCAGAGAAATTTTTCTTTCCCCGTAATCCTTTTCCCTTGCACCTAGTTTTTTTTGTTATCGAAACGGAATGGAGCCGAACGGAACGGGCAACGTTGCGGCGTTTCGGAGACCGCGACAACGTTGCAACGAGTTTCTCTCTTCCTTTTCGGAAGTTCGCCTGCTCTCTCCTTTGCCCCCCTCGGGTACGAGTTCCATGGGAAAATGAGCGCGATCGTTTCCGTATGATGGCGTTCACGTCGGTGTGCCGAATGCGAACGTTGGGTGTGATTTCGCGAATTTTGTGTCGCCGTGACGTTCGACACAAGATCGATATAAGTCCAAACTGCGTATATCTTGCGTATTGCTAAGAAGCTAATGTTACGTTGAAATTAAATGCCGCGTTGAGAATGAACGCCATCATGCTTTTTTTCCCCTTTAAATATAGTCACAAGGATCTTTATTATTACGCGACGAAATAAAGAGAAAAAGAACGGATCTTTCAGTTTTGAAATTATGCTTGGTAAGGAAGTCTCTTATTCTCTTGCGTAACGCGGTAGTATAATCGGTGCAGATTAATGGACTAATTATTCTTCTATTTCGAATAATTTCTTGTTATGTTCCAGGAATTCTATTGATTACATGTATTTCGAGAAAAGTGTTTCTTGATTATAATATTATACATTATCGAATCAAATTGGACGTTAGACATCTCTGGAACAATCTTAAGGAATTAGAAATTATAGCAAAGTGATAGATTTTTCATTCTATTGTGAAATTATTAGCTTAAATAAAACAATTTAATATTATTGAAAATACTGAATAAATTGCTTGAAAGCAGAATAGCGTGAATTACTCAAGTATATCATGTCATAGAATAAGTTAGACTAAAAAATATTTCGAAAAATAGATAAGATACAAAAAAATAAATCCGAAATATCTTCATTCGATTTAAATCGCTCATCTTCTATCTTCTACTGATAAAAAAATAAACTTCATTAAATGATCCTAAAAATCATAATGGCCTATAAAATTTTGAGAAATTTGCCAACAAAAACGATACGCAAAGAGAATACGTTTCGGAAGAGTCATCTAGTTCGCACTCAGTAGCAAGAAACGACCGCGGTGTCTCGAGTACGCGGCCTCCTAGACCTTGCAATGCCGTCGCCACTCGATCGTAGAAAACACCGTTGGTGTGGCGGCAACAAGAGGCACGGCTGTCTGACGTGACGGCAACACAGCGGGGCCCCCCCTCTTTCACCTACTCAACGGCAGGATCGCGCGCGGATTCTCCCCTCCCCGCGCCGTTTTCCCCACCAGCGGACCCCCCCAATAGGTCGCACACTCATTAGCCCAGTCGCGCGCGACTTGCCCTCCTCTCTCCCTTCCCACCCGCGGCGTGCACGTCGCCGTGCGATCAGCTGGTCGGCCACGCGGCGTTGCCTCGTTGTCTTGGCTTGCGCCGTGCGCGCCGTGCCGCCACGCGGTTTTCTGTATATGTCGCTTCAGCGAGAGAGAGAGAACCGGCGCAGCGGGTAGAGGTGTGCGTGCGCGCGCGCATGGTACACTCACGAGAGGTTAGATGCAGCTCGGCGCCCCGTGTAAACGGCGTGGCGGCCGACACGGTGCAAGGACGCGTTCGCGGCCGAATTAAGCTGCGTTCACACGGCGTCGAGCGCCGTATTTTACTACGAATTAAAATTGAATGAAGACAACGTAGTTTCAGCAGGGCTATTTTAAATGACAAATTTACGTTTTACGAAAAAGCAGCAATGGAAAACAATTGCGCAACGTTTCATGAAGTTCGTTACGTACCGTTAATTGATGGGCTAGCAAATGGCCGAGCGAGTGCGATAAAAATGTTCATTGTAGAACTTACGACATAATCGCGCCAACCAGTTTGCAGGTCAACGGCATGGAGATAGCTACGACTAGCGAAGCGGAAAAAATATTCATACATAAATACTGATCATAGTGATCTGGAGAATGACAAATAGTCGGGATAAAAGTTCCATCAACCTTGAATAATTTATCGATTTTGTAACTATCTTTTTCACAACAAATGATTAAATAATTTACAATGGCGCAACAATTTCTCGCATTCTCGGCAAGCCTGATTACTACATATTGCCCTCAATCATATATTTTTCATCAATCTCAGTTCTCGTGTATCTCAAATTAAATGTCATAAACCTATTTCAAGCAAGGTTCCTATAAATGAGAATTTGAAAAATGATAGAAGAAAATCGGTAATTCAAACTGTGAATTCTCTTAAATGCCAATCATAATTTTTATTCTGCATATCTTTGACATCAATGACTGAACAATTTCGGACTCTTCTGCGACATAGGCACTTAGTCTTTCGCTCAGCAAAATTCCGTATCTACGCAGTAAATAGTATCGTCGCAACGAAACGGTACCTATTCTGAGAACAATAGTGACCTCTTTTAGCGACGATTTAGGGGCGAGAACAAGGCCGTGCGAGAATATTATCGAATCGTCGTTTGCTCTTGCAAACACGCCGTTAAACACGCCGAGAGGCGATGAGCGGAGGAACAAAATATCGACACCTCGATACTATCAGCGTATCATAAGCATTCCTATACTTACGACGACGAGCGGGTGTCTACCGAGAGTAGCCGATTCTTGTAACTCGAGCATACGAAGATCGCCGATCGCACGTGCCGAGCCCCGCCGATCGTCGCCGACGACGGTCGGCACTGGCGGGTGTGCGACGACGAATACGCTCATTGTGAAAGTTACGACATAACCGCGCGGACTACTCCCGCAGGTCAACAGCGTGCGCGCGATACGATCTCTCTCCTTCTCTCTTCCTCTCTCTTTCTCGCGCTCTTCGTCTCGGACGGCGCGCATTAAGCTGGTCGCGAGGCGTAGCGCAGATTTCTGGCTCCCATTAAGGCTTGTTTACACCACTCGAGATTCGCAGACGGGGACGAATTCGGATTTCTCGCGAACGAAACGTCGAATAACAAGAATGAACTGCACAATTTTGAGATTCGTGATAAACATAAAACATTTAGCATGAAATATTTAAGCAAAATTTATAAATATGAAAGAATTTACAGAATGATTGTTAGAAACATATTTAATTGAAATGTAATAAGATTTTGAGCGACAGTACAGAGCGTAAAAAAAAAGAAAAAAAAAACATCGCAGTAAAACATTTGGCTGTAGAAAGGGAGGAAGCGACGCGGATGACTGCGTCGTTCTGTAATATTCCGCGACATTTAAATTTGAAATTCCGCTCTAATAATTAGGCCCTGCGGACTAACGCGGTGTAGGCGATAAGTAAATAATGTCGACAGGTGGAGCCCGCATGGAGACGCTCCGGACACGTCGTCCGCCTAGGAATTGCAGCGTCCGGCGGCGGCGCTACGGTTTTAGCTCTCTATAACACATTACATCGCTTTTGTGACCGTGTTTAAAGCCCCGTATCGCGCGTAAGACGAATCCCTCAACGGTGACGGCGTTGGCGCACATCGTCCATGCTCAACATTTCCATAAATCTCGCAACTCTCGCGTTACGCAATGGCCGTCGCGTGACGAGTGTTCGCTTCTTTGTGCTCGTCTCCGTCACGATATCGCAATGTTTTGGATACCTGTGAGGACAGGCCGACATCTCGTACCTAGAGAATCTGGAAACATCGCACGCTGCAGGATTCCAGACCCTTTTTCCCCCATAAGCCGAAATCGTCTTCTTGCCAAAGTATGAAGTCAGAATCAACCCCATTAAGGGTTGAGCGGCGGATGCTGGGGAAATTATGTATATGTATATCCGGCGCGATCTCTCGTGCCTGAAGTGACGAGGAAGGAAATATTCTCTTACCAACTGTGTACACGTACAATTCCGAGATATACCGGGATAAATCTTACGTAAAGCGATCGTTCTCGTAAATAAAGCGAAACTCGAGAGACACGGGGGACTATTTCAAGACCGACCTCTTATCGGGCGCCTCATGTATTTGTCGCGAACGGCTGAATCGCCGCTGACTGAGAGATAAGCCTTATCGTCACGGCGATGCAACATTGTCGGCCGTGTATTATGACAGGGACCATGTACGATTTGTCGACGTAGTATGCACGGGCTCGCGCGCAGACGCGCGGCCGTGTCGAGGAAAAGAAGGAAGGAACCGGACGGACAGATGCAATCTTCTCGCATTCGACGATGCGTCCATGAGATATGCAGCCCCGGCAGAAGCCTAGAATAACGTTTCCCAATCCGTCTCGGTACGCGACCCTTCGCTTCCGCGTGTCGGGGTGAAACAATCGGGGAGGGGGAGGGGAATCTTTCGACATGACTCCGGTGTCTCATAAACATATCGTTCTTTAACACCTAACGCCTTCTTCTCGTTTTGCCTGCGTACAACGTTGCCTCGCGGCGGAGCACGTTTGCTCGCGCGCACGCCGCCTGTTTCGAAATAACAGGCGACCGGTCTTCCGTTTTCACGGTGTTGTCGTTCAAGCGATTCATTCTTTCGGTGACTCATCCGTGTCGAGCGCACGAAAATAAATCGTGCAAATTCGCCGTAAGGCTCGCGACTCGCCGGCGGCGGCAGCGATATAACAATCAGGGTGGGGCTCGGTGGTCGCACGGACATCGGGCAAACACTTAACGTAGGTAGATCAGTAACGATCGAAAGCCGGCCCTAGTTCCTGCACGTGGCACTAGGTGGTCGCCGGGAGCTCCCCGCTCAGGCGCCCAGAAAAAAGCGGATACGCGAGCGGATGCTGAGTGCGTCCGACTTTATCCGCGGAGGTGCGCAGGGCCTACAGGGTGCAAACTGTGTGCGGCTGCAAGGCACAACACATATTGACCCTGCCCTGGGATTGCACACATGGGTCTGTGAGAACTATATGCGTAGTCCTCAAGTCGCTGACTGTTCTTGGGGATTTTTCCTCATTTAAACGCAGAAATTTTCGCAACTCAGCTAGATTTGAATTTTTATCTTACAATTATGTTCTACGACGTTGGAAAAGTTAGTAATCGGAAAATACGTGTGTTTACCAGGGTTATAAAAATATTCGAGAAAAGGCTCCGAAGGAGAGAAGCAGAAAGAGTCGACGTGCATGAAAATGTAGCGTATAGTTCTAGAATCGAGATGAAGACGCGACAGAAGCGATGCAGATGGATAGAAAGCTTTTACGATAATATAATGATTTTACCATTTGTTTTCTCGTTTCTCTTCCTTGTACAGATGCACTGTATAATTTTTTTTTTACATATATATGTAGCGTAAGAATAACTAACGACATGACATACAACGAACTAAAATCGACACTAAAATTGAGTCATGACTAACCGTAATAGATATCTTATCGGTTCGTTCTGCTACATTGTGAATATACGGCGGAAGTGACGGACCTAAACCATTGTCCTTGGTTGTCATCTGTTTCCACGAAATTATAAACAATTTAACAAAATGAACTTAATAATACGCATTGAAAATACAATGCAGTTGTTGCGTGTTGTTGGTGCGTGAGTTATTGAAATAACACTATTTATATATATATATAACATATATAACACTATTTATACAGTAATACTATTTAATTATAATTTATAATACACAATTATATATTTGGACGGTTTGACTCAGCTTCAAATATTCAACTCAGATATTCAAATAAAGTAACAAGGAAAAGGACTACGAGAGTCAAACGCGATTATTGACACTATGTAGTGCGTGAATTAATATTTATGTAATATTTAATTACTAATTTTATGTTACGTTGATTGAAAAAATATTAAACTAATAATGCATAATCCGCTAAATAATAATTATTCGTTGAATTTCATTTTTGACACAATTAACAATAAATTAAAATCTCTTTTTAACAAACAAACAAAAAAAAGGAAACTAATGCTAATGCTACGAAAAATACAAATGAATTTCCTTGATTCATAATTCTGTAAGTTCCGGCTACTTCGGAGAAATTCAAAAATGTTATCAAAAATTTAAATGTCAAATATCAAATTAATAATTAAATGTTACATAACATTAATTCACTCACCACTAACTGCGTTTGATTCTCATGGCCTACTTTTTCTTGTTATTAATTTTAATACCGAGAGAATTAATTAATAATTTATTCAAATAAAATAAATTAAAATTATTCTCATGCTCTCCCTCGAGTTAGGCGAGTGTTTCAAGATTTGATGGTCAAAAAGCCATGTAATTTGGAATCATAAAAAAATCAGCGTGCAATTTGATTTAATAATCATAGTCATATAATTGAAAGAAATAAAGATAAAAAAGTCACGCTAAAAAAATTGCATCAATTGATCAAAATATAGTAATGATAGAAAGCAGTCGGAAATTGCAATAACATTACAGTCACATTATTTGAAAAATGAGAATTGTACACATATCGTTAACGAACAATGTTTCGCGATACAAAACGATTATTGCGGCGTTTATAGGCGTGTAAATAGCCGGAAGAGAAAAATGTCGGACGCGAGTAGCAACAGGGATGGCTGTCGTATAGTTGTCACCGCCGTTCGTTCGCCCCTTTCAACCGAGTAAGATGGACGAGAAAATGATGAATGGACGCAAGCAATCTAGTGCAGTCAGCGCGATCAACGGTCAGTTTTAACGAGCTGATTCAATTTTACGGCCGAAAAAAAGGAGAGTAGAAAGTCCAAACATTAACACCTCCAATAAAAGTTCTCTTCATGTGAGAGCGGTCCTACATCTAAGTACGCAGTTGCAACTAATTATCGAATTTATTACACATGCATAATACTGACATGCAATTTTTTTACTAAATTTATATGGCATTTGATTGTCCACAATTTGTTCAACTTGCAAAAAAATTAAAAATAAAGTTTTATAAGCATTTCTAACGTGTTGTTTTTAATAATATATGAATTTTGATTGTCCATCATTTGTCCACAAATAATACTATCTATTGCTTTTCTTTCTTCTTTTTCGTAATATTGATATGCTTTTCAAAACATGAACAAAAAATGTTTGCAAAATAGTAAAAAAACGATTATTTATGGATAAATGTGAATAAATTGTTGACATTCAAATGTCATACAAATTTTATAAAAATTCGCATTTCGAGGTGCCAACTTTTCACAGATCTCTTTTATCATCTATCCCTGATTAGATCCAGCATCGCGAGTTGAAGAATTCTGAGAACTTTCGCATCATGCTATTTTTTTTCATTCGATTGTTCTTACATGTACTCTGATCAAATTATTTAATTTGTTAAGTAGAACCTACAGTATTTCATCTACTGGATATAATCAATTTGTCATTTGAAAAAAAAAAAAAAAAGATTAGATTAGAGACGATGAATGATATGAAACTTTGTTGCGAGCAATCGCACCGATTAAATTACTCGGAATTTGATCGAAACTATCCGCGTTTTAGATTTTCCTCTCAGATCAGGAGGTTAAACGCAGCATAGCGATGATAGACATCAACGATTTGAACCATATGTCCTGCCTTTCATGGAACGCATAAAAAAAATGAAGATAAAAACGCAATGATGAGATAAAGCTTAAGTAAGTTTTGCCCGTGTCAAATTGGCTGTCGGTAAAGGAACGCCAGTTTCGTGCGGTAAACCTTTGCTCCCTTCGTGTCACGAGTAGCGATGGAAACAAGTTCAAGATGTACTTAAAAATCCGATAAAAACCGAATCGAATCCAATAATCAAGTTTCGTTTTCTAAGATTTGAATAATTTTAATGAGAAACGTTTTATACTTGCGAAATAATCGAATCCCAACTAGTTAATTTCAACTTTTAAAACGAGTTTCTGCTGAATTCGAACATGTACTTATGAGTAATTTCTATTTTAAAGTCTCGAATCTTTTACAATACTCTTAAATAATTTTGTCTTTCTAGGATAATAACAAATTAGTTAAAATGTATTCTTATCAGAGTGTTTATTTGTCTTATTCTTATGTTGTGTATTTAAAAATTTTTATCCTTTCAATCGCAATTGTTGGATAAAGATTAATTTTTAAGTTAAACAGAATTTATCTTTAATATACAGTACAATATTATACTATTGTCATTTACAATATATTATAGTGTCACAGTATTATAGTATTACAGTATTATAGTATTATCAATTAATCGTTTAACATAATCAGTTGAATATTGTGTCGATTAGATGAATCTTATAGATATATCTATACTATAAATATCAATTTTTTAAAAGTAAAATATAAAAATTATTTTAAACTTTTAATTAAATTTTATACGAACTTTTCGATTCGAAAGAAAAAGTTTTTAATAAAAGATTCGAACATATTAAGATCAAGGTTCGGATGTATTTGGAAGTAACACTTTTTTTTCGAGGTACTCGTAGAAGATTCGAATCCATTTGGTCCAGGTTCGAGTATGTATTTCAAAGTATTGATTTTATTCGTCGAAATAATCATAGATTTCAAAACTACGCCAACACATTCGAACCTACTTACATACTTAATCCCATCATTGGTCACGGGTACACACAAAACCCACGTATTCATGTAGTTCTATAGAATCTCAGATACTTCGTATATATGCAAATGCGTTTATTCTTTGCGTCACTGACATAGTCACAAACCGAAGATATTTAATCTGCGCATTGGATTCATAGAATTATTCAAATTATTTAATAGCATGCTTATTTTTTCTCAATATTTTTTTTTTAATAATCAGGAATTTTTTCTGAATCAAAATTTCATTTCAGACTCTTCTCCTCTCGATTCTTTTGAGCTCTTATTTTCGGACGGGACATATATTACTACTGAATCATTTATCAGAAATCTGAAACTTTATGCTGTCCGAGGCACAAATTACTGCCAAATTCTATGAGTTTAATGTTAACTATCTTTATGATTGTTGACGATACGCTGACGTACAGACTTGCTATCTATTTGGGGATGCAAAGCGATTCTCGGGACGAGCGTTTGAGAGATACGCAGCATTCATTCGATGAATCGGCAGCGGCATTACCGTGTTACTCCGGTACCGCGAGATACTCAGTATCGAAGAGTCAGCATCGATATTTCGATAAGCATGCCTATCTATCGTGCCCGTTGACGGTGCAAAGACGAAAGCGCGAACGGGACGGCGCGAGGCGACCGAGAAGGAGAAAAAAAGAGGGAGATCACGTGAGCGCGAACGAGACGGAGGACGGAGAGCGACAAGTATTTTGCCCTGTCTGCTTCTTTGCTACTCAGGCGTCGATATATCAGCAGTCGGCGAAAGAAGTTCAATGTGGCGGTAAAAGCGGACGGTAATGCAGATTGCGGGCTCAGGGCGTCTCCCGTTACCGCGTTGCATCGTATGGTGCACATCTCTCGAGAGTGCACCGTCCGCTCGCCTTGTCGTCGGCCGCCCATTGGCCGTCGCTTCGCTCTCCATTCCGTGGATTCCTAGCCGATTAATCCCCCGACGGCGTACGGTAGGCCCGTGGTCTGCGGATCTTAACATGGGGATCCTAGAATACGTCCGCGGACGTTGTCACGCCTATAATCGCTATGCTATATGCACGCGACTCCATACTGAAATCTTGGATCCGAATCCATAGATTGAAAACGTACTAAGGAAAGAGTTATTAATTGTTGTATCATGCCCGTATTCTCAAATAAATGAAATTGGCAGTCGTTGCTCTCTCCGGCAAGAAGAAATAGATTCATTTAGATATAGCGGTTACTCAAGTCATTAAAGAGACAATCGACAATTAAAAACGATTACCTGCCTAGCGAGAAACGTAGCGGGGCATTACTCACCCAACGCGACGTCGATCGGCTTGCGAAAGGAAATTTTTCATCCGTGCATTAACCGAAAGTGTGTCTGAGTATCGAGGATACCGAAATTTCTCGAGACACTCAGTAGACAGACGAGAAGGCGCGTTGCGCGGAAAGATGCGCAGCGATTTCTTAAGAGAAGTCCGTGAGAGAGGCAACGATACCAGTTTCGAAGTTCCGAGAACCCGAACGGGCCGCCGTAACCATCATCGGGAAGGCTGGAAAAACACTAGCCGCGCTCGCGGTAGAGAAGAGAGAGAGAGTGAGAGTGAGAGAGAGAGAGAGAGAGAGAGAGAGATTTCTCAGGAGGAAGGCTCCGAGCTCGCGCTCGTCGCCTCTACGGCGCTTACATGTATATTCGGCGTTCCCAAGGTTGGTAGGTAGGTATGTAGAAACCTTCCATACAATGCGCGTAGTGCTCACTTACTATCGAAAGGATCAATACGGGGGACATGCACTAACTTGCTTGCTCGCTCGCTTGCTTGGCCTGCTTGCTTGCCTGCCTACCTGCCTGCGTTCATGAATCTCCCTCGCCTAACAAAACTGTAGGTCACGCAGCGCCTTCGTGGGATATTCTCAGAAAGGAAGAATCCTTCGGGAAGGGAATTCTAGTCCGAGGGATTGTCGATCGTGAATCGACGTTAATACTTAACGAGCGCTTTTCGACAAGGGATCTTCTCTCCATTTCCATGGATTTTTATCCCAACTGGAACGACCATGAATTATGATTTAGAGATAAGTTATCAATGAACGCAGCTGAGCTCTTTCGTGGACAATGATTAATACCTATTTTTAGAGACTATTTTTAGAACGCTTTCAACCAGGAATAACAATATTTCCTAAAAGAGCAGTCATTCCTATCTAATCGAAAGCAATATCAGTTTTCACGTTAGAATAAAAAAAATCCTGTCGAAAGATTGAATCTTAAAAGTTATTCATTCGATATACAACTGTCGATATTTGCGAGTACTGTTTCGACGGACCTCGCGTCCGTCTTTGCGATCTCAAAAAACGAGAGCCGTCGAGAGTCGCCTCGGCTATCGAGTTTCTTCGAAGCGCGGAACGGGGAACAAACGGAGGTCACCCTACCAGGGGTGTAGCATCGGGACAGTGCCCTTCACCCTCCTCGGTCAACCGCGTCCCGTAATCGGAGGAACTCGGCAGCATTCGTGTGTTCTCGCAGGACTACAACGCGGTGTATGTGTATGTGAGAGAGAGAGAGAGAGAGAAAGAGAGAGAGCGAGAAAGAGAGAGACAGAGAGAGCAAAAGGACGAGGTTCGCGAGGAACGATCCGCAAATTCGTTCGCACCAGCGTTGCCAACCGTAAGCCAGAACTACAGTATTTACAACACCACGATTACATCATCGAGTACCAAGCACATCAGGAATACAATAGCATATGCAGATACTTCACGATACAAAAATGTACTGCTGACTCATTCTCTTTCTTTAGTAAATTTCTTTGTCCAAAGTCCACCCCCCCGTAGGTAGTCAGTCGAAAAGTATAAATCATTGTACCAACGTTAAATATACATTTATCCGTGTCGCTTATTCGAAAGAGAATTTAATTTTACGTTCTGTAAATAGTGTAACAGAAAGGAACAGCATTGAAGTGTAACGGCTAAAGAATGCCCTCTAGCGTATCCGATCGAGTCTCTCTCTCTCTCTCTCTCTCTCTCTCTCTCTCTCTCTCTCTCTCTCGCCTCGCGTTTAATGTATTTTACACCGCGTGCCAAAACTCCGTGCCGGATAAACAGATTAATACGCGGCGGTAACGGCGCATATATTATCCGCAATGAATTTCACTAGCAGGGAAGGGAAGGAGGGCCTTCACTCGCGAGGATCTCGTACTCCCCGTTCCCTTTTGCCCATTGCTGCTCTCGCGCTATGTTGCCCCACCGCCCGCTTCATTGTTCAGTCGGCCAATCACGCCCACGGCTAAGGAGAGCTTGCGGCATCGCGCGTGGCGTTCGTGCGTTCTCGTCCGACAGACGAGACGGCCCGATTAGGCCGAATTCGCACGAATTCGCTACCGAGCAGGCGGCCGAGCGTTGCGGACGATCGAGAGGGTGCAAGAGGGGAAGTTGGAACGATGCAAGACGGGGGAGGGAAAAGAGAACAAAAGAGAGAGAGAAAGAGAGAGAGAGCGCACGATGGAGTCATGAAGAAAGGGAAGAAGAATCCGCGCGCGCGGTCCCCACGAGTAGATTTCGACCTGCGAGGCGAAATGCTCAGCGGGCGGAAAGAATCGGGGTATCTGTGGGCGACCCCCGGAAGCGGGCTATCGAGGTGTCCATTCGATTTCCACGTATCCGCTCGGAGATGCCAACTGGCCCGTGAAAAGTATGTTTTCGGTATCTCTTCCCGGCATGTTTCCGTGATTAATCGATCGGTAAGCATCCCCCTGCCCCGTATATCTCTGAACAGCCGCTAGCTAAATCGAGGCAGATTGTTTCGCTTTGCTTTGTAACTTTGGATAAAAAATCCCTAACTATTTTATCTGTTGAATATCACATTCTAGATATTCGCTCGCGCTCTATACAATTACAAACTTGTGGGCAACAAGTTGACGTCACGTTATAATCTCTTTCAAGTACAACGTGGCGACGAACTCGAGGCACCGAATCGCATCTACAAAGTTATCGGTATTTTAGAAACCAATCGCGTTGAAACGTACGCGACCGGCGCGGCGATCCGATACAAAACTGGGGCAACGATTAGGAGTGGGGCAGGAAATCGCTAATCAGGCTTAATTAGCCAAGGTTCGCAGTGCAACCGGGATCCTACGGACGGTGAACCAGATATACTCCGTTATCATTATCATTGTAAGCTGCCCGCGAACGCGGGGCATCCTACTGCCCCGACGCAGCTCGACTCAGCTGGCAGCGGGAAGCGGCGTGATCTGTCGCCCTCGGCGGTTACGTCCCAAGTGGCGAGACACGGCCAGCGGGTGGCGGCGCGCGGCAGGTGCAGCTGACGGCGCGCGGGCGGACAGGAGGGGGAGAAGAGAGAGAGAGCGCGTGCTTTCGGCTCCTCCCGACGCGAGACGACGCGACACGATCGTCGTCGCTCGACTGGACGGCGGGCGCGGAGTGTATATAAATAGGCGGCACGTCGACCGACCGTCTGGTCTCTCACCGGTGTTACGCTATTGCATGCACGCCACTTCGTGCGGGTACGCGCGCGAGAGGGGTGGTTTTCTCGTATCGACTTGCACCGTGTCTCTGCATTACCGACAATGATGATGACGATGACGGTGACGATGACGATGACGATAATGATGATGATGACAGTATAATGTAACGACCGAGCCTTCGCTAGATATATGTATACACAAAAGTATACATATTTTTGTAGATGAAAAATACTTTTGGAAAATTCATACGTCAACGTATCGTTTCCGATAATGTCACTTCTGCTATTTATCTTTATCGTATACTTTCTTCGGGCACTTGTTCGTATAAAATCATGTCTAGTTTAGAAGAATTTATAAGGAAATGATTAAACAATTACTTTGATGTCTGAGATGATGTCAAGTTCATAATTGCAAATATATACGAGTGCTGCCTTATTTGCATACTTCGAGGAATAATGATAGAAGAAATAGAAGATACGCGATGATAGAAAAAATGAAACGTCGCGGATTAAAGCAAAAACATTGTACCGTGGATCCTTTCTTTTAGTTTCTTTTTAGTTTCTGTTAAGAAACTAAATCTTTTACTCGATTTCATATGCTTTTGATATATTCAATTCATTTCAGTGATGCGACAGGAATATTCTTTACTAGTAAACATTGTGCTGTATATACAATATCCTTCCGTAGGATAGGTAGCCCATTGGTCCAGTGGGAAACTTCAGCGACCAACGGTTTGCCGCAGAGAGAGCGTCACATCGATCGCAAAACCAGAAGCTTCTCACGGAATTCTCCAACGCGTTCACGAAAGGGTTGCGCTCATTTCACTCACAAAACAGCCATCAATCGCTATGAAAATAAAATAAAACGATATACGAAAATAAAATGAAATAAATATACATTTCTCTCCAACTACGAAATGTGGTAATTAGTTTCTGATTAAGTACGAATTATACACAAATTGATTAAATCAGCTAAATTACGCTTGGAAATAAAGATAAAATGGTAAAAGATAATGTTTATTATTAAAAAACTTAATCAAGTGATTGTATATTGATTGTTAGCTGCAAAATTTGATAAAGGGCTGATTTAGCGTCGAGGAGTCGGCTCAATTACATCTCTCTAACGAAATAATTAAACGTAACCATAAACGGATATAAAAAGATACAGAGAGAAAGACAAGGGCCAGACGCGGAGAGTCGCGATTGGTGGCTCGATAATACGCGGGGTCCAATTAGCGCGCGTAACGCTCGCGCTCGTAACGCCGAACTCGCGCGACACGACATTACGAATATGCGGAGGGAATACCGCGGTAACGCGTACGCTGTTGCCAGATTTTTTTACATCACGTGCTCCGATTAATCGCGAGCGACGCGGCATGATGCTTGCGTACGCCTTAAAAGCGCCCGAAGGCCATTACGTAAGCGTCGACTACGTTCTCGCCGTGTCTCGCTTCAGCGACACCTCGTCATCGATCCGCGATTTCCATTTCGAGGCACGGCGCTCCTCGGAAAGGCAGCGAAAAAAAAAAAACGGGAGCCACTTAGGGATGACCGTTGAATGAGCCAGCCTCTCGTGTGTCGAGGGCAAGATAAACCCGCCGTGAATTTTCGAATTACGGTCGTCACGAGTGAAGTTGGGCGAGCGTCGTGTGTCTTGCTATTCGTAAGATTCAAGTCCGATTCGACCTAATGTTCATTATCATCATTTGGTGGACATACCGACCGAGAGAGCCGAGACGCGGAATACTTTTATCGTCGATCCAATGCAACACTCGGAGTCTCTCGCTTTCCGGCGATGACCCAGCCATAGTGCTCGCAGCGGAGCGGAGCCTGGACATATCGTAGTGATTGGGATCAATACGTTTAACCACACTACCACGCAATAACACCCCTGCTCGTCCCCTTTCGCCTCCATCGACCTCACTCCGTCCGTCTCGCCCTCCGCCTCTCGCTTCCGCTCCTTCCATCCGCTTTGCCTCCGTCGACCTTGCGGCGAATTCTTTCGTGTACCGCGAAAACCCGCATTGAGTCGCGTGAAGGCAAATTCACATGGTGCGATTTCTGATGACTCTCCATCGCTTTAAGCCGTCGGGATGAACGAGAAGAGAGAGGATACGTAAACAGAAAACTGTAAGGCAGCTCGTTTTCGACAATCCAACGTAAATTCACGTTGAAAGACAAATTCAAGATTCTGTAGAGACTTTCACTCACGGCCTATCTAACGAAAAATATGCGAGATGTCCAGGGGAGATTCTACCATTAGTAGGGAAATCGCGTCTCCCTCGCCGTTCCGCCGTCACAACACGACTTATAAATAGAGAACATACGTTGCAAACGTGCGAGCGTACGGCGGATAAGAATACCAGAAGGAGATTTGTAATATTCTTACCCCATTCGCATTTTCGACCGACTCTCGCGATTCTCCGCCGTTGACCGTGCTGACGTTTAATCGAGCGCGAGAGGAACTGCCAAGCCGTTTAAATATAGGAAACAATTTAAGTAATCGCGACAATGGAACGGGCGTGCGACACCACGGATAACTTCCGATCACCGCGGATATCGCGGCTCTCGTCTCGCAATATTTTTTTTTGTTGATACACCGCGGTTGCACGCGAATCCGCATTTTCGGAATAGTACGTTGCGTACGATACGGACGGTTAATTAACACCGTTAATGAGCAAACTGATAATGATGATGTTAATTCGACCAGAATTCGACGATCGCGTATTATTGTTCGAATCTCTTATTTACGACGGGATCGAATCCAATCGGCAATGGTACAGGCCCATTAGCGAGCGCGGCGTTCCTAAATCAGCGTGACTGCCGCATTTCCGGCGCGGTGCCTCGTTTGATGTTCGGCTGGTCGATAAGTCGATTAATAAAATCGCCGAGTGAACGATTATCCGCGCGGCCGGTAATTAATCACAATTAATCAGCGATATATTTAATCTCTACTGTTTTCGTTCGCTTCTTCGAATCGGCGATCGCTGAAAAAGTAACAACATTTTGCGCCGCTCTAGAATTGTTTCGCGTTTACGCGGTGGAATGCATCTCGAGCGAATTCCCCGCGATCATTCTCCATCAAAACGGTTCCGCGAATGGGAAATCGATTTTCGAAGCTCGAGCAAAATTATTCGCGGATACCCCCGGCGCATCTCGGAGCGGTCGGGGCCGCCATATTGTTACTGGATGCATTCGCCAGAAGACACCCACCACACTGGTACACCGACTCTAGACGCTAACTTTATACCTATTAAGGTCCGGGATCGATAGCGGGTACGTACTACGTATACGTCGCGCGTACTAAATACTGTATTGCATGTACAGGGTGAACGAGCGGTTACGGGCGGCCGGAGATCTTTAACGAGGAATGAACGAGGAGTCTCGAATGTATGTACGAGAGAGCGGTACAACGGGACGGTGTCGCGCGGAAGAGCGGCCCCGAGGAAGAGCGCCCAGCGGAGCGTCAAGCCGGGCGCCGGCCGATTTCATCAGCGAACGATCGCGAGCCGATGAGAATTGCGGGCATCGCGGCGTCGCATGTAATGCGCGAATTTAATTCGCCGCTTGTCCAATAAACATACAATGCGAGCCCGTGCTCGTGGCTATTATGCGATCGTTGATATCACTATGCACCGCCATGTGCCGAGGAAGGAGCGGCAACACAGTGCGGCGAAAGCTCGCTCGCTCGATCATTGCCAACCTGACGACAGCTTCTGGCGTCCTATCGCGGCACCTTCCTCGGTCCCCGTACATCTCGCACTTCAAAACCTTTTACCACCGCGAGCATATATAGAGCGTAGAAACGAACGCGTTAAACTGGGCCGATTTTGATTTACACGCTTTAACAAGTTTAATCGTATCATGTACATTTTTTTTCACACACGGTTCAGAATCCTACCAAACCAGTTAAGAATCGAGACATGGATCTGTACTGGCGACGGGGCGAAACGCCAGTTTTGAACGTTGCATAATAGCCGAGTGAAAGTAGTTGATTGATCAGTGACGGACCGCGAAGCGGATCAGCGGGACTTGGGATTCTTCATTGGATTACAATGGCACTTATCAAAAGTCGATAGTCGGCCTAAGTCGGCCATTTTGACGGCTATTGTAACGTTTCGTAGAGAGAGAGGGGGGAGGGGAGAGAAAAGTAAGTGACGAAGCTGTGTCGCCGGATATTTCCAAGTATCGAAAATTTCCACACAGATCTCGATGCTTATTGAGTTGCCGTCTTATTTCTAGCTGCGGTTAATTGTCCAAATGACATCTGATCATCTATCGAGCACAGTCTTGAGATTACGCTACGCATATCTCTTAAACGTACTTTTGCTCGAGTGAACTGTTTAGTGTGAACCGAGTAGGAGATTTGATTCCGGTGTATCTAAAGGGTTAATTAAAGATCGTTTGGATACAAGATACGGCGAAGCGTTTCTACAGCGCGATACCTACCGCTTGTAACTTACATGGGGAACGGCAGGTTTCTATGCGGACTTTGGGCAAATGGAATCGACAGGGAGTTGAAGGGGGGGAGGGAGGGAAGGGGTTGGAAATGGATATATATACATATATATACAGAGTGCTGAGCTCCTCTCGATCGATCCTCGAAGGATGTGGAGACCAACAGAGGTGACTCCGAAAGAGAGAGAGGCAGGGAGGGTGAGAGAGTAAGCGGAGAGAGAGAGAGAGAGGACGAGGAGGGGGAGAAATAGAAGAGAGGAGAGCGAGAGACTCGTCGAGAAAATAACTAATAGGGGTGGGGTTGCAAGAGACGCTGCGGATGTGAGCGGATGTGGCGAGGAAGGGTAGGGGGGGCAACGGGGGGAATGAGTTAGATAAGGATGAGAATATTGGGCCAAGTGGAAGGGAAACGAAGGGATGATGCTCGCGCTTGGAAACTACCTATGCCCGTCGCCGCGCCGGTACGAACAGTACTGCAAAATGTCGGGTACCTACGGATTCCTTCCGTGCCCGCGCGTATACATCGGGTGTCTCGGAAAGAGACGCTCGGAGCATCAACGTAGAGGCTCGATGTGACGGGCGGAGGGATATACCCGAGACGGATGCGGTCCGACAGAATCGTTTCGATGATTCGACTGACTTTAAGCACGATTAAATTAATAACACGAAGAAATTAATATCACGTGATTAAATTGATACAATGATAAATTGGCACAAAGTTATGATTATTCCAAGTGCCAGCAGATTCGCACGACTATTCGCGTTCGAAGACTCGGAGCATCGAGTATGGATCTGTCCGGATCTGTCTCTCGAATACGACAAGACGTAATTCAAACAGCTTGCGAATGAGATTCGTGAACAGTCGTGAGCCTCGCGGTGAAACAATCGCGTGATTGTATAACGGGAATGCTACGAAGGCTTTGATTCGACATTGTATAAATAGCATAAACTTTTGCGGCCTCTAGGGTCTCTACAAATAGGGGCCCGCGTTGTATAAACGGTTAGTAGACAAGCGGTAGACTAGAGGACAGGCGGCAACGACTTAGGTCTCACTTCGGTTCGAGCGAACAGGGCAGGGGCAGGTATAAATCTTCGCCGTTGGACTCCGGCCGGCAAGCTCAACGCCGGGATTTCTTTCTCTCGCATGGCCAACGAACGATCGATATGCGGAGCATGAGTCGATAAACCTGGACTTCCGGTTAACAGGTTTCGACCAAGAGAAACGCCTTAAATATGGAACGCAGCTATTATATCTAATTACAAACTGCGAGTCGAGAAAGAAAGAGACCGATGTGATGAATTTGTGGATGATTAATATGATCGGAACAACATCTTGGGATCTCATCTCGCATTTACACTGAAAGTTCGAGAACAGGGGCAGATCCTCGGACTTTTCGCCGCAACGCAAGAAGCCGTAACATTCCTGAAGCGATACAAGAAGCTCGTGAAGTCTCGATCGCACGCCGGTGCATGCCGCATCATCATGCGCAGTCGCGTGGGTGTGGGTGAAACTGCGTTTATACGCGCACGCACATTCCGCGTCCTTCGATGAAAAGGACGAAAAAGGACACGCGGGGGAACAAAGAGATGCACAAGAACGAAGCGCAAAGGATCACCCGCTGTTCCAGCAATGGCGTTTCGAGGATTAACATACGTATAAATGTGTATACATACATATATATGTAGAGGAGCAAAACTGAAGTAGCGATCGTATATTTACACGGATCTGCAAACCCGAGCTTATTGTGTACGTATTACCGCGAAAATAATTCCGGGCGTTTGGCTTATCCTGACGCGAAAGAGGTCGATGGCGACCCTGGGCAAGTCGAGTTACCTGCGAGCGAAGTTATATATCTGAGAAATATCGCCTCGAGTGCAGGCGGCGTCGATACGTTGTAGATGTAGGTACACTTACACGTATTAAGCAGCCCTCACGCGCGGACATTTGTACTTCGTCTCCTCCCGACGCGGTCTTTCTTAACCGCGAGAAAAATCAGGCCTCGAATCGGAGGAGAGAAAAAAATAAACTACGACAATTGCGGAGAATCGTATACAAAATGCGGCTAAGAAAGGAACGAACATGATCGTGACGTTACAAACACAGTCGGTAATAGTGTCGACGACTGTGC
Source organism: Tetramorium bicarinatum (assembly GCA_928718305.1). NCBI lineage: Eukaryota > Metazoa > Arthropoda > Insecta > Hymenoptera > Formicidae > Tetramorium > Tetramorium bicarinatum. Next base: position 3,942,620 of record OV788321.1, read on the forward strand.
AAGAGAGAGAAGAAGAGAAAGAGAAAGGAAAAAGAGTACTGGCCGTGACGACCATGTGAGAGCACCCTTAAGCGCGAAGCGCGCGCGCCCCCCTCCCCTCCCGCCCTCCCTCACTCTCACGGCTCGGCGGGCGCGCGAGAGCGCGTCGGGCTCGCGCACTTGACTGCCGTGCTCTAAGTGAGAGCGCCACGTGACGTCGTCGCGCACGACCCCAGGCCGCTATGCTTCCGATAGCACGCGGGCCGATCGCACGGCGCGCCGCGATTGGCCACACCTTTTCGTGCGGCCGCGCCGCTCTTCGGATGCGATGCAACGATAATAAAACGAGTGACTGCTTTCTGTCTCTATCCGTCTGCATATTTCTCTCTATATCTCTCTCCTTCTCTCAGCGGACAAGGAGCCGGAACGAACGACACGACGCGGTTGCGACGGATGCAAAATGCATGCGTATTACTTCGCATGCGGAACTTACACACGAATGCGAATAACCCGGCAACGTCGCCGGTCTGTCTGTTTGTCGGTCGGTCGGTTGGCCGCTTGGTTGGTCGATCGGTTGGTTGGTTGGTTGGTTGGTTGGTTGGTTGGTTGGTTGGTCGGTCGGATGTATATATAGGGTGTCGCGCACGACAGGTCTACTCGGCTTAGCCTTTACCCTTTGACAGATATTTCGACTCCTTGCTTGTTCTTCATGTTTCATGCATTCAGGCCCGATAATGTAGACGTACCGTACCACGTATCTATGAATGTGCCGCTATAGCTATGCATATTATTCTGTCAGTAGTCACGCGTTTAATCTTGCCATCGATCTTGCCGATTCCATTTCTGGGACACCGAGTATTATTATTATTACAGTTTGCTCCAGGTAATATATCTGATTTAGAAATCCAGAATAAGAACCAATCCACGCTCGTGCTTGGCGTTCCAAAAATGGTGATATTAGACCAAACCGAGTATACCGTCGCGTCTTTAATAACAACGTTAGTGTAATACAGACAATTCGCTCCCTCCTGCCTCTCTCTCTCTCTCTCTCTCTCTCTCTCTCTCTCTCTGCGGGGATGACACTCGACTCGTCGATACTCTTTGTCGACGTTACGTCATCGAGAGACGCGGATACTAAATGTCTGAATAAATGCAAGTTACGATCGATATAGGCGGGTCGTTGTAAATATTACATTATACACGCGGACGAGCGAGTTACGCCGAGTATGTAATATATCCCTTTCTACAGGACGTGCCTCGGGAGAAGTAGAATTTCGAAGAAGCGAGCTTTATACTCTTGAAACGAGTATCGGCAGAATATTTTAATTCCATGTGTTAAATTAGCACGGAATTGCTACAATAGCTACACGGAGCGACACGAATCTCTTGCGTTGGAGCCTATTTATTCGAGACACTCTGTATATCGTGATGTCGTAATTTGCCAAAAATAGAGCCGACGTGTACAGAAACGAGAAACGTCTCCGGTAAAAAAGAACTAGACTCGTGATACGCGATCGGATCGATCCTTGGCGCGATACAGTTATAAATTAATCACCGGTCAGATATGCTTAAATTTAACGGTGCATTCGCACATTCGTTACCGAGTAACGTAAAATGTAGTTATATCGATGTGAATGAATCGATGTAAGCGTTATGAGGTATAGGGCCGACACGCGCGTGCTAAAAACACGCCAATGTTGCTCTGCGTAAACAATTCTTTTATTCAAACAAATTTTCCTCCGGACATTTTGATCGTTCATTTTGGTCATCATCAGGCCGTACAATTACTCTTTTACATTCAATTATTCCCCGTTGTTTGAACAAAAGAAATGTTTACGCACCGATACATTGATGTTTCTGCGTTGCCCTGCGCGCACCATACATCGGGCTCCGAATCTACCACTTTATAACATCGTTCCGATGCCTTTTCTTTTTGGAGAAAGTAACGGTAGTTCTCGTCGTCTACGGACTAATAGCCTAGCGTTATTACGTTATATTGTTATTTAGGTAAGACATATATCTGTGGAAAATGTTTTGTATTCCCTCTCAGATGTCGCTTTCGATAAATTGTAAAAAAAAAAGAAAATAAACAACGACGTCACGAGACGGCGTAACGCGAGTGCCGGTTCGTAAAATCTCGAAAGATCGTCTCCTTTTATTACGCGTGCGACTCATTTCGTTCCATAATGAGTACCTGCCGGACCTGACTCCGACGTTTATTGACTCTATGCCAATGACATAATAATCGTCGGATTTTATCGGAGGTTCGAAGCTGCGTGAGGTACAGGGGCTGCTCCCGGGAGCGACACAGCCGATTTCTGTGCCGTCGTCGTGGCGACAGGATTAGGGGGCCGCTCAGGAGGCTCAGGTGACAAAGAAACGGGAGCAATCGTGTTGCGGCGACGTGCGTGACAATTCGAACGTCGCGGTTTCGTCATAAGATAAAGGTCGACGGTGATGTACGTTGCCGGCCCCCGAGCACGTGACAAAGCGATAAGTGGAAAATTTGCGGACGAAATGCAAGTCGCTTCTCGCCGACGTATGGCAACTACTGCGATCACGTGCTTCACGAGCTAATTACACGGTACGAAGTCGATAAAGCCGATAGTGTATCAATGGCTGATAATTTCTGCTAAGAATGTCTCGTCCGGCGGATGATTCGTCATTGCCTAACAGCATTACTTTGTACAATATCGAGGGTTTTTCCGCCAAGTGAATTCGCACATTCGCAAGACGACGGCGAAGAAAGGAGAATATCTTTGTATAACGACAAGAGAATAGACGAGAAAGAAAGGTCTCGCGCACGCGCGCGCGAGCGCGCGTGTGTATATGAGTGTGGTGCTATAGGCAGCTCACCCTCGCTCCGAGAAAGCGGGCCTCCAATAACTCCTGCTTCCTTGGGTCCAGGGTGGCCTGAAAGTGCTCCATCTTGACGCCAGCGCCTGGAACAACAAGTCACAGCGAATTACACTTCGACCTTTCGCCCGTGGCGTCGTGGTGGAAAAAGAACGAAGAATCTGTGCGATAAGGATCGAGAAGCGTATCCGCGATCTACAAGAGTCGATCGCGCACAGATGGTAGTATTCCGATCTTCTCGACCGATTCGATCGCGAAATCGTGCGCGATACTCGTCGGAATAAAAGAAACGAAGACGAGAGACGGGCAGGGCAAGAAAGAAAAGGAAACAGAGAAAGAGATGAAGCAAGGGTTAGCCGTGCGGAAAAAAACGCAAAGAGAAACGGACTATCGCAAAAGTTTCCGGCAGGGCCGATATTAAATACCGGATGGCCTTATTACGCGCCACGCAGTCGCAGAAAGATCGCGTCGTGCCTTGCGAATTCATCGCGATTTCCCTGTCGTCGATCGCGTGGAGATCAGAAACAAAAATTTCTCGGCTCCGAGGATCTTCGACGCCTAATTGCGTTTTCGCACTGTTTCTCTTCTCTCCAGCAAATTGAGCATTGGCACCTTACCTCGTCGTGTTCGCACTCGAAATGCTCTGTGCAGTCTATGGTTTCAATTCTTGTAGCCCCATCTTTTCTCTATTACTTTATATATCTTTTATGTGATTCATTTTGGATCGAGGTTTTGGAATTTAAGGCGTCCTGTTTAGATTCGATTTATTTTCTGTTTTGTACGTCATTTTCATGTTAATTATAGATGTATTTTATTTTAATTATCTTTCGTATCAATTGGTTTAACCTTGTTATTGATTTATCTCTTATGTCATAATCCGATGCTATGGTTGGGACGTTAAATTCTCCTCCTTCCCCTCTTTAACATTAACTGTCCATATGACCATCATCCTTTTTAAAATGCTTTAAAAAAAATTTTTTTTAATTTTTCTACTTATCCTTATTCTTCCTCCTCTTATACCTCCAATCTAGTCAGGCCCGTTTTTTTTTCTTGCGCTGGTTCGAAGGAAACTCGAAATCGGACTGGCATCGCGAAAGGTTCATCTCTGGACGAATCTGGAGGAGAAAATACGGGGAAAGCGACAACGCTTGTCCCCGACGTTTCGCGACGTTACAACTCGAATTCTCGCAAATGGATAGGAACGCCGCCTTCGGGGCTACTAATCAGCGATGCCTCGACGACGAGGTATCCACACCGCATCGTCAACATCGTAATTGCGACGCTGCCGAAGCCGCTGATGACTACTCCGCGCGCGCAATAAACTGGACATCCCGCGGCTCGTAAACGGCGCAATCCGAATGCTATAATTAGCGTTTGCGGGGTCACGTTATGCCGGGCATTATCTATTTCGATCAAACGGATTGGATTTAACTCGCGCAGATCCTCTCCGCGAATAAACTCGCGTTCTATTGTGCGACGTGGCTGCCCGTCTCGTAAAATTAGTCGATTCGACGACCGACAGAAATAACAGATAATTCGCGCGTTAAACAAAGGCATACACGCGGCTTGCGTGCCTTTCCATTTTTATTATTCACATTGTAGATGAAGCTATTATCCAAGAAAAGAATCGCCTTAGACTTCGACTAATCCTCGGGACGTAGTTTCCCAGAAAAGAAATAATCGCCAAGTTTAAACCCGTCCAAGTCCACGGTACGCGGCGCGTGCTTTTTTTTTTTTTTCGGCACTCTGGAGAATCTTTAATAGATAGCAGTTCTCTAGAAATTCACCGGCCAGCGAAACGACACGCGTATCGACCCAGCAAAAGCTTCACTTACATCGTAAGAACTTTAGTTTTCATAGACAGAACCGTCCCTTTCTCTCCCCGCGTTCTGTTATCAACGCGTATGTACGACTGAATGAGTCGCACTGCTCGCCGTTACTTTCGAGAATCACTGCAATCCGTTAAAGACATTATACACGTTCACGATGCGTGACCAGCCGTTGCGCGCGTTACCAAACGGCGCAACGTTGTTTTATACGCCGATGTTTAACGATCTTTCCATTTCCGCGCGCGATCGGATCGGATCGCAGGTAATATTCGCGGCGAACTCGGGGCCTCGGCGGGAAAATTGAGAAAGTGAGACGGGGGGGAAAATTGATCGTCGCGGTATGCGACAATTAAAGCCACTTGGAGCGGAGCTAAGGGAGGTGGGGAGAGGGACAGGGGGGGGGCAGCCGGAACGCATCTGGCTGCTCGATAAATCCCGAGCGAGTGAACGCGCGAAGCGCGCGAGCGCTCGCGAGTGCAGTAGCGCAGTCATTGAACCCGTCGTCGGCCACAATTTTCATGTAAAACGGGGGCAAGGCTATTTTATTCGTAGTCGCCTGGGATAGACGAGCGGATAGACTCGCCGCGGCGAGAAGATAGACGCGGCTCGTCGCGGGCGCAGGTTTTAATTGCGCAACCCAAAACAATGCGCCCTTACGACACCCGCGGCGCGCAAAATGAGTGAGCGCGACGAGTCCAGGAATACTTCGATTTCATCGCTTAAAAATTGCACGCGACGTCTCACCGCGTCTCGGCTAACCTGTCGCGTGCATGCGCAATGGAACTTTGTCGCCGAGGACTCGATGGCAAAGATTTTGGATCCCGTCGTTCGCCGCACCGGGCGAAGCGCGGGTATCTTCGGCTCCGCATGACGCGACGCGTTCAACCGTCGGCACAGAAGTGTCACGACACGGCAACGGCCATCGTGGAATTTCATTCGTTCTACAAAAGGCGCGGAGAAAGCGAGGCGCTAGCAACAATGTGAGAGACGTTGCTCAGGATATTTCGCGAGCGGTTCTGCACGGCGAATTGCATTACGCGCGCGCGCGCGCGCTCGTCCATCGGCCGCCGGCCGAATCCTCCGCATCCTCCGAAAAAGTGTGCCATCCGAACAGCGATGCCGTCGTCGAGAAGCGATCCACTCGCTGTCCGCCGGACACAATGCTGAACCACTCGCTGAGTGAAAATGCGGTGTTCGCTGCGGCGAGACGTCTCTATCGTCGCTTCCATCGTGACTGGGCGACATTTGTGGAGGGATTAATTAGGAATTAATTAAGACGATGATTTCGCGGGGATCTATTATATCGCGACAGACAAAAAAAAAAGGGGAAAAATACGCGCATCGCCATCAATGGACGGGCGCGACTTTACGCAACGCAGCGGTTCGCACACTATCGCGATAATCATCGCATTCCTCCATCCACAAGCGTGTCTCTGTATCTGAGAAATATAAATACTTTGTTTCCAATATCGAGTGCTTTTTTTTCTCTTCCTTGTCGATACTCTTTCGCCTTCGCGATAACGGAAAGCATTAGTCAGTTAACATCGTGGAAAAGTTCAGAGTTGCCGGTCGCGCGGTTTACTGGAACTTGCAATTATTAGCGGGGGATCTTATTTTCTCTTTCACACGGGAGGGAAAAAGAAGCGGGACACGTGGGACTACGTAAAGCGACGAGCTCGCGATTCGTCGAATCCGTCGCGTGGATTTTTATCTTGACCAATTCGCGACAATCGTCAGGGAGATAAGCGTGGCCGAACAGGGGTCAACTGAGACCTTCAATATTATATCTCAGTGAATGCTGAAAGATCGCCAGGAAACGAAGAGTTTACGCGAAACTGCAGCTCCCGGTTTTATACGTAAAAAGCGATGACTGAAAGATGACTGAAAATAATAAAAGACGACGAATCTCTCCCGAGATAATGTTTTTCAATCGCAAAATCGCTGGCGAGGAGTCGCGCGTTATCGCCTTTAATTTTCGCAATAACGAAAGTTTCAAAACACACACAGTTCTCCTATCGCGCGCGCCTACGAACGTTCTCAAGGCTATTTACGTATCTCAAGCATATTTTTACGCGCAAGGTGAATAAAAAATTACGGCTAACAGCCACGCTCTGGCTCGATACAAAATAAGTTTTTGCGCTTGCCCAAGTGCCACTGGCGTATTCACATCTAGTAATATACATATACATAAACGTAATTGAGCGGCCGTGCGACGCGGTGTGTCCGCCTCGGCTGATTTATCCTCGCGTTACTTATCTAATCTCGCGTATTATAAGGCCGAAATAACATCCGTATTTCCATACACCGGGCGTCCCGAAATTCCCCGCGCGAGTAACGAGGGAATTTCCTCCGCGTGGAGCACGGGACGAAACCCCGATCGTCGTTTTCGCGATCGAGGATCTCGCACGCCGATCCCGACGACACTCTCTCGCCGTTTAATCGGCAAAGCGGCCGAAAGGGTTAAAAATAGAGGGACGGCGACAGGAGTTCAGGAGAGAGATAAAGTGCGTGTGTAGACACTTACCACCACCAGAGTTCCAGCAATTATCAGTCATCCCTGTTTATCCATTTGCAGAGTTGGCACTACATTATAATTACACTGATCCAACTCGCTGGAATGTCTCGCGGCACGTTGGTCTTTGACGACGGCGTTGTTACGCGCGCCGGATACACTTTTCATGAGCCCTAGTGTTGCCGCCCGACAAAACTCTCAGCTCCGCCGCATCGCTTTACACCAATGAGAGCACCTGTCTCATTATTGATCTCACACTACACTCTCTCGATCGCGATGTACCGGGTGGGCTCGCACTCGCGAAGACCATCCGTAAGCTTTTCGCGCACTCCCGAAATCGTTGCCCGGCCACCCACGGGGGGGGGGGGGAGGTGGGAGGGCTCCACTTCCGCCGACAGCAGTACGCGAAGATCTCCCCTCTGTAACAGCACGATCACGCGCGTCTAAAGAACCGCAGGGATTTGCCTTTGTTTTTGCTTTCTCGAGCCGTTTTTCGATCGAACGGGGGTGCGAGGCAGGGGAGGAACGGGGAGGTTCGCAACGATCACCGATCGCTCCTCGAGCGAACCCTATCGAACGATTATCGACCGGTGCCTCAGGACTCGCTGCGAATCCCTCCGTCTAGAGAAGACACGTGCGCACGCCGTTACGCTACGAGCACCGTTACCGTTTTACGATCGTCGTCCTGCGAAGAAAATCGAAGTTGGCCGAACGGATCGATTGCTTCTCGAATTGCTCGAATCTCGTGACGTGGATACATTACGTCCGTGCGCCGCCGTCTCCGCGAGGAAAACACGTGAATACGAGGAAATACGCACGAAATCCCCGGGAGAAAATATTGACGATCGAACGACGGCGCGCCACTTTGCGCGTCCTCGAGTAATCCTTATCCGCGCGCGCGGGGCCCCGGAGTAACGCAAGAGAAAGATTTTCTCCTCGGGAGTAATTTCTCGTCGTACGCTCGTCCGCCGTAATATCGGAAGGAAAGTAGTTGGCGGGGGACGCGGGGCCGAGCGAGGAGACGTGGCCACGACGTAAGAGTATACCACCAGATGCAGCAATGCGCATAATGGCGGCACGCGAAATCAGAAACCCATCCCGACATACGAGCGCGAAAACTTGATCAAAAAAAGAAAAAAAAAAAAAGAACGCGCCATGCAATGACGGACTGTCCGCTGGATCTATCATCTGCGTCGCGATGCTCTTTTGCTTTCCTTCTTTCTCTCTCTTTCGCGTATGGAAAGGACGACATTCGATTCTCTGCGAATCCAAATGAATCTCGAAGAAGGGAATCTCCCGTGGAGATGAGGTTATGTGCCGATGTAAACCAAGGGCGCCGGCATTTTCGAGGGCCGTTCGAGGCTTAAGCCCGAACTACGCGACGGATCGCGACGGCACGCGATATCGCGTTTGATCGATTCGAACGAATTTCCATCGCGTGCCGAGACGTAATGCGGGAATATAATTAGTTGCTTAAATCGGACGAGAGAATCCCCATTCAAAATCTTAAAGATGGCGTTGATCGCCGATAATCAGGGCTCCTTTTTCCTCGAATCGCGCTGCAGTTCGCATCGAAGGATCCTCAACCATCACGATCGTTCAATCGCGGCGTTTTTTTTTTTTTTCATCTCCGTACGAATCGCATTTTATTCTCACGGATCGTTCCGGCCCTCATTGGCCCCGATACACGGCGTCGACAAAATTACAGCGCAACAATACCGACCGCGTAGGCGCCGGCTTTGGCCAAAGACAGAAAAAGAGAGAGACAGAGAGAGAAAGAGAGAGCAGATTGATCGAGACCACGGCGGACACGGTCGGTGCGACCGGCCGTTTAATCTGGCCGATCGATCCGATCATCCTACGAGTGTACCGGCCTGCGACTCAGGCTCCGCGGGATTCACGATCGCGAATTATCGGCCGCGATTCGCTTCGCGCTGGGTATCCCCGTCCGGGAGCTTTAACCCGCTCTCGAAAAACGACTCGGTTTGCGTGCCGTAGACGCGCGAGAGAACCAAGCGTGAGACGAGGCGAGGCGAGGCGAGATGAAACGAAACGAAACGAGACGAGACGGGATGGAACGGGAGGAGACGGAATGGGACGGGACGAGGTGAGGCGAGGCGAGGCGAGGCGACAACAACGGCGGCAGCGGCGACGACGATGACGACGACAACGACGACGACAACGACAAGGCGATGGCTCGGGTCGTCGGGCCTGCCTGCCTTGCTTTCCTCTCTTCCTCCTCCCTCATCCCTCCCAGCCGCCTCCCAGTCTCCTCGCGACGTCCAGTCGGAGACTTGGAGGTTACACACGGCTGCGAGTAATCGATTCACCGCTCCGACAAACGCACTACTCCTCCAAGAACGAGGCGCAGGAAAGGGACCGAAGACGAAGACGACGTGACGCGCTCGCGACTCACTTGTTTCTTTCTCTTTTTTCTCCGATTCCTCTTACGTACTCCTCCTCTTCTTCTCTCTTCCCTACTCGTTCCGGCCGCCGGTGTTTCGCGCTGCCGCGAAAGCGACACGACGCGCGATTACGAGGGAAACGCGCGGGCGATAGGGGGTCAGGCCTCTCCGTGTTCTTTTCACTCCGCGCCGCTTCCGTTTTCTTCCCCCGCGCGCGCGACGATATCTTTTTCTCTCCGTCTTCCGCTCTGGTTCGCTCCGGTCGTCCCTTCACCCCTCTCTCTCTCTCTCTCTCTCTCGTACACGCGTGCGGGCAAGCAGCGCACTTCCTAATACGTTCCTGTCTCTTTTCGTCTCGCGCGCGCACGGGCGCACTCCGCTTCTCCTTTCCTCGTCGCACTCGCCAACGAAGGCGGCTGCTGCTGCTGCTGCTGCTGCTGGTCGAAGCGGCGGCGACACGCGCTCGTGAAATTTCGTGACTTCGCCGAGCAGCACGCGCCGTTCACCGCATCTCTCGTCGCATATGATAGACGCGGACAAATTTCCTTCCCTCTCGCGCGCGCACCTTCCGCCAATCTCTCTCTCTCTCTCTCTCTCTATGTCTCTCTCTTACGATCTCGCGCCTTCACCGTCCTTCTCCCTCACGGCATAGCGCGCCTCGTTTATCGGAAGAAAGGAGGAAAAACTCATCTGGAAGATGGCCGCCGCCTGCCAGTCACCGATTTATCCCTCTCTCGCATGGCGCACTCTTTTACGAGACGGGGGCCACCGCGCGAGCCACCCGGGGAGCCAGCGGAGCCGCGGCTCCTCACCGCGCGCCCGGTCACCGATGCACCGGGTCGTTAACTGCGACACTGCCGGGGGACGACGCGGGGATACACGGGAAGAGGGAGAAGACGGTCACACGACGACGACGATGACGGATCGTCGACGACGACGACGACGACGACGACGACGCGCCGGCGAGGAAACGATGACACGGGGCCGAGGAGATGCCTAGGTGCCGGTAACACGCGCGCGCGTCGGCCGCACTCTCGCTCGCTGGCCCGGCAGTATTCGTACTAAAAAGCTCACCTCGGTAGGAACCGTAACGCACTCTCTTCTCGATACACAGAAGCGCAAACACCGAGGTACTCTCGCGACACACACACATACACGCACACACATGCACGCACACGCACACCCGCGCCGCCGCGTAATAGCAGTGATAGTAGTAGTAGTAGTAGACACGCGCGAACGAACGCGCGCGCGCGCGCGCGAGCACACGCGGCCTCGTACGTGTACTGTACACACTGCACTGTGCACGTCACGTCACGGCGCGGCGCGGCGCGGCGCGAAACGGAACGGAGCGCGGCGACACGGTGGTGTCCGTCCGCGGCAGACGAGAGGCGCACACGGGTCTTTTAAAAAAGGCGACGCGGCGCCGCGTCCCCTGCGCCTTACATATATGTTTCCTTCTCTCCCCCCCGGTCTGTCTCTCTCTCTCTCTCTCTCTTTCTGTCACTCGCTCGCCCCGACCGCGAGGACGATCTCGCCGCGCGGCGCGCGTCGATTCCGCGATTCGTTAAACGCGCCCGACGTCGCCTCTCGTGAGGTTAGCCCGTTGTGCTCACCTCGCTCCGCGGCACTCACGTCACGCGAAAAAATTCAACGGCGGCGGCGGCGGCGACGGCAACGACGACGACGACGACGACGACAGTGACGTTGCCAGTCACACACCATGGCGTTCGCACGGCCTCATCTGTCTCGCTCCCGCAAGCCGAGCGGCACCTTACGGCGCTTCGGCTATTATCGGTGAGCTACGATGTTTATTCGGCGGCGCATCGGCCGACCAGTCACGGCTCGCGGCGAGATCATCCCCGGTTCTCGCTTTCGTTTCCCTACCGCCGCGCGGCATGATTCTAAGGGCGCGTTCACACCGGCCGCGCAAACTATTTCAATTGTATGTATATACGTGTATAATTGGAAATTCCGGCGCGCAAACGCGCATAAATGCACGCGTGAATTAATCGTAATAAATCGGCAATTAAAAGGAAAAAAAAAAATCTCTGCCGCGCTGCGCGTCGGAGTAATAATGAATCTCGTGGGTCGAATGTGAATGATGTTGTACGCCGTACACAAAAAAACCACCTGAGAACACATTCAGAATTCGATATATTATTTCTTCGTAATATTTTGACGAATGGCGATACTACAGTCATAGGATACAATACAGTAATGATGAGTCGTTTCTCTTGGATCGCGACGCTCCGTCTCCTTACACTTTCGTAAGCTGTACAAACTTGCGTTTTATAAATATAGAAAACATATTCAGTTATGTCCAACGTGGGCGGGAGAGAGAGGCTTTTAAATAACTTCTCCTCACCGTAATAACATTTAAAGCTGTGCGAAGGGATCGAATTGTTATTATTATTCTTTTTTTTTTGTCATTCTTGTTTCGATCGATGATGAATCAGCTAGAATTCGTGTTTTTTTGATACATAGAGCGCGTTCGTAATTCGATCGCAAAGAGAAAATCTTAATGGCTATGCAATCTTAAAATCCTGCGAAAACGATGCCGCTGAAAAATATGTTTGTTTAATAAATAGAATATGTATGTACACGTGTTACAAACGACTTTAAATAAAAATGTCTACATACGAAACGTTTACTTTGTCTATATAATAATTTCAACGACAGCGCGAGCAAAATTCGCCGTTCACAATAAATAAATCCAAGTACATGTCATTCGAGGGGGATTTATAATTTTGTTTTCATAGGAAGGAATAAAAAAAACAACCCGTCATTCATCAAAGACGGTAATTTTAATAAAATTATTAAATGTCCAACGTCGATTCCATTTATTGGCAACTTGGTCGTGAATCTGACTGAATTTGCATCGCGCCGTTTGCAAAATACATTTCATTCGTACATCGACACTCCTGATGTGTACACGCTCCACATTTGGCACACTTTACTCGTATAAATAAAGACCTACCCTAAAACACCGAAGAATTCTCCTACGGAGAATTTAACTCAACTCGTAGATTATGATAAACTAAATATCACAAAGATGCATCTTAAACTAAAACTGACGTGTGAACCGTTTATTCCGAAAACAGTGGTATATATAAGCGAGCAGAGATTTAAGCGAGATAAAACTTGTCATTGAGATTGGATACTCTCGATCGTTTTCAAGATAAACAGCTCGCACAATTTCTACGTCTCGCCTTCTATTGAACAATTGCCCAAGATAAAATTTAACAAATCGAGTTTACAACTGTAACGACAAAAAAATCGACACTTTGGCGCCAAATGTGGCCGTTTGAGATTCACTTGATTCCGCAAAAAAATGGTGTAAAAATCGAGTGAGTATTAAGTACGATTAAACTCTACAAAGGGAGGGGAAGGGGGGCGAATCGTCAAATTAATAATACCACTACGAAACGTTTTTTTTTTTTTCACGTAACGCTACGGATGTTGGGGCGAAGAAAGAACTTTCTTACCTTAATCGGATATACGGTATGTTACCATAATGACTATGCTAGTAGCACTATAAATGTTCTACACGTGCGTGCTCTAAGCTTAATTGAATCGTAACTCTGCCACGACGATTAACGGCAGCTCTCCGTTCTTCCACGAATGATCGTCCGCGATCTTGACGATAAAGCTAACAATTTATTCCGACGGATATAAGGATACAGTCAGCTTAACAACTATTTATCTCGATTTAGATCTTTCATTACCGAATATCTATCGAATTACGAGAGATCGTCGTGTTGTACATGGAACTAATCGCACACGGTGTAATCTCGACAATAAATGGAGGTAGCAATATTGTCAATAACAGGATTAGTCTTAGTGAAATGAGAATTATCGAACAATGTACAATGTTTATGTCTTGTCGGATATCGGCTGTCCCAGTTCCGAACTTTCCGCGCATCCCCTCCACGTGTGATCCGCTGTTCACGACAATACAAAATACTGAAACCCTGCAGATAGAAATTTGCTACGATCGATAACGCGCGACGTGGCGTATGTCAAACTTGCCATTCGTCTCGTGTTTCTTTTATATCGCCTAAAGGAAAATGTACTCTTCCGATCCGAGCGGTAAATAAAGCCGAGATCTCGTCGAGATGATACGCGAGAAATCATCGTGATAATCGCGATATAAACGTGCGCGTAAATATGCTGCTACTATTTTTTTTATATACAAAGAATACAGGTACTTCTTAAGCGAGAATGTATCTCTATGTATAAACAAAACAATAATATATTACTGTAATATATATATATATCTATATATGTATAAATGTAGTATAGCTTTCGAGAATAATTAAAATTTTTGACTGAAAAATTGCTTTCCCTATTACTTAACTTTTAAAATTGATTGACATTTTCATAGAGTATCGCTTAATTGCATGCAACATTAAAAATTAAGTAGAAGATCATGGCGCTAGTTACATGTCTTTTTGTAACGAAATTATATCACATCTTTTATATATAAACCATATAGAAATTATATATACAAAATACTTTCGACGGAAAAAAAATTATAAAAACTTGTACTTAAATCAGCAAGATATCGGCTTAACTCCTGGCATTTGCCGGACAGCCTAAGAAAAAGTCTCTCCGCAAAACGCTGTACATATAGTGTCTTGTATGTATGCCGGTTTAATTTCTTATAACTTCTCTCGCTAATGCGAATGAAATGCTTTGAAAAATTCGGCCGTTTATCAAGCACATCATACACGAGGTCTTGTAGGAATTCCTATACATCAAGGAATTCCTTGTTTTACGTATCTCATGTTACGCTCTGTACCAAAGTCCGATATTTCGGATATTTAGCTTTGATCACTCGCGATCGTTTTTCACATATGTTTTCGTATTAATCAAGATCTACGGTAAGATCCGTGTTATTGGTGGTAGGGATATTCATCTCCTCATCTTCAACAGACTCTTTGTCCGTGACGGTGGATACTGCGTGATGGTTGTTTGTCGTTTGATTGTCAATCTTTGCCTCATCGACCGGCTGAACTGTCGTCAGTGTGCTCCACCAGTTTGAGAATGCCCCTTTCGCTTGCGACAGCGCTCCCCCTTGTAAATTGTTAGTCTCAAGAATAATATTTCTATGCGCACGATTCTCGCATTGGACATTGAGCGAAATTAAGTCAGACGTCTGATTTAACATTTCCCGTTATGATTTTTTAAAAACATATTAGATTTAAAACTGCACGTAAATATACAATCTAATAAATACGAAGAGATACAACACGTTCATTATTTTTCAAAACAGATATTAATATGCAATTTTTAGTATAAAAGAAATATTAATTTTTCTAATTATTTTCTAATTTCTAAATATTTATATTTAAAAATTGACACATTTGAATGCTCTATTGTCCGGTTTATATTAAAATTAAATTATGTAGCCTTACCCACTGCTTTCCCAGTAGTGGCCACTGCGCGTCCAGTCGATGCCATCGCTTGATTCAACTTTCTGCCGCTTTCTGTATTTTGCATCGTGCTGAAACAACATTTGTTTTTTTTTTAATTGTACTTTTAATCAAATAAAGTGAAACATAAAAAGCAATGGACTAAATTAATCTATTTTTCATTCCTTTGACTGTAAATTTACATTTTACACTGAGATTCGTGCTTACTGTGACAAGCGTAATTTCATATCTTGCACCGACAGCTGACCAGCAAAGGGATGACCGGATTCGATATTGTGTATCTCCGGTTTGTTCGCACTACACCACGCCTTGTAATTATTCGTAGCGCGCCACGCGGACATGAATGCAGCATTGTAATGATCCGACTGACGAGTATCCTGTTGCATAGATGTACGCAGCATGCTCAACAGGTACACCCGGAACTGTGTCCTGATCCACTCGTCGCCGCCCTCCCATCCCACCCCGTCAAGAAAAATATCCTTCCGAGGCTCGGCCACATGTCTCACCACATAATCGGCGAATCTCAAGTCCTCGGTGGTGAGATGTAGCTGCCGTCTCAGCTCGGGATCGGTCGCCTCTATCCGCGTGTTTTCAACCTTTTGTAAATATAGCATGCGATTGTAAGTCAAACCGGTTTATATTCGAATTCAAATATACACCTAGTATTATTTAAACTTACCTCGATTAGGACATCGATCAGCTGCTTTTTTTGTTTAAACAACACATTTGTAGCGCCTACTATGTATCCTCTAACATTAATATCTCCCAAGAGATCCAAATAGGGCAAAGACAAGTAAGGTAAGCAGAGATATCCCTAGAAATAAATACATTTTTGCAATATGCAAAATGTTCTCCGAAATGATATATCTAAGAAATAACTATACAATATCAAGTGTAATTACCTTTGTAAATAACTCCAAAGGTAGGCCACACAACTCCGGATTAATGTGCGCGATTTGCGTAATGTTATTCGTTAATCTCGCGTCGGAAAGCGCATCGCTACTCGTGTCACGAGGTAAACTATTATCCGTGTCACCTGTGGTTAATGTGATGGCGTTTACACTATGTACCCTGTGTACGTTGTCGTTCGGCTTCGGCGAGTATTTAGAATCGCTCTCCTCCAGGTAAGATTCGGTACATTCTTGTGCCGACTCTATCTCGATGACTTTCATGTTTAGATTCTCATTGTCGTTGTTATTCTTCTGTAGGGTTACATGCTGAAGCCCGTCCAAGCATTTACCCTCCATCGACTCCATGGTCTTGTTATCGTTGATGCACAGGGAGTTTCTATTGCTGTTATCGTTGCACTGCTCGTGGCTCGCGTTCGACATGTTGTCTTTGACGATGCGGGTGGACGACAAGTTGGAATCGTCAACATTATTCGTCGAGATTTCTTCCTCGTCGAAAGTCGGAATTGGAGACATTGGTCTAGATGGTCTGAAAAAAAAAAAGAAATTATTTATTAGACTTCCTACTGCTATTAATCTCGATAAGTTTATTAAAGTATCTTTATAGTACCTCACGCAAGCCGCTTGCTGGAGACCGTGTTCAATCATGTCTGGATACAGCGACAGGAGAGTCAATATCGTGGCGCACAGTGGCTGTACAGGCGACTGATAAAAAACTATCCTCTTCTCAAGCAGAAGCAATTTAAATAGGAGCAACACTTTGTGACGGAATTGCAATATAAAATCTCTCGCAGACAAACCTGCAAATAATTCATGTATGTAGTGCGTGACTGAAATTTTTCATTAAACAGAAATTCATCGATGGATAATTACCAACAAAGATCTGCGGCGGTATCTGACTCTCGCCGCTCATACAAGAATTAAGATGATGATAAGTATCCTCGAGTAAGGACACTTTGCTAAAATCCCCTTCCTCGAAATATGCGTGCGTTATCAGAGCCATTTTCACTTGAATGTGTCCATACAGAGGTAAAGTGCTCAGCACGCAAACCGACTTTTGAACGGTGCCTCTCGTTATATCGGACGTGCGATTTTTTAATTTCTGCAAACATAATATCGACTCGATCGACTTTGTTCCGAGTTAAACATTTGTACTTATATATTAACGTAAAACACACCTCCACGGGTATCTGGCGGAAGCACGAGATACCGTAAATCGTACGTTTCGGATCGTTCAGACTAGGTAAATGAAAATAAACCGTATCTTCGTCGTAGTTGTGGGAACCGTCGGGCAGAGCAAGCGTGGGCAGATACTTCCATCCCAACGGGCACTCATTAGGCGCGCCGGGCACCAGCGGCGGAAACGAGTATTCCACCTGAAAAGAATGACACCGCGTTAAGCACCGCGATTAGAGAAACACAGATACGACGAGGTGAGACCAGGTTAATCGACCCCTGTCACTCTACCTGGCAGCCCTTCTTGTGGTGAAACCCGACGACGATGACGTGAAGAATCGGCCCGCCCGATTCCGCCATCCTCGCGGCTCCGGACGACGACGACGAGCGCGGCGCTTCCTGGGCACCCGGACCGCCCTACTTCCACGAACGACTCGCCAGCGTCATTTCAAAACCGCGAGAAATAACCGTGCTGCGGGCAGACGAGATGATAGCGGCGGACGTACGATTTGACATGCGCCATGACGTGCCTTGACACATGTGTCTGAGCGTGCATGCGCGCACATGCACGTGCGCACGCGCGCGCGCGCGCGCGCGACACTATCTCGCAAATATCACGCTCGAACGCCTACCGTCCGACGCCGCGTAAATTCACTTTTGGCATATTCGGAGTCGAGACGGTCTCTCTCCACGCTCCGAGATAATTATATCCGCATCGTGTCCAGACAATCCGTGAGTCATAGCTGTCGATTCGCGAAAGCAGCTCGGTTTAAATACAGTTAAACAATTCGAGGAATTTAAATAATGTGCGCCGTGCGGCAAGAATTACAATAATTGATACGTGTTTTTATCAATTTATCAGATTATATAAACATTTCAATAAATATTTTCCTACTTTACACTATTCTAAATAATTCAAGAATTATGTTACAAGAGATTGTAAAGGAGCAGTTTCCTTTTTACATCGTTATCACATTTGTATCGCATCGAAGCAGAAGTCAATGAAAAGTATCTCTGTTAAAAGTATCTTTGATTTAATAACAAAACGAATGACATAATTGTACATGTGTATAATATATGTATATATACAGGGAGTTGGTTTTATTACACAGTCCAGATACTTATTACACAATCCGTTAAGATACTTCCATTTACTATACAAGTTTACAAACTGCTGCTTCATTTTCTTCGTATCAAATCCATGCCTTCGTCCTATTGCATTATCTAAATCGCAAATTCCGTTTTATATATATATATATATATGTAGAAAAATAATTATATTTGCATGCACACTGTTTATACAAATACATAAACATGAATATAATTATTTTTCAGATATATTTGTCTCTTCTTCGATCACGTAAGAGAGCACGTGAATATAACGTGACATCGGCATTTCGTTTCTCGCTAATTGTAAGTCCATTTTCTCTCGATCCTCGCTGGGCTGTATCTACGCACATTGACGAGTCGTAGGACGCAGCTCCGGGAGAGTATCTTGCTCGCCCTGCTTGGGAGCGTGAAGCTACTCCGTGTTGTCGGCCTCATAGCCGTTCTCCTTCCCCGTGGCAGCGAGCAGGAAGGAGAGGAAGAAGATGGGTGGAGAGAGACGCGCGGAAGACGCGCTACCTGCGTACGTTGAAGCCCCGGGTGCCGTCCGGGCCGGCAGGCATGCGCACGACGTTGCTGGGAAAATTGTTGCCGTTCGGCGCATTCGACTTTGCCTGAATTCTGTTGATCTCCTGCGCCGTCTTCTCTTCCGGGCTCTTCTCCTCCCCTAGGATCCTCCTGCGCGCCTCCGCATATTCCTGCTCCCGCTGAAACGAATTCCATCTAGTCTCACGTGTTCGACAGGATGGAGGCGAAGCGAATAATGTAACCTGTTTACATACCTGTTTCAGAGATTTGATAGGCTGCTTGGGTTTGTCGTCGTTCAGCGAGCCATCGCCCCGCGAGTCCGTCGGTCGCTTCAGAATCTTCACCATGGGCTTTGGAGGTACATACTGAGATCTCAGGCCATCTTCCCCTAATATGATCATCCTTGTGTTTGCGTCGTGACTGGTTCTACATTCAAAAAAAGTTGTTAAACATGTGACACATACATTTGTACACAATGACAGAAATATTTATTTATTTTCGAATGACTTTGAAAAGTATAAGATAGAAAAGAGTCCCCGAGACGTCTCGGCCTACCTAGAAGATTCGATCTCTTCATCCGTGTTCAACTGAAGGGCCTCCAGTCTCTTGTCAAGTGCCTGAAATCCACCATAATTTTACATCCCTTTTCCATGACACGCGACAGTGAATCATTTCCGGAAACGAAATCGAACTCGACAGCTTTGACCGGGGGAGGGGCGTATCGATAAGGGAACCGTTTCCATGCTCAACGACCTGGGCGCATTCCGCGTCGAAAACGTGTCCTTATGGTAGCTATCAAGTACTCTGATCAACAGTCGCGTGTATCAATCCGTCGAATTAAAGTATCACGAGGAGTACGAGCGCGACGGACGGGAAGTTCGGAACGCGAGACGACGGGCAGACTTTCCCGTCGCCGAGAGGACGAAACTCGGAGCTCGAGGGAGGTTATAGGTTAACGCGAGTGCCCCGTTCCGCTTCGCGTTGAGAGCCGCGGGCGGAAAGTCTCGGGATGCGCCTTACGCCGGACTCCTCAATCTGCTCCCAGCTCTCGAGAACGTCGTCCATGGCCGGGTGCGTCCGTGACGAGTCCGTTCCGCAGAGATCCCCCGGAGCTCGCGTGCAACGTGCGAACTGGTGCGAATGGTGGCGTGCGGCGAGGACTGCGGCGAGCGCCCGTGGTCGGAATCGGGGACGGTCGGTGCTGCCCTGCGGGCCACGCGAGCAAGCGGGATATTGGCGGCACATTGGAACGGCGCATTCCCCCCCTCCCCCCCCCTGGTGTTCTCGGCGACGGGCACGGCGCGCTTGCGAGGATTCCGGGCCGCGTAGACGGCTTCCCTCCGCGGATGATCGGCGACCGGGAAAATCTCTAGGAGCTCGACGTCGGGCGACCACGAAGCGCGACGGACGGATCGGTCCGTCTTCGGTCACCGAAGCTCGGTGGCCGCTGTCTTCCGCTCTGCGCCGAGGATCAGTTGACGTTTGACGCGTTGCGGGTCGGTTGGCTGTGCTCTTCGACGTCCGGGAGTCTCGGGAGTCGCGCGATGAATCGCTCGATTGCGGCGTGACGTTGGATTGTGCTTCTAGTCTTGTGGTTTGAGAAGAGTGTTTCAGCGTGCTCTTGAAACATGACGGAGATAGAATGGTGAGATAATTTCCAGTCGGAGTATTTATCAGCATCCTTGCTCATACTTGAGCATAAATATTTGGCCATCATGGTCCTGTAGTGGACCAGGTGCCAATCAGTGAAAGAAGAAGAAGAAAAAGAAGACACAGAACATCAGTGACATTACATCTATGTTGTAATTTCGCACTCGACAATGTAATATAACGTATGTTGTTATACTACGTTAATAGTAGTTTCCATTTACACCGATACTTATCATAATTATCACTTGACGTCATGATTTATTGTCAGTTAAATGCAGCTGTTGAATATTTCTTTTTATTCTGACAAATGAGCTTTTACCTCTAATCTGCACAATCTCGAGACTGTGTGCTTCAATGAGTCTTGTTAACTCACTTTAAAAGAGAAGTTTTAAATCTGTATTTTTAATAATAACTTTGTCACTTTGAATAAGTCATGATGAACTGAGTCATGACGTCACAAGTGAGAATTATCTGAGTAAATGGAAAGCAACTATTGATGTAATGTAATTGATGCTCTGTGTCGACTGGGTTCATTTCTGCTCATGCTGTTATTCTCGATCATTGTTATTACAATAATAAAACTTTGCTACTTTTATATAAGAAAATTATACAAGAAACATTGTTGCAGGATATCGAAACCCATGGAATATGGGACTGTCAAGTTTGTGTGCCTAGAAGAAGTTATCGAGCATCCCTTGAAACCAGTTGTGATCACTGTAAGAATAGCCTCGTTACTGGAGTATGGAGTAAATGTTTCTACCTGGTATATAATTACCTAAATTTGTTACAATTACGTAGCTAATTGATGGACGCAGCGCAGCTAGACGCAGTGCGTTACGAAGCACGAGTACTGGTTCTTCTACTGGAACACCTACACCGACGCACACGCCAGTTCCTGCAAATCCACTGAGCGATCCATTGTTAAGTCATCCGTCCCTGGATGGTTCTGATCCTCTTACACAGTTTGCTCGAGAAGAATTAGATCCTCTTTCTAAGATGGCTGCAGACGAGGTAATATATAATTTGTGATATTTCTATTATTTCAGAGTTTTTACAATGTGTTTATTATTTATGTCACAGTGGGATTATTCTAATGTCGCACCTGCGAGTAAAAAATCAAAAGATACGGCAGAGGAATTGGTTGAACCATGGTCTGTTAGACGTTCCGCTATACTCAGTAAATATACAACTTCTGAAAAATTATCAATTGTCACCAGTTTCTTACCAGGCGGAGAGAAAGGTATTTACTTTTTCAAAAAAATTAACAATTAACAATTTTACAAATTTATTTATTCCAGTACAGCATTGTTTATCTTAAATTGCTTTATCATAAGTTGTAGTAAAAGTTCAGCCAAGCGGGCCGATGGTCGACAAGGTAAAAACTCGACTCGAACAATTAGATGACTTTGAGGAAGGTTCCGTTAGGCAAATGTTGGACTTGTCGCAACAGCAGTATACTGCGCGAATTGAACAATTAAACAACGAATTAGTACAAGCGTGGCATTCCGATCAAAGAGTGAAGGCGCTCAAGATTGCAATACAGGTTCGATAAATTCGTTTAGTTTCTTTGAGAGAATTTAGAGCACGAAGTTTACAATTTAGAAATTAACGATAAATTATTTCAGTGTGCCAAATTGTTAGTAGATA
The DNA here is from genome assembly GCA_928718305.1 of Tetramorium bicarinatum. Taxonomy (NCBI): domain Eukaryota; kingdom Metazoa; phylum Arthropoda; class Insecta; order Hymenoptera; family Formicidae; genus Tetramorium; species Tetramorium bicarinatum. The sequence goes on from OV788321.1 coordinate 3,964,652, forward strand.
CGTCTGTAATGGCTTTTTATCCGAGCAAGTTTGTTCTCATCACAGATATCTTGGATATCTTTGGAAAACTTGTGTACGAGAGATTGAAAATGAAGGCTGAATATTACAAGTAATTATTACATAGATTTTTTTTTTAACCGCATGCATTTTATATTTGTCTGATTGTCACACAGTTGCGCATATTACTTATAGTTGCTAATGGCAATATTTCTTTCGTAGACCAGGAAGCAAAGTACCTACGAGCTTGCCCGATAATTTTACACCAGATATGGTTCCTGAGAATGCGAAAGAAACATGTCGAAATTGGTTTTATAAGATAGCTTCTATACGCGAACTAGTACCGCGTTTGTATGTAGAAATGGCGATAATAAAATCTTACAGCTTTCTAACGACTAGGTAAGAATCTCGTACTAGACATTTATAATATTATAATAATATGAAAGATGTATTAAAATGTATTAAAATATATATGTTTTCATATTCATTTAGCGAATTTAATACTGCTTTACTACGTATAACTCGCATGATAAGAGGTATCGGAAATCCATTGATAGCAGTTTATGCGAGATGTTATTTATGTCGCGTGGGATTGGCATTGAACAAAACATCAGACTTTGAATTTGTGAGGGAAAATTTGTACGATTTTCTTTTTACATATCAGCAGCTATTTGGGACTGCTGTGAGAAATGAAATAGTGAGGCAAAACGTCACTCTGCATTCGTATCTTAATTTATATTCGCCAGCTTTGGATTGGATTGTACAAGTTTTAGTGGCGACATCGCCTGAAAGCCTTCTTGAAGAAGTTTTATCTCGATGTAAAAAACAAGAGAATGGGTAAATATATTTTAAATCTGTATCTTTAATTTGTTTTTAATCTTTAATTTTTACCTAATTGACACGTACACATTTTCAGATCGTTATTATTAAACACAGTGTTGACTGCATTTAAACCAACGTATATTGCTGCACGTGCTATGGATTTTGTCAACCTAATAGTAGCGAGCGAAGACGATGGTATTGAAGTTAAAAAATTAAGGAATATAATAATATATATTTAATTTAGAGATGTTAACAGCTTTTTTTTGTTTACCTCAATAGGATATCCTCAATATCTTTTATATCGAAGTTTAGGAGAATGTCTTGTAAAAGAATCTCCGCCGAAAGAAGACTGTCAATCGGTGCTTAACGTGATATGGAAGTACATAACGGACCTCACAGATCCCAACAAATTCATGCATTGCATCGAGATTTGGATTCAGTTCACTGTCATACATTTTTCTGTAAGTTGCATAGATAATAGATAATACTTTATGTTAAATTAAATTATTATAATCTATATGTATTTTTTTATAGGTAAATGAATTAAATTTATTTTTCGGCAAAATAATAGACCGACTACGACCGAATAAAGCTTTCGAAAATTATTATTCACAGTTGCAGAATATTGTTGAAAAGATAGTCGCTCACACGCAAGATTTTGAGTCGCTGCTTGCCATAGTAATTATCCTTGCATAACCACATATTATTCGTATTCAATAAATCATATTAAAATATTTGATCTATTATCAATAACTGACAATTTTTTGTAGGACAATTTCTTACCTTTAATTGACTTGTTTCACAAGGAAAGTGTTAAGGTTGAAGTTTGTAAAACTGTTATAGAAGGATTAAGTGCGCAAAGTGGGCCTATTACGGATCCTATTATTATAAACGCCCTGATGTTTATTGCAAGAATAATGCACGATTCTGTTAGGTATGTTAATTTAATTTTGCAATTACAATTTATCTTGATCTCTAATATCAAACAAATGCAGTGCACTAACCGTCGAAGATGAGAAACGTCAGATCGGACAATTAATATGTGGCTTAGTGCAACGAGTAGATTATGGTCGTGATTTTGAGAAGCAGCTTAGTTTCTACGCAGAGGCCAGGGCGGCATTTCCTAATCTTGATAGCGTTCATATACAACTTGTACAGGTATGTAATACGTATACTGTTCTTTCTTTGCAATGCTAATCTATATCAAGATAAAAGCTTTAGCAGCAATTAAATCTATTTTTTTCATGTGTTTAGTGCGTGAATAGATTATCAGTTGATACTAGGAAGATAGTACGTGGCCACCATACGAGGAGAACGTCAGCATTTGTACGTGCCTGTGCTGCATTCTGTTTTATTACTATACCATCGTTAACTTTAGTCCATACACGCCTGCAATTATATCTACTGTCTGGACAGGTTGCCCTTTTGAATCAATGTCTAGGCCAAGGTACGAGTCGAATGAATTTATTTTTTAACGTTAATTTATTGCTTTTATTTGTTTCGTCAATTTATGTGCGTAAATCGCCATTTTTCAGCCGATGCCTGCTTCAAGGCTGCTTTAAGTTTAGTTCCGGAAATGCCGAAAACTATCGATATTGATGGAAGGCAGAAAAGTTCGCAGCCGTATTTGCTCTCATATTTATCGAATTTTTTGTCAACATTATTAGTAGTTCCCGTAAGTATACTGAGATTATGTGCTATGTTTTAATTTTATGATTTTAAGATTGCTTTGCCATATTAGGATAGCCCAGAGCATGGTGTTCTGTATTTGATGAGAGGCTTACTCAATGCTGTTCAACGTTGCTTCGAGGAGAACACCACTTCAACCAAACCGTATTTATATTTACGTGTACTTGATCTTCTTTCAACAGTAGCACAGGAAAATTATCCGTATCATATTGATAAGGTACTTTATATTTTCATAAATAAATAGCTTCAAAATTTATGATTCTTTGAGATCAAGGAAATTAATTACAAACTAAGATTTATTATATAATTTCAGGTTGACTCAAATGATAAATTGTATGGATCTGATCAAAAATTTATTGGCGAAGTCAACAAAATATGTTCAAAGATTGTTGAGGAAATCTTGAGTCATCTCAAGTATCTTGGATCTACTGAGCAATTTGATAAACAATCGGCTCTAGCACTCGAACTGTTCAATTGCTTTGTTATTCGTGCAGATTTACGGGATGCTGCACTAGCGAACATGGCTGTAAATTTGTGGCACTTGTCACAACGACATGGTTCGGTGGATTCTAAAGTTACGGTAAACATGCGTTTTCAATAATCAAGATTTGGATTTTTTAATACACCATTTTGCTTTTGTAATCTTTAATTATCTCGGATATTTTTTTTTAGATGAGAACAAAGGCTTACATGACACAAAAAAGTCATCATCAAGAATACGAGCATTTTGCCGAAATACTAAAGAAAATGTCAAGATGAAGATTGCAATTTCAGGTCGAAAACAATCAAGACTTAGCTTAAACATCTTTTTATTGGCAGTTTATTTGGAAGACATTTTGTAATTGTGCAATAATTATTCCAATTAAATCAATTAAGCCAATTTGCAAATAATAGCAGAAAGATAAAACAAAATTATAACAATTAATTGTTATGCATTATTTTATACTATATTTTCTAAAATATAGAAAATCCTGCTCATAAAATATGAAATAATCGAAATATACATAATTGATGTAAAAATTTATACTTAATAAAGATATTACTTAGGTCTACATTCATTAAGGAATACATTCCTATTATAATTTTGCACATTTCTCACGATGCTTATGTGTATACAAGACAATCAAGTTTCGTTTGTCATGCTATATTGTCATTAATTCATTTGTCATAAACTATATAACTGCCATAGAAAAATAATGATTATTTATAGACTTCGTATATCTCTGAGAATACTTCATAATGGAAGACATCTGATTTGGAAGACACAAAAAGTCGCCAAGATTCTTACTTTTTTAATACAGAACGAAGTGCATCCAGAAATATATCGGCATGACGCTCTGTGAAAGTCAACGCAGGTCTCAACCGCACAGCCTGGTTCCCGCATCCGCCTGAATGGATACCTAATAAGAACACGAATGGCATGAAAACATGAAAGATATTCTTAGCGTTGCCATTTTACATTGTGATACCACTCTACCTCTCATTGCAAGTTTCTTGATAATGTTGTCGCGCATTTCAGACGAGGCGCAATTAAACGCTATGAAAGTTCCACGTCCGCGCACTGCGCTGATTATATCGGAGTGCTCCTTTTGCATGCTCATCAAATGTTTCAACATGTAGTCGCCAACGCGCGCAACCCTATCCAAAAGATTCTCCTTCTTGATCGTTTTTATGATCGACTCGAGCAGTATCACTTTGCTGGGATCGCCCATCCAAGTATTGAACACGCGATATGACAGTTTCGGTCTGCGATTTGCAGGGCGTAATTAAACGTTAATATTAAAAACACGACTTTATCGTTTTATCGTGAAAAAAAAAGATTTACTTCAAGTTCTCCGAATGATAATAACCGCCCAATTGCATTTTCTTGCTGAAAGTCATCACGTCGGGTGGGCTATCTAAATTGAAGTGCTCGTGGCACCACATTTTTCCCGTTGGTCCGCCACCGGTTTGCACTTCATCGATAAGTAACGCAGCTCCGTGCTGAAATATTTTAATGCAATATATTCTTCTTTTTTATAAGATAATTACTTTGTGTACTACGCTTTACCTTTCGCGTTATGCGTTGAAGTTCCTGAAAGAATTCTGGCGACGCGTGATTGTCACCGCCTTCCGCTTGAATAGGTTCAATTATCACGCCAGCTACTGGTATTTTCTTTTCATTTTTGTATTTCTCGAATAGTTCCTCGACCTGAAATATTATTATTTAAACATCTTTCTTCTTTATATGCAAAATTCTCAAAAAGATATTTAAGAATACGATACCTCCGCGAGGCAACGCTTATCTTCCTCTTTGTTTTCTCGTACGTTCTCTTCTAAAGGATATTTGTACTCTGGAAAGGTGGCGATAGGCCAATCGAAAGCTGGAATATCCATCTTGTGAATGTACTTGCTGTGAGTCGTTGAGAGACAAGCTAAAGTTCTTCCATGAAAGCTACCTATTAATGTTAAGTATTTCGTACAGATGCCTAATTAAAATGAAACTTGCTTTCCTTCGAACAGGTGACTGACCTTTAAAAGACATGATAGAATATCGCGGTGAACCAGGAATTTGGTTTATCATACACGACTCCATCTCTTCCTTCGTGAATGGCTTCCCTTGCCTTTGTTTCTCGGCGTACCAAATAAAAATATTTTTAAAAGCATTCTCGTTAGAACAAGAACCGCACATCATCGTTGTGATTTGCGATAATCCGGGCGGTGCAAACTGCTCGAGATAAATATTCATATTTATATCGTACGAAGAGCGATAGACGATGGGAAATCCTTTATAATTTTATGATATGTTTGTTACCTCTTTCTGAAGCAAAATATTCTTTAATCTGTTAGGCCAATCTTTTCCTGGAAAGACACCTAATGCAGGTCTATTCGCTATAATTTTCTGAAAAAAAAAAAGAGAAATCGTTAACTATCTTTCCTATACGCTTGGACATTTATGTAAAATAAAATAATTCGCAATGTATTCCAAGAATATTGGATTATTAGAATTTTATCGAATATCGAACGCTATACACTTAAGATTTAAGTGATATATCTTGTAGAAGAGATTAGCATGCAAATTCCATATACATGTAAGAAGAAAAAAATACGATACTCCGCCGACGAAGTGCCTTTATATCACTCACTTGATTAACGGGATCGGCGAGAGCCTCCAACATCGCCGGATGATTGTACCCTAAGGGCATTGAGGAGATTTGCATATAAACGTCCAGCAACACGTTCCCATCAACGTCTATTATGTAATTACCGGCGGATTTTTCATAGTCTGCGAAGAATTGTACGGAAGACGCTTGCTGAAGTCACAGATTTCAACATTGTAAACCCATTTCGTCTCTGGCATATTTACAAAAGATTTCGCATTATTACCCATATCTTAAATGTATACTTATACTTCGATTCTACAGCAATTCTACAGCAACTACATTTTATTTAACATAGTAGTTCTAATGTGATAACGAATAGGCGTTAAACTATCGAATTGAAAATTCGAGCTAAGCGAAGCGTTCAAAACATTGCAGATAGCAAGCGATTTAATTGATAAAGTGCACGATTACAACATCGTGCCGTGACGTCATCCAAAGAATCAAAAGTGCCTGACGTACTTGTATCGCATTCAACTCTTGTAGCAGGCTGCGCGACCGAGGGCCCGGTATTTCCGTCGTAAGTACCGGCCCTTCTGGTTCCCTCGGCGTCGAACCGGTTAAGCATCTCTTCCACGTTGTAACGCCTGCACGATAACATTATACTCTTATATCTAAATATGTGTTCTCCTCCTATATGCAATTTAAATATTTATTTCCTTCGCATAGAGAACTGTGTATTACATATTTACGTATGATTCTCTGCACTTTTGAATTTTTTTTTTTTCGACATATCCATATCCGAATAGAAAAACAAGTTAACTCGCTAAATTGTTCAACAACTACAATGATCAGTTCTATTAACGGTTCTATTAAGGATGATTGCTTGATATATTACTGCGATTTTACGTATCCCACAACCCCTCGTAAATCATTATGCTGCAAATTGCAATTGATACGAGACATAAGTCGCGAACGGTAACGCACAAAGTTAAAGTATGAATAAAAAAAATAGAGATCGTAACGTTTTCGGATAAAGAGCTTATTAAAAACAAGGATTGCTAGAGATCAAAATCAGAATTAAAAGATTAAATAATCATTTAATGGTAATAGATTATTTATGATTGAGTGCAATAAATACGATTTTGATTAAGATAACATGTTTTGGATGAGCTCTCCTATCTCAGATATCAGATGTTTGTTTGATGAGATACTTTATATCACAAGATAGAAATTTGCCAAGTAACAAAGTTAATGTGACGAGCTTATTTTTTGCGTATTGGATAAATTCCAAAAAATGTGAACATTTCATTTCTTGTTTCGTCAGAATTGGTTGTTTAAATTTTTCGAGCATTATAATGATATTTCCTTTGGATTACACACACCTCGCTGGCATTTTTATTTTATTTACTTTAGCAGTGAGGAAAATTTAAAGTAACTCGAAATATTTGGCAATTATTTCGTTAAAATACATACTAGCATTATTTACGTATCAATATTTGCGATTTAATTTTTATTGAATGTTCTCTTATCGGTACAAGAATGTTTATCATTAAATATTTATTGTTAATTAAATTCTATTAAGATAATTAATAAATGTATTCGTTGAACCTTTAGATTTTAACTTGGAAACAATTTTCTTTGCGAAAGAGAAGAATTTATAGTAGTGGAGCGTAAAGTGATGATTTAAAATTAACATTTCAGCACTTGAGGTCGTGACGAAAGTAAACATTCTTTTTTAACTGTGCTGCATGATATTTAAAATTTCGAACGAGATAACGACGGGACAACGATAGGATAATGAAAGATATTAATAGCACTCTTTACTAAAGATAAAACGTTAAGAGTATATTCATCAAAGATGCACTGAGAACTACACTGTGGAAGAATCAATATGCCAATTCCTCCTTCAACATTTACTTATTTCTATTTTGCATTTTGCAATCGTTACTCTGCACAGGGATTTAAGATTCGCGGGGCAGAGCGAAGCAGCTGGAGCCGAGATGAATTTATCGATTTTGTCACGGTCCACGCAGCATCCGCGAATAGAACGGCATGCTCCCAGATAGATTCTCGTCGTCTATTATATGGACTATACGAATCTGACGAAGAGAAACGAAGTAGGAATAAATACCGTTTAGCAGCTGTCGGAGCGAGGTCCGCCCACTCAATGTACGATGATACTTGTTAACGAGCATTTCCGTCCAAGGCAGGAGCACGGATACAGGGGCTGTTCTCAGCAACGTCGTCTCTGCTGAAGGGATGGAGCCATACTGGTCGCTGATACGCGCTGATAGCGTTCACCCGGTAAAAAGAGCCGAGAGCCTCGTGGGGGCGCGAGTTGCTGGAGCAGCTGCTTCTGCTCAGAGGAAGAGAGGAAAAGAGAGAGAGAGAGATAGAAGACTCCTCTCTCGTGCACCGTTCCTCGTCGTAGGGACTTATGATCGGTCTATTTCAGAACGCTGAATACTACATATCAATATTCTACCCGATATACTGTGTGAAAGAAAAAAAAATTCAGCACGTACGGCAGATATTTGGCAGCGCATGTGAAAGGTATCGAAGGTAAAAAGAAAAAAAAAAACGTCGGTCTCTTTTCGCGATGCTCTGCAGACTGCGAAAGCAGTTGCCGCCGATTAATGCGAGGTATCAAATTGTCCTTGCTTGCACAACTGTCTGTCTGTATATCTGTCGCCGTCAACGAATACCGTTGCGCTTCGTGTCGGGAATAGTACTGCAGCTCCAACGGTTCCACGTGGCGCGACACGGTGAAAGTGAAAGTACAAATTCGGGCTTTTTCCTCGATTTGCTCTGCGTGCCACTTAAATGTTACATATTTCCCGGAAAGAAGTCTTTAAACTTCTCACATTGTTCCTCGTCCACACGCTCGTGTATGTTTCGCGCAATCATTTATGATGTTATGCCGCATAATTTGTAATTTATGATGATAATTTAATGCTAATTTGATGTTAATAAAATTGGTATACATAATTAATCGAGATAATCGAGAGAGAGATATATTCTATTATTATCATACATATATTATTCACAAGAATTATCGAATTTCATGGCGAAACGTTATTCGATTGCCACGATACAGATATAAGCGATACAGAGATAAATATGTATAACATCTACGGACACGTGCGCTCTCAGCATACATAGCTAAAAGTGTTTGTGCTGCGCTTGACCCCTTTACGAAAAGGCGGAAGGCAAATAACCAGTTTACGATCGCGCCCTTGTCTCGAGGCGGAGAGTGTAAAGAAATCGATGACCGGACGGGTTTCGGGCGACAAGCAATGAACCAATCCGTCAGCCGGTGGATCTTACTTGACAGAACAGGGATATCGTATATTCCACCGAGGCTCGAATACGAACTTGGCGTGTACGAGAATGCGAGCACACAAATGACCATCAAATACGTCTCGATACGATTTCGAGTGAATGCCGAATGGACCGATCGCGGATTTTCCAGCTTCCACTCTGATCATCCCCACTATGTGTGTCCGGGGCCCATCCGACTCACCTGGAAACCACGCCTCACGTCCTGTGCCTCACCATTGGAGGTGGTCGTGTTTTTGGGCAGCTCGGGCCCGCGCGCGACTCACGCACATTGTCACTCGCGTGAACGCGTTCGAGTGGGTCCGTCCTGATCGCGGAACTGTCCTCCTCCTGGGTGACAACTTGTACGACCGCGAAAGAGCACCCCGTCGGAACGATCGTGTCTGCCGATCGATTTTCACCTGCTTAACAATCCGATCAGACTGGGCACGTGCACTCGAGTGAGTATGATTTTGCGGTACCGATGTATCTTACGTGTTGTCATTTATAACTTTGATAAGCGGCGAAAAGTGGGTTCTGCGATCTGATCTGGAAACGCATTTAATTGTAGCATCAACAATTTTAATTACTATTTTTAAAGTTTCTATCTCGGGAAATTTTTATATACGCAAAGTAATGGTCAATTATCGATCAATTGCACCAGTTCTTTCGCGTATATTTGCTTTAAATCGTTTGACATAGCTCGCGACAGGAAATCTCGTTTTTAAATTCGATTGCATTTGTAATTTCTAGTCTTGAGATAAATTTGTTGCATTCCCGCGACCTTGGCTTGAAACAGGAGGTGCCTCCTTTTTTCCTTTCTCTCTTTCATTTTGCTATGTCGTATTCTGGAACCGGTGTAATCCGACAAACCCGATTTCAATTATTTCGCGGTTAGATGGGACATCGATCCCTACCTTCGATATCGATAATTCTTCTCTTAATGACAAACTGCAAACGATTCAACTATTTGCCGAAATATTATAAAGCGCCGATTAATTGTTAATAATTTATTATCATCAAGAAATTACCTTCACGATATTTAATGCATGTTCGTGCGAGTCTCGAGATCTCGCGTTCCCCTTTCCAACTTTTGTATTAACAGTTAATAGAATTTATGTTAATTTCAGATCGAATTTTGTAAACGTTTACACATCATGAGTTTATTAACCGATAAGGCGAATTATCCTCGTAATGATCCATAATTTATGATTGCAACTTTCGAATCGTCGCGCGATCAACCCAATATATGAAAAGAATACGATACGAAGAGGATTTAAATGCCGATAACTTATGATCGCTCGTATTTATATGGCTTACTGGCTTACCTTTATTTTTTTTTTTTTGCTTGACATATTTATGAATCGAGATAATAAGCCAGTCAATAAAAATGTCACTAGATCCAGCCGAAACATAAGTTTAATAACGGGAGGTCTTGTACAGTTAAAACACATTTCAGAATGTGAAAAGAGATAAATTGCCATATCCCTATAAATTCATAAAATCTAACGGAAATAGGTAGATCCCATAACTTTGGGACAGAATTAAATATAAACGACGTTCAGTGAAGAACGTAGGAATTAAATCAGGCTCGCGCGGAATCGTTTCTTTCCGGTTATTCCCTTCACGAAGAAATCCAATATTCGGCTTGTGTTTATTCCTGAAAACTAAAAATTCCATTCATTTTTACGATCGCGATTAGTATCTTCCAAAAATTGCCTCTCTTGGCAGGAATTTCGGTGCTAAAATCGCGAAACGGCGAAAAGATCGGGAAGGTACGAACAATCATTGTTGTCAGAATAGCCTTGCGTTACAAGTATTAGGATTTATGCTTCCTATCGTCGTTCCGCTATGTCGTTTTGAATTTCATTACGTCGCGTCTTCACCTATGCGACATAATGCGAATTCTTCGAGGCGTCCCTTCGAAGGAAATTGGCTGTGCTCTCCTTCGTTTGTCACTGCGATTTGATAGTACCACTTTGCTCTCGGCGAAGGTTAACCGGCTCTGCTTTATATTCGAATATATGAATCTTTGGTTTTATTTCAACTACAGAGCGAATGTATTTCATTGTGGCTCCACGAATCTTGCTACTGCGCGGAGTCACTTTTGATATAATACAATAATAATTTAACTACATAAATGATAGATTTGTGGAGATGAAAAAAAATTGAAACCCAATAAAAACAATACAATCTATGTGTAATAATTAATAAATTACGTAAGAATCATCGTATTATTATTATTCTTATTATTAATTAATATTAATTGAATATATTGATGTTTATTTTAATATCAATATTTTATCAGCGTTATTAAATTATTAGATATTGGTTTATTCAAGCGTTTGCGAATACAGTTATATCATCGCGCAAAAGAACTTACGGAACTTGTTACCGTTATTTCTATTTTCAAATCAAAGCATCTGTCGTGAGTGATGGTTCTACCTCATCGAAATTCAACTTGCAATTCAGCAGCTGATTGAGACTGCGGCACTTTAAATGATTCATATTAGAGGCTAACGAGAGGCCGTCATTTAAGATCATCATCATATATCTCAGCGCGTGTCAAACAGCTGTCAATGACACGTGTATATGTCAATGAATTCCACTTCGATATTTTAATCACCGTGTCAGTAATCAATCAGTAACGGCAATTTTTATGAATAGCCCGACGCAAAATGGACATTAAGATTTATTTGAGAAACCGATATAAAAATTGTCAGCTAAAAGAACGCCCGGGACGATCCTTGACGCTGATCCTAATCCTACGCTACGTGTATCGCTTAATAATACGTGACATAAGTGCCAACGACGTTCTTGCCATTGTCGTAACGACACACCATTGACACAATATACGTTGCTTCACTTTCTTACGCAAGATTCGGCTTCTGCCAGCTGATTCAAGGACGCCCGCCGCGATCTTATTTCATTGTAATCTCGTTCCCTGTCATTCGAAGGCGGAACTCATTATTATGCGATTGGAACTTCGGATGCCTAATTCAAGTTCAAAATAGGTTCTTCATGTCTCCTCGTACTACTCCTCGTAATACTCCTGAAAACTTCTCCCAGAAATTGAATACGAGGATGACTGCGAAGCCTATAATTGACCGAGTAATATAATGTTCAATGTTCTTGACATTGAATCGCTTTGTTTGTTTCGTAATAAATTCTATCTGTTTTATAACAAACAATAATATAGCGGATAGCTTTAGAATATATTCTACATATATTATCGATTATTCGAAGACCAAATCCCCTCGATTAAACACGAATAAACGGGAATGCTAATTACTATAATGATTTCAGGAAAAAATGATCACGAGGCATCAACAAAACAGTATCCTGCTCGTATTATATCTCTTCATGCAGGTAAGATAATTTTTAAATAATTACGATAATTACGCAAATGAGATTAAAATTATTAACATGAACTCCACTCTCTCGCTCGTACGTTCCTCTTCTTATAAACTTGCGTTTTAAGAAAGGTCTGAAAGACCTCATTTTTTGCCAGTTTGCAACGAAAGTCCGACCGTGTCCAACTCGTTTTTCAATATGCTCCTTAAATGCTCCCAACAGCCTCGGACAATTCCGCCATTTCACAGCACTTTCCCGCAGACGCGCCCTTAATACCTCGCGCACGCAAGTAAAAGTTAACGAGGCCGCCCATTTCACGATATTACGTGTATAGCACGACCAAAGGAAGGTGCAGAGTAACAGTTTCATTTTTAAGCAATATTTTTATTATATACTTCTCAAACTTACCTTTGTTGTGAACTCTTTGAAAAGGTGCCTGTCGTGGTCCACGGCCACGGAAGATTAATGGACCCTCCGTCGAGAAACGCAATGTGGAGGTTCGGCTATCCCAACCCGGTCAACTACAACGATAATGAACTCTTCTGCGGCGGATATGCAGGTTTGTCCTCGCGAGTCGCAAAAGATTAATCCGCTATCGCGGACGTCTGGCGTTAGGGCTTATATTGACGATGGTGGTATTGTTCGTCAGTGCACACTGAGAGAAAAATATAGTTACTTTTGGACCCAACCACAATTTTATAATATTTATTATAATGCATCATTGTGTTAACCATGATTATCATTAGAAATATTATAAAATTGTGATTGAGTCCAGAAGTAATTATATTTTTCTCTCAGTGCACTGGCAGCAAAATAAGGGAAAATGCGGCGTTTGCGGAGACGCGTATCATCTAAGCCAGCCGCGTCCGCACGAGGCCGGTGGCGAGTTCGCAAACGGGATCATCGTGCGGCACTACACCGTGGGACAGGTAATGTAACTTCTGATATTTTCGCACGTCATTTGCACGCAGGCAAATCTTTCGGAAATGGCAAGCTTATTTCTTGTTTTTTTTTTTTGCGAAGAAAAAAATAAACGCTTGTAAGAAACTTATAATAATATAAGTACAATGTCAGTATAATCTGTTTTGGAGGAAATCGAAATAGAGATCGAGCTCACGGCCAATCATTATGGGAGGTTCGAGCTGTACCTCTGCCCTAACAACGATCCGTCGCGCGTGGCGACGCAGGAGTGCTTCGACTCGTAAGTGATCTCTTCACTCGGTACGTATAGGGCTGCCATCCGTCCGGGTTTCCTCGGATTTGTCCTAGTTTTTTGAATGTTCGGGGGGGATTTTTTTAAATAGTCCAGGTTTTGAACGAACAAGGCACAAGATGGTCCGCACGTCGTATTTGAAACTTTTTCGTACGCTGCGTGCTGTGTGAGCACATGTGTAGAAGTCGTAATGGCTATTCTACAATTACGTAAACGTAGTGTAAATGTATGGCTGTAAGAAAATGACCAATCACAGACGAATATTCTTCTTGCGATCGAACAATAATCGATTATAATTGATCATTTTCTTACAAACTTACGTTTACAATCACGCTTACGCAATTGTAGAATGGCCCTAATGGCAGTATCACACTCACGACTGCGATTTCAAGTGTGATAAATTTAATTCGTTTTTCTTTTAATTAAAAATATACATGTTATTACGGGGTGTCTTCGGACTTTAGTAAAAAATGTCCGAGGTTTTAAACTATTCAGTCCTAGGTCAGTGAAATTACAGACGGTAGCCCTAGATACGTAAGACCGCTGCTGTATGTACTGCTAATCCATCTTGATCGCACAGCTATCCTCTGTACGTATCCGGGACGCAGGACGTTCGCTTTGAGATACCGCGCGACACGGGGAAGAAGGGCATCATCAAGTACATGGTAACGTTGCCGCCGTATGTAACGTGCTCGCAATGCGTCGTTCAATGGACCTATTACACAGGCATGAGACTTTATCTGTATCGTGCATTATATCTTGTCTCTATGTCGCTCCGAGGGCGATCTCTTATCTCGCTGCTTTGCCATCAGGGAACATGTGGGGCACGTGTGAAAACGGCACGGAAGCCGTTGGCTGCGGAAGACCGGAGACGTTTAGGAACTGCGCCGACGTGAGCATCGTCACCAGCACCGGCGGCGTACCGCCGCGGTTTCTGTATCAGAATATTATTTACGAGTTGTACTCCGTAGTCCCGAAATTCTCGACCGCGCCGCTCGCACGGCCACTCAGGTGAGGATCGATGCGTTAAAGAGCTACGCGTTAATTTGTGCGCGCGCGTGTCGGCACATTCGAGCGCGCTCGATTGTTCTCGGTGCGACACGCACGTGCACGGATTTTACGATTTCAGGGTACAAGTGTGCGAGCCGACCGCGGCTTATCGATACAGGCAGAATATGACCAATTGGTGTCAAGTGAATTGCATTCGCGTCCCGTCGAACTGTCCGCCGGGTGTCTGTCACTGTCTGTGAGTATTACATTGTCATCGGCGCGCGGGTTTAAGCAATAAATTACCGTCGACTCGGAATCGCATTAAAGAATCAGACGGTCGTGACTTTTGGCATGGTATCGGCGCAACGCGAAAATCTCTCTCTGATTCTCCTTTCAATGAATTACAGAAACACTTGCGACGCTATTGGAGACATCGCCGAGAGACCTGGGGCGGACCAATATTGCCTGAGACGTTGCATGCGTTATCCGTCGAATTGCCCGTCTGATCGCTGTAACTGCTATTGAAACTGTGACCGGTATTGACATTCTACACGCACAGCGCTTAATGTGGGATGTGAATATGCATATTGTCGAATTAATAAAAGTCTGACTGTAACAAGCGTGATTTCGCAGCGTGCGCATAATACTATGGAAAAGTCTTTCTAGGCACAAGAGAATGTTTTTCTTACCTTATCGAAAATGTTTCTTCTCTGGAAAACTTTTGAGGAATACCAAGTGTAAAAGCCCACTTTAGACGATCCGCGATTCGCGTCGGATTTTAAGATAGAATCCTATTTATAATTTTATATTTCGTATATTTGGCTGTACTTGAATATTTATTTTGTATCGGGTATTTCGATTCTCTCTTAAATTTTTCTCTTTATTAGACGGCACGCTAAATTATAAATAGAATTCCCATCTCGTAATGTGGCGTGATCTATATAGATTGCCTAAAGTGGACGTTGAATTGGTAAACGGAAATAATGCACACATACCTGCTCCCTGAAACGCGAGAGAGGTGAGTGACGAAAGAAACCGTGTGTAATGGCACTATAATATTTAATATTAGGACATTCTATTGACAGCTTAAAATTTCTCACGCGTATATCACATTATTATATACGTTAATCATCAACGTTTTCCTCGCGGCCTTACGCACGGTATATCGGTATGCGGCTATGTTTAACGAAACGATGACGGTTCACCAATTTCACGCGCCTCCGATCGCCAAACGCGAGAATTCCATAATTAATGACAGTTTGAAAAACGTACGAGTCCATACGTTTTCGCACAGCGGATGTATTGTTTTTTTTTTCTTTATGTATATATTATACATATAATCATAAATCTCTCCTCGCTATAGTTAACACTTTACAAAACTATATACACTAAAGCCATCTTTGTATCGTCTACAACGCTAGCTAGCAACATTTTTTCTTTTTTCCTCTCATCTTTCATCGGCACGCCTTCATACGCGCGGTATAATAATAATAATAATAATAATAATAATAATAATAATAATCGCCGCCAAAGTGCGTAACATTAGCGCATCAAGTTAAAACTCGTGCTACGCCAAATTCTAGCGCGAGGTGTGTGTACGGATAATACAAAGGTATCATCTATCTGTCACTTACTGCTAATTGCTATGCAACTAATTAACGTCCGCGGTCGGTTGCGGTTTAATTATTCGTGTGTGCACTCTCTCCTTCTCTCTCTTCCTTCCGTATATTTTCCATACGACTCGCCGCTTTATCATTAATCCTCTCATTCCCGACGTATCGTCGATACACGCAATATTATGCAATTAGCGGAGCACTTCTCATTTTGACGGATTATTCCGCGTGCATTAATCACGAGGTAAAATAAACCACGTTAAATTATTGTCTTTATTTTCACAACACTTAAATCGAAATTAATAATATTGTCGTGCGGCTGCGTTAATTAAATCAAACTGAAAGCTGCGAAGGAGCTCGGCTATTCACCTTCGACGAAATTAGGGAGGTGTAATTTTGAGGGGAATGGGAGGATTAATCGCATAGACACGCAGATAGCCGCCTCGGGCTTCGATCTCGTGGACGATAGGCGAGCGGATCGAGAGCATACCCTCTCGGTACGCTGTCGGTACGAGCGCGTCCTCAGGACAACGCGAGATTGCGAGAGGGAGTTGCGTTAACTTATCGCGTCGGAGTGTCCAAGGAAAGGAAGTAAGAATCGAAGAGCTCGCGCGGGCAGGTCGTCGAGAGTGACGCTGCCTCTCGCGGAACGGAAGGTAAAGTCGATTGTACGTAGGCTTTTCCAACTTCTTGGTGAGCTAATTAATAGTTAAATCACACGTTCACGAGTTTGTCTACACTGAGAGAAAAATATAGTTACTTTTGATCTCAACCACAATTTTATAATATTTCTAATGATAATTATGGTTAACATAATGATGCATGTTGTTAATCCTTTGAAGCACAGTGGAAGCCCAGGCTACCACTTTTCTTCTCTTCTCTTTCTCTTTCTTTGGAATCAAATTTTCACACTTTGGTCTTATTTTAAGTTCCTTAGGTATCGTGGACTTAAAATTCGGAAATGATAATGGGAAATGTTATTATGATATTTTAGGATCGTTATAAATAAATAAATTTTTAAATTCTTTCCGACACAAAAATTCATGCCTCAAAGGGTTAAGTTAATTATATTTATTGTTAGAAATATTATAAAATTATAATTGAGGCCAATAGTAACTATATTTTTCTCTCAGTGTAATTTGAAGATAAAACAAACACAGACGTGTGTGATTTAACTATTAGTTAGCTTATCAAGAAATTGGAAAAATCGGCTCATAATCTTCTTTTTTTTTCACGCAATAATCGCGTCAAATCATCGCGAATGGGAATAAACGATCGTTCGTGCAAAGGTATTGGATGCGTTTACTCACCGGCCGATGCGGCGCCGCTGCCTCCTCTTTTTCTGCTCCAACAGCTCCATTCTTCTCCGTTTTGCTTCACGCGAATCGCGGCTGATCGAAGTGATTCCGTTCGAAAAATCATCCGTCGCTCGATTACGTTTCCGGGATTACGTCGAAAAACTCGAGAAACATACTGCCAACTTGACGCGCCAGATACGCAAAAGTACGAAAGCGGTAAAAAAAGGGGGAAAACAGATCGAGAAATATCGATACATTCACTGAGAGAAAAATATAGTTACTTTTGGTCTCAACCACAATTTTACAATATTTCTAACGATAATTATGGTTAACATAATAATGCATATAATTCAATTAAGCATTTATTGTTAGAAATATTACAAAATTATGAACGGGGCTAAAAGTAACTCTATCTTTCTCTCAGTGTTCGTTGAGCTAACGAAAGTTCACATAAATTTCAGTCGTAATGCATTTATTAATACCGAATTTATTAATGTAATATTTATTAATATCGTCGCGAAATATTTTAATTGAAAATATAATAACACCGTCGCGAAGTATTTTAATTAAAAATAACTTTCCGTTCAAATAGCATTGCATGTCGTGTTCGAGTGCGTCTGTATCGTCGAAAATTATTTCCGCCCCGTCACGCTAGCACAAGAGCGTTCGACACCGCATTATTCGCGTTAAATCACGCGACATAATTTCGACTGACTCTACTTTGATTTTACATCATTTTTTTAAATATTCGATAACGCGAGAGTTTTTGTCGTGATTCCAGCCGGCCGGCTCGAGCGCGCCGTGTTCACGCGACTCGCGCGTAACTTCTCGCTCCGCGAGAGTATATACATCCATCGTCGCGCGCGCGGGGAGACATGGTGGACAGGGAGGGGGAGGGGAGCGCGTCAAGGTATATACGCCGCGCAGCGCTCCGTTCATTGCGCCGCTTTTCGGTCGCGGACGAGGGACTTCTCGCGCAAGGATTTTTTTCACGAAACCATCGATTTTGGAGCATCGATCGCCGCCGGCCGCGTGCATTGAGCGACACGTTCTCGATTCTCCGTTATCGCGCGAGCGGCGCGCGACGCGACCGGTGTGAAGTTGCCGTCGCGTCGTTCGGACAGCTCCCAACGGACCTCGGGAGTTCGGCGAGAGCGGATCGGGCGGTCGAGACGGGCGATCCCGTCTCTCCCGTTATCTCGTCTCCCTCGGGAGAGTGCATCACAGTGCGTCTGTCGCGAATCGGTGGCGGCGGACTGCCAAAATCGGGCGATCGCGAGTGAGGCGATAATTAGCCGGCGCGCCGCGTGTTGATCAATATCGTTTCCCGATACTCGGCGATGGCGCTTGTCGGTCGGTCTCGCAGCGGCGCTGGCCGGTCGTTATCGCGTTAATTGGCGGACGATCCAGACGGCGGCTGTTTCCCGATCCAGTTTCCCAGTGCTGCACGTGCTCGACGTGGGAGATGGAGGAGCCAGCGGAGACCGGGAGAGCGACGGGAAGACGGAGGAGCTACCTGTGGCCGGTGAGTAACTTGTTTCGACAATAATTACATTCGCGAGCGATCGCGTTGGCTCGCCCCCGTTCCCGACGACTACGATGTTGTTGCGCTAAAGCCGGTATCAGATTGGGATTGGGATTAGGTTGGAATTTGACCAAACGGAACAATGTTCACAGAATTACTTTATATATTAGCTTTATTGGTCAAATTCCAATGTAATCGCAATCCCAATCCGTAGTCTAATAACCTCTAATACGAGCTTTACGGCACTCGGCGCGCACTTCACGCCGTCTCGCCGACTTTACTTACGAAATAATGGAAAATGCAGTTCCGCTTGTTTGTTTTTTCCTTCTTCCCTTTCGACCATCGTTTGGCTGGCAGTGCAATTTAAACGTGACGTTTCTGTACTCTTCTAAAGCGCACATTTTGCAGTCGCGTGTTCTTCCGTTTGGTGTATCGACGAAAGATTCCGCTTAACGTTTGACGAGAAATAAATCGCAATTTACCGGAATAAGTCGGATTTACCTTTCGAGGCGGAATAATCGGAGCGATCGGTACGACATCGAGTCCCATTCGACGCGACAAGTTAATCGCGATTAGGAAACGAGGGATGGGCGTAAGTTGGTGGCGATCCCAACGGTAATTTGTGCTCCCCCTCGCCCTCCTTTCGGCCGTCTCGCAAATTCAATCGACGCAACTTACACGTTTTATCACACTATTGTCACTGGCGTCTACCTCGTCTCTTAGGCTTCGTGTGAATATTTGCGCCACGTGTTTCCGCGCGGAATGCAATTTCGGAGAGAGAGAGAGAGAGAGTGAGAGAGGACAGTGAAAATGACGATCGTGAATCTTTCTCACGTTTCCACGCTCTACGACACACACCGACGCGCGACGAAAACCCCGTACAGGGTCGAGAGGCGAAAAGTTAGACTCGGAAGATCCCCGAGATCGATTCCCCGATCCCGGGATCCCGCGCCTCGTCGATCGACGCGTCTCTCGGGTCCGCCAGGAGGACTCTCGGAGACGAATCGAGCCGATCGATCACCGCTCGTAGATCTGAGACTCGTGAATTTTCCTCGAAACACTTGGAAATCGACTGGAGGACCGATCGCACATGATCGACCTCCGAAACGTCCGGATCTCAGATCTAGCGCGCGCTAATACGCACAATTTTTTCACTCGCTCTATTACCGATACGCGTCCTTAGGCTGCGTGTGAGAATACGCACTTTGAACGATCGCACTTCGTCGTAACGCGCAACCTCGCAATTCACAAGAATCGTATCGCTCGGCGAATCGTAGATTCCACTTTGCAATTGGGACAACTAGGTCTTACTTAATTCAGCGTAGAAGCGACAGTGCGCTGACTTTTAATTGGTGCACATTGTTTGCCTAACAATAAGTCCCGCCAATTTTTTTTTTTTTTAATAGATTCGTCTAGATTTTCTAATGATAAAAATATCTCAGTATTTTTTTTTTTCACCAATCCAAGGAAAATCGCGGTCCGTCCAGCTGTAATCCACACAGGACATTGTTCTTTTTTTCTTCAATTCTCTTTAAATCTTTTTACGGCGATAATAATTATTATACTCTTTTTCGAGGTGTTGCGAATTGAAATCATTTTCTCACACTTGCCGTAGTAAACGCGACAGCATCATTGCGTTTACTACAAAAGTGTCGCACTTACTCGTTCTTTTATATCTAGATAAAAATATAATTGCAATTTATAAATGCATGCGACAAACGTACATAAATACTACATATTTCAACAATATTTACAATTCTGCTCAAATCGCGAAAAGATACTATAAAACAAAGACGCTTAGAAACGCTGTATAAAATAATGTTACAATATATACGGTGGCACCGGATCTCGCAGACTTTTCAAAAGTGCAACTTGCAAAACACGAATAATTTATGCAAGTTAATTTGTCATATTGCGCAACAATATTTTAGCAATATATACTATTTTAGAAAGATACTCTGGACTTTATTCGTGTCTACCGCATTCGTGTCTACGTACGCTAATTATGCAAACTAATCACATTTCCGTTCCGTTCATATCGTACAAGTGTATCACCCCTTGCGGATTGACCGGTACTCGAAATAATTGCCGTCCCTTCGCTGAGGAGTTAACTCGCAACGTCGGAATAGCAAAGAGATATTATTTATGTGTTTCAGAGCGTTTAATATTAAACATTATTTAACCACGAAACTTTCCGAGCTGAAACTTGCAATTCTAATAATGGTGGTGGTATGCTAAAAATGTAATCGATGTACATACGCCAAACACGTCGCGGTTTCAAGTACATTTCAATACAAAATGCGGTATGACGGATGCGCTCAAGATTGCTCCGTCGGCTCTGTTGCCGAGTTACGTGCAGTTTGCTTTTTGCGATTAACGGAACCGAGATCCGTAATTTGATCACACGATATAAAACTAAACAGTGCTGATAAACAATATACTATAATCGCGATTAACTTACATTTAGAAAAATCTATTTTGTCGTCCGGTACATTACAGTACTTAGCACTAAAGTACTACTATGACTTTGATCAAAAGTTATTCTCGTGTTATTCTAAATGTTTACGGTGATCGTTCGTTGCGATTTAATAACAATAAAAATGATCCTGTTCCACTCAACTCATTTCCGGAGCGTCGGGAAAATCTCCGTCAACAGAGCACGAAGGACAGTTTGCGAAGCTTGCGCGCACCTCTGCGTTGTGCGACGCGATGAGAGAGAGAAGAGGTCTTTGGCTTGCGTGATGAATATAATATATATTTTTCCAAGATCTATTCGAAAGAGAGCGAATATATACGCGATGATATCGGAAATTATTTACACAGATTAGCGTCCTCTTAGGCGAGTAACGTTTTCTTTTTTGTTTTTGATTTGCTCCATGGCTCCTCTCCGTTGCTTAGAATTCGCGTTTCTCCAGCATCCGAGTTCTCTCGTCTTCCGTGTCTTCCCAAAGATTTGACTACGGCGCACTTTATCTCGGCTCGTACAATAAAATTACGCGGGCGAATCGAAAAGTAATTCGTTACCGCTATGACGCGAACGAAATCGTACGGTAGTAAGTATATGTATATATATATATATATATATATATATATATATCATTTTCCTTATATCTCAATCACGGGACATGTGTTATTCTAGTCTTATTATCGTAAGAACTAACTATCGTAAGAACTTTACGATATACTTAAGTTGAGCTGCTGAATTAACAGTACGATCGTCGTGAATATTTTTAGACTCCTTATGATTACATTCGCGTGTCCAGACCGTCGTACTCGGCTCGTTGCACTCAAATAATTTCGCATCTGTTTTTATACTCGCTATTGCACGTAGAAAATAAACGCAGATACATCCTTAAAGCGAAGAACTTTCGAGATGAATTGTCACTTAAAGATTCGATATTCAGTCGTTAGAAAAAATTAGCGCATGCATTAGAATCACCGCGTTTTTTTCTCCACGTTCGTTCGTTTCCAATCTTTTCGTGTAAAATGCAGCATAATTAGGCAATCGTTCTTCATTCCCGTCAGTTTTGATTATCCTTTCGGCTCGTTGAGAAGAAACGAGGATTTTGGCCGTCAGAATCGTCGTAAAGTTCGTGAGAGTTGAACGCGAGACAAACATGTCGTCGGTAATTACTGCTAATAATTATGTATCATTTAAATCTTAAAACTATACACGAAAAGACATCGATAAGATACAGATAAGAGCACACTGCGTTTAATTTTAAGTAGCTGCTGCTTTGATTTTTAACGTCGGATCAGAGATCCTGGGGCAGTAACAGAATCAGAGATCCGATGGCATCTCGACATCAATATTATTTAGATTCGCGCAAACATTTTTTTTTTCTATTCTTGTTATTAATTCGCTCAACCGAGAATCAACGAGTGAAACGCCATGAAGTCGCCGTAATCGCCATCGGCGTTAATCAATGCGACGCGATTACGACAAATGGCGAACTATAATGTGAAATAGACACTTAAGATATATCAGGTCACGATAATTTGTCAATAATTAATATCGAACGCTCGTAAGACACTGCGTAAGACACGCTAACTCTAGGCGATAAATCTAGTAAGACAAAGACTTAATACGTGCACTTAAATAACGTAACGCGCCGCGTATTGGGATGCACAAGGTGTCTCGAAAGTAAATGAGATATTTCAAGAGTATTGCGATCGCGATATCGCCAATCGCGGGGTTCGATTAATTAGAGAAGCGATTACGTCTCCAAGGATCAAGGTACGCGTTCTGTAACGTATACGTCGGGGATATCGGAACGTAAAAAGTTTCGCGAGATGTGACTCGCGGAAAAGTGATGTATCCGGGAAAAGCACGACCATGGAGAGCGGCCAAAGGGCTCATGTTTGGCTAGCACCCTACGAGCGTGCGCTTGCACGTGATACGAACTGAGGATAACGAGTTCCCAATCCGCGCACTCGAATTTACTTGCTACTTTGCTCGGTAACACGTCGCCGTTGAACGTTTACTCAACATAGAGAGAGAGAGAGAGAGAGAGAGAGAGAGAGAGAGAGAGAGAGAGAGAGAGAGACACGATCTATCGCTACTTGTCACGCGAGACATCTTCTAGGTTTCTAACGTCTACGTTAATCTACGAACAACACTGGAGACTGTGCTCTAATTTTAAATAATAATTTTAAACGCTCGATCTCTTTCTTTCACAAATAATCGTTGCGTACTATCTTTTTCTCAATGGTGGCTTGCGTATACCAAGGATGATACAAACAGTAAGAGGTTCAATAACTCTAGTAATCGGAAAGGACGAAAGAGCTCTAAGTCCTTGATCGTTAATCGAGATCCAAACGAATCCATCACGGATCCGTTCCGCTGATTTCGAGCAAACGAATCGGATCGTTAGGCCATACGTACAATATAAATAGTAACTCGATGCAAAGTTAGAGACTAGATGTCGATGCTCGTTTTTCGTCCCGCGACATACATAGCTTCGCGTTATCGATTCTATCGAACGAACTGCTCGCAATCTTGCCGTTGCACGCAATACCGTGAAAATCCATCCGTACATACATCGTATCTGAATATACCGTCAATACTCGTGCGACTGCAAATGCATTCGTTTTATTAAATTCTTCACAATGCGTCCGCGTAAGTAAAACTTTACTCTAAAAAAAGATGCTTGTGTCTTCGCTTAATTAACGCAACGATCGGAGCTTCGTCGCGCAAGGGTCTGGACACGCGAGCTCAGTAAAGTGGATTAAAGTGGAAATCGAATTTGTGAATGTTGTAAATGTAAAATGCAAGATTTAATATCAACGACAAATTACAAGTAACCTAAAGTCGCATAGGTTTTTACATAGGGTGCATCCACTGTACAGTTTTCCCTGAAACAGACAGTGAGCGCTCCGTACGAATAAGAACATTATTACGAGATTATTACTTGAGAGTACGGTGAGAGAAACTTTTGGAAGCGATCTCTGGTTCGCGACAGCAAGCGTGTAAGCGGTTTAGGTCGGGTCAGGTACTTACTCGTCCTCCCACGGGCATACAACGTTAACATTATTGTCACGCTTCTCCCGAGGCACTGCCTGCGCCGCCGCCGATCGGTCCTCCTGTTGGGCGTCCGGTTCCCAGACAGGCACGACCTGCGTCTCCTCGGGCAGCTCCTCGGTCGTCGCCGGCTCCTCGGCCACCGGCGACACATCCGCCCCGGTGTCGGCCCGCGAGTCCTCGCCTTTCGTCTTCTCCTCGGTCATCATCTCCCCCACATCCTTTGCCGTGCAGCTCTCGCTCGCGTCCTCGTCGGCGTTCTCCATCGTTGAATTGTCACTCGGCAGATCGCCTACGATCGCGCTGATGCTGATCAAGGGCGCCTTTGCGCTCGTCCTGCGGGGCACAGACAACGGGGGGATTTCGTTTGTCGATCGTAGCCCCGACGGCGTGTCGAATATCTCTCGTGGTAACTTACTTAGGACTCGGCTGACTCTCCTTGACGACGACGACTTCCGCGATGGTTTCCTCCTCGGGCACGATCTTCTCCAGAGACAATCTCTCTTCCACCTTTTCGACCATCGCGTGAGAATACTCGAATGACTGCTGGGGCGATGGATAGTTGCAGGACGACACGGACGCGCGACCTATCTCGGCCAGCCTAATACGGCCACTCGCTGAGCAGGTTGAATAATTTCGCGTTATCGTGCCGGGGCCTGAGGTACCTGTGCGTTTCAAAATCAAAAGAGGGATATTTAGAGATACGTCCTATTCTTTCTCTATGCACTGAGAGAAAAATATAGTTACTTTTGGCCTCAACCACAATTTTATAATATTTCTAATACGATAATTATGGTTAACATAATGATGCATATAGTTAAGGTAATCATATTTCGTGTTAATAACTATATTTTTCTCTCAGTGTGCAATGTCGCGTTGTTCGATGTACCTATGCTACCGCTATGCTGCAAACTACACGACTTCCGCAACCGCTCGGAAACGTCCGCGATAGCAAGGCTGACGTCCGACGACGAGCTGCACGAGTCCAACTGCGCCGAATTCTTTCGGGAGGCACGCGCGGCCTCGGCGGAGGTTGTCGCGTAGCCGCCACTATCCCACACGTGTCGGGCCTGATCAGCTGATGCTGTCCTTCCAGAGGACACGGCATCCCCCGTTCCTCCGGTTTCCGTGCTCGGGCCCGGCACGGCCTCCCACGGGCATACGTCGTCCATAGGGCGAACTGCCACTTCCGTCGCACCAGCATCCCTGACAACAGGAACTTTATTATATTTAGTTTTCACCGTTTGCTTTCGGCAAAGGTACCACGCGTTTCGTGTGCATGTTTTGTGTGGTCTGCGCATATATATATATATATATATATATATTTGTGTGTGTGTGTGTGTGTGTGTGTGTGTGTGTGTATGTGTGTACGTATGTGTCTTTTACCAACATGAGTCGGTACATGCATGCGACTCCATTCAACGACTAGGGAAGATGTAGGTCTTTATACATATAAATGTTGCAAGGGTGTCCCAGAATTATCCCGCTCGAAAAGTCCGTAGCAGAGCTAGCAGAGATGAATAATTCTAGGGCATATTGTAGGGATCTGGGGGCGATTTGTTCTATCATGGAATCGTTTCAATCCTTAGAGTCCTTGTCGCGCATTCGGAAAAATAAACGGAGCAGAATTTTAACATTGTAAAAACACTGTTACACGAAACATTAGGAAATGTAAATCATAAAAAAATTTTATAACGTGGAAAGAGTTAGTACATACTTTTCTTGCTGTGCAAATAATGTGCTCGACAAGTATCGCACGTATAGGTAATGTGTTACATAAAATATTACAGAGAGATATATATATGAGTACAGAGGTATAGTAAGCTTGATACGGACGACACAATATCGACATCAAGACAATTATACAGAGTGTCTCAAAATATAATAACAGGTCAATAGCAGTTGTTTTCTTTGTAAAGAAAATTTCTTTACAAAGAAACAGAAATGCGCGTTTCGCGAAAGAATAGTTAACGAGCCGTGACAATGTCATGTCTTTGAGTCACTCCGCGTACGATATGGTATTTGATAGTATTCAGAAACACTGAGATTTATCAAGGAATGGCCACAATACTATACCAATGATACACGTACGTTTTACACACATTTTGGTGAGCTTTTCATAAAATGATTTCTTTGAGAGTGCGAGAGTTTTCAAACACACCGAGATAAGAGGGTCTGCCAAAGTCTGATACGAAGGTACAGTGGAGCCACGATGCAATGGAGCGCGTTAATAACTCGTCCTGCCCTCCCTTCGTGTATCTCGGACCGGGCTCGTTGTTGCTCGATCGTCGGTTCTCGAGAGCCGGCACGCGGCACGGGGACACGAAGAGAGCGCGAGTAGGAAGGTCTATTAAGCGCTCCGCGCGCGCCGTCCGCTCCTACACTTAATTGAGAAAACCGTGGTATGTAGTCGGGGGTGACTTACTGAATACTACGTGGACTAGGCCTCGAAGGTATCTTTACGAGTCGTGGTAGATCTCCCCTGAAAATACGACGCGCACGAATAAGCCTATCATCGGCCACGTCCACCCGGTGTATCGCGCGTACGGATAACATGCTTAAAGCGCAAGAAATAGCCGTATCTCGCCGGACAGCGTAGGACAAATATTCACTCTCGGAAACCACTCTCGGGCCCCCCGACCCCCGCATACCTGTATGGAATGTCGGTGAGATTCGACTGGCTGTGGGAGTGCGGGACTCGCGGTGCGGAGGTGACGTCGCGGACGCCGCACACCGCGAGCTCGTGGGCACTTCCGGACAGGCTCCGGTCGCTGCCCCTTCGCCTGCCGCCACCACCTATATTAGAGTGCTGCAAAGTGCTAGACGTTGGTGTCGAAGTAGAGGAAACTTTCTTCTTGGCTTGGCCGCCGAAGACGAAAAATCTAAAAAATTAACGAAACATCCCTCGATACGCTTGCATAATTTATATATCGACGGGTAATTCGATAAGAAAGCCTACCTCTTCTTCTGCAAAGGTTGCACACCGGCAGCTAAGAGATTACGATATTGATCGGAACGAATAAATCTAGGATAGCAGTCCTTCTTCAGCAGTAGCGTATATACATGCTCCGCGGCGGAATCGAACGTAAATCTGCTCGGATTTTTCATCTCCTGATGAACCTTCTCCATCGTTTTCCCGTCTATGTTGATTTCGCAGGGAGCTCCAGGTGCCAGGAATTCTCTGCGTGAATTGCCAAACAGATTGTTACGAAACAGATCGAATCGAAGTAACGTAATAAAATGTACGAACGCAGCGCGTACCTAAAAATTTCGTTGACTTTATCAGGTATTTGTGCTTGAAAACTATGCCTGAGATCTTTGACCGCCACCCAAAATCTTATATTCTCGTGGCTGTATTCCTTTCTTAAATAATTCGTGAATTCTTGTAAACCTGTTGCGGCAGAATAGAGCTTGTGAGTTTGTAACGAATGAACGTGATGTTCTATTAATGCGATCGAAAAGTTTTACCTGTAGGATCAGACATAAGTTCTTCCATCGATAGCGCCCATCGTTTAACACGTTTCTCTGTAGGAACTTCCACTCTAGACACACGCGTACAAAGTACATTATCGAATTTGCCGCGCGTTTCCATCGGCCGAGTATCAGATTTCAATTACTTACAAGGGACTATTCAGTTGCCAAAACGTATGATCGTCGGTGATCCACGGATTGGAAGGTTGCGGCTGTACGAACATCGGGTCGTATTCCACGTACGTTTCAAAGTATGATTTCAAATTTTCGATCGCAGTCGAAACCTTTATCCTCGTGCGTGTCAAACTGTTCCGTAGAAGGGCCACCTGTTACACACACACACACACACAGTTATATACGAGCATATTAAATCAGAGATTCAGAAACGCGCGGTATCGGAAACGCGTCGGCGTCGTCATCGTTGCCGACCGACATGCAGTCTTCCGCGCTCACCTCACGTTGTAGATCGGTGAGAGTGCGTTTGCGTGACGGAGGTCGTGGAAGTCCAGGACGAAAACGAGTAGGTACGGGCACGACTTCCAGGCTACTGAGACAACCGGGTGGCGGTCGATAGACTCTCCAAAATGCTCGTTCCTGCGAGTCGCTCACTATCTTGTCGCCCTTCTTGCGCTCCTTGGATAGACGTACCTGAGCCCACACAATCAGCAGCATTTCAAGGAGTCACGTGCTCGAATATGCGGAATTGGCATTTACGCGGGACAATATTCTCGGCTATGCTATTGATGAAAATTAATCGCGATAGTGACGGATAGTTATTCACCTGTTCTTCCGCTTGCAGCTGTATTATGTCCCACTTGTTCTGCAAGTTCTTGCGCAGACTGTTCAAAGCTTCCTAGAGACAGGACGATTTTCTTTTGTCAGAGAAAGTCTCTAAATGAGTTTTTTCGACGCGTTAGCAACGTAAATTTACATACGATCTCATAGTCCTCGAGAGCGTGACGTTGTTTGTTCCTCAAAGTTCGTTTAGCCAGATAGATCGCGTACTCCACGTTGTCGGGGGTTCTATGTTGCCACGGCCAATAATAGGGTGTCTACGCGCATTAATTTTTCAAATGAGGATTAAAAGACTCCGGACAAGTTGGACCTTTTCTTTTTTTTTTCTTTTTTAATTACTTTCGAATACGACTCACCTGAAACCTATATAGAGAGCTATCGTCCTTAACGGTAAGTGTCTTGGAGTCATTCACCGGGAAGAAGTAGCCATACTGGCATAGTTGATTAGCAATATGGACCGCCTCTACTGTCAAACACATATAATACATTT
The DNA here is from genome assembly GCA_928718305.1 of Tetramorium bicarinatum. Classification (NCBI taxonomy): domain Eukaryota; kingdom Metazoa; phylum Arthropoda; class Insecta; order Hymenoptera; family Formicidae; genus Tetramorium; species Tetramorium bicarinatum. Next base: position 3,993,831 of record OV788321.1, read on the forward strand.
TCGTATCTAAAGAAACGCTTATATCGACAAGAAGTATCTCTAAGGGTCGCTTAATGTTGCCTAGGGTCGTGCAGCTCACTCAAACGATGCCACATTGCTCTGTGTCGTATTTTGGTTGAGTTTGTCTATTCATACAGTTTTTCTAGTGAACATACGTCGAGAAATGCTCACAGTTAATAATCGTTTTGTTAGTTTTTAGGAAATTCATTGTGCGTTGCTTTGATGCGTTTTCTTCGAAGAGGATCTCGTTCTCTTTCTCTTTCTCCAAGTGATTATTAACGAATAATTTATTCAATTTTTTAGTTTGATTAATATATCGTATAGATAAATAAATCGATTAGTCCCGTAAAATTTATTTCCATAAATATTATTCGTAAATTCCTCCGTTATTCCTCTAAATTACAAACATTACATTTATTCTCAAAATTTATTCCACGCGAATTATGCTCGCTTCGCGACGAAACGGGACTGTAATTTACGCGTCTTCATTTGCACGGGCGCGCGAAACGAAAGAAAAAAAAAAAAAACTAAACGAAAACCAGAAAATCCGCGGGAATATTCATCGTGTCTGACGAAACAGCTGCAGGTTCGCGAGTTCTCTCGTAATTAATCTCTCGTCTTTTCAATAACTAGCAGTATAAATAATTCATATTAGACTTGAACGAAAGAGAATACCCTGTATAGTGTATAATGTGTTAGTATACATATAATCGATACTCTTTAAAGGCACCAAGCGGAAAGTATCGATGCAAATGCGGATCGGAAACTACGAAGCGAAATTATCGATAGTGTCGTTAGCGTTATCCTTAGGCAGAGCGTTGCGCGTGTCGGGGAGATGCCGAGCCGAGCCGTGCCGAGCGTACGAGCGAGCGAGGGAGGGAATGAGCGGCACTGCAGCGGAGAGCAGCCGGCAACGGATCAGTAGTAGACATACGAGCCCGTACCTGATTCTTCGATGGCAAGCCGCTCCATCAGCCACTCGATGAGGTCGTAACCTGCAACACGCAGGCAGCCTACTGTAGTGTCCTGGCCGTGATGGCCGCTTACGCTTACTCCACAACGCAGGTACCGTTGGCACTCACCCATGAACGCTGAGGGGATCGAGGTGAGAAATTGTTTTTGGCTGCGCACGGGTACCCCGCTCTCAGGGTCTTGCATCTCCCGCACCAGCCCCTCCATCTGCGCCAGAGATCAACGTGACGATCGATTATTGTTACGCTCACGTTAGGACTCGGAACCAATAGGGTCCCGGGCGACTTTTATCCGTTACATTAGTTTGCAACTCCGCGGATTAGGAGTTTGATTTATTCATGCGCGAGAAAGGAATTATACCTTGTCGAAGGCGTAAGGCCTGTGAACGCGTGGCTCCTTCTCTTTTTGTTGTTGATTGCTAGAGGCCTCCATCGCGATCGAGGCGGCCCTCTGCGTCGCTGGCAGGAGCGGTGTCGATATCGATGGCGGAGGGGGCTGGGGAGCTGGGCCGGAGACGGGTCTACCCGAACTCCATGGGGCTCTGGCCCCATCCCATCACTCCAGTCACCCCCGCACGCCCACTGAAACATCCGGTAAATTGTCCTTTTTACCTCCTTCATTTATCTCGTTCAAGTGTAACAGACACGAGTGTGTAGACACAAGTGAATTTAATTTCAAGTTAAATTTGTAAAAAAAAATTTATTCCAAGGTACCGCGTACATACATAAATACGTTGACGATGTAAAATTGGAAAATTATCGGTCGCGATTCTTGATTTGAAAGTTGCGATTGTTAAGCGAAAATCGACATCCTGTTAAAGCTTGGGAAAGCTGTTCGTATATAATTTACAACTCGCTTATGTCTCTATATTTATCTATTTTATTATTCATGTTTGTCGTTTACGTATGCCATAATTAGACCGCAAAGAGGTTTTGCAAATATCATGCACTGCATACATTTTCGGTTAAGTAATAATTTTGAATTTTGCTGCAAGTTATTGAAAAATAAGGTCCTACGCGAAAATGTAATGGACTCTCAGGACCATTCGAATTCTTATTGAATTTCAATTTCTTCGATGCCCGTATCAGCAAACTCCGGAATTTCAGGAATCTATATCTACTTGACGTTTTTAAATAGCTACCTTTCTCGTACATCTTTATAGTTTATTTAATTTTTAATGCTTTATCTTTTGGTACACTTTGCCACCGAGAACGTGCCTTCACTCTCATTATTTATCAAAGCATATCGGATTAAGAAAAGTGGACAGGAATATCAGATACTTAACCCGCAGAAACATTCGTTCGTATATTAAGGCACATTTACGTAAGCTATTTTTAAAATCGCTATTGATGACAATATATTTGCCGAATGTCGTTGGCATTGATTGATCCAACACCCCTGTGCAGCTGACCCTCTAACATTCAGGAGAATGAACAACTCAGAATTGTGAGTTATTTATAAGCTCTGAAATCAAGATAAAAATTTTCAAGTCATTACTGTGGACAGAAAATTAATTTTTTTTTATAGCTTGAGAATAAAAATGTTCAATTTTGCAAAATTTTAACTTGAAAATTTTAACTTGCAAGATTCGAAAACTTATTCCGAATTAATTCCTTTTTTCATTTTCGTAATGAGGTGGCCAGGAATTTAATCGACAAGCTAAATATTGATATAAGAAATTATAAAAATTTTTTTTGTCGAATAATGTTTTAACTTATCACAAGTATCTATTTATTTTTTGTGTCTGCGGCAATCTACACAAAACACCAAACCTAGCAACGTATATACAAAGTCGTTAGATGGATAAAAGCGTTTTCAAACAGATCATTTAGTCTGAATAAAAGAAAGCCGGGCACATTCTACGCAGATCCATTCTACTTCCGCCACTCACTTCCGCGCGCGAATCCGCATCCCGCTCGTGTAACAAACTGCGACAACAATAAACGGCAAAATGCGCTGTTTGGCGCAATAAACGCCTTCCTTCCAGTAATCTCCACGCGCGATGTTTCGGGTTACGGATGACGATTTACTTTATTATCCGCCGCTTTCTCACAGTCGAATAAAAATCTCCCGCGGTGTTTCTCGGGGGATGTAAATTCAGAGAGCGCCCTCCGGCCGGACCGAATATCGGGAGATTCATAAGACGAGATATAATCTGGATTTTATGGTCGACTTTTGTTTAACAGAAAACCTTCCAGTCGAGAGATTCACGTTAAGATAAGAGAAAAAGAAGACAAAGCTCTTCCGCGAAGACTTATAAGGAAAAAAAAGGTCAAGTCGCGTTACATTTTACGCTTAGAAGCGCGATAATACCAGTCGCCCGAAAGTTTTCACGGCAAGTGATTCGCGAAAACGGTACGAGCGCAAAGTTTTGTCGTTAAAAATGACGCCATGACGCTATATCGCGTTACTGATGGTATCGCCTTACTTATGATATCGCGTTACCATCCGACTAATCTCCCGAACAAAATGCAAGGTCAACGCAAATCGCCATCAAGGCCGCGATGTATCGATGAAAAAAACGAGTGCTGTCCTAAAAATGGAGACGGCTTTGTGCATGTGAGATCAGGTGTAGTCGGGCAGTTAGATAAAGCTGCCGTCGATATATCGATGTATCTCGGGTTAATGAACCTAGACCTAGTCGACTGGCGATAATGGGGGTAGTGTTCTAGTCTAGCTAAAGAGAGAGAGAAGGTAGAGAAAAGGAAATGGGATACACACTATCGTTGCAACATCGTGCCAGTATTTCTGGTCCAGCTGTTAAAAATACAAACTCGCGTTTTAGAATCGCTCCGAGTTGCTATTTTATACATTTTCTTTTTTTTTTTTAGACGCTGGCTGTCTAATTTTTCAGTTTTTGGCTTGAAATAAGTTGTTAAGTCGGTCGTTCCGCGGCATCTGTTGGAAAACTTTTCTCGCGCTCGCCTTACTGCCGAGCTTAAAAGTAGAATCGGTCTTAAAAAGAAGTGTCGACGATACTCGAGTTTTCGGGAAAGTCACATAGGGGAGAGATTTGAAGCTTTTAGGAAATACTTTTACATTTCGGGGAAGCGTGCGAAGGAAAGGACAGAACAAAACGGATCCCGATTGGAAAGCGCTCGATATAGAAAGGAGGGGAATAGCCAGAATATCAAAATGAATCCCCAAATGACCCGGGGACAAGCAGATGCGTGGGCGGAAGCACGTCCCTTCCCTATATCCTCGCCAAGCCTGCACCCTCTCTTTGCCTGCCAATTTACGTGCTAATCTGAAATCGATAAGTTCTCCGGCACGTCCTGAGACTTTGGGGACGTACGTTTCTACGAATTATTCAGTGCGCCGAGTTATTAATGTCCTGCTCAATTACAGGCGAGTTTTCAGCGACTGGAGGAAATCAATTAAGCACGCGTGGCGGTGTCCCTCGTCGCGTATCGTTAACCCTCGGCTACCGGCTGGGATTACAACGATCTCATTTTCTCGTTTCGTCCGTAAATAGCCCGTGTAACGCGTCATTAGGTCGAATCAGCCGTTCGCGTCCGAATCTGAAATTTTATCCCGTTATTATTTCGATTCGCACATTGAGGTTTATTTGATCTGCATTTATATTACGTAATCTCGCGTTTATTTAAAGGATTTCGCATTGCCCTTCCGTTCAAATTGACGGCGCAACTTCGTTATTTTGTGTCATCGATAACTGATACCAAATACAGAATCCAATAAGCCAATTTATGTGCCCTGTCAAAGAAATAACTTTACCGGACAACGCATGGGATAGATTGTGTATCCCATGCAAACATTGTTTCTCGGTATCAATAATTTATAAATTAATTGTTTTATTTCACAGAGAACTTAATTAGCGTTTGTGTAGGTTGATAAAAAGAATATGCGTACGTGTGCGTGCTTCTTCTTCAAAAATTTATTTAGCATTTTTACTACACTTTTAAAAATTCGATAAGATTGCTGAATACTGATTTCTCTTTCTCTTCACAAAATCACTGTAAGTAATTAAATAATATACTACAAATTGCAATCCGTTTTGCGAAATGTGCTCAATTACGCAAATGGTATCGCTGATCATTTCTTTTTATTCTTTTTTTAAATCACCGTCATAAATGTTAGCGAATATCCGTGTTCACAATGTATGTGATGTAAATCGATCAGATGAAATACACACGATATCACCAATTGGCCAATGTTGTTGTACATACGTCGTGTACAGCCGGCTTCAGATAAATATGGGAACAATGTGCAGATTCCGACAGTAAAGAGAGAGAGGAAATATCCTTTTTATTCTATATTTTTAATCGTAATATATTTTTCATCACATATCCGTTGTTTCGTATTTGCACAATCGCCACGTCTGCGAGACCATAAATGTCACTCTCAAGTTTTATACGGGCTATCGCAACACGTCGTAGAAAATGCGTGAAGGAAAATCCGGAAAAATCGTGCTTCGGACTAATTCCAAGGAAAGGTCGAATAAGTAATATCAGTGGGAGAAATCACCGTCTTGGAAAGAAGGTCGTCATAAAATTCCGAGGGAAGCGACACTAAGCTCGCCTTTCTATGGGATTAACTCTCGCGGAATTTTCTCTCTTTCTCTCTCTCTTTCTTGGCGGGACTTGTTTCCTCGAGAAGCTTTGTGTGGCCGATAACGAATTTCCTTGTTTCCTATTCAGACGCATGACATTCAGCAAATACGGGGAAAGCGTGCACGGCATTAACCCTTTTCAATTGTGAGAAGAGGAGTAAAATTGTTGGCTCTACTAGAGTCCGAGATTCCTCGGATTCTGGGATACTTGAATTCTCGGATCCTCGGATTCTCAGATGCACGGATTGCTGTGCTTGATCCCAGCTATCCGGTTGTCTCGTCGTTGAATTGTCAAATTGTTTACCAATTAGATATCAATTTCGTTAAAAATCATTTTGTCAATTTATCGTGTATTGCACAATTCGGAAGCACGCGCATATTCCGCGTATACCGCAAACGACGGAGCGGCCTAACGAACAAAAACGGATAGAAATAAACACGTTTCGCGTCCTTTGTTTCCGGCATTCGCGATATAATCGGTCAGTTTGCTCAAGTGACGAAGCCGGGGGCGAGTATTACCCCGAAATAGCCCCTAAATTGATTGAATGAACGGTTCCACGGAGACGACACAATTTTAGTCTACGTCTCTCCCGGGTCGCTGCCATGCGACGCCGCGCCGTACCGGTAAATAAAACGTCGAAATCAGGACTTAGCCGAAAGCGCCCAATCTCGCGCCTAGCGGAACAATAGCTGCGATAGATTGAAATTTTAATTGAATTTTCACATCGCGCGACTCCACGCCAGTGAAAGCGGCAATCGGGCCGTTCGAATCGATCGCAAGATCGTAAGTCACAAGCTCACGATCGCAATGTACCGTTTTAAATAGTACCATCTGTCTCGCTATATATTTTTGTTCCCGATAGCGATCGGAGAGGGGTTAAAAGCGCGCATTTCGATGGAATTGCCATTTCTCCGGTTCTGCAAAAAAGAGTCATGATGCGGCAGATCTGTGGGGGTGTCCTCCTTTGAACGAAATGCGCAACACCCTTGGGAGTTGCTCGTGATATCTAGTAAGCAAGGAAATGTAACCTCGACAAATCGTCGTGAAGATCTGGTCATTTTAATCCTCTCAGGGTTACGGCCTTCTCTACGCCAACTCATTTCACAGATTGCATGAAAATTATTTATATGTAAATTCAAATTGTAAACAGTCGACAGTGTTACATTTACAGCTCTTTCCGCGATCGTTGTTCAAGTGCCGCAGATTTAATTCTGGGTCGGCCTACAAGACGAATAGGCATCTTTAAAACCGAAATGCAATCAGAAACGAAGCTTGGCTTAATAGCCATCCCCTTAATAACGGACCGCGCGCTTAATCAGGAATGAATCATCAGCCCTTGAAAAGTCACGCAGCAGACAGGTGGATTCCAAAACGGGCGCATCGATATTGCACGATAACGCGAATTCCAATTATCATCGCTTCATCGACGTTATCGTGTCGATACTAACAAATTAAGGCACGCTTGCACAGCGAATAAAAATCGATCGACGTCTGCGGGATATTTGCCGGTTTAATTGTTGTGCATTGCGTCACAATGTCAATCGGCCGAATTTGCCTTGACACAATCTGTCAGACTGTTAGATTGTCAGGACAATGAAACGATACAGAATGAGCAAATACATTCAGCATGCAAATAAGGTATAACGGATGATGAAAAGCTGACGGTATACGATAAATCGCGCCGGCACACAATTTTCGTGTTGTCAAAATTTTCCACGTACTTAGAAACATTTCAACGTGTTTCAGAAAAAAGGCTATCGACTTGTGGTTTATGGCTTGTAAGTGCTAACAGGTAATTATCGTATTCTTAGCGCGTGGCATATGTCTAACTGGAAGTAATTATCGTGAAAGGTTACCGATCTAGGGACGTACCTTAATATGTTAATACTGCGTTAACAGTGCGGTAGGACATCCGAAAAGTGCAATGCGTCGCATGAGCACTATCACCTTACACTATCACTGCGTTGGCACTGCCATAAATGCATTATCGTACTACCAGCGTATCAGCGATTCCGAAACGTCCATCGACATGCATGTCGAGATAGCGGAAGATGCACGTTACTACCGATCCCTCTAGCACTACTATAGACGAATCGTTGGCCATAGTTCAATATGATTCATGACAGGAACTATAGAGAATTGATATTATACATTTCTATGTACCGACATTCCGAAATGCTATATTTTGTAGCGCGTCGCCGCTGCTATAGTCGCACCCTTCCTATCAGTGTTTCTTCAGCCCCCGCCCACCATTTTTCGACCAGGATCCGAAAAGCGACGAGATCCGCCGTACCGCACCGCACCGCACCGCACCGCACCGCACCGCACCGCGCCGCACGGCACCGCACCGCACCGCACGTCTCGTCTAAATCGCGAAGAATCTAGTAGACGGCGGTCGGAGCGCGCGACGCTAAACCCGGGGGGCCCCGCGCGCTGATAATCGGAAGCGCACGAGTTCACCCCCCCGGGAACGTGCACATGTCGCGATCGTAATGCATCTCGCGCCTTTTCGACGAGGACGCCGGGCGCTAGGAAATATGACGTGGCCCGATCGAATGGTCCACTTTTCGCATCGCTAAGCCTCCACTCCCGTGGTCGATATTTATTGCGCCTCGGCCGAGGCCGAGGCTCGCGGCCGCACCGAAGAAACCGACTCGATCGCCTCGCGTCCCTCGGGCCAACTGTTAATCGGCCTCGAGGAGGAAACGCGCTCTATCTATCTCTCTCTCTCCTTCTCACTCCCGCTGTTCCCTCCGCCGGCTAAAAATCGCCTTCTCCTCCCCCTACTCTCCCCGGCTCTCGATCGACCCACGCCGATTTAACGGCCGCCACGAAGGAGGGACGATCGTAGCATGACGTTGCTGGTGGTGTCGCGCCACTGACGGTCGTCCGTTTTCGGGGACGTGGACTCGCCGCTCGTCGTTCGCACCGTCCTCGTCCTCGTCCTCGTCCTCGTCTTCGTCCCCAATCTCGTCCCCGTCTTCGTCCTCGTCGTTGTCATCGTCGTCGTGCGAACAATTCACTACGGCGTTTCCGCCAAGAGGCCACTCTGGCGCGCGTTTACGGGGAGTAAGGGAGAGAGCACGCACGAACGGGGAGAGAAGAGAGCGCGCACGACGGGGTACGGACACGGCGCGGCGCGGCGCGTCCGCGAGTATATTTTCCTCCCCTATCCTACCGCGTCGCGTCACCCCGCTGCTTCGACCGTCGTATCCGCGGCACCCGGACCAAGGAAATGTCACAAACTCTGCTACTCACTCGACGAGTCAGGGCAGTGGAGCTTCATGAATGCGTCTCGCAGTGCGTATCAGGCCATCGGAGCACGGCCGAGCTCGCGGCCCTTCTTCCGCAGCTTCGAGTCTAAAGCCACCGTCCGCACCGATACGCCGTTAAGGCAGCACCGCGCGCGCACACACCACCAGCAGCAGCAACACCGCCGCCGCCGCCGCCGCCACCGCTGCCCGCTGCCGTCGTCGTCGTCGTCGTCGTCACCACCACCATCACCACCGCCACCACCACCACGACCACCACCTCCTCTACCATCGCCACCTCCACCTCCACCACCACCGTCGCCGCCGTCGCCGCCGCCGCCGCAGCCGCCGCCGCCGCCGCTGCCACCGTTGCTGCTATGTCGAGCATATTTCCGCGGGGGTAGGAGATGCGAGAGGTGGCGATAGGGAAGCGTACGAGTTGGACGAGGACAGAGGCTTGGATGGTAGGGAGAACGCGAGCACAGCGTTTGCGCGAGAGAGTAGAGCGGCAACGGGTGGGTCAGAGGGGCCAGCACGCGGAAAACATGCGCGCGAAAGAGAGAAGCGCGAGAGGACAGCCGAAGGGTCGAGTGAGAGGGACCTAATCCGTATGGAGGGGAATGGTCTCGGGGAACCCGACTTGGTGGTGCACCGGGCCCCTCCGCCCGATGCTGTACGTACATACATACGTGGGAGTTTATACGAGTATCTATGTATACGCATGTGAAAGGATGTACGCGCGCCCGTCTGACTGTATGTGTGGTTGTCTTCTACTCGCGCGCTCCCTCTCGCCCGCGGCGCGTTGGGGGAGTCACGGCTCTATCCTCTGCATGTACAAACGCACGTTCATGCGTGTGTTACGCGTACGTATCGGCCAAGAGAGCCCGGAGCGGGCGAAAGAAAGGGATGGGGAAAGAATCCAAAAATATGCGTACGCGCATCTTTCCTCCTTTCCGCCTCTGTCTTTTTCGTCGCGCGCTCGTAAAATCGTATATCGCTCTCGTAACCGCTCTCGCCTCCGTCGTCGTTCCCCGCGTTCGGCCGCACCCTCTCCGCTGGTCGTTTTCCCCGGTCATCCTGTCCGCCTCGTTGGAGAGGGTTGCGCGCGACCGATCGTCAGCGGAGATTGCCGAAGGCGAACGAGCACGCGAGAGTGGTGGCTGGATGGCGGGTGAGGACCGAGGTCGTCGCGGACGTGCTCGCTCACGGGGGTGAGTTTCGAGTTCCACTGTTCGACGTGGGAGCCAAGTTTCGGGGCCGGTCCTCGTAAACTCCAGCTATTGTCCTTTCAGTCATCGGACAGGCCCCCATAGCTAGGGATGGGTGCTGCGAATAACTAATATAGGGGTCGATAGGGTACTCCACGTAGTTGCGAACTTTGCCCGAAGCGTAGATAATGGAAATCGAACGAAGAAAACGCTAACGGTTTCCATCGGAGGCCGCGATATAAGTTTCACGCAAGCTGCGTGTGCATGCATATATTTCGTTGAAGTATTTTCTAATGAGTAGATATACATCGACGAGTCGTAGGAACCCGACAATTCAGCAGCGTCTGAAAGTCTTGAACGCTGTCTGTCCACACACCCCCCACCCCCGCGCTCCGCTTCCGCCTTTCGCCTCGGCCTTTTCCCTCGTCGACGACTCCAATTTCGCCGAGTCGTCTTTTCATTCCTCCCTTCATCTCTCTGCCAGCGCGACGCTTCTCGGCATTCGCCTCCGTCGCCCGGATCGCGAACAGCGTATGTTTAATTCATGTCGCACGCGAGCCAGGGAGCTCCCTGTTTTTCCATCGCCTTGTCCTTCGTGTTTTGATTTCCCGACACGATGCTGTCGCCGTGCGTTCCTTCGCCTCTTTGTTTGCCTACAGCCCTCGGTCGACACCCCGCGGTCATGTCAACCGTTCCCATTTTCTGCCGCGAGTCTGAAATTACTGCCCGCGGCCAATGCGACCGCTCTGTATACCATATTTTCGACAAAGTCTTCCCCGCATCACCACTTGCCGGAAGACCGAGTGGGATTCGAGGCTCAGAGCGGCTTCAGGTGGCTAAATTCTCGCTCGAATTGGCCGAACGATGTTGCGGCAATTTAGGGAACGCACGGATACCGGGATGTTCTTTGATGTTAGGATATTCCGCGGGTTGGTATCCAACTCGCGTGACCGATTCGGAGCGGAAACCTTTGCGTGCCGTCAAATTGCGAATGGACGAATATGCATATAATTATACGATGCGCGGCATTTGCGCTTTCTTTGTAAGCACGCCAGCGGTGATGGTTACGCTTACTCGCGATATTATTCTTCCTGCAATCCTCCCTCATCGAAATCTCGCTAAAGGTAAATTTTACAATTTGTCCATATGTACATGACCAGTTTTGCGACCATTTGCACTTACTTTCGGTCTAAACATCCGTAGCGAGAAAATGTCTCTCGCTATTACCGGATCAGCATTTTCGCGAAACTTTGGACAATTTTCCCAGCTCTAACGGCGCATATAATGCATGATTTAAACACCGTGATAACTTTATGCATTACCATTTACATATTTGATAGAGGAAGTAGAGTGGGCTAAGTTTTGAATAATACGCGTTAACTAAGTATTGAATAATACGCGTAAACTAAGTATTGAATAATATGAGTTGCGGGATAACAATTCCAACTGTATTTATAAGTATATAAATTATGACACACGCCATCTCATCGAGTATTATAAGTTTTGACATTTGGAAAAGTCCATTGTAACAACGACGCTCTTTATTGAGTTTCTAGGTAATAGTTGAACAGAACGAACGAAGGGGAATTCCGCGTACAAGAGAACAAAAGTGTAACACTAGTACACAGGTCACGAAATAATTTGTAACGCATATGGTTATGTATTATCATGCAGATAACGTTGGAGCTTTTCGGTTTAATATTGTACATGATGTAGCTTTACGGAATCTCATTACCGAATACTCACCATTAAAATATCTAATCGCAAAATTTTCTCAAGATAAAATCACTTTTAAAATGGTAACGCTCTGCATAAAACTGAAGTAGGTTGAAAATGTAATATAATAGTCTATTTGCGACTTGTTTGAGATTCAAGTTGATTGAGAGGCATTCGCGTTACTGTAGGACATTTAAATCTTAATTAACGAATCCTTACATATACCGTTCGTGAGCGATCGACTGTGATCTTTCGGTAACGGGCGAGGTAGAGAATTAATTTTCCACCCAGTGATTTCGCTTCTGCGCAAAATTTGACCGATAACGTGAGGCGAGATAACACGTACGAAATTTCAATTAACTATCTATGATTTAAAAGTTCAGTACCTCTACTAGTTTTTAATACATATGGGAGGCGTGACAATGCCATTAGATTTTTAAGAAACGATAATATTTCTGATTGGAATAACTTTTTGTTTACCGATATCATAGACGCGGAAACCTAGAAGAAACTCTTTCAAAGGGTCCACTACGCTTTGCGACTAGAATGATTAAGGATTCTCCCTTCGTCGCACATTGGACGATCGAACATATCTTTCCATTTTGTCGTCATAGAAACGGCATACGAGAGGAGATTTCGCCGATTCGGTTTTCTTCGAGAATAGCAACGTTATACGCGATTGCGTCAAGAAGGAGGACGATATTATAGCTGAAATGATGAATCCGCGATTGACACATCATCCATATCGTTCGCGTTCGTAATCTTATCGATTTGAGGGAGAGAGAGCGCGAGAGAGAGAGAGAGAGAGAGAGAGATTTGTTATTTTCTAGCAAAAATATCCATTTACTCAAATAGACAATGAAACTTGAAGCGGTATGTATTTTATTCAGCATTTATGGGTGAAAGACTCTCGGTTGTATTGAGTTACACTTTGTAAAGCTCGTTCTATTGCCGCTCGTCGCCCACCTTTTCGGGAAGTCGAAAGTAATTTCAGCAAAATAAAACGGCGGACGTCAATGTGACGTGGTCGGCCGTAAAACGCCGCTGAAAATTGTCATAACGTCGCTCGAATGCGATCGCGCGCGGTAGGCGCGGATCCATTCGGATTTTCTCGCGCTTGACCCATTTTTGTTTGACTCCCGAAGAACGCGCATACGAGGCATTATTACTTCTTCGGAATTTCATTAATTCCCGCCTTCGTCAGATTTTCCGACAATTTTCAGCGCAATGCCCCTCGCCTGTACTTCTTTCCACTCCTCTTCTCTCAATATCACATTTTCATAATGATTCCTCTTGATCGAGAGAGGGCTCCTGTTCGATCAGCTGCACAAATTTAAAGATAGGCAAAGACATTCATCAGCGCATCGAGCGCGTGCTAATTGAAATTCATTCGTTCATCTTGCATCTGCCATTTGTCATAGTCCCCACCATTGGAACCGTGTCATGCAATTATTCAGATCTGTAAAGTTGGCAGCCTGAAATGCGAATTTTTACAAAATTGATGTGGCATTTGATTGTCCATAATTTGTCCACTTTTTTGTTTCGTCTTAACTTTTTTTTTACAAGATGCACAAAAAACGATTATTTATGGACGAGTGGACAAATGATGGACAATCAAATGCTATATCGATTTTGTAAAAATTCGCATTTCGGGGTGTCAACTTTACATACCTCAATTATTTTTTTCTTCCGGGAAAGGCAATAAATGGGGATAATTGACAATCTGGATGATTCACAGCTCGTTCACAAAAAACATTTCCGAAATGTAATTACATTCGAAATTGCGGAAACGCGATCGAAATAAGTAGAATGGCATTATGCATTCTTCAGTTTTTTGTTTAATTTTTACTTAATACGATACATGAGGTCTTAATTTAAATCACATCTTCTTGAAGCTACAGTCTCATTTCCTGCAAACGAACATGCATACATACATACATAATGATACACAACAAACGTGGCATTATGTACCAGCGCGTTGCAGAGATGTCGCAATACGGACACGCGGAAGCGCAATAACGGCCCTTTGAATTTACTTCCGGAACGGAAACGCGCCAGCTGCACCGAGCGAGACGCGAGTTAGCAATTGGGACGGGAAAAAAGCATACCACAGCGAACAAATGAAAACACGAGGAATAAATTTATGGAAACGAACGGTGTAACAGAGGCGTTTTTTTTTTTTTCGTTCGCGTAGATCTGTAGCTCGACATTGTAAGTCGCGGCGATAAATCTCGAGGAAAATACGGAAATTTCGAATATACGTGGACGCTTCTCCAATTGAATCGCGCGCGAGTTGGCCGGCGGATTAGAAAGCCACACGCACGGCTTGCGTTCTGTTGTAACGCATGCCCCGGCTTGCTCTATTTCGCCCGGCGCGGCATGGAAATCGACCGCGATAACGATCCTATTCGCCGGCCGGCCGGTCACTTCCTCGGATATGTTTCACGTTCCCAGGCAGCCCTTAATAAATTATGCGCGAACTGGAACTGGATAGAATCGGGACAACTATATCGGGCTATAGCCGTGCCGCTTGTTACGATGCATGATCGATTAAGTAGAGAAAGCCGGGCGGACTCTGCGCTCCTGACAGCCTCTCGCGGCTGTGCGCCTCTCTTTGGCTACGACACGGACGGAACCGGAGTGGGTCTCTTAATCCCGTAAAAAAAAGGCGAATATTTCTAGTCGGCTATCGGACCCTGAGATCTCGGAACCGTCCGACGAGGCGGCTCTGAAAGTACGCCCCGGCTTTCGCAGGCTAGAGTCTCGCCCGGTCGGAATAATGCATGTCTTTATCTATCGCGCTATAGCCTTACGCGAGCCTGGCACCCGAGGCCGATTTATTCGTGGCTTTTCGTTTCGCCGCGATTAGCCTTATCAGATCCGCGCTGCCGACAGTGTCCGCTCGTATTTCTCGGTCTTTAGCCGTCGCCATTTTCCTCACGTGTAAAGTGCATTCTATTACCGTCGCTATCGATAAGCCGCCTCTTGCACGCTTATGATTCGCGCGCAGAAATTTAATTAAGATCCAGCCCGTTGCGGCAAGTACTGCGTTATTATCAATAACGTACCGGCTCGAGAGATCGGTTCTCGTTTATTTAAAGCCAAGGTTCCGGGTCAATTAGGTGTTTGTTTCGAAATTAGAGGAGATGGGCGAAACTTGATCCGGAGCCGCGCCAACATTACGGGGGTACGGGTCGCGGTGGCCGGGTTAATTCACTTGTCGTTTCGCAGGACTATACGTGGAATACGCGGTGACTTTTAGCGCAATTACGATAGAGCAAGAAGGCCGCGTTGCCTTTTACTATCGATTCTGCCGACGTTTCCGCGGAGCGTGTCCGCTCGTCTCTTCTGACCTTTTAGAAGTTACGTGCTAACAATACCTCAAGTTGTCGGTCGAATTCCAAAGAACGCGAAGGCCTTTCGCTTTTGGAAGATTCCGCCAAGAAGAGGAACGTTCTCTTGTTTATCCCAAATTTTATTGGTTTATTAAATGTGATTTGATTCTAGTAATTTAATAAGAAAAGGAGGAAAAAGAAGAGAATATATCAGATATATACGTAAATGGATAGCAATCAGTAAAATTTTCAAATAACAAGTTTCATAATTTACATGAAACAAGATTAAAAAAAAATTTTTGAGATCTTTCGGTCAGATAATTGTTAATGTATCAATCTTACTGTTAGATGATGGCATCACGTATTTAGCAAAAAAGTTAAAAAAGCTTTTCTTAAATTATTACACGTCCTCAATTGAGCGAACATTGCGACGTTTGGATGAAATATTCCAAATCTTTTTCTCATTCTTTTTCTTCATTCATTTTTCATCCATTTTCTTTTCGTTTTACACTCTTACTCCTTCTATGTTCTTTTGCGTTGCGTTTTTCTAACTGCAAGCCAAGAAGAAACAGACAGATTTTTAAGATAATATTGTTTGAGAGAAGTGTTGATTATCATAATATTATAAAAGGGAGGCAGTGTTATATCAGATTACCATAGCATTCTAAAAGGGAGTTTAGTTGTTAATGAAGAAGCAGTACTTTTCCGTTGAATTCTATCAGCAAATTACTCCAGACGAATTAGTTTTGTAATCACGTTTCGTTCATCTGGCACGTGTCGGAAGACACGTGCAGACAATGTACAGAATATATGATCTTTTTTTTTTTTTGTATGCGCGCACCCTCCCTCTCTTTCCTCTTTGCATGTTAACGAATTACTGTGGCGCGTTTGCAAATTTAAGGTCGGTTTTCGCTCCATTATTCATTTTTATTCGCTGGCGACATTTTTATTTCTGATATCAAGAGATAAGGAAATATTTAATTATTGCTTTTCAAATTATTATTATCATTAATTGTAATTATTATCAATTTCTCGGTCGATAAAGTTACACTTAGAAAATATGTTGTAAAAATTGGATTGTTTCTGCGGCACCCTATATACGAGATAATAATTAAAGAAATCATTTCGATTCGCGACGGTCGGATATTAATGATTCCGCTCAACTGGAAACTTGTTATCTGCCTGGTTAATTACTCTTATCGTCGATTTTTTATGTTCCCAACGTATTTATGGACTTTCGAATCTTACCAGAGCACGATCAGGTTCATTTAATTTTCTCTAAGCCGATGTAATATGGGGAGAAGTAAACTTTTTATGATTTATCAAGAGCGTCGTCTCTTTCTCGTTCGAGAAATTCGTCCTAGATGTTTTTTTTTCTCGAAAGTAAATTTGATATCTGAACGAATTCTACGAATCAGGAATCCTTTAAATTTTACCTACACCTTGATGCCGAATCGATACGGTAGCACTGCATGCCGAGTCGAGAATGAGTATAGAGTCATTAGAGCGTTCGGAATAGCTGCGGGAAGCAGGAATTAGAACGTCCAAGCGCACGAATACCTGTAATCGATTTACGCCGATAGCAGAGGAGAATCGAAAGACACCGATATAGCGAGCGATCGACTTGGCGAATTTCGCTCGCGTTTTCTACCGTTAATTTAGCCCGGAGGTGATGCCAGTCACATTTCTAAAAGGACGCGCAATTACGGCAGACGCATCCGTCAGCGGCGGGCGTGAGCCGCCCCAGGAACGCTCCTGGACGTAATTAACGTCGGAGCTGCCGGCGGAAGGGTTAAGTGGTCGCGGACCTAATAAGCGTCGACAAATGGACGGAATTACGGGCAGAATATCCGAGCAATTGCGACGAATTACAAGCGCGCAAACGTTCGAGGGCTCCCACGCGCGACAATGGGCCGCTTTCGCGCGCTGCGTCGAGTCGAGGAAGCGCGCGCGGCGGAATCTGGGGCGCGTCGGCAGCTCCCCGTTTTCCCGGGGAAAACGGGACTCCCGTCCCTCTCGCTTAGCGCACGTCGTCATTTTCTCTCCTTTTATTCGTTCGCTTTTTTTTTTTTCCTCTCTTTCTTTTCCTTCGGTTTGATGTTCGCGTGGCGGTTGTAAAAATCGCCCCGCGTCCTGGCGCCCAGCCCCGAGCTTTCCTTCCGTCGCGTGCGGCCGCGTACAATACGGCGGTGTGCGGCTTATCATCGAAAGATACTATTCGCAGTACGATAAATCAACGGTGAATTTCCGCGACGTTTTCGCGTTAACCTTGTTATCCTGTCCGGGCAGCTAATTGACCTCGTTTCGATTTCACGTCGGGCGAACGCTCCGACTCGACACAACGCCTCTATACCAATAACGGCCGCCGATCACGGTCACGCAACAGTCCCCGGCGCGGCGACAATCGCCGCGGTGAAACGCGATCGCCGACGGGGTCACCGTGCGTCACGTAAGACCCGTACGGGAAACGAAAGCTAGCCCCGTGCAAAAGCAAGCCCGCGGCGGGATCGAGTGCCCGATCCGGGCGTCAGAGGTTGCCCGCTTCCTTACGGGGACAGCGAGAAAACGGGGAATCGCCGTGAGGCCTCGGAAGAGCACCCGGTAGCGGGAATTAGAGCGGCATAGAGCGGCTTTTATCGATCGCGCCCGGGTGGAAGGTCTCTCTCTCTCTCGGTTTGATTTCGCGATCTCTCAGGCTAACGCTAGATTCATAGTGATTCGCGCTCTTTGATTTTGTCGAAAAGACCGCTCGCGAATTGCCACAAGTTTTAAACAACAAATGCAAACTCGACGAATATGTCCACACTGAAAAAAATTCTGGTTAAAAACGGATGAATCAGAAAATTGAATCAGGATTGATCAAATATTCTGCTTATCATAATAGAAATTCTTATATAATAGAATTTATATATTAATTCTTATTATAATAGGACTTAATATTATAATAGAACTTTATAAGTTACAATAACCAGAATATTAATCCTACAAGATTTTTCTGAATTTTTTTCAGTGCGTTCATCTTATTCTTCTTTAGATTCTTTCTTTTATTAGACCTCTTCATAGAATTTTATTGTACAAATGGCAAACTACAAGTATCGAACTGTGTTAAACTGCAGCATGCATAATCTTTAAATATTTTTGACGATGCAATTGGAGAGTACAAAAGAGCAAGACGCGCCTT
This sequence comes from Tetramorium bicarinatum, assembly GCA_928718305.1. Classification (NCBI taxonomy): domain Eukaryota; kingdom Metazoa; phylum Arthropoda; class Insecta; order Hymenoptera; family Formicidae; genus Tetramorium; species Tetramorium bicarinatum. The sequence continues at coordinate 4,012,065 of OV788321.1, forward strand.
GTACGCCTCGGGATATCGAGTTTATGAAACGGTCTCGTCGGCAAATTGCAGCCGCGCGAGATCGATTGTTATTACGGGAGATATTTCGCAGCCGATTGCTATTAATCCGCGTGTTAGGCGGCTGACAAACGTAATCCGCCGATCATCGATTATCCCGAGTGACGAAACGCGAAGGATCGACAATTGACGCACGTTCGCGATAGCACAGGATTTTATTGTCTGTCGCTGTAAGCGATTTACGATACTTCCAACTTCGACCCACGCCTCGGCGTAGCGTAGCTCGGCGACAACGAGTCACAATCACGCGAAGTGAATTCGATCGGGACGGTCAAGATCGCGGGATCCAGATTAGATGGCCGTTATACCGTATGACTCCGCATGTTCGCCACGAACGTAACCGAGGACGGTGAAAGTGATTTAATCGAAGCCTCGCCCGAAACGAGCCGGTCTTTCTTCCTCGCTTTTACGCGCTCCCTCGAAAAAGACCCCTGGCAAAAGACGGTTCTCTATCTTTTGTCGATTCGAAAAGGTATTGTATTATACGCTCGTAACACCTGGCTGACGCCGCCAGCGTAACAAGTTCGTGCAGGCACAAAGGCGTCTCTTTTTTGGAAATTCGTGCCCAAAGTTGAGAGATCTATAAAATGAAAATAAGAGCCCCGTAAACACACACTGAAAAAAAATTCTGGTTAAAAACGGATGAATCAGAAAAATCTTGTAGGCGCGGTCAAATATTCTGGTTATTATAATAGAACTCAATACTTTATAACTTATAATAACCAGAATTCCTATTATAATAATTAAAATATTTAATCAATCCTAGTCAATCAAGATTTTTCTGATTCGTTCGTTTTTAACCAGAATTTTTTTCAGTGCAAAGTAACAGTAATGTAACATCAATGTTATAATTTCCTACTCAATAATGTAACTATTATATACACACTGAGAGAAGAAAATAGTTATTTTTGGACTCGATCACAATTTCATAATATTTCTAACGATAATTATGGTTAACATAATGATGCATATAATTAAGTTAATCATATTTCGTGTTAGAAATAGTATAAAATTAAGGTTGAATTCAAAAGTAATTATATTTTTCTCTCATTGCAAGACATGTTACATTGTAGTTATATTGTTGAGTAGGAGATTATAATTTGACGTTATATCATAATATTGTTGCTTTGTGTTTACCGGGAGAGATCTGTATTCCGCGGACCAGGTCAGAATTCGTTGACATCGCGTCAACGTTTTAATGCGCGGAGCCAAAAGCGGAGCATCGCGTCACCCGTCCGAGAGAGATGACGAGCGAGAAATATTTCGCGTAATGATAACGCGCGAAATACGAGCGCGGCATCGGAGACGACAGATAGTCGTACGTAGACTATCGCGGACGCGCGGTTTCTGATTTCTACCGATAACAAAATATATCCCCGCGACGTCGCGTCGCTATACTCGGAAAGGACGATCGAACGAGGAAGAGATCCGCGAACGACTACGAAGCATTCAAATTACTACATTGGCGTCTGTGGACATTCGATAGTGCCCGATAGAGCTACCGATCACGCATCGAGAAACGAGTCTCGCGAATGTACCTAATCTAAACGCGCCAATCTCGCGCGGGGCAGGGCACTCGGCGCGGTGCGAGTGCGAGAGCGAGAGCGCGAGCGAGAGCCGCGCGCGCGACAAGGACGGCGCCACCGTCGTCCGGCCGCGTTAAAGCCGTGCACGCCGCGCGCGGCGTCTCAGTCGCAGCACCGCGCGCGCGCCGTGAACGTGACGTTACGTTACGCGCGCGTTAAACGTAGCTCGCTCGGAGTTCGCTTCGTACTCGTGCGCGCCATCGCGAGCGGCTTCTCGTGCATGCGTCCGAGGGTGTGTGTGTGTGTGTGTGACGAGCCGCGCTCGAACGTCGAGGTTGACGCCGGTCCTGTCACATCACGGGCATCGCGGGGCACCGTCGAGGTTGACGCCGAGGTTGAGGTTAGGAGAAGTCGTCACGTCCGTGTATGTGTGTGTGTGTGTGCGGAGCATCATTGATACGCGCACGCCGCACGTAGGCCACGTCGGACTGGAGCAAGCTGCGCTCGCGGTCGCGACTGTCAGTTTTACATTCAACTAGTGGAGAAACCCTGGAGCGAGTCTAAATGGCGTAACGGCGGTGCCGGTGGACAACGCACGGAGAGAGAAACAGAGAGAAAGAGAGAGAGAGAGAGAGAGAGAGAGAGAGAGAGAGAGAGAGAGAGAGAGAGGGAGCGGGGCCGGAAGAAAGGAGCGGAGTTGGTCGCGTCCAGTGACGTAAGGTAAATAACGGACCTCTCGGCGAATGCGTAACTTTGCCGAAGGCGGCAACGGGGAGGAAGTGTCTTTGCGCGCATCGTGCGCGTTCGAACGTGCCTCAATTGTTTTCACACTTGCGCGATTATTCGATTTCATTTGTTTCGCAACGCGCATACGCTTTATTTGCGCAAGTTTCTCGCGATTATGTCACTGTGTATACAACCTGGCGCTTTGTCACGATTTTGTTTACGCATTTCTCAGCGTAGCGCGCGTTTCTTTCGCCTGCGAGAAAGAAGGAGTGTCACTTTTTTTAGGCCTCTGTCTTACATTCCGCGTTCCTTCGCAGGATCGACGAGATCGCGCGAGTATTCGAATTTGAACGAGGTGAGATCGCCACTAACAAGAATATCCATAAAAATTCAATGGAGCCCGGTACTACACGCACGGATGCACGCTGGGTTGCGTGGTGAAGTACGGTGGAAGAGGATGAGAAAGAGAGACGCGACTGTCTTACTACCTGTTATGCCGGGGCCCGTTCCCACGGTATCCTCGCTTCACGCGTATGTACGCGCGCGCGCGCGGGCGCGGGAGAGAAGAATGAAGATAGAGGCGCCCACCGCCGAATATTGTTGGGCCCTCGCGTGTTCGTGACGCGCCCGCTCCTCCCGACCTTGCATTTGAGACCACTAAATATACCGGTTTTCTTTTCTTACAGGCTCGCTAGTCCACGATTCTCGTTTCCTTTTGGTTTCACGGGTACTCGCGCCGTTTCCTCCTCGCCTATTCGCCAGCGCGTCACCTCGCCGCCGCCGCCGCCGCCACCGCCACCGCGTCAGCACAGCAATCTCCATTCCTAGTAATGGATTCCTTAAGTGACTCGTCCCGGAGGGACATTGTACATTCTCGTATTCCCGGCAGAATTTCCCTTACTGATAAATCCATTAGCGGCCGTGCGACGCAATTGGTTTTCTAAGGAGATAAATCTTATCGCACGCAAGAGAGAGAGAGAGAGAGAGAGAGAGAAACACGGCCAATTCCGCGTGCGTAAAGCTGTGTATCAGTTCCATTACGATGTCCCATACATCGTTGTACGTGCGCTATGCGGAGGAACATGGTCCCTAGCTGGGAGATTACTCGCGCGTCGTACAAACGAGGTCGCCGTCCTCGCCTCGCGACAAATAAACGAGCAAAACAGTATCCGTCTGGTCGTTCGCGTGCGAAATCCCCTCGCGATCCGAGGAAGGTTTTTAATCAATCGGATACAATTTTCTCTCAGCCTCAGTTGGTGTATTTCTGGATACGTTTGACGCCTTAAACCGATTTTTTTCTTCTCCAGACAAACGCTTTGTTCTATAATAATATGCGTCTGCACGTTCGGACAGGCGCCGTTAAGGGCACTTCCTCCGGCGGGGAGTCTATCGGAGTCTTTTCACGGTGACCGGCCGAAATCTCGTTGCACGCACGTCCGAGCGGAAAAGAAGGTGAGTCACGCCGGCTAAAAACCCGTCTAAGGCTCGTTTGTGCGAGCAAAAGAACGAGGAAACCCCGGTTCGACGGAAATGAGAGATAAAAGGCCACGTGTGTGTGTGTGTGTGTGTGTGCGGAGCAGAGCCAGTGGCTCCCCGCGGCTTACGCGTGACGATGGACAGGTTCGGTAGGGACGTTGTATCTGCGTCGGACCCGCGTGAGTCACCGCTTCTGAAAGTAGTCGTTGATAAACAGCCTCTTTATGGGCAAGAACGATACGAGGCGACACCCTCGGTCTCCCCCTCGATCTCGGGCGGCCTCCTCCGATCGCACGACCGGACCGATGGGCGGATTTTTTCAAGGGGGAAGGGAAGATCCTCGGCCGAGCCGAGGGCTCTCGACAACACCGGCTTTCGGACAGGTAGTCTTTAACTCGGGCCCGATGCGGAGGATCGGTTCGCTTTGAGCTCGCTCCGCCACTCGCGGCTCTTCCACGTGTAAGACGCAATCGCGTGACCACCTACCCGCCAACTTGAAATTACCTTCCTGGAAGGAAAGACTGGCGTTCCCACCGACGTGCTCGATTGCCCCTCGCAATCATTTCGGCCCCCTCGGGACCTCTGCGCCCTTTTTGGCAAGTACACCTTTGTCGAGTCGCAACGCATTGCAACGGCTGCATGCCGTAAATTCTACGATTTCTCTTTTGCTCCTTACGCTTCGACCTCAGTCTGTTAGACGCGAAAATGTAGCGCGAATCGCTCGTCGCTTTGCGAGCGGGAGACTAAACTAAAATTTCAGCTGAGCATCAAGCCTGCGGATTAATCGTGATTCTCTGACAGTGACAGACTCTAGCCGTTGAATACACAATTCTGTTTTATCGTAAATTTTATTTTTCCCTAGCTTAAATAAAAATATCATTTATCGATATTCAAGGACATGAAAGAATTTTTTAAAAATTGACCGTAAATAACGACGACGAATTAGTTATAACGCGAAGGGACATTTCATACAATGTTGAGAACAATATAATTTAATGTAACGTGTAGTTGAGTTTATTTTAATGTATACGCTGTAATCGTTATACACTGAGAATGGCCAAATCCATGCGCCGAAATGTTTGTATAGTTATTTAGAACAATTTTGAGCGAACTAGTTCTAGCTCTAAAGGTTTTACTATTATTTCTTGATTATAGGACACGACTTAATTTGCTTGAAATTCTACTTACAAGATAACAACCTTCTATGCAATGTCGATGCAAAATTTGGTCAAGATCGGTTGAGCCGTCCAAGAGTTTTGCGGCCGAAGAAGGCAAAAGTCGATCCGTAAGCCTTCGCCTCGCTCACTTCAACGATTGCTTTTCTTTTACGAGGAAAAGTGATCTTGACGAACAATGCCGTGCCGTGCGTGTTGCCTCGTTCGACGGGATCAAGGTCGAGCCTCTCGCGCGATTCTGCAACTCGCGGGACGATTTTTTTTTTTCCCACTGGAAAATAGGAGGAAAATAGGACAGATGCGCTTATACGCTTTCATGAAAGCTCGCCGTAAAGCTGTTTCAGAATTTACGGCGTCGCGTCGTCGTTTCGCGTTACGTCCACGATACCTTGTATCCATATCGTTAAATCTAACGATCACGGGGGTTTCAGGCGCTTTAACTGCGGTTTTTATCCGCGCCAATCTTCGCCGTTGGTTAAAGCTCGAGGCTTTGCGCCGATTTCCTCCCATTTTTCATGAGACGGTTTACACCGGGATGATCAATTCCCGATCTATTTTCCGATGAACTGCGCTCGTCGTGAATTCTAATAAAAAACAGATGCGAGGATATGAAATGGCGGAGAAATCCTTTTTATTATATAATAAAAGCCTCGCTCTCTTATAATAATGGCACCCGTCTCGTTATAACGCATCCGTATGACGCGATATATGATCGATGCTGTCGTTTTAGTCCATCCTGCGACGCGGTAATAAATTTCACAGATCACCCTACCGGCTGCGCTATGGACGGGCTCTCCTCTTCGTCTAACCGTATTTTCAAACGAGAACGTTAGCCGTTTTTTTTTTTTTTGTGATCGGGACGATTGTGCTCGTTAAAGCGCGATCCTTAATTGTTGCGAACGGACACGCAAGTTTATCGGCGAACCGAGTGCCTCGCGAGAGCGCTATTATTAACAATAAGTCGGGGATCTGCGCATTCTCGACGATAACGAGGGATATCTGCGGATTAAAGGAATTCTATACAATACCGCGGGTACGCGACGCTAAAGATCTGAAAATCAATAGGCCCGAGATTGTGTAAGGATAATTGTTCAAGCGCTAAATATTCATCAACTAGCTCCTATATATTTAAAAAGTCTACGTTGCACGTGAGATTCTTATCGGGGCGAGCACGTTTTTTTTTTCTTTTTCTAGCACGTTTTACTGAATGAATTTGTATGTCGGTTTCTCTAGCCACGTAATTTAGCGTAAGTAGACGTTAACGACATGGAGATGGCGGCAAACGGTGTATGTGTTGGAAAGTCTCTCGGCGCTGTTCCTTCTAATAGTCCCCAACTCCCCTTGCGCTTTTCTCGACGAGCGGAATCGCGTCCATGGGATTAATCGCGAGTAGGAACGTTAATGCGTAAACATTATCACACGCGCCTTAAGCGTTTCTCGTGTACGCGACTTTCAACAAATTAACCGTATACACAAGCCGGATCCTAATAAACGCAGATGTTTAACGTCTTATCCAAGATCCGACTTTCATCTTGTCGATAAAGGCTAAATTATTAAAGATCTTTAGACGACGCGTATTCGATACCACCTGAGAGAATCTGGAGAAGAGATTTAAAGTTTAAAGAAAAGAGAGTGTGTAAATAGTGTATCCAGCATCAGTACGGTCGTTTTTTTTTTTTTTTTTTTTCAATAGAAAGTCAGCGGTGGCCACTGATTGCGAATGCTTTCGCGTGCTTTTGCATGAAGTCGCGACAAGTGTCACTCGAGACCGTGTAGTGCGGCAAATGATTGTTGAAACGAAAGCTTTCCAAGCTTTCCAAGCTGTCCCGCCGTTTCGCCGTCGCCGGTTCGGCTCGCGAGCAACGCTCAGCAATGTTAAACGCCCCAGGAACGCTCTTGCGGATGGTTCACGTTACGACGGGAACGTCCGTACGATAAGTAGAGCGAATTAAGAAGCGACATTTGTGTTTTCGCCGAGAAAGTCAATCGCGTTTTCATAAGGAACGTCGCCATAGTTATCCTTAACCGTGTCACCCGGTTCGTCAATCGAGACGTATAAAAGCGAGGCACGTCTTAGGTGTATTGGTCGGAAGTGACTCGCGCGGTGTCTCCGCACCTCGATTCCAGGACGCGAGTAACTGTAAAAATATCGGGGACATCCTAATCTCCTGTGAAACTCCTCGTGGCAGAGGTTACCGCAGGTGTCTCGCAACGCCGCGGGCCGTCTTCCTCGCCGGCATGAATCTTTCATGAGGCCTCCTCTGTCTCTCTTTCTCGGGGCCACATAGATGCACCTTCACTTTTGCCGAGCTGCAGGCAGCCCGATGTCTTTCGAAAGGCTCCGCGCGCTGCGGCGAGCCCTTCTTTGATATCAAGAGCCCGAGTGCCTTCGGGCCCCTCAGCCCGCCGGACCCGCTCGATACTCTCTTCTTTCCCCCCTCTGTGTACGATCGTACGTTAAATATTAGCTTTTCGCGAAAGTGCGGGAACGCGTCGGTTGCGGTACGTTGCGTTAAATCGCGCGAAAGTGATCGCCCGCCCAAATTGTCGAGTTTTCTTCGCCTCTCGTAATGTAGTTACGGTGTACCACGGCGTATATCCCGCACGCGCTTAATCATTTTCGCTTTTATCTCGCTTCTTCTTTTTTTACTTTCACTCCAATTGTTTCCGCCGATTCTCACCTGATTTTCCTTGAATGGCTCGTAAATAACGCGCGCCCGTCCGGTTTCACCTTAATGATCTTATCGCGAGCGTTAACGATTAAGTGGCTCGAGAAAACCGCTGGTAGGACTGTCGGGACCCCGACGATGTCGTTAGCGGAAGATGCCGATTGTTGTCCATTTGCCAATCGGACTTCTATCGCGCGCGCTACCAGTCGAGGCGAAACTGTCTTCGCCAGTTTTCGAAAACATCGCGAGGGGAAACCGGTTGCGGAGACAATGCTCGTTCGTTAATGCGCCCGTCTCAGGGCTGTGCCCTCGCTCCCTCGGAACATCCGCCCTCTCCGTCTCACGGTGTCTCACCTGTAATGCGGCCTTTACAGCCTCACGGCTGTTGGCGAACGGTGAACAAGGCCGACTACTTTGCCGCGTGTAACTTTTACTTATTTCTGCGCACTTACGTTTCACTCACGGCTGGACCATTAATCACGGTGCGCAACGCTGGGGATACCGTTGCAATCGGGCAGCCTAACGACTTAGCGGAGGAAAGGCCGGGACACGTCGATGTGCCGGAAAGCGCGACGGAAAGCTCTAAAGCTTCTGATCCTGATTACATCGTAATTCATACAAAACCGTCCGACACGAGCGTTCGTCGCGCAGCTCTCTGTGCTCCCCTTTTTTTTTTCCCTCCGAGAACGGAAAAGCGGACATTGCGGCTCGGATGGCTTCTACTGACTATATAAAACAGGATGATTTTTATCCGCCGGTGAAAGCCGATGAGACAAGTGTGTCGCGGAGTCGTCGGAGAAAAAGAAGAGACGATACAAAAGCGGTGGAAGTTCCGATGCATAGTTCCAAGGAGTGAAAAAAGTTGCGTTGACAATAAAATCTCGTAGCTTGATCAGCTCTCCTTGCCGCTACGATCTGTACGCGAGAAATAAGAGAATTCGCGAGCGTTTCGCTGCGGGCTACGAGCAAAAACTGGAAATTGGCGTTTTTTTTCCCCCCCGCGAAGGAGGCCCGTGGGATAGTTAGACGAGCGTTGTTACAGATAGGCGGCCGTGTTTAATAGAAACCGGTCGGACTCGACTAAATGCGAGGATCGACCGAGCACTTTCCCGTTAACTACCTATCCGTTCCAGTTTTTCGCGCTCATGTGATATCGCGCGTAATGCGTAACACTAGAGCGCCGCTTTATTGCGTTTCAAAGCAATTACGAATCTCATTTAGACGTGTCGCTGGTCCACTTTCGTATTTGCGCCAGGTCCGAGAAGGAGCCCGACACTAATCTGAGCGTCGCGCGTGGGGCGCGAGAAGGGGAGATGATCCTGAATGGATTTCTCGGAGACCACCTTCTCCCCCTTTTCTCGTTTATCGACTCGCCACTCGCGGCGTATTCGCGAGAAAGGTGAAAATAGAGTATCAATGCGATTTCTTTCCGACTTGAATATTCTATGCCGTACCCGGCTTTCCCATTACATAAAGTGTTGAGTTCCTGAATTTTTAATCGGCACGCGCGAGATATCATAACCGCCAACTGCGCGATACCTTCTTCCCCCCTTCTCGGTATTCCTTCATCGATTTCGGCGAATTGTCTCGATTCGTGGATTCCTGGACGTGCCAGGAGGAAGTGGCGCGTGGAATAATAACGACGGGTTAATGAATGCGGCGCGTGAAACACGCGCGCGCGGTTTCACGGTTGACCCAGCGCGTGTGGTTTCACGCGTTGCTCACGCGGCGCAGCCTTCCGCTTTCACGTCGCGCAAAACATCATTCGGTCCCCGATCGTCAACGAACGGCGCTTGCGATTTTTACAGCTCGCAATCTTTTTTTTTTTTTTCCCCTCCTAGCGACAGCTTTCGAGAGCGGCGTCGCGATCCGTTACGACAAAACGCACACTCGATCATTCCGTGCGACGCGGCGCCAGCGATTTGCGGTGACACTCCGCTTTTCTTCTTTCCCTTTTCGCTCTTTCCTTCCTGTCTTTCAACTGCGACAACCGTGACACTGCGAGCATTCGCGAGAGATCTCTGGGAAAATATCTCGGATTTATTTACACGTAACGGAAGCGTAGTCGGGCATTGAAAGATGTACTGAACGTTTCGATCATTTCGCCATTATAACGAATAATATTGCGCATTATAACTGCAAATCTACATGTGAAAATTTGTTTTCTCTTTTTCAGAAGCCAAACTAGTATTATTGAAGAAATCGCAGTAACGATATAGAGGCCATAGAGGAGCTGGCCGAGTGAAAGAAAGGTGTTCGCGGCCGCGCGCTAGAGGAAGTCTCTCGCAAAGCGTGAAAGGGGAGAAAAAGGAAGCCGTAAGCACGATGGGCGAGAGACGAGGTACGAAGGCGCTGGAGCTTTGGTGCCGTCGGATAACCGACGGTTATCCGGGTGTAAACGTGCAAAACATGACCACCTCCTGGAGAGACGGGCTCGCCTTCTGCGCCATGATTCATCACTTTCGGCCGGACCTCATGTAAGTTTATAGCGAGTATGTAATCGCCGTTGTAACGCGGTAAATATCTCGGAAAGATATCATATTACACAGATAACGATGTGAAACGATCTTTCCGCCGTTTATCGAACGAATATTTTATAATGGCGCTCTTTCTCGAGCTGTAATATTCCGTGGGAACGATCGATTCCAATCGTCGATTGTAGTGTACTCTTAAAAAATGCAATTTAATCCACACGTTGCTCTCGATTCTTGGCGCGGCTGCAAATTGTCCTGGTTAAGCCGATTGTCTCGTAAATTAAGCGAGAGAAAGAACCCTTCGAGTGTGCTCGCGTGTCTCCTCGTCCGACTTGGCTGCGTTTCATCTTAATTATACGTAAATTAAGTAACAGAGAGAGCTCTCGAGTCCTCACGCATCTGGTCGTCCGACTTGGCCATATTTCATCTTAATTACACGCAATTCATCGCTTCTCGCCGAGAGGATTTTTTTTTTTTTTATTCGATACGAATACTTCGACATGATAATTTCATCTTGGCACGATTGGGTGTTAGAGATTAGGTGCAATAAGGTGGTGTAAGAGAAAAATTGGGAAATTTACGGGGCCTCCGTATCTAAATGCGTTTAGTACTCGGGGAATTATTAAGATATCGGGGAATCTCTGGGGATCCTAAAGATGCAAAGATCCGGAGATTCCGAGGCATCTGCGACGGATTGTCCCCCTCATAGTAATCCCAGGATTTCGCGTCGCTGGCGCTCGGCGACGAAGGAAGGTCCTTCTAAAAATAGAAGTTCAGTGAATTGACGATCGATAAAGCAACAGCAGCCTGCACCCATCACACGGAGGATGTGCCCCGGTGTTTTATAGGTGATAACGGAATGCAACCGGAATTGTGTCGCGTTATGCAATATGAGATCGGGCGACCCTGTACTCCGCGAGATCTTGGCTTGGAAAAATAGTTTTCTCTAGTTTTGAATGCTCAATGTTTTCGGAGCATTTTTCTTCAAATTGCAATTTGTGCCGACGATACGTTTTAACCCAGTTCCATATTGCATAACGCGGGGCCAAGGTGTTACGCGGAATGTAACCTGCTTTCCTTACCGGTCAGACGATACTCGCTGACAATTTGCATTCCTTCACGGAATAATAAAGTTAATTTCAATTTAAAGTCTTAATTGAAAAAAAAAAACGAGAATGATCTCTGCACGTGTTAACATTTGAGTTGACGATGTTTTTTTTTTCCTTCCGCCCGTCATTCTTTTCGGCGTACAATCAATAAACTGGGGTAAAAAGATGGACAACATCGCGGACATCGCAAAGATTTGTCTTCAATTATTCATGAAGACTAACGACAACACCTCGAGCTTTCCTGGCAGCCGTCCAAATAAATATCTCTTGCTAGTCGAAAACATCTGATTATCGCAATCGGTCGATATTTTAACGCGAACGAATAAAAGCAACGTGAAATATTATTTGTGCCATTGCCAAAAAATTTTGCAGAAGAAATGGCTCGTGCAAGTTGCGCAGTCAATTTTTCAGTAAGATTAATAATTTCATGATTTACGTCTCGTAATATGTTGAGGATAAGTCGTGAAAGAGTCTCTGCGGATTGGATCATTATCCGTATCTCGATACATCGTGACAAGATATGTTCTATTATAGATTAAGTGGCGTTTTTGAGAGGAATGTGCTCTTATCCGTCGAAACGAGAGATCTCCGGCCTTTCTTTGTCGTCTCTCTGCAAAAAGCCTCTTCGTCTTGGCTTTTTATCGACTTTATTTCTCGCTCGATTTTGTGTCAGAGATAAAATTAGATACTTTCAGGGTTTGATAGATGCAATACACCTTTATCTATTTCGATGCTTACAATTGAGGATGGAGAACATATTTTTTAAAAGCTGAAGTCATTTGAAGAAGCATGTATGTTTATACGTATATAAATTTACACATTAAAGAAATGGTGTCCTTAGGAAAAGCGACGTTCCTTTTCGCAGGGAAAGATGTTTGTTCGTATGAGAATTCCTTTTGGAACTTCGCTCCAATAGTCAAGGTCTCACGACGAAGGGAATTCGCTTTTTATCGTGAACGAAGGATCGTTGCGAAGCTATTCTTCATTTCTCCTCCTCTTATTGTCTCGGTCAGTCCAGCAAAATCTACTCGGACGTAACGGCGGAGGCAATAAAACGGCGAGAAGTTTTCTTTTATTACCTTCCGTTCCCGCGGCTGAAACGAAATTTTCTCCTTTCCTCGCTTCCTTCCTCGTCCTCTCAAAGCAGGACTTCAGAACTTCAGAGTTGTTTTAACTTCCGACAAAGAACAAAGAGATTCCGTGTCACGATGCGCATAATGCTTCTTGATGGTTATTGTCTGAGTATCTGCGTACGAAACTATTGAAATTAAAGAGATCGCGACTCCGACCGACCTTTATTGTCGAGCAGCTGAAGATCGAAGAGCCCGGGTAGAGAATAACCCGGAAGAGAGAGATCCACGTGAGAATATCTTGGCGATCTCTGACTAAAGGCGCGAGTGAAAGTGAAACCGACAGGTGTGTCTAACCGATCGAAGAAGAATCACGGCGGCGGTGAGGAGACCTTTACCACCTTTGGTGAAATTCGTCGGGTTACGTTAATTCTATAGATGCGCGCGCGCGCGCGCGCGCGTTAAAGCGCGGGGCAAAGGATAGGCGCCGAGAGAGAATTTATGGGATATAACGCGAACGGAGCCGCTGCGGTTTGAACTTTCGCTCGCTCGCAACATTGCGTTCAAAGCGAAATGGTTGATGCCTGCGATATACAGCTCCGCTATCTCTACGTTCTGCTGAATATCGTTCGAGGCGCGTGATTTCTCATCCGATGTGTAACGTCGCTAGATTTCCATCGCGTTCCCTAAGAGCCGGATCCCCGTTTCCTCCTGTCATAATTTCACGAATGGGATCTCGCGAGAGATGTACCGCGATTAACGCCGAACGGCGCGCGAATGAAATATCACCAATAAGCCGAAAGACGGAGTCGACTCGCGCGGGTTTTTTTTTGCGGCTGCGATAGGAGGAGATGAGGAGAGATGAGAAGGACGGGAGGATGAGAATAAAAAGGATGGGTGTGGCACTGGTCTGGTGGAACTCTGACTCATCGTGACCTCGTCCCAGACGACCGCCCGTCGTCCATCAGATCTCGAATTTATCGCGAGAGTCGCGACGAGTCAGGAGTTTACCGCAGGAAATTATTGGAGAAGGAACGATACTCCGGTTGTATATTATCGACATAAGCCCCTCTCTCTTTCTCCGCAGATGTGCGACCGAGAGAAACGACTCGCGCGAAGTCTTGATATATCGTCTAGAATTTCACGCTACTTCGATCCTTGATAATCGCGACGCAATTTCGCAATACTGGAATTTCTGACGTGTGCACAATGCGCGCACGCGAAGAATGAGTGACGTGTCGATTTCACGCTCTATATAAATCGCAACAAAAGTTTAACATTCGCGCGCGCGCGCGCGCGCTATCAATCGAGCAGCCAAACTCGAGCATCGAACAGGTGCTCATCTTTCGACCTAGAATTTCAAGTATTACTTCAACCGTCGAGTAATATGCGGCCTGTGCATATCGATTTACCGAAAAGTGGAGCACTCGTAGCCCGACGTATAGACAGTCGTGAAAAAAAATGGGTATCAGTGCGCCGTAAAAAGGAAGTGTCAGGATAGTAGATCGTGATCCTGTGTGTAATAATCGGTTGTAAATTGCAGCCGAAAATATGTCCGTCGAGATAAAAGCGCAATATTATATTTTCCGAGTCTAAGGTCTCTCTAGTTACGGCTTTCCAAGGATTTAAGCTTCCTTTTCAGAACTTTTGATCCCAGGTCACCTTTTTGAATCTCCGTGAATGAGAGATGCTGGGACGCGGGGAAAATGTCGGCAATATCGCGACTTCATTTCGACGAGTCGACGGTGCTTATTTGCAATTACACCGTTACAGCGTCGTCGCTTGGTCGTTAGTGTTATTAATCAGTCATTTCAGACGGCACGGAGACGGCAGAGCATCTCTACGGAAACAGTCGAGCTTTTCTTAATTTAGGATTATTCCGTTTAATCAAGATTTCATTACGTTTTCATTTCTTCATAAATAATGCATGTCTCAATGGACGGCCCGCTCGTTGCAACGGTAGGCAGATCCGTGGCCCACGTGCGAGATGAATTACACATTCGTGCCACCTTTTCAGTCATGCGAAAATTTAACTGTGTTACGTTCCTCATGCAATCTGCTGGATTTGCCTACGTTTTCGGCATATTTCGTTGTACACATATTTTGATACACTGAAAAAAAATTCTGATTAAAAACGGACAAATCAGAAAATCTTGTAGGATTGATCAAATATTCTAGTTATTATAATAAAACTCCATACTTTATAACTTATAACAATCAAAATATTTGATCAACTCTACAAAATTTTTCTGATTCGTCCGTTTTTAACCAGAATTTTTTTCAGTGTATACATGCCAACAACATTCTGCACTCCGACTTTGATACGTTAGAAAATTACAAAGTCAATGCCAGAGTAATCGCCTGCAAAAATCATAAAGTTCTTCTTATTTCGAAGCTGCGCTTCGTTCTTCAGCAGTCAGCGTCACATCCGTTGTTCATTTTTGTTTTATTTAAGAGGGCTATAATTGCGTCAGATTTCACGCGACCGTCCTTTCTTTAATAAAGATCGGGGTATACTTAACCGCGTCGTTTACGACTCACGTATTCAGCAGCGACGGTTATTTATACTCGCTCTAATGAAAAAAGCGATTCTCCACCATACGTGCCCACGGATAATCAACAATCTGATTTATTCAAGGAAACCTTTTTTGCAAACAACATTCGACGTTTTATCGAGTGGCCTTCAGACGGAATAAATATGGCCGAGGGATCGCGCCCAAGTAACTGATAGTAGAAGATTAATACTGCTTAGCGCGCAGGACAAAAACTCAGGTCGTCCTACTTCGCTTTTTGTTGCAGCGACTTCAACAGCCTAAACAAGGACGATGTGTACAGAAACAACGAGCTGGCTTTCCGAACGGCCGAGCAGCATCTCGGCATCCCTGCGCTCCTGGACGCCGAGGACATGGCGTCCTGCGCGGTGCCCGATCGATTGTCCATTCTCACCTACCTCTCGCAATTCTACCAAACTTTCGGAGGTGAGTCCCGTCTCGCGATATTTCCGCGCTAAAAGCGGGCTTGGCTTTATTAAAGAAAGCAACGCTCGCATTCAGAATCAGAAACATCTCGGACGTCTTATTACGCGAAGAATAAACATTCTCTGGCGCGCGCTCACGGAATGCGTAGAAAGATTTAATTAAATTCATTCCTTGATTTGTTCGCGTCGCTCCGTTACCGTGCTGAGTTCTCGAAACTGAAATAATTCAAGCATGCCTAGCATCGGCGGCTGCATTCAGCAGCTTCGTAGTTTTTTGTCGGAAGATATTTGGACCTGACCCAAATAAGTACGTCGCAAATAGTTTGAGGAATACACGATGTTTCTGGTTTTTGTTTTCAATCTGGCTATCGATCGTCCTTTTCATCGCTCCTCCCTAGATAACTCTATCGGATACAATCCCGTCGGAAAAAGTACATCGCAGATTTTTTTTTCCCCTCGAGGGAGCTTTTTTTTTGCGCTCGTGGTCGATCATCGCGGTGTCTCTCTTTTATCATTCAACGCGAATTTTACGGAAAGAAATTGTTATGCAAACTCAATTTGCGTAATTCACTTTTCCTCCGTCGTGATAGATCGATCTTTATATAATTTTTATCGAAACTACGATAAAGAGCGAGTAAATTTAATTGTGCTTTATATGATTAAAAATTTCCTCGAGGTTTCCGCGATTCGCGCCGTGTTTCTCTTACCGTCTGTGACTTCGATTCAGAGAAGTGCGCGGAGCTGCGAAAAAAGCGTTTTATCGGCACACACATCACGTTCGTTTTCAGGTTGAAATCAGGCGAGTCCGATCGACAGGCGTGACGTTCGAAACGTCGCAACGCATTAATGTCTCGCATGCTCGACACGATCGCACAGCCCGTTACTAAATGGGCCAAATAGGCCGCGCTCGTGTCAGCGATTGGTTTCTAGCTTTCTCCTCTTCGCGGACCGGCGTATCTCTCGCGCACAATTGTCCCTTCGATTAATATCACACGCGTGACGCCTGTCGCGGAAGTTGCGCTACATACAAGCCGTGAGGTCGGTATATCGGCCTCCGACAACGCGAATCTCGGGGACGCGAGATGCACGGATCGTTCGGGAATACCGAGTTAATTATTTTTTCCTCTCGTTCAACGTTTCACGAAGTAGACGTAACATCGCTCGATTTTCCTTCGTCTCGTTCGAGTCACGACGGAGCAACGAGTATCGCGAATTTGGATCTCATCCTGTCTCGCAGCGTGGCGTCTTGCAAAAAGCGCAGGAACACTTCTGTCGATGTGTTTAATTCCGCCGTTTTTATCGGTCCCGCCGCGGTCTCTGATTATCAGAGGCGCAATTAGCCGGCTGTCCGATTGCGAGGCTGGCTTTGAAAATTTGAGTAGCCACTTGTTGAGCCGCCGCAAGATCTGCATTCCTTTTTCCGCGGCTTTTTCGCCGTTCCCGTCTCGATCGGAAAATAGCTGCCGCTAGCGGCGGCATCGACCCTTTGCGTTATCGTTTACAACCACTTGTTGAACGAACGTTATTATGTCGCCGTTGCTACGAAATTTTCGTTCACCTTTACGGCGACATACGCAAACGAGTCAAGTTTGCCTCGCCACTTGTACGCGTGTACAGCTACGCCTGTCGGGCAGGATTTGTTTTTCTCAACGTGTTCCCCGAGACCCTGCCCACTAGTTTGTGCCGTAATTATTAAAGGTGTCAAATTTATTCTGTCTTACGCGAGAGCGGCGGTTGTTTAAGAATTTTCTTAAAGAGCGAATTAGCAATATGACTTTCTCTCGTCATTTATTAACTCTTTGAGGCACGGAAAATAAAACTATGTTGCTATTATGTTCTAGTAGCACTTGTAATTTTTCGAGGTGGTACAAAAAATATCCCACCGTGCACATTTGCGTATCAAAAAGGTGGGACACTTTTAATTCTGCCATGTCTCAAAGTTAAAGGGCTGTCCGCGATAATGTAACGCGATCCTTTTTCCTCGCCGGCCTGAAACTTTGAAAGGCTAAACTTTAACGGTAACTCGAAAGGATATTTCATGTATCGCGATCCTTTTTCCTCGCCGGCCTCTGCATTAAGAAGATTGGCGTGAATTATTCAATTTCTAGCTGCCGGCTCCGCGCTCGCTTTGAAACCCGGCGGCGTTTCGTTACGCAAAGTGTCGATGTTATAACGTGCCTCTCGCGCGTCGTGATCTCTAATCTTTTCTCCACTATACCTTTCTCTCTCTCTCTCTTCCCCGCTCTCGTAGTAATCGCGCTCGCGTTGCGAGAACGGGGAAGCGCGCGACTTGCCGGGGATATCATTCGTGCTTGTTGTGCGCCTCTACGCGTCGCTAGAGACGAGATATCCGCGGCGCTGTCATAATCTATTAAAAAGTCCATCTTTTTCCCATCTTCTAATCTCGTGGAATTCCAAGTCTCCCGCAGATTAACCGTACCGTTAACCTTTGAACGGCGACGGTTAATCCCGATCGCGGGAATAGGAAGATGATCCGTTGCATTGTATAATAAATGCCCGGCCCGGCCGCAAATTAACGCGCGATCGTGAGGACCTATACCGTTCCTGAAATCACTACCTGCAACGAGGAAATTGCCACATTGCTCGGTAGTCGACGTCCTGCCCGCTTTATAGCTACATTAGGCCGCGCTCCCGCGGTCGGGATTAGACTCGCCGCGGCGCTTCTTTCGGCCCGGACGATAGCAAGCTGGACGTTTGCAAGCGGAAACTGGAGATGTACACTTATCGAATCTTGCTACCGCGGAAGATGTACTTTCAGCCAACTCTGTACTTACAACGCGCGTCGCGCTCGGCGCGGTATCGACCGCGCGCCAGTGATAAAACGAAAGAACGGAATGAGAGATAAATGAACTTCCTCGAAGTCTGGTTATTTTATTTTATAATCCGCATTTCGCATTGCCGTCCCTCACACGTCCCCGGCGCGGAGAAACGTCACGTGAATTTACACTTTGGATCACGCGGGTTGATTGGCACCGGCGTAAATAAGCGATTCTATGCAAACACGCCGAGTTGGAGAACTTTTCTTTCGTACCGTCTTGCAAAAAAAGTCAATATTGTCGTTCGAACAGAAGCGTATATTTCCGCTACCACTCCGCCGGCCACAATAGCCAGTACTTTTAGCGCTCCGCGCATAAATATTCACCCTACGAAGGAAACTTCTACGGGACGTTCCATAAACCACATTGGCGTTTCATCGAGACAATTGAAACGAAACAGCTACTTCTTCTTTAAACTTTCTTTCATTAAAAATACAGCTTTTTGCGCTCCAAATGTCCTCTCACAATGTCCATGTTTCCCAATAAAAGTTATTATTTTAATAATGAAAAACAACGGCCAATAATTGAAGAAAATGTTACGTTTTATCGCAGGTTCTTCACCCAGCCGTCTGGCGACGAACAGAACGACCGAAACCGCCGACGAGAGGATCGCCCCTGTTCCGGAATCTCCTAAACAAAAGGTACACCATGATTATGATTACAACACGATCAATCAGTCGGTCGTTCGTGCGATCGAGGCAGACACGCTTTTCGTAACTTTCTTTTGCCCGGCTCCCTCCCTTCAATGAACGACGTTACGCAATTTTACACGTAGTAGTGTCGTAAGTACCGCGGGCTTTCCAAGCTCCCTCAAGCTTTTCCAAGAGTGGAGAACCGCCACGCGCGTCGTATTACGCTGAGTGATACTCCTCGTTACTCCTTACGCAATCGCGCGAGTCACCTTTACGCGAGAGCATGTACCATACGAGACGGCTATTCTTGCAAATCGTTTCATTCTGCTGCGCGTTTTATCCCGCAAACGAATGCGATATCGTGAATTGGCGGCGGATCCGACGGACTTTGTGAGTCACATGTTTACGTGACTTGAACGCCACTCAGTGTGTTAATAAATCATCTTCTCTCCTCCCTCTAATTTTTTCACCTCTCTTTCTAATCACACGTATTGCGTATTCATTGCGAGACCAAGCGACGCACGCCGTTCATTTTCGGACATTTCGCGTTTAGGCAGCTCCGAAAAAAAACACGGACTTTCCCCGCGCTAGAACGCGGCCGAGAATCTCGAGAGATTTGCCCGTTCATACGCGGTTTACCTTGACACCGGCGTCATTCCACGTTGCAACAACAGGCAACAACAAATGCCATCGCCGTTGCGTTTGCGTAATCATGCGCGTATTATCGACACACACGCGCGCGCGTCCCCCTTTTTCCATATATATAGATATATATTTACCCTTTTTCCATTATCTCGCTTGATGACCGGTCGAAGATGAGAGCGTAGGCGGCGAGAGATAGGTCTGACGCTCGTCCACACGATCGCACACACGTAGTAACACACGCGCACCCCGCGATCGATTGTATTTTTGTGTCGACCACATTTCAGGATCCCTCTCTCAGTTTTACGCGTGCGACAAGAAATTGATAGCGATAGATGGCCGTAGTGTTATGCAATGCGGAAACTGTGCTGTTTGCCTTACGTAAAGTACCTTGCACTTTCCGTTGGCTTTGCTGCCTTCTGCGAATGATTAATTGCGGCCGCTCGTCGATGTTCTGGATAATGTATTAGTTCTCTATGTGCGAAACTCGTGTCCTTGTGCAAGTACGCAAGTCTGTGATGTCTGTTTCCGTTTTGTCGTCTGTCACCATCGCGAAATGAAACTTTTGGCGTCCTTTTTTGCGGGCGCAGAGTCGGGCCGTCACGGTCTCGTAAGTCGCCGATTCTTCCGCGTAGAAAACGACGCGAGAGACGAGACACGGAGCGAAGGTCACGGAGCGAAGAGACCCCGACGAGAAGGAAAAAAGAGCGCGCGCGGTTGGCGTGCACGATATCTGTCTCGGCGATCCGTCCGGCCGGTGATTTCGTGGCCGGCAATGACCGCTTCTGTCAGTCATGCCGGCCGCCTTCGTGATCCCGATTCCCGGGCTCTTCCTCGTATCGATGTCCGCTATTGCTACCTAGACCGATACGGGCCGATCGTCCTTAATAAGCGGTCGGGCGAACGTTTGCATTCGCCAACGGCAGCGAGAACACGGGGAAGAGAGAGAAGTATCTCGCGCCCGTCGGAGGATTTCGGGGTCGAGCGAGTCGCGGGGAAACGCGGGGGACTGCAATGTCTGTCCAATTTTTGCGTTCTAGCTCCAATAACACCGATAGTTATCCACTCCCTTCCCCTGCCCGCTCCGCAGACCCTTGCGCGCGAAACAGCACGCGAGCGAATCGAGCCTGGCTCGAGATCGTCGTGAGCAAGAAGTTACCGTTGCTCCGAAACGAGGCGTAGTTTGCTCGCGAATTTCTTCAAGGTCCCGTCCGTCGGCGTTCCCGACGTTATTTCCGAGCGACTGCCAACTCTGCGGAAACAGAGGCCGGAGCCGGAGGTAGGTAGCCCTACGGGACTCGGGAAACTGTTGCCCGACCGTCTCGAAGTGGAAGTCACGCGAGCGTAGATCAGATTCTGTTACGGAGTTGTGACAATTTCGATGACAAGACGGCGGCGAGACCAGTGTTGGCGAACGGGTCGGGGAGTCTGAAGGCGCAATGGCGCCGCGCGACGTATATTACATTGAAAACAAATTCTGGTTAAAAACGGACGAATCGGAAGAATCTTGTAGGATTGATCAAATATTCTGGTTATTATAATAGGAATTCTGATTATAAGTTATAAAGTATTGAGTTCTATTTTCTAAAAATGAATTAGTGGAAATTTGACTGATTTTGTCAGTGAATTCATTTTTCACTTATAAACAATGATTATTTATCACGCGTGATGCTGCGCGCAGTGTGATTGAACGTCACTATAATTCTACTGCATCAAGCAGTAAAAACTAAAATTCACTAAATAATTCAGTGACTAGCCACTACTTACAGTAGTATACTTATCACTATTTGATGTACGCTGTTAAACTCGTCGTCAAATTTGAGTAATTTTTAATTATTTCATAGATCGCCACTGCTACTCAATATTTTATTAATTCTGACCAAAAGGAAGGTAAAATTTTGACTAACATGGAAGTTAAATTAGATAAATTAACAACATATTGAGTAAGACTTATTCAAATCGTTAGTTTATATACTGATTCATTTTTAGAGAGTATTACAAATAACCAGAATATTTGATCAATCTTGCAAGATTTTCTGATCTTGCAAGATTGCCCGGTTTTAATCAGAATTTTTTTTCAGTGTACGAAACTCCCGGCTGTTGTTTCTGAATATATCAAGTTCGCATTAATTACTCTTATCGCGGTCTTCCCCCGTCGAAGCTCGACCCACGCGCCGTAATTTCCTGCTTCAAGGCTTCATCGGCCAGTTTTCCTTATACTACGCTCGAGACTGCGTCAGTTTTCCTTATACTAGTCACGTTTAGACACGGTTGATTCCGTAAAGTTGCCAAAAGATCGAAACGAAGAAAGGAGCGTTTTTCAACGAAGTGTAATTCCCGGTCTTACGACCCGGTTCGTCGAAAAGGAACGAGTCGTGGAACGGCGTGGCGTATCCGTTCTCGCGTGGGTCGAATTTCGTTCATTACGGCTCGCATAACTGCTCGCTCGTAGTTGAAAGCCGACAGGCCTGAGTCACCCGCAGACTTGTGCGCTTATGCAAGGCAACGCGGACCATCCATCTGGTCGGCGTGGAAGGAAGAAAATCGAGTTTTCTCTAAAAGTCGCTCGGCGGGTTCTTCCAAGCGAGAGGCGAAGAGTGAAATAAAGTTTTATACGAACGCGAAGCGAGATCGCACGCAAGCGTAAGTATCTCGCCCTGCGAAAACGGTCCGCGCACTCGAGTTCAAAGTTCCCCGGAGGAAACTGTCGCGTCCTCGCGCTGAATCGTGTGTGTCAATCCCATCTCTCATCGTTTATTTTTGTTCTCCAGGAGGAAAGCTTGGACTTAATGGGGCAATATAAACCTGAAATATTCTGCTAGAAGGTAATTTCGCTTTGTCGTTATTGTTTTGCTTGCCTTATGGTTGATCGTTGTTGGGCAACTGCATGCTGGCATGCTCTGACGCAAACACATACACGCACACGCACACTTACAGCGCGATTATTTGATAATACACAGTGTGATTCGAAAAAAACGATAGATTTATATCCGATGGATTATATTTTTCCCTCCCCCATTGATAACGGAGAAGGAACGTGTAGAAGTAGCGCGCGGTCAGGCTGGACTCCGAAAGGAGGCGAGAGAAAAAGAAGTAAGTTTGCGAGGCTCACTCGGCCTCAACTTGACTCGGTTCTGCACGGGACAGCCGGAATGTCTTATTACTACTCGTAGAAATTGTCACGTTTCCCCGTGTCATGCTGGCTAACGACACTGACGAGCGGCGTGGCATTATTCACCGTATGCATTCTACGGGTTTCTTTCTTTTTTTTTTTTCTTTCACAATGCGCACATAGACGCGACTCGTCGTCCACGTCCAATCACCGGATCCGTTTGCGCTTTACCTCTCGCTGGAGAACAAATTCGTGCTACGCGAATGCCCGTTCGCCGCGCGAGAGCATCGCGAATTTCAAGCGAGTTGCAGGATGCGAATCGTCGTCGCGGAAGTCCCGTCACGTTTCCCGCGACCGGGGACCGTCGTCGCTCTGTCGCAATAAACAACCTGTACGATGTACAGCAGTGAGAGAAAAATATAGTTACTTTTAGCCTCAACCATAATTTTATAACATGTATTTCTAACGATAATCGTGCACAGAAAAATCATTAATTTTAAATCAACAATAATATTCTTATATATAAGCAAAAATATAAAATCTTCTTCAATCTTAAACAGATAATTTGCTTACAAGATCTTTTAAACAGCTTATTTGTATGAGAGAAATTTTATTTCTGTTTAAGATTGTCAAAATCTTTAAAGAAGATTTTATATTTTTGCTTACGTATGAGAATATTATTGTTGATTTGAAATTAATGTTTTTTTTCTGTGTGGTTAACATAATGATGCATATAATTAATTGTAAGTTAATTATATTTATGTTTATTTCTACTTATGTAGATTAACTAATCTTGGTTTAACTTATCTTGTTATCTTTTAGGGCCTAAGCAGAGTGGCTGACTAATAATTTCAAGACATGTTTTATCATTTAAGTCTTTGTCTTAAAGTAACGTACAATACTGTCTTATGTCTAAAGTTTTGCGCTATCTGTATTCATAAGACAGTACTGTGCATATTACTTTAAAACAGGTCTTGAAATGATAAGTCAGTTATTCTACTTAGCCCCTTACCAATTCTTAGACCTAGAGAAAGATAAAAAATGAGTTAAACTACACTGAAAGAAAAATATAGTTACTTTTGAACTCAACCACAATTTTTATAGTATTTCTAATTGTGATTAACATAATGATCCAGTTAAGTTAATGATATTTCGCGTTAGAAATATTATAAAATTATGACTGGGTTCAAAAGTAATTATATTTTTCTCTCAGTGCAAGATTAAAGTTAATCTACTTCGGTAGAAATAGGCATTAGTGTTAGAAATATTGTAAAATTATGATTGAGGCGAAAAGTAACTATACTTTTCCCTCAGTGCGCGTACCGGAGTGTCGCGTTCTCGCAGCTTCGCTGCCGGCCGAATGGATCGACCCCGGAGGACAATCGATCACCGTCAATTCTTCGGCGACGCGTCTCGCGCTGCTCCAGACGACTCGCATCGGTCCCGCCGGGAAGTGATCCGCGGTCGCGAGTCTCAGCCGATGAATTCCGACGTCGGAAGCGGACCATCCAGGAACGTCCGCGGTATTTCGGGACGGAAACGCGCGCGCGGAGAAATCGAGCCGCGGTCCCATGACTCTCGCGCAGCGTTTAATTGTATGCCGAAAGCTCGGGTCCGCCTCGTCAACAATTACATCCGCTTCATTTGCAAAGTCTCCGCGTTACAAAGCCCGGTGAACGCCGTGGAAGGTAATTAATCATGAGCGGCGGGCTCGCCGGAGCGCGACGTTCTATTTATATGTCATTGCCACTCGTTGCGTGTACTCGATACATGCACACGCACGCACGCACGCACGGCACGCACGCGCTCGCTCACGCAATAGAAATCGGACGCGCGGTCAGCAGCCTCTCCACCGCGAGAGTTCCACGCAGTCGAATCGTCGCCGCGGGTCGTTTCCCGTCGCGCGAGAGGGATTCACGGAGGAAAGAACTGGTGAGAGAAACGTCGAAAATTCGCTTTCGATTTCCTTCCGTCCGGGGCAACGGCTCTAATTAAGCGAGATCAATTCTCACGCTCGGTGATTCTACGGCGCACAAAAAAGGCTCGAGACAAAGAGAAAGAGAAGGAGAGAGGCGCGACGAGGAGTATATAGCAAAGTGTTGTCCGGATTTTCAGTGGGGCCGCGAGCGACGTGTCGTCGGTAGTGGCGACAAACAAAGCCGAATAACATCTTGGTACATTGCGCCGGCGATCAAATTAAAGAATGTATCGGAGGTACAATCTTAGATAAAAGTGTATGAAATTTGAAATACTTGAAGATCTATGCCTTACGCATAGTAAATCTAGATGTCAGGAACCCGAACTATAATTGGAGTCTTATTTTTACTCCTAAAAAGGTATTTTTCATATTACAAATGTTTTTTCCAACGTTATTTGTGGTGCTGATAGCATATTTTTGTCAGTTTATAATTTATTTCTTTAAAACGATGTAGTGAAGATAATGGAAACTTGGTAGATATTTTCATCTATCCGTATACTACACGGAAAGAATTTTCTCTTAAAATTTAGCCTAAAAATCATGGTAATCGTGGATAACTAATCTTACGAAGATTTTTATAAATTCTCTCTGATTTATTCATTTGTATCACAATAAACTATAAAATCTGTTTGATTAATATTACAATGTGCTTGGTAATTTTTATTGTGTAGTTTATAAAAATTTATTATGTTTATAAAATTTCTGTTGCATATTTCACAAATTCCTATCATTTTCGGTAATATTTAATAGGTTTTTTTTTTTATTTTTATTTAGATGTCTAGTTATCCCATTCTTATTACCAAACACTCAAAATTTGTAGTGAAATATAACGAAAAATTCTCTCTGTGTAAATGTACAAAAAAATTGAAAACATTGGTACCATTTCTTCAATATTTTTATTCTTCAAAACCGTCTCTTTCCATAAGAATACGTAGGAAATCAGTGAACATTAAAATCGTTATTATTCAGCAACTATTTAGTAAATGCATTTAAAATTTTGTTTGCAGAACATTAGAAAGGCTAAAAAAACAATCTCACAAATTTTTATCGACTTGATACTATTTCGAAGATAGCTCCGATACATTCTTAATTAATCGTGCGCGAAGATCGACGCTCGCCGACTTGTTTGCACTCTCGCGAGTTCGTGCGAAACGGCCCGCGGCGTTTCGGCAGGAGCGCGGCGTTTTCGAGGTAGATCCGTTTAATTAGTCGTGAGTAATGACATTATGAACGCGCCGATAAAAAATTTATTGATTCTCGATACGCATGCGATAACACGCCACGTTTGAATAATATATGTACATACCTTTATTAACCATCGATACATCTGCGATATAGCGCAATGTTTATTTAACGCGTGAGGAGAAAGCGATCGCGATGCGAAATCGCGGAGGCGAATCCTTCTTCTTCTTCTTTTTTTTTTTCCCCCTTTTGTTGTACTAACTCACGATCGATCGCCGCTTTATTTAACCCGCCTATGGAAAACTCGTGCGCGTGGTGTCGATGAAAGTTTAATGGGGATCGATCTTGCGGTTAGCAACCTATCATCCGTGCAATTTTTCAGCGGGAAGGATTAGCGTGCGGACTTTTAGTCCGCACGGATGGATGACGCGACGAAAGATGCTCGGGAGATACGCAGGCTGATTATTATTCATCGCTTTTTAATTAAATCAGTTTTCCTTCAACACGAATCTCATTTGCATATCGCGCGTAATAAATAATTGGTAATAAACTTTTCATGATTTCTACACATCGGTTAGAGAGGGAGAGAGAAAGAGGGAAAGGAAAAGAGAGATTTCTTTAAAATCTTTCACGTTATCGAAATATCGAATCAACTTTTCTGTCTAGTAATATCAGAAATAATGCTCAATAAAATGTCCGTAATATTGGAATATCGTGAAATTTTTCAATTTACTCTGTCGAATGTCGCTAGACCGCGGGAGCAAACACAAAGAATTTTGCAAAAATCTTTCCTTACGTCCTTACGTCAATACTCGGGAGGTTCAAAAGGGAATTTCTAGAAAGAATATTCGACACGCAATCGCCGTCCCTTTCAATCCCAGTCCCGACGAGCGAGAACGCTGCCGCATTTCATTTTTCCGCGACAAAGATTTAACGTGACGCCATTCTTTCCTTATCCTACGCTCGCAAAGCGAACGTTCTCATTATTACACGGCCGCGTGATATACTACGTACCTACCGTCCGTACGCCCGCGCGTTCTGTATAGAAGTCACACACCGATCCGATGCATTATTGGATTCACCGGACACACTAGATGCATAACGCGATAATATGGGAGATGTATGGCTGGCCGCCTATTGTGGAAATTCGCTAGCTGTGTAAAAGACCGACACACGAGTAAGCTCGATATCCAATGGCTCGTTACAAATGCGCGACCTACAATTTGCCAATATTTATCTCCAGCTGTACGCTTTTCCCGGCCGAGAGGGGAAAACGATTTCCGCAATAGAGAGTGATAACGTCGTAGAATTTCGCGCCATATAAAAATTCAACGCCTCCTAATAGATTTATGAGGGTCGCTTCGATTTCGGAGTAATTGCGCGAGCGTACGCGAAAACTAATTTAGGGAACGATGAAGTTTCCGATAAAAAGTTTCCGGTGATGGTAGCGGGCTAGCGGTGCTGGTGGTGATGGTGGTGATGGTGGTGGTAGGCGTTTGCATAAAATCGCGTGCACTTTATTTGCTACTACTGCGCTAGAAACGACTAGATAAAAGAGTAATGATGGTATGCCCCGATATGTTCGACCTGATAATGCAGGTGGGGTCGCGTCTGGGGATGCGGAGGGATCCATGCGCCGCATGCGGGCTACCGGTCTTCCTGGCGGAGAAGCTACTGATAGCCCGCGCTCCTTATCACCGTACCTGCTTCCGGTGCGCCCGCTGCAACAACCAGCTGACACCGGGCAACTACTACGAGACCGAGGAGGGCCAGTACTGCTGTGAGACGTGTCCGGACGAGGAGGAGACCGAGAACGTGCTCCACAAGTACGCCGAGTCGGCGATGTCCAGCGTGGAAAGGGAGAAGAATGAACCGGGGCCGTTCAGCGACGAGGAGAAGACGGAGAGAAAGGTCAGTTTCCGCGCTTTCCAGCTTTTAAATCCGAATGATTAAATTTCTGAGGAAAAGTTGATTGACGAGGCTTTGTTGTGTGCGCAGGGTGTACTGGAGAACGCAGCGGTGCCCGATTTGATCTCCCATACGTCAAAAATGCGCAAGAGTTTCATGACCAGTCACCTTCTTTCCGAGAAGCTCGACGGGTCTACCGTGAAGGACACGTTCGCGAGCACGAAAGACGTCGACTCGGATCGTCATGAGGAAACAGAAAGCAGGGTCGGCTCGGCATTCCCAGACGACGACGAGAACGAGGAGGAAGAGGAGAATGATGATGATGAGGAGGAAGAGGAGGAGGAGGAGCAGGAATCCCGCAGCTCCGTGACGGATTCCCCGGATATGGAGGAGTCCAACGTTGAGCGATATGATGTACATAGTGCGTTAAATAGCTTAGACATTAGGAGCGACGAGGATCTGCAATCGACTGCCATTTCATTCCATGACATAGGTAGGAAAAGAGGAGAGAAGGATACCAAAGAGTCGCCAGGACGCGCCGGTGAACGAGCCAATTCCGAGACGAAACTGTCATTGGTTCAGAAGAGACTCCAAATGTTTGAGGCTCGGGACAAAGTGGATCATATCGATAAGACGGTTCAAAGCAAGAATAGAAATGCAGTGACTCAGGCAGTCACAATGGTTCGGGGCGACTCCTGGGACCTGTCCCCGGATGTTCTTCCAATAAATGAGGAAGAACATCCGGAAAAGAGGCTCGAGGAAGATTCGATAATTAAAAATACTGATAAACGTGGAGACAACTTTGAGAATGTCGGCATACAACGAAAAGAAGACTCGAAGATTACAAATAACGAGGAGAATTTTTCAAAGGATATCGAACGGGTGAATAACGAAGAACGTCTCGATAAAGATAAGGATATCGAAAATAGCTCGAAAGTTACAAGTATCGAAAGACGAAAAGAGAGTTTCGCGAAGATCGAGAACGAGCGAAGCGAAGACAATGAGATGAATGAGAGACATTACGAAAGTGCCATGGGAAGCAGTGTGCTGACCGCTAAAGGCATCAATTTAAGTGACAACGAGGATTATCCGGAAGACCTGAATCCCTTCAAGAGTGACGAGAAGGACAATGCCGAGGAGGGCAAACCACGGACTGTGATGAACAGCTCTAGGAACAACAAAGTGTCGACTAATCCATTCGACAGCGAGGACGAAGACATCGAGGAACCAGAAGCACCAAAACCGGCGGCGAGGAGTAAACCGGAAAATCGGGGAATGTCCACGACCAAGCGGGTCCTGGCTGCGCCGCAAATTAATCTCAATCCATTCTGGAGCGACGACGAAGAGGAGCACGATAGCGATGAAGAAAGACAAGACACAACGTCTGAAAGTATGCCTGTACCAAAACCGCGTACTATCAAGTACGTTTTGCATGTTTTGTCATTTTAGTATACTTTATATACTATATAACTAGAATATTACGCTGATTTCTTTTTTATTATTATAACAGGACCACTCTCGACGTAAGCGTCACACCACGGAGAACCGATCTAAATCGCGGAGGCGTGTACGCATCTAACAGTTCCTTAACCAGTTCCGAATCAACCACAACTACTCCCGGTGGGACGTACAGGAAGAAAAAACCTGCTCCGCAGCCACCGGTTGCGAAAGAACTGTTTCCGTCTGAGCAGCGCGAGTCGCCTGTATTCAAATCGTGTAACAGCACATTGCCGTATCATGTAAGTCTTAAGATATATAATTTTCTTTAATTTAATTGTTTTTCAACTTTTAAATTTGACTAAAAAAATTTATAACGTTACATGTTATATACATATAATATACACTGTACACATAAATCCTGAAAGGAACATTTGATTCATGTTTACCATTTGGTTCTCTCTATGAAGGACTCGCCTCGTACAGCACCACGAGCTCGAAAAACTAAACCGGCTCCTCCGCCGCCAATGCTAACCAGCACACCTCGCAACATATCGATCAGCAATGCGTTAAATTTTGATGAGTCTCCTATAATCAAGCTTCGCGGCGATGATCATAGTTTGAACATGTGGGAAGATCAGAAGACAAACAAAGACGAGACGAATCGAAATAGACAAAGTTTGAGCAGCATTTCATGCACCGACAATTCCTCCTATCCATCTTACTGCACTGACAAAAGTGTGCAAGGAAAATGGAAGAGGAAAAAGGGTCCTGCCCCACCGCGACCAATTCCGCACAAGAGAAAGGTAAATCTTATCTTTTAGTGTAATAAGAATGTTTATTACATAAAATATTTCGTGCAATTTTTCGACATTAAAATTCAAATTTCTGATAAATCAGATTTTAAGGGCATATAAATAAATAAAAGATGAGATTACTTATATATATTACTTATATATATATATATATATATATATATATATATATATATATATATATATATATCATTTTTAATTGTAGATCAAAGTGATATCCATGAAAGACGTGAAAATAGAATTGGATGAGATAGAATTGCAACAGCAAGGCTTAGAAAGACAAGGTGTGCGATTGGAACAATTGATACGAGATAAATCCGAATCTGGACCTAGAACAGACGGTAAGAATCGCCTATGATAAATATAAATAACGTTTTGATAATGTAATAAAGATAATTTATATTTAATTTATTTAATTAACAGATTCGTCGCTCGGTACGGATGTGGAGGAACTGGTCTTAGAGTTGTTTGCATTAGTAAACGAAAAAAATGAGTTATTTAGAAGACAAGCCGAATTAATGTTACTGCGGAGGCAACAAAGATTAGAGGAAGAACACGTTGAAGTGGAATATCAAATACGATGTCTTATGTGCCAACCAGAAGCTACTAAAACGGACTCTGATAAACAAAGAGAAGAAGCATTGATACAAAGGTAATTTCAGAGAAAATATCTCACGAAATAAAATGTTTAAATGTTCGTGAAGCATAAGATTATATAAATGCTTTTCTTTTTCTCTAGGTTAGTAGAAATTGTAGAGAGAAGAAACGAAATTGTTGAATGTTTAGAGATGGATCGTCGAAGAGAGGTGGAGGAAGATAGAAGTATAAATAAACATATGGGTTTATTCGCTGGTAAGCAACGTGACGATAGATATAAAATACGATGTAAACTTTCGTTTGAATAGACATTTATCTTTCAGCGAGGAACAAGAACGAGCTATCAGGCAAAGACAATGATTCGTCTAACGCAGGGAAAACGAAAAAGGGAAAAACGAAGGAGAAAATTAAAGAGAAAAAGTTAAAGAAGGCCATGAAAAAGGATGCCGACAAGGATGTGGATGAGACTGAGGTGAAACTCAAACGCCATAACAAAAGAAAATGGTTTTGAGTTGCAACAGTGTTAACAGTTAATGAATATGATAAATATATAAAATACTTCGTATTTAATACTTTTATATATATTTTTAACACTTTGTTATTTATATATATAGGAATTTATGCTAAGGTTATTAATAAAATTGCCCGTTTAATTACTCCTAGCCTGATTGCTTCCTAATTGTGTTATCTGTAATCAGATAAACAAATTGCTTGCCTAATAGGTAGATGATATCAAAATTAAATTGTCAAGTTTTCTGAAAAATCTTCAATATCCGAACGGGCGCGTCAATCAATTGTATCGACGTAGTCCATTTTGGCAAGCTACAATCTTCAAAAGCAAGCTTGCAATTTCCTAAAACGAAAAAAATATATTTTTTTGGCATTTAAATCTTCCCTCCTATAAACCTCTTAGGTTTTTAATTGACAAAATATAATGAACAAGATACCTAAATGCTCCAGAAACTGTGAAATAGTATCTTCATTACGAATTGTTGCGGCAAAAATAGCGTAATTGTTTGACGTTAAAAGGCACTTTAATCCTGATGTTAATGAACCGAACGAGTTGCTCTCGTACAGAATGTCGGCGGCAATAATTACGTCGGGTCGCGACAAACTCTCTGATACATATTTACCAATATCCTCCCATTTCAAATCTATTACTTGAACGTCGATTTGCTCGTAATTTAATTGCAACTTTAGCTTTGATGTTGTTTCAGATGTATTCGATAGTTTGCATCGCTCGTTCGATAGGAAATTGAGTTTTACATTCTCGCACAACATGCCTAATACCGTTGGATGACAATCGGAGAAAATATACTGCTTGGGAGAACATACGCTAATTACGCTCATGCCAGCCAATCCAACTCCACAGCCAAGTTCCAATACATTTTTCCCACAAAACTGTCCCACGTTTTCTGCGCACCATTGACTCAACACTACGGCGCCCTGTCAGTTGCAGCTGATGTAAATACTTGACTTGAATAATTCTTAAAAATACTTCTCGAGCAATTTGAATAACGTTTTGAAGATCGCTGAGAGGAATTCTTGAATGTAAGTACCTGCCAGCTACATAAGCCTGTCGTTCCTTCAGAGATCATATTTGTGCTCTCTTTTAACGTAATGCAATTTAATGTTCCATTTTCTATTAAAAAATGACGATAATGCACAGATTCTTCATCTGGCAATGATATTAATCTACAATACGCTGTGTATAAATCATCGTGAATTTCATTACCATCTTTTTCTATCTATATCACATGTAACAACAAGAGAAAATAATTTAGTGCCTTTTAATCTGTGTTAAAACAAATTACTTATATATTTTATAAATATACCTTTTGCATAAGTAATTTCAAAAATGCTTTCTGGTATGAAGTTTTTATCGGATATTGCTTAACTAAGTCACTATTTATCGTTTTACCCAAAATATGGTTTTGGATATCTAAATCGAGACCACAATTATCCAATGCCTGCAAAACATTTCTTTTTTATTGTTAAACTGTCGTGCAGTCACAAATAGCGAGACATGATAACAGATATAGTGATGTATATACCATAAGATCCACTTTATTTAACGCAGCACAGCAAAGAAACTGCTTCGTTAAATAATTCACAACGTAAATATCGCTATCCATCAGTTTAACTTAAAAAGAAGTTTAACGACAGTCATACACATTTCTCTGTTTAGGTTACAGCGAGTAAAAGATTGCTGACGGATATATTACTTCTGTAAAAAAGGAGCACTAAAGTATGTCATATATAAAATCACATCACGCGCGAAATATTCTGTCGCAATTTTTTCCTTGATGTTTTTATACCCAGTTAAAGCACAACATACATAAGTATCTTGTGAAAAATGTATTCTAATATATTTTGCTTATAGCCCTAAGTTAAAATACATTCTTGGCTAAAAAGGTTGAAACATTTTCGATAGTTTTTGGAACGCAGTCAATATTTAATAGAAAAAATTCTTTTTTTTAATTTAAAAATGTATTCTAGTAAAAGAAAATGAAATTTTTTATTAGTACCAACTTTTTATTAATACTTTGCTTATTTTTGAGAGTTTAAGATTTTCTGCTGTTCAATTTTTAAATTCATTTTTTATTTCTTATATAAATTCTTTTTTTAATTTTTATGAATTCTCTTTTAGAATGAATTAGTTAGTACATGTTTCTTACTAAATTACCTTCTTTTAATACTTTACCAATTTTTGAGACTTTAGATTTTTGCAGAACAATCTTTCATAAAACCTTTTTAATCCTTTTTAAAAATTTTTGTTAATATTGTTTTTGTCAGCGCTTATTGAATTGTAGTCTCTTAATAATTAGTCAACTTTCTAAAAGTTTCAAAAAACTACTATTTATGCTACTTCCTCGTGTTTATTTGATGAAACTACTCCATATTCTTACAACATACAATACGACAAGAGGCCAATTGAGCGATACGTACACGTATCTATTATTTCCGTTAAAGCTACCTTTTAATTGGTCACCACGCGAGACATTCGTTATTCTTCAAATGTCACTGCGTTGGGCGAGTCCCAATTGTCCTCATTGTTTATTGGCTAACTTATGTCCAATTCTACCAATGCAGATTAACTTTAATCTCGTTTAACTTACTTTTCATCTTTTTCTAATTAAAAGATAGAGAGTACGTTAAACCGAGATTAAAATTAATTTGCATTGACATTAATTAGATTAATCAAAGCTTGATAAACGTCGCCCATAACATAAAAATTTCTGATTGGTAGTCCAGGAGAAAAACTCTAGGAATCGGCTGCTGTGAATGGCCGTACGCAACTGGGTCGTCCCGCTGCGCGGGACGCTTCCGCAAATTCCCCAGAGCCGCGTCCAATAGCATTTCCGGCCAAGTGTCGCTGGAAACGTAATCCGAAATTGTTAGTTCTTCAAATTCGGTTTGACTGATCTTTGGGTATCCGTCAGTGTCCGCGCTCCGCGTACTGAAATTGTCTTGTTATGGCTGATTCGGGCCTAAGCTTAGATGATATAATTAAAAAGTCAAAGACGGTTGGAATGCGGGGCAGAGGAGGGTAAGGAGCGAATATTCAGCAAATTCTTAATTGTATCAGGGAACTCGTTAGCCTCACGCGATGTACATTTATAACCTTGACGCGGCGATCCAGATCGTCCTCGTTTGATAACTTATGTCGCCGCGGAGTCGCGGATCGACGTGAACCGGCTGCTACTAGCAGCCGTGAACAGCTCGCCGGCGCAAAGTCTGCCGATTCCTCAAATGATTTGCATCACGTCTGCACGGCTCGGCGAAAGACTTGCTCCGCGATTTCTAGACGCTATGTAAAGCGCGGTCTACAATACATAAGCGTAAAGTAAGAGCAGGTTTAAACAGGCATAAGAAGGTTACTTCCGGCGTAACGGCATAACGGCATAACGGCATAGAAGTAAATTTATTTTATTTCCTATTCTTCTTACTCTACGCTTACTCCATTTATTATAGATCACGCTTTAAGCGTAGAGTAAGAAGTAAGAGTAGGAAATAAAATAAATTTATTTCGCCTACGCCCTTACGCCGGAAGTATCCTTATGCCTGCTTAAACCTACCTATTCTTATTTCTTACTTTACGCTTACTCCATGTATTGTAGACTACACTTCAAGAGATAGCGTTCGCCGTTTGACTTCCCGACATGACTTTCTTTTATTATATTACGAAGCAAACTGAGAAGATCGGAAAACTGACCGTTTGTACAATTGCAGGATACGCAGGGGCGTCAACAGAGGGTCACGAGCGAACGGCTCCGTGAGAGGACGTGGCTCGCAGATAATCACGGATGCGCGGTTTAAGATAATACAGAAGAACCGGGAGAAGCTCACTGATGCCAGGGACAAGCTCGCCGAGATAGCGAAGCAGAGCGACGCACGGCTCAAGTTAGACAAGATTCGCGCGACCCATTACAAGAAGGTAAACGCCCAGCTTTCGGGAATCTCACGCAAGACCGGGCGAAACGGCAGGCTCTCGTTGTCTACGAACAAAGTGCCCCATTTGATGCAGCATGTGTTACCGCCGAATATTCCGAACAATTATATGCCGCCTCCCACGAGAACGGTCGGATATCGACCGCCTCTCTCCGAGCCTCATTACTTAGGAGACATGAGTATGGATTATACTGATGGTAAGTTAGGCATAATGTAAACATATGTTTCAGAATTCAAAATACTTGAACCTTTCCTGTTATACTGACTCACGCTGATATTCTATGATATCTATTATACAGAATTTTATTTTATATCAATATTAATGATAATTTTATAATAATTTTATTTTCTGATAATATTCATATTAATTATTAATATTGATATTAGAGAAAGACAATAGAGAATACGGTGGGGCAGTATAGCACAAAAAATCCAAATGTTTTATTAGTATTTCATAATAATAACTCGCTATGAAATAATACCCATTAGAGGAAATTTATTCATGTCAGCTCATCTTTTTAGATTATCTGACTGATTCACCTTCATTGAGGAGGACTGTGAGTAACGAGTACGCGCCAACGCCTCCGCCTCCACCTCCTGTGTTCAGTATTAATCCGATTTCTCCTTACACCTGGGTTAAATCCAGAAATACTAATGTAACTAGGATTCAAGCTCGAAAATCTGAGATAGAGAAAGAACGAGAAAGGCAAAGAGATTACAAACTCGCTGCACGCTCCGCGATGGTAAATAATTTCGTTATGCTTTTATGCAAGATTTGCATAATTTGTAATCTGTTTAATTCTGTATAAATTTTCCTTTGTCCTAGGCAAAGACTACTTCACCCCCTTATAAAGAAGACTGGAGTTTTGGTACAAAATCGAGGTAAATATCTATCTACAAATATCTTGCAGAATATTAAAAAATTAATTGATCAATCATTATAAACGGATATTTTATGATCTTGATTGTAGGACAATTGTAGCGGAGGAACCAGCAGATTCCAAGTACTACGAGTCCAGAAATCTTCGGGAAGTAGGAGTTAAATCACGTCTGGATTCCTCTACGAATAAGGCAAGAACAATGGGCGTTTTGTCGCGGCCGAAAACAAGTTCCAGTTCGTCGGTGCAATCAAACGGCTATCGAATTGTAGTATCCAACTTGCAAGCTAACGTCACGCAAGAAGATATCAAGGTGTGGCAAAATAAAACTTATTTTTAAAAGTACTCGCTGTAAAGTGTTGATAAAAAAATATTTTTGCATTCTGTAGGAATTATTCGAAGACGTTGGAGAACTGCTCGTATCGAGATTAGTACGTCCGGGCACAGCAGAAGTAATTTATAAAACACTGAAGGATGCGACTAAAGCAGTTGAAACTTATCATAATCGACAATTAGATGGGCATCCAATGAAATGTCTTCTCGTTAATCCAAGACCAAAAAATAATCCAACTGGGCCAGCCGTTCGATCTCTCACGGAGTAAGTAGCAAACATTTTCTGTTACAGTATGCATCGGGCATACAGTTTATAGCATGTTATATGAGCCTATTATTCTATTCTATGCTGAATCGTGTGATACATGAAAGTCAAAAGCAGCACAAATTCATTTATTTGGATCAGTGTCACATGAAATCATTACGTGTAATTTTTCACATCTAACATCATAATCTACTATGATTGCAGAAACTAATTCAAAGTCTTAAAATAGTTTTCTTGAAATATATCGTTCGTAGGCAGCCGACGTGCTCCTTTTTTTTCACGACGCAATTTCTTTTCTACAGGTCGAGACGTAGTATCAGCTCGAGTTACGTACAACCAAGTTTAGGAGCGGTGCATCGCGCATTATTCGATGATTCTTAATTGAACGTATCCATTTTGATATAACATGAAGAAAAGAAATGTTTTGTATGTATGTGTAACGGACATTATTCAGATTATGCTTAGAAAAATGACTGGAGAAACGACAAAATGACAGAATACGCGCAATTCGATATGCGCAACTCCAATTCCCAATTCTGTAATTGTATTAATGAACTTGTATCACTTATTATCTTTAGTCTATATGCGGTCTGTACGGCCATTAACACTGGAACGCTCATGAATTATTTTAATTATTTTTTAGAGATAAATGTCTCCTCTTATATTTTATGCACTTTTTAGTTACAACTTTCTTTATATCTTATGTAAGTTATAATATAATAAGTTATAATAATAGAGCGAGAGTCTGAAATATTAGAGGTCGCGAGCTATCTTCTGATATTGAAAATAATAGGAAGAATTCAGGCGTTCTGGTGTTAAAATATAGAGAGGAACTTACACTAAAATAATATACTCGCAGAACTGCGTAAACATCAGCGAATTGCTTCTTGTACATTTAATATGTCCGAATAAAATGGTACCCATCCAGCAACTTTGATATTTCTTTTCAGGATATGATAGAGATATATTTGAATGATGACCGCGTACAGTCACAAATATCTTATTCAGAGATTTTATATGTACTGACTTTTCCATAGTTTCAAAAATGATATTCTGCATATGTCTATATATTGAACAAGTATTTTTCGTATTTTTGCATACTCTTATGATAAAATTTACGCAGGAGCAAGTACTGGATAAATTCATTTTCTCATAAAGGATCTGTTTTATAATAATAACAACATATTCGACAGAGCGCGAAAGAGGGAAGAGCGACTTAATACGATAAAGAATTTATTTATTTATACGTACAACATCATCACAATATTCATACCTATAAAATACAAAAGCTAACACACCACGCATGCTGCTGCTGACATGCACTAAGAGTCACCTCCTCGAGGAGAAGGTATACGTTATTGAAGAATAGTGCGAGTTTTCAAGTCAGATGTTGATATTTTGACACGGAGAGTAAATGGCACATGAAGAAATTTCCTCTTCTCCGTAACGACCAACGACGGTACCACATGGGGAGCCAATACTCGCAATCGTATTATTCACCGCGTGGAAGGAAAGGGATATACAATAAAATACGAAATATTCAAACTTAAAGCTAACGCCGACGCGTTAATTAGTGCCTAGAATCATGCCGCTACACGTCGAATATTTACAAGAAAGTACAAAACAATACTGGGTCTCATCGCGGGATGAATGATGCGGTTTAACGCGTGAGATCTCGCTATCCTAGTTGGAATATAATCGAAAATACAAATATAAAACTCTACATCTTGTACGTGCTTCGCTCCGCCCGTCCACTCATTCCGTTCAATTCCTACGATAATGGTGATGGTGATGATGATTATTGGCTCTGGATTTGTTGTTAGGCGTACGAAGAACCTCTGCATAAGACATCTCTAATCGCTTCAGCCGAGCCACCTCCTCCGACGCGGTGCTGGGTTTGAAATCCTTGTACTCGAAATTGTTATGCTGCTGTTGCTGCTGCTGTTGCTGCTGCTGCTCGTGCGAGCCGCGCGTGACACCGTACAACTTCTTGTTATCTCTCGACCGATATGCATTGTGCTGACCGTTCCACGCACCGGAGTGCTCGTGCTCGGTAGGATTGAACGGTCTGAATCGCCTTCGGCCGCCGGTGGGCTTGGCCTGCACGAATTTCGGATTTGTCGTGGGAATCACGTCCGGCGTGTTTGACCGGTCGTTCTGCGCCTTCTTGGCGAAGCTCTTCTTCGCCGCGGCCTTCTTACGGACGCGCAAATTAAGGGACACGTAATCCATTCTGCAGCTCGCGTCCTTTACGGACTGTTGATTCACGGCGGTACCGCTGGACTTGTTGTCGGACTGCTGGCCGTCCTTCGGACTGACCGAGCTAGTAGACTGTACCCTGAAGACTGGCTCCGAGACCACCGACGACACGATGGAGGACATGACGCTCTGATTGTCATCCGTCGCCTCGCTGTGCAAGTCTTCCTGGAACGACGCGTCGTACTTCGTCTGCGACGTGGCGGGATCGTCCAGCAACGGCAGCTTCTCGCCCTCATCCTTCGCCTCGGCCGCCCGTTTCAATACGCTGAAGATTTCGCTGAAGAGCTGCCGGTACTCGGGCGTCTTGCGGAACCTGCTCTCGAACGGGCTGTTGTCGTCGTAAATGCTGAACTTGCAGTCCTCGCCGTCGGCAATGGAGCACAGGAATGAGCCCGGTCTGCCGTCCGTCTGCGTCGCCTTGTTGCTGGTCTCGTCCGAGAAGCCTGAGGACGACGTCTCGGCCTCGGAGAAGTCGGTGGGAGTGGCCGAGAAGGGCTTCTTGCCGGTGCTCTCCGCTTTGGTTCGCGAAGCGGTCTTGATCGTTTCCGGAGCTGCGGCGATCTCGCCCTCGGAAGCAGCAGGATAGAAATTGTTAAACTCTCCGGACATCTCCAGCTCCTCCTGCAACGACATACACGTCGCGGGGGTGGTGTCCTTACGACGGGGCTGACAGTGTCTCTGCACTTCCAACAAGGCCTGATACTTCTCTACCAGGACTCGATAAGGATTCGCGTTGTCCAGTTCGTCGGTACCTTCATTCTTGCTGCCTGTATCCTGTGTGCAGGTAATTAACGTGTGTGCAGTTGAAATTATGAAAATAGATATACGAAATTTAGTTACGAGATTGACGTGAATATTTAATTGGGGAATTATACATACGAGAAAAGCGATCAGCGTTCAATTTTACTACAAACTAATCTAAAATCTCATTACAAAATAACGTATAATTTTTATATTAGTATAAAACGTTACACGTAACTTTTACTTATTTCTTCATTTTAATTTACGTTAGTAATGTTACGGGACGTTGCGCAGAAATGGAGGACAACTGGAAGCAGAAGGCGCAGGGCAAAGGACCTGCCAGATTTATAGGATATTAAAGATAGCAAAAAGTTCCATGAAAAAACGTATTTTATTTAAGATCTTATAAATCTGGCACTTACACATTGTACAAAGTAATCGGTTAAAACTCATTCGACTAGACGCAGCGATTCTAATAACAAGAGCCATCATGCGTAAACAACAAGCACAAACATATTTACATTTACTTATTCTAGATTCTTAATGTTGCCAAGAAATGAACACAGTCTTAATAATCTTTGGGAACTAAATAGACAATTTGCCGCAACTTATTAGACATTATAAAAGCTTTAACATTCGTTAAAAAGGCACTTTATGCTCCAATAGATAATTAATTTAATAGTATAAATTGCATTTTCAATAAGCTAAAATTAAATAAAATAAGAATAAAACATTTTTATGTACAAAATATAATATATATATATATATATATATATATATACATACATATATACATATATGTAATTATATAATACAAAAATTTTATTTATTTTATTTTATTTTAGTTTTGAAAAGTGAATTTATGTTATTAAAAAAGTCAATACTATATATTATAATTAATATATATTATATATAATTATATATATTATACATAAATAATATATATATATTATGTATTTATATATATATATATTATAATATATTATATAAATTTGAGCGTTATTTTAAAATATAATCATATAAAATAATAGAAATATATTCGCGCGTGCGCGGGCACGAATACTTATTAGTATTAATTTATATAATAACGAAAAGTTAATTGTGTATTAATATTATTTTCGGAAGTTACGATTATATATTTTTTAATTCAATCAGAATTATTCTGCGCATTAGCACATCATATTAAAGAATCTTTAATTTCCGATGTCCGAACAGCCAAAGCTTAAGAACAACCAGAAACATTTTGCGGAGAATAAACAACGGTATTTGAAAAGGCGCGAGCATTATCCAGACAGTGAAATGAGATGTAACATAGACAATCGCTTCAGAAAAATGAAATAATAACAACGGCACTTTCGTATAAGTAAATATCCTCCATAACAACGAACTATACCATTTACGTTCTGTCTTTGGCTTGGATTTCGCCAAGTTAGTCATTTCCTAAAGCAGATAAAAGATAATTACTATTGTAGGCGAGCATAACTGAGACCAAAAGAAGCGAAATTATAACGACAGACTCGAGCAAAAGAAGAGACTCGATTCATGCAAACGCAGACTCACTAGTAAGCAGCGGTTCGCAAGGGTGAACCAAATGCTAGAAAGAAGAAAAAATACCTGGACAGTCAATTCGGAATCGCGCTGATTCTCATTGATTAACGACTCGGCCATACTTATGTCATCATACTCTTCCTGATCCAGCATTATGGACAGTTCGTCGTGCGTCCGCGTGTCCATGCCGCGCAAACAACGCCCGCATAACTGACCTCGTCTATAAAAAACAGTTTCACAAATATTGCCACACCGACATTATCATGCTGCAAATTTCTCGTCAACAAGTGCAACGCGCAACTTTCAATACGCTCTTATACGTAAATAATTACGTTAAGGTGGATCTCTTTTCGCGCCGCATAGCTTTTAATTAGGTATGTAGAAAACGGGCGATTTATGTTCAAGAAAGGGAAATAAATGAGAGCGCGCATACCTGACTTCTTCTAAGGTGTTAATCTCGTCTTGCAGACTCTTCACATCTTGCGCCTTATTACGCCACTCCGTTAATTGCTCCTCCAATGCGCTGTTCTCCTGCAGCAAAGTGGTCAGCTGCTGACTGAGCTCGAAGACTTTCTTCTGCTCCCTGGCCCTTTGATTACGAGCGTCCTGCAGCTGCCTCAGCAACTCGGTCATCTCCTCGTCTCTCGTCGCGGTCGCCTCGGCCGTCTCTTGGGGGGGCTTCGGCGAGCTCGGGGCAGCTCTCTGGAAACAAGAAGGAAGTGTCAACAAGTTTCTTCCTGAATACTCGGAGGGAGCGAAGAGTAATGTCACGTTACATAAAACACTCTAACTATTTGTACCTGTTTCTCGCTGCCACCTTGCGTATCCGAAGTTTCCCAATCGGGGTTCTGTTGCTGATGCAGTTGCTGATGCTGTTGATGCTGTTGTTGCGTGTTACTTCTAGACGGGCTTGCGGCATGCTGGCGCAGTCGTTGGGTTAAGTCGTCAATCTTCTTCTGAAGCTCCTCGCATCTTATTTCCAGATTCTCGATCGTCACGGATTGGCTGGTGGTCGCGCGCAAATCGTTATATGATTATCAGGTAGGTGTTATTGCGGAATGTTGCGCAGTATCGCAATTTCTCTGGACGGTCGGACATCTGTTCGAAATGTCGCCGCGCACGGAGAAATGCGAAGTTTCTCCGGAATTTCGGGTCAACCGCGGCGAGTCAAAACGCAAGACGTTCAGCTCATCTTTCGATCCGCTCGAGAAGCACGTTGATCCGAAATCCCGATGGAATTTCGCGGACACGAGGTATATCGTTACAAAAACAAAAATTCTTATTATCGGGAGAAATAGATCCCATTAGGGAGATGAGGATAGTGTTAAATAGGAAAATAATACTTAATAACTTTCCATGAACCTTAATTGTATCGGACGTTGCATGAATTATGCATTTAGAAAGGTGAGCTTAGAACGGTTCACATAGCCAATACAATACGGAGCTAACACGATATAATAACAGATCTCATTAGGCCGAGCACTTTTCCGCGATACTTGTAGCAGACTCTTATCTGGGATATCAAGCGGTATCTTTCAAACGAGAGTGCCAATTTTTCTATTACCTTCCCCCCTCCCCTCCTGTTTAGAGGACATCTCGTCAATCGAAGAAATAATATGTTAAAAGGAAACAAAGGAAGATAACGCGCCTACCTCTTGATCAGTTTCTTATCGCTCGTGTTCTCGATCACCAGGTGATGATTCGCACGTTCCAGATCCTGCACGCTGACTTCCAGCTGCTCGTAGACTTTCAGCCGCGTATTGTTCACCTCCCTCAGGGCAGCAGTCTGCTTTTTCATGTACTGCGGAACGAACAAATAACACGCGTATTCATCGGGCGGTGCAATTTCGAGGTTGAACGATTCCGCAAATCGTTGGCAACTCGAATTTTCTTACCGTTTCCCTTTCTCCCTCCCCGGCGATTGTCGCCGTTCGTTAAAAAAAAATGCCGTACGGAAGACGCGGGAGCTATTAGTAAAATTATCAAAGAGCAACCGGAGGGAAATCGATTTACCACGAGCAATAATAATCGTTCGAACAATTACCCGCAAAACAATCAGTGGAGGATTTATAATACCTCGATTTCTTGCGTCTGCTCCTCCACGGTAGCTTGGTGCAGCTTGATGATGTTCTCCAGCTCCTTATTCCGTTCCAGGAGGGTCTTGCCGAGCTCCGCCGCCAACTGTAGATCTGCACAAAACGTAAGACGTATTGTTGCATGAAATGCTTCTTTTACTTTGATCGGGAATATTCCTATTCATCGCAAGCGCATTCTTCGTTTTTTATCTATTCGAACTGGCTCTCTGATATTGTGCAAGGAAAAAGGGAATTGAAGCGTGCATTAATAATTTCGGTTCTGGATTAGCATACTGTCGGTGAACCCGAGGGAATTCGAAGGAATGTTTACGTTGACAGAATTGCAGACGACGGAATTCCGGGCTCGCTCCGAATGATAATTAACCGCGCAACCCGCCGAGCGACGGCTGCAGGTTGCTGCCTGCCGAGCGGCGGTATAAATGCCCTGGTTCACGCTCGCGGCACTCCCTCATTCTGACACCAGCTAGGGCCAAGGACCTTCGCGGTGAGCAAACGACCCAGCTACCGTTTCGCGCTGCTCGCTGTCGCGGCGAAGCAACGTGACCCGTGAAGTTCACGGACGAAGTTGACTTCTTAATGCGAGCAAAATTGCCGCAAAATTGTCTGCAGATTTCAGTAATTTCAACTGAAGGAATTCAATTGTACGCGCACACATCTGCGCGACAAAACGGACCCATCGATATAGCTGTCTTTATCGAATCGACCTTTCGGATGGGTGAAGATTCTTCTCCTACTCCTCTTCTACTCTCTTCAGTCACGAGCGTTACAATTCGCCACGTGATAACGATCGCGATAATCTGATAAATTTTAGTTAATTTTAGTTTTTAAAGTTTTTAAAGTTATCACTTCTTCCGTACTGGACACCATCCTCTTGACCACACCACTACACGTAAACGTTATCGGTAGCACACTCCGTCGATCCTTTCCACGCGCATTCCAATCCTCACCTCTTACGTTCGCGCCTACTTACTACTCTCGGAGGAGGATCCCTTGAGACTCTTAAGGTACGCGAGCTCGATGGAATAATCCCAACCCTCCAAGGAATTGGTCTGGGTCTGCGGATCCCAGACCATGTCCATGCTCTGCCCGCTCATGGCTCGCTCGTGATGAGACCTGCCAGTTTCCGTCGTTGCCCTTTCCGACACACAACCGGTTCCGTCGGAGGCAGCCGGTCTTCTGTGGTACTGTTGGTAGCCAGCCTGATCGAAACGACGTGTGCCCACCGAGCGGTAATCCAACTCCCTCCTTTCTCGCTCTCGTCTCCCTACCCCTGTTCTTCCTTACGCTTCTGGGCCCGACTTCTACCCTCTCCTCATCGCCGTTCCGATCGAAGGGGTACCGCGGGGGGTCTCACTTCACTACCCGGCCACTTTCCAGAAGAGTTTTGAATTCCCATTAAGCGTCTAGGCGCAATGACAC
Source organism: Tetramorium bicarinatum (assembly GCA_928718305.1). Lineage (NCBI taxonomy): Eukaryota > Metazoa > Arthropoda > Insecta > Hymenoptera > Formicidae > Tetramorium > Tetramorium bicarinatum. The sequence goes on from OV788321.1 coordinate 4,056,455, forward strand.
TTGGACCAAATTAGACCCCACGAGAAGACACGGGAGGGGCGTTGAACCTTGGGAGCGCTAAATCTAACGTTAGGAAATGCTCATTCTTCGATTATTCGAATGAAGGACGATAAATCAAATCTTTCGCCATTCCCTCTCTCGGGAGCACTTAGCTCTCCTAAGTGCTCCTTCGGTACTCTCACTCTGGATTCCTCATCCTTTCCCTTCTGCCTTTCTACCTGGCTCGTTCCCGTCGTTCGTGGGATGCTTCGGCGCGATAAGAGAAGGTGTCCCACTTCTGAGATCTTTCGTTGCGCGCGCGCGCACGTATCTTCCCACCGAGAGAAATGGGGGCTGTAGGTTGACGAGGCAGGGTGATTTGACGGGTGATGAATGAGGAAAATCATCGTCCGCTTATCGCCCGCTGAAGATTCCGACGAAGATAGACCTCGTAAGCACGCTTAGAGCACCCTCGCGTATTTGCATTTTTCTCAACGGTTCCGAAATGACGAAAGTCGAAACGTAAAGTCTGTTTTGTTAACAATAGCTCAAAGGATGACGAATAAGTTTTTACGGTAAGATTAACACAGTGGGATCTGTTTCATTCAGACAAAAATTACTTGCTTTTAAATGTCCATTCAGAATTTACACACAGAAATGTGTTCGACAAATATCTCTCATTTTAATTGAATACCTCGTAATTTTGTACAATTAAAATAGCACGTTCCGTGTATTTTAGTATTAAACATATTTATTCTATGTATTCTATATTCTGTATTATGTATTTATTTATTTTAATTTTATTAATATTGTTTTACTTTGTAATTTTGTTTATCAATTGCTGTATATACCTTGTACATAATTTTCTTTAGAAAGCATGTGAGCATATTTACACATCATTTATTTAATAGAAAAATCAAAATTAAAATTCATAAAACTGAACTCAACTGTTTTTACCAGCTTTTTCCGCTTGTCCCACTGTGCGACATTGTTCCATTGTTTTCGAAGCTATAATATTAATTAATCCCGAGCTACTGGACGAATAATAGTGATTAAGCTGTACCGTTTCTGTGTATCAACGTTTAGTTACGTTACGTTAATAGTCGACAAAACCTTGATCCACTTGGACATAATGGCGAATGCAGCGATCGGCCACGCTTGGCGTATATGTAAAAGCTTTATCCGATGTCGTTTGACACGTTCACCATGGACGCAGTGACCACGGTGAACGTTACATACGTTGAAAAATGAGCATAAATATTTATACACATATTTGTAGCGTGACATAAAGTACTTTTTCTGAACGTTTCCTGAATTTATTTTATGAGGAAGGAATCTAAAAGGGGAACGTTTAAAATGTTACAAAAAATGCAAGAGTTTGAGAATGACGTTTAAATTCACCTTACAGACGTCCATGCAGATCGGAAAATCCCGCAACGTTGCGGTCCGTAAATCATTTATACATTTCGCATCCTATCTGATCGCTCTCGAGCGAATCCGCGAACTCCATTGTTTCTAATGAACCCGCAATCAGATCAACGTCTAGCGCTGCAACGACCTCCGAAAACATCGGCCCAGTGCCCCCATTACTCGCCCATTACCGCCGTATCGCGATCGGCGGGTTCCAAAAAAAAAAAAGGAAAAAAGAAGAAAGAAATTTCTATTCTTCGGACGTTTCGCCGTTACGGCGGCTTAATGACACAGTCAGTGGTAAACCGACCGTCACGGCGAGGAATCGCGCGAGCGATATGCGAGGTGCATTCGAAAGGAATAAGCGATAATAAATTTCCGACGTGTGTTCCGTTGACCCTTAAAGCCTTTATAGCTATTAGCAACAAAGCGTCGTTCCCGCGAGCGATGCTCGCACCGGAGCGAAGGAAACGCGGCCCGTACGCACATACGCTGCGTGGTGGAAAAGTGGTACGCGAGAAATCGATGACGGACGATTTTGTACAAGAAAAACGCTTCGCCTCGTACACGCGGAAAGGGGTTCGCCAGGTCACGGCAGAAGCGAATCAACGAGCTCATCATCCTCGTCGTCGTCGTCGTCGTCGTTACGCTCGCGAGACTTCATTACACGGCGTGACTCGCTAAGGGAACTCGACTCGCGGCGAGGCGGGTAAATATCAGTCGCCGATGCCACCAGCGCGATTAACCCCCGCGATAACGATTCCTCGGATTTATTACGCCCGTTCCCGGTGAAAGTTATCATTTTTACGCCGGAGAGAGCTTGCGTAATAGCATTTGCCATTTTTCTTTTCTTTTCGTCGTCGCCGTCGCGGACATGGATATAAATTGCACGTTCGGAACGGCAAGTGCGATATGCGGCGAAAAAAAGGACGACGGTCCGCGAACAGCCAAATTAGAGCGTTCAAACGGGCGAGAGCCGTTAGCGATACACGCGAAACTCGTTCCGCGCGAGGTAACGCGCCGGCTAACTCGGCGAGCAACGTTTCGGGGCTCTTGCACTTTCCTCATGCGCCCGAAAGGTCATGCCGATGCACCTGCGCACCGCAACAATGGGCTCCCTTTTTTTCTTCCCCTCCCTTTCTCTTCGTCCGCCGGGTCCGATGAAGAGATTAATAACGTTTCGCCCGGAACATTCTCAGGAGAAAGTATCCAACGCGCGCGCGCACGCGGGAGGGATTTGGATTCTATTCCGAGGTCGCCGGGTCATATCCCAGTCGAAATATCACGGCGATCGGTTTCCCGTGCACGTCCGCCACCGCGGAACCACCACGCGGAGACTCCGGCGATTTCTTCCGCTCGAGTCGACGCGAGCCACGCCAGAACGTCGTTTCCGACTTTTGGTTTCACCGCGTGTTCGCTTCGTTAACAAACTCTTCCGCCTACGTGTATCGATATACCGGTTCATTAGCCCCTCGGCACCACGCCCTGGAGTAGCCATATACCGCACGAAACGAGGGTGGGAAACTGAGAGTAGCGACAAAACGTTACTCTCTTGAAAAACGACAGTCAGCAGGATTCAATTATCGTCGATTCAATGATCGCTAAAGGCGACCATTGTTTCCAAGCAGCACATTATCGTTACGAGCTTTAAAAATTCATTTTTTTAACTTCTTGAATCAACGTAATCGATTGAAAACTTTTAAGCCTTGTGTCCACGATGATAGAACTCGGTCCAAGATCTCAATTCGAGAACTTTGTAGTCAATCAATTTGCAGCTTTTACGGAAAAGTGACAATTCTATTGGCTATATGTTTCTCAAATCGAGATCTCGGACCGAGTTCTAGCATCGTGGACAACAAGATTTTAGAAAGGATTTCATTGAAGAATATAAAAATTTCTTTTTGTACTTGAAAAAGGGCTCAATTCAGGCATAAAAGTGAATGTTTTTGAGAACTCTTAAGAATGTTTCTAGAAATGGGATGAAAAAAGAGTTTATTTCATAATTCGGAAATTTAAAAAGAATTCTTTATGAATTCTCTGTGCTATCTAGGTTTCCACGTCGCAGACTCCATCTCATCGCGATGGTCGGGATGGTTACCGGAGCTTTCCTCCGACTTTCGCGTTTCTCGGGTGATAATATTGCTAATTCAATCATTAAAGCGCACGTCGAGGCGTCCGTAGGTACGAGTACACGCACGTGGGTGGTAAGAAGGCGAGCGCGACACACGAGATTCGAATATCTGTCCCAGTTGAATCGTGGTAGCGCAATGCCACTCATGCACACGCCCGCCCGCTCGCTCTCTCGCTCCAGGTCTCTCCCTCCGTTCTTCGTCTTTTTCGCCGAACCAGTAACTGGAGCCCAGCGTATATTCGCGATGTTAAAGCATCCCGTGGGCCGTGTTCCCATCATTGTTTCGGGCCGAGCGTAAAACATTCAAGCGACACGTGAGATGCGCAAGGTTCAACGACGTCGTCGAAAGCGCGTTGAGAGAGAATACACGGGAGTACACACGTGGAATTTCGAGCGGAAACGCGTGAAACGCGCGCAAGAGGGAATTTTAAGCCTTTCGGATTTTCAGAACAAACTGGCGACTTTAAATAGTCAACTACATTTTGCGATATTTATCGTGATTCTGATTAATCCGAAAATATTGTAGCGTGATAGGCAAAAACATTTAAAATATCAATACTATACTTGTTTTACTATTGATCGTAAAGTGATATAGAAACGCATATTTCGCGTGAAACTTTAAAATATTCCTCACGCTTGCATCGATTCATCAAGTATTCATATATTCCTCATCGTCAGCATTTTTATTGCTGGGTGGTCTTGAAGTGTCTCGCCAAAGTCAACGGCCCTTCACATTGGTATTCACCAGATTGACCATAATTGATCGACCATGGTAACTTCTGTTGTAATAATAACTGAATAATTATATATATATTGTTGTCGTTTTTGCGGACATTTATGTACATTTATTAACAAAATGTACACACAATATATTCAGTGCACGAAAGAATCGATCCCGAGGATCAGCAACACGGGCTGTAACTCGAACGAGCCAGAAGTATCGGCGGGGCACCCGCAGCGCTGCTGTACAAAACAGAAACTAGGAGATCTGCACGGTGAAGGAAATTCAATACCGGCGAGAGTATATCCGTCTAATCGCACACTTTCCAGCTCTCTGGCTTGAGTTTCAGCCCCCGGGAAACAGCCGCGAGATAGCCGGCGTCACGGCCTTTTACCGTACGCCTTCGGGAAAGGCACCGAGAAACTAGGAGCGCGCAAAGTTTCTTAAGTCGCGGCACTGAAACTGCGTTATCTGATATCGTGGATCACCCATCGAGGACAGACCGTCCGACGCCGGCGACTTTCGGTTCCGAAAGTTCACTCGCGATTTTTCTTTTTTTCGGCAAAAAACTGGACGAGAAGGTGCACCGGATGTGCTCTTTCGACAATGTTACCAGCGGAAGCCGAGTGAAAGTACCGAGAGGTACTTTCGATCGTCGAAAGAACGACCGGCCTTGGCTATTTCACACATAATTATCAATCATTATCATGCATTCGCTCTATTAAGACGTAACTGATATTGTTGCGCGTATCTTTGTCAACGTTTAAACGATCGATCTTGTTCCGATCGACGAGTTAATTCACTATTGACCAGTCTAGCGAGCAATGCGCGATAAGCCATATTCTCCTGCAACGCTAATCTTATTACGATAGAATTAACGGAATTCTAAACAGGAGCAACGAGAGGCTAGGCGGAAATTTAATCTCTTCTCCAATCTACGTGTCGAATCGATCCCATCGCTCAAGGCCATCCTACAGCCGGTCGTTCCGTCTGTTTCACCTTCGCAGCTTAATTGGGAAAAAGTGGTCTCGCGATAAACGGGACGAGATCGCGAGGAAAGCGAACGGAACTGTCGCGCGGTTTTTGCCCGGATTTTCACGGCAATTTCACATCGTCTTTTTTCCATCGGCACGCCACCGTGGACGTTTTTAGAATCAGGCGGAAGCCAATATCTCCCGACGTGCGAATCTGGCTGGTACATCTGTGGCCCGAGCAATTAACGTGATGTCGTCGTCGTCGTCGTCGTCGTGAGAACTGCCAATTTTATTCGGCGCGCGAATAAATGGAGTTTGCGCAAGTCATCGAGGAGATTTCCAACTCCTCTCGAGGATCAGCGACGGGAGGAGGTGTGTACTGCGATCCCGCACGGAAGGACGAGCACATGCTGATGTGCACATCCTGCGAGAAGTTACGGAGTACCTCGTAAACTGCGCTTCGCGACGCAGGAAGGAAGGGAAATTATGCATACGCGCGGGGAAGGATATTGATATCGTTCCGCAAAATAAATTCTCCCCGCGAAAAATTCGTTTCCTGCCCGTCCACACTATTGCACTCGTAGTGTCAAATTATACTCAATTAGGAGTAATTTTTAACTATTCCATAGGTCGCCACTGCTCCTACTCAATATTTCATTAATTTTTGACTAAAAGGAAGGTAGAATTTTGACTAACATGGAAGTTAAATTTTAGATAAATTAACAATATTGAGTAAGGCTTACTCACTCTCTAGAAATAAATTAGTGAGAATTTGACTGATTTTGTCAGTAAATTCATTTTTTACTGATAAACGGTGATTATTGTCACGCGTGACGCTGAGTATGATTAAACACCATTATAATTCTACTGCATCAAGCAGTAAAAACTAAAATTCGCTAAATAATTCACCGACTAATTACCAGTGGTATACTTATCACTATTTAATATAGTAGTTATACACTGATAATTAGTGATTATACACTGATTCATTTTTAGAGAGCAATATGTCGCTAATTTTATCTCATTGTTTTAGTCAAGTTAATCGAATAATGAGTAGGAGCAGTGGCAACCCATAGGAGTTTACAGTGCCCGAGAGACCAAGGAGCTCGAGAGCGAATTCGCGCGATTCCCCCGGATTTCGGAATTCGCGAGCGCGAATTTGAGACGGGAAACGAAATTCTGGAACAGCCTGTAGAATGTCGTTCGCGGACTGATCGTAGATAACGTGTATCGATATCGTGCCGCCGGTTGAGCTATCGGAGACCCGTAGGTACATCTTGAAGCGCGGAAGAAGGATGGGAAAGAAGGTCAACGTTACGGGATGCCCCGCGGGCAACGTTACGGGATGCAGGATATTAGACGTTCAGTCTCCATAGAATATAATCGCTGGATTATATAGCGATGAGATGGCTATCTTCGCGATATGCTAATTTGATTTCCACGTCCGAGGCATTATTATTTGAGCGCGCGCGCGGTAATTAATCCACTAGTTAACATCGTATGAGCGGATATTAAGTTTGCTTAGACGCACAGGACGTCCTTTTACTCACAGATTCTTCAAGCAAGATTATTATATTTAAGACTTACACGGGGGTGGGGGGGTGAAGGGGGGGAAGAAGAAGACATTAACGGAAACTCGGGAAAACTTTCACGCCATTTTCCACGCGTCAGGACAGAATTTAATTGCATCTCTTTTTAGGAGAGAAAAATGGAGAGACAGGATAGCGGGGAGGTAGGGCGCGAGAAATACCTCGTGGTAATTTGGCACTTCGTTACGGTTGGAGGTCGACGAAATGTCTCGCAATAAGGAGAAAGAGACTCGTTAGCGCGGTCGCACATCCTCTTCGCACGACAGACACCTTCCCACGGCGCGTAGCGATTGCGAGGAATAATACACCGCGGGTATAACGAGCCGTCGCGATTATTTTCCACTGCCATTTTTCTCTCGCCGAGCATCTATGGTCTCCATTAATGCAACACACGCGAACGTAACATCCTCGCGTCATCCGCGGCGTTGCCGGGAGGTCGTTCGTCGCGGTGCCACGCAAAATCGAGTCAGTGTGCCAAACGTGATTTACCGGTCACGCGTGTACGAGCTGAATTCCTCGCTCGGGTCTTTTACTTTCACAAAAATTCGCGCAGATCTGCGTGGGACGGCGCGCGCCGCGCGATGGACCAACAATCGCGTTTAGGTCACACACGCGCGGACTACATGCAAAACGGGGATTTCAGAGCCTTCATTTTTCTCAATTCTCGTCCAATTGTGAAGAGAGGCATGTTGTATGCTGCACCTGCGGCCACATGTTTTTGCGCACTTCCGTGAAATGGTTCCAGTTTTTTTTTCCCAGAATCGAGCGTTTTTTAATCACGTTCGCCGGCGAACGTGCACAGACCCGAAAATAATCCCGAAAATTGAAAACTAATTATAAGACCACGTTTCGAAAATGATAATCCCGAAATGAAAATTAGAAAATGAAAATTATTAAAATTATTATTATATCTAATTTTTATATTGTACAATTTTATTATACAATATAAATATTATGTATAATAAATACAATAATTGTATAATTATATTGTATAATTTTTCGGGACATTGTTACATGCCTCGAGTTTTGGGATTACGATTTTTATTATAGGTATTATTTTTTAAATTTCAGAACTTTGCATGTCCACCCGTTCGCCTACTGCGTCTCGTGACAGAGGCAGTTCGCTCGTTAGTCAGAGAAAACAAAATATTCGCGATTACAGAGAACCATGTCACCAAAGCATGCAGTTCCAGCCGAGGATCAATCGACTGTTTAACAAATAAGGGACGTTTAGAACAATACCTTGTTTCCGTTTCGCGGGATAAAATCTAACACATCCCCGAGATACGTACGTTTGCCAGCAATTAGATATCTGACAAAAACAATCGTAACAATCTGCGAGTAACATCGCCGTATTCATCGTGCGTGACACGATGGTATCCGAAGCGCGTCGTGAGAGGAGAGACTCGTGTGCGTGGCGCTCGACAAAAATCATACGAGTGACCGCGTTGCGTGCGAGGACGTACGCGGCCGAGTAACACGCGTCGTCGGTAACGAGAGAAACGGGCGTAACAATGCCAGGGCAAATTATGGAATTACGTTGAAAAAAGAGCGCGTCGGCTGCATCGGGGCCACCGACGTTTCTTCCTCCTTCCTCCCTTTTTCCTCTCCGCGCGCGTCCGACGAATTGTATTCCAGAACCCGCGCATCCAAGTACCGCGCGGGTCTCGCGATCGATCCGCGATCCGCGAAGGAGGGAAAAAAAAAGGAGCAAATTAAGTAACACTGCTTTTGATTTACGGCGATATCGCGCGTGAAAGAGCCTCGAGAAACCGGCGCGGCATTAAACACCGTCCGGAAATGTAAATTGCTCTCGCGAAAAAATTACTTTGGTTTTCCACGCACGAGGAGGCGAGAAAGCGTTACCATTCCGTGTGCACACATCAGCCTGGATTTTTCTCTCTCTTTTTTTTTTGTTTCCCGGGATATAATGCCGAGCCGAGGCGACCGCGCGATCTGGATAATTGCCGTCGGAGGCGCTCGAGGCACGCGGAATGATAACACCGAGCCGCGGAAACGCGCGGCGAGTAATGGCAGACGGAAAAACGGGGAAGAAAGGGGGTGGTGGGGCATTAACATAAATTGAATTCATTATTTATACGTGTCCTATTACGCGCGTGCATAATTCCTCCGTTCGCGCAACGCGATCTCGCGCGGTACGCCGAGCGTGACCTTCGCGCGCGTTACGAGATTTTTATAATTCGTTCCACATTCGGCCTTTTCGCGCTGACGTAACACCGGCAGTGTGTATATACGTACGTGCATACGCGTCTCGCGTGATGGCACGTGGAACGATATTACCGCGATATTGCCCCGTTCGAAAGGGATTCCGCGGGCGCGTCTTTTCTCAATCGCGCGCGGCGGTTCGCCGTAGCGCGTGCTAAAATCTTCCGTTTCCTCTCCTTCCTGCCGCCCGCGATCGTCTCGCAGCGGAACCCCGGGCGAGAGACGGAGAGGGAGAAGCGGGAGACGATACGCGCCCAGGAACTGGAACAGGTATGCGAGACTACGTGCGAAGTAATGCGCCGCGGGAATGCAACAGGCGCATACCGTACGCTCACCCAGTGAACGCGTATCAGCCGAGGTTGCGACGAGGACCGAACAGGAAAAACGCGCGCCCACGCCGCGCGTATAAATAGTATATAATAAAGAAGCCCCGCGATCCGCGCGCAGCCAAGGGAATCCGCGATGAATAGAAGCCGTGCCTTTCCGCGGGAATATCCGCGCGGATGAGTAACGCGTCGCCCGCGGGTCGCGAGGATCGGCGCACGGTCAACCAAAGAGAGAGAGAGATACCGCGGCCGGTGCATCTGGGTCAGTCCGCGGTCGAGCCGGCGATTGCCGGGATTCGACACACGCAGGAAGAGAAGGAAGGAGACGGAGGCCGTCTCTAACGAGGCCGTCGACGCGATAAGGAGGACTTTATTTACTCGTGGGAGACAAATCGACGGACGGTAGTTACAGAACGTTACGAGCCGGACGTAACGCAACGACAACATTGCCGGGATTATCGCCGGCAATAATTCTCGCGAGAGATAGTCGGCGGGAAACGACGCGTCTGGCGCGCGATAATAATCTGGCTACAGCTTATCACCGAGCTTGTCGGCTTAGAAGACGAATAATTACGCGGGATATTGTCCGGTTTCATAGCGCCAATCAACGTGGCGCTATTCCCGTCGCGCACCTGCATCGACTTTCTATCTTTACGGTCTGTCTCTCCCTATACCCAGGTATACTCCTGACCTCTCTTTCTCCTCCACGTTATCGAGACAACGTTAAATAATTTTATCGACGAGTGTAACGGTTACGTTACTCCTCGGCCGCGGAAGGGAGAGGGACACGCTGCGAAGGCGGATCTCTATTGCGCCTCGGAAAAAAGAATCCCTCCGATCGATTGATCAACGGGCGATCGGCGGATCTGCGAGCGTATGTATGTGTGGTATATTCTTCGATATTCCAGGCGGGAACTTATGGCTCGCCGCGGCGAGCCTTTCCGTTCCAGGTCACGGATATTCGCCGGCTTGTGCATCTCTCTACGCGAGGATAGGCATCTCTACGAGGGCCCCTCTCGGTCGTCGCGAGTGCGCCGCGAGTGCGCGCTGCACCTTGTACCGTTACCGAGCATATAATCGCTCGCCCGGCGAACGAAGAGTCGACGTCCGATCGGATTCGTGCCGCCGGTGCGGCACGGCGCGGCGCGGATTAAAATTCAGCGGCTCTCCCTCGCCTCCTCTCTCTCTCTCTCTGCTCGACTACGGTTTCGTCGCCCGCGATTAGACGATCACGGGCAAGTACGTTTTCTCACAGACGAGTACGCCGGGAGCCGCTATTTAGCCCGAGTCGATCGACTTGGAGCCCCGAGATCGACTCCCAAGTGTTACACGAGCGTAACGATTCTCTGCGTCCGTTGTGTTTTTAGCCGGCCGACCCGCTGGGTCAAGAACGTGATGGCTTTACGAGAGGTAGAGTCATGCGTGTTCCTCTCTAAACGCCCCGATTAATCGAGCCGGCGCGGCGTGTGCCCGAGGTAAAAAGGCTTTCGTGTCTATTATTTCTTGATCTATTATACTGAATCTCTCGGCTGTTAATCGGCACACGAAATATCTTAATAGGAACGATATATACGGCAAAAAATGTATACGTGAGAGCGCAATAAACGGTCTGAAAAGCCTTTTAATGCGGATGTGCCGCGAGCGGACGTGCCGCGAGCGCGCCGAGTGGGGAATATCCCCGAGAAATTATACGTCAAAGTTAATGAAGGCTCAATTTGATAATTCCAATAATTTTACAGCTCGACGTATGGCAGATAGATAGGTGTATAGATCGAACGATAAGGAGAGCCGGGAGAAAGACAGAGAGAGAATTCTTCTCTCTCTCTCTCTCTCCCTCTCGCTTTTTCTCTCGCGCGCGCAGCACAGGAAGAAAACAATGTCCGCGCGGCAAAAAGCCCCGGCACTCTCTTCCCTATCGCCTCCGGTTGCGCGAGGGGAAGAGGGACCGTCCCGGAGGCGATAATTATAATCGAATCAAGTTCCCGTCAAAGAAGCGCGCGACTTTCCTCGCGATTAGATAAACATTGCCTTGTCAATTGCCCGTCGACTCGGGAGAACGTAATCGCTAATTAACAGGTTAATCGACAGAGCGGCCGTATTTATCGAAAAATGGGCAACGTAAATGCGCTGTACGCTCCATTTGGCCGCGAGGCAAACGAAGGTGCGCGACATTCGAAAGTTCGCGGGACCGATGTTGATGCACGACACGCGTTAACGCAGCCGTCGCTTTTTGCGCGGCCGCTCGAGGCCTCGCGCTCTCTCTCCGATTTCAATAACGCACTCTAGACACCGGAATTCCGGTTTAACGAGCACCACCGGCGCTGACCTATGCGTCGCGGACAATATCTCTGTCGCTCGAGATCTTCGCGGAAGCTGGGTCCAAATAAGACGAAACGCGCTTTCGCAGCGGTCCTCGCAAAAAAGAAGAGCGTACTGCGTGAAAAAACACTCTTTCGATTTTATCAATCAATTTCGCACGCGATCTGATATTTTTTTTAATTCAGTCCTCGTGCGTTATCTCTGCGCGAATGATTTACGCCGGGCAGATTAGAACTTAGAACGCCGACTGAATTTGTTTTTTCTTTTCGCGTCTTAGTTAACAGTCGTTTACGAAAGTAAACAGCATATTGATTTTGATTACGGCAGAACCATTCTCGAAACTAGATCATCTCCTTCCTCCTTTCACCGTGGACAGCACGAAAATTGTAAATCATTATCGAGACACTGATATCAATGCCAATCAATTAATCATAACGTATAATGTACGCTTGACCGAAGGTGTCGTACGACTCTGATACTTTCTAGAGTGAAAGATTCACGATGTTCGATAATGTTCAATAACATTGAACACGCTCGGAAAGTAAGTCAAAAATGATTCGACAATCTTTACAGCCCCCGAAGATTAAAGGGGGCTTGTGAAAACATTCTTATCACACACACCGAGCGTGGCTTTCACCTCTGGAAATAAAACGAACAGCGGCCGGACTGGTCTAGCAAAAATGTCCCGAGCGAAGAGCGACGGCAAAAAGTGAATCAGTCGTAAATACGGGGATTGAAACTAATCGAGAGGTATATCGACGACACGGGGAAAAGCAACAATCTGCAACGGAAAACCCGGAGACCCACATTTGTAATCTCTGACAGGTAACGACGGAGTTTAATGTCGCTCTAGGTTCCACTATTTCCAATCAGGATCAGTTTTAAAGTTACTCTGTAATCATTATAAAACTTACGGGAGTTTGGCGGCGAGATATCTGTCTGCCGCAAAAGTCAATAAGAGATCGCGTTTCGAACGCCGACAGCAATAAGCGTGTATAATATTTTGATTACAGGCGATGTGCGACGAGAAAGTTTGATTTCCTTTCTCGTGTTCCGAGATTCTTTCGCGGTTCGACAACAATAGAGACGTATCGTGAAGTATCTATTGAAGTGTCAGGATACAGAAAAAGAAATTGCAGTATCGATCGCGTTACTATGGGAGCTGATTGCACGGCATTGCTCATCTATATGTTAATGAAATCGAGCATCTACGAGGAAATTGTTATTTAAATAATCTATATCGAATCGATCGCACATTTAATTAAAGAAAATCGTTAAAATAGATCGATTGTATTCTAAGAACCTATTCCTATTAAAAAATTACTATTCGAGTTATTTATATTCGCCGGCAAACAAAGTACAGTTCAAAGTACAAAGAACGTATTATCGCGTCGATTCTCACGATAAGATAGCCAATTATGTTTCGGTCAAACAAAATACTGTCGCACGAAATATTGTTATGAATCCGATGATGCCCGATAGCTTTTTAGAATTAGGTATTCGTCGATTATAATCGCCACTACAAAATTAAACGACAAATTTCTTATACACACATTGTTAAATCCAATTTAAATCAATTCCTTGAGTTAAATAAAAGTAAATAATAGTAAATTGTTATTTTTCATTATCATGTGTGTCGAAATTATTATTTTAACATGTAATAACATGTTATTTAACTTCATTAATTTAATTAAATTAACAACATATCGAGTAAAAGCATTTTTTGGGCGATTTGGGCTAAAAATGACTCAAATTGAGTATAATTTGACGTAATAAATTTAACAGTGTAGATAAATCATCGTATTAAAGCAATAACTTTGCAACGTCTCTTTGAATATTTTCTTATGTGCAGCAGAATCATTATCTACCAGACCCTCGGGTTTGAAACCATCGCATTCAGACGATCGATGCGCGATATGTATGGAAACAATCGAGGAGGGTGTTTCATGGCAACCTACCAAGCAGGGTTTCGTCCCTTAGGGTGATTAACCTTTAGATTCCGGAGACACGCTACAATCGTGCCGGCTTTATTTTCACTCTCGATCCATTGTAAAAGTTCGAGAAGTTTTAAAAAAAAAATCACGACGGTAAATTAGATTCTGCCAACTCACAGAAAATTCATAGAGGCCCTATGCTTCAATCAAAAGACTAAGAATACGTGAATACACACACGTACGTTCGTTCCTAATCGACAATATTTTTCTAGAACGCGCTGTAATTGTCGATTAATCGTCTGTCACTACCGCGGGCGCCCAAGTCGGTCGGGCCGCATATTATTTGTGCCCCACATAGCATCGTTTTTACGGGGAACGCGGAGAGCTGCATGCGCGAGTGCCCCGAGCGTGGATCATAAATATGCGCAGCCGTCATTTCCTTGCCGGCGATATTAGGTATGCCAGTCCGCCAGAGAGAGGAAGGAGCAACCAGAACGCGACCGGCAATGGCGCGAGTCGTTTGCATAAATCATCGTGCTTTATTTATCTTGCCCGCTCGCTCCATTATCCGCGCGCAGCTTACGACGCATACTTTTAATAGCTTAATAGCGTACTCGTAGCGGATGAACGGTCGCGACGACGCGCTGCGTTCTCTGCGAGAGTCGAACTCGCGCGCGCAGAAAGAAACGAAGAAACTCGCGCGATTTGCGGGCCCCGTCGCCGTACGGGGTTTTCCTCCGTAAATTACCCACGCTTCCTTCACGGTGTATTAAACGCCCGGCTCCGGCTCCGGCTCCACGGCGATGAATTCTGCGCAGACTCTGCGATCTAAAATACTCCCGCCGATCAATATTCATAAAACTCTCGCGTTTCTGGCGTTACACGCGATCCTCTCCGCGTCGCGTGCGTCGGATCTCGCGGAGAACCCTCGCCTGACGCGATCCTATCCGCGTAAAGATCGCATCTTCCCGTTGAGCAGAGGCGTAACGTAACGATGTTTGCGGTTGAAAACGAAGGATAGCCGCGGGCGCTTGGAATTCGCTTCTCGCTCTGGAAGATGCAATTGCAAGATGTAACATTTGATCTCCTGACGTGAGAGGAAATAAAATCGTATTAGATTAGACGCCCCGTCTGAGAAAAGCACGTCCAGTAGGTGTCGAGTGAATTGTCTGTCGATCGATCCAACGGAAACGTCGACAAAAATAACAGCAAGGTCACATGATAAAATTTTAATTGCATGTAACGGCTGCTTATCGAGCACCTTTCCTATCTTTAGCTTCGCTTGACCGCGAGGCTCTGCCTTAATCGCCAGTTCAAGAGTCAATGAGCAAGCGGTGGTCGATCACCGCCGAGTTGTTCCATGATAAATTGCAGATCATTCTGTTTGAACAGGACGGATATTTCGCCGTGTCGACGAGGGAGTGATATGCGAGATGTTGATAGTCTTAACACTAGATGTGCCGAGATTTCTGATCGTTTTTACGTTTTAAATTAATACCCTATTTCTTGCGTAAGACAGGATTATGAAATTTTACAACTTCAAAATGGATAGATAGTTTATTCACTTCAGCATTTTTACAGCCAACGAGAAATTTGATTTCTCTCAAAAACTTTAATGCTTTCCATTTTCTTTATTTCATTCACTCTTCCACATTTTTTTATAATAACAACTTTCTTTTAATATCTTGAATGTCCTTGAAACTTTCTTTTATGTCTACCTAACTACTTTTATCTCTTTTTGTTCTAATCCTTTCTCTATAATTTCAGAATAAAAGAAATGATTGATGAAAGATTACAAAGTTTCAGAATTCTACTCTTTTACACAAAAAAGAGAATTCTGCTATTAATCTAAAAAGTAAAAACGGTCAGAAATGAATCTATACTTTTTACTCTTAAAATAAAAAAAACGTCGGACTCAGTCCCCTGGAAACGACTGGCTGGCAGCCGACAACCTTCGAGTTCTCGATTCCCGAAGACGTTCGAGACGCTCCGGCGAAGATGCGACCGCGAGGGAATACCTTCAAGAGCCGATGCCTCGAATGTCCTCCACTCACGGCGCGGCGCCCACGGACACAACGGGTGCGCGTATTGCGCGACAAATCGATGAGTCATGCCGCCTCGACCGTGCGGCCGTTCCATCCCGGTGCAACGCGACGCGGCATAACTTTCGTCGTTTCCGGGGGAGACGGGGCGACAGGGCGGCGCGGAGGATCAACATCGAACGCGAATCGTTTTTTTAAATGAAAATCGACGCAATCGCCGATGCGATTTTTGCGATTCTCGCCGCGATTGGATTTTCTCACGTAAACCGCGGTTTGTATCGCGCGACTTGTCTTCACGCTGACTCGCTCTCCTGTCCGATTACGCAAGGAGGCAACGTCCAGCGTGGACTTTGGCGCGCGCCCGGCACGTTTTGTTTTCGTTTCAAGGTATTCACGAACGTGCGCGACTCGGCGCAGCGGCGGCATCGATCTCGGGCGTCTCGAGACCGACCTCGAAAACGGGCCCGCGGTAATAATAATTCCGGT
The DNA here is from genome assembly GCA_928718305.1 of Tetramorium bicarinatum. Taxonomy (NCBI): domain Eukaryota; kingdom Metazoa; phylum Arthropoda; class Insecta; order Hymenoptera; family Formicidae; genus Tetramorium; species Tetramorium bicarinatum. Next base: position 4,072,592 of record OV788321.1, read on the forward strand.
CGCACCTGCGCATCCTTCGCGGCACACGGCAGCTGCGGCCTTGACATCGGAGGCGCCCACGGATCGCGGGGGCGACACTTTCAAGAGGCAAGATCTCGCGCGACGTCCTCTTCTTGTCCTCTTCTATCGTCGCTTTAAAATACATAATTACCGTCGCGAGGCGACATATATCGTCGACATTGACGAGTATTGATCCTCCGCGCGCGGAGCTGGGTCGGGCGAATGAGAGAGGAAAAAAAGCTGAGATTTACCCTGGAGCATGTTGTGGTCGGCGTCCTCGTCCGCGTGGTAGCGGACGCCGCCGATCGACGAGGACAGCAGGCTCATTTTCGCGACGGTGCGCTCGCCGTGCGCACGTACCCGATAAAGCCGAGCGGGTCCGCGAACCGGCGCGGCGCGAGGGGCCGCCTGGCCCGCGCGCTCGCGGAGCTATTGGCGCGCGCTCGCCGCACGGCCACGGGCGAGCCAATCGACACGCGCGCGCGCGCGCGCGAGCCTCAGGTAGAGACTCGCCGGGGCCTCACGGACCTCGGAGAGCTCGCGAAAAGCCGCCGGCCATGGGCTGCCCGACTCCGAAACGTCACTTTCTCCCGACGACGGCGGCGGTGCTTACTCCCGATGCCCACCTGCGACGGCGCGTCCGCCGTCTTCCCACGGGATCGCCGCTACCCGCGTTGACCTCCTGGACCAGGCGGCCGCGACCCGCTCGCGGCTCTCGCGCACCACCGATACCGTGCGGCGACGCGGACCACGGACGCGATTTGACAGCTCGCGCGACGTCGAGCCGCTCCGACGTTGTCACTCCGGCTTGACTGGCACCGCTGGCACTGCCCCGCCAGGCCGAGTCGCGTCCAGGCGTAAGGCCGTGCGCGTCCGCGCCGCTGTTCCGCCGTCCCCGCGCCCGCCGCCGCTGTTCCGCCGTGAAACACGGCGGCGCAATGACGCCGCGATCAATAACAGTCACCGCCGGCCGTCGCTGCCGGCGACTGCGCTATCGAGGCGTCGTTATCGCCACACGCTCGTGGAAGACGCACGCGAGAGATCCCACGGCCGTCGACGAGTCGGTTACTTCGTCGCCTCGAAATGTCCGTAGAAAATTGCCCGACGTTCGAATGACCACGCGCAAATTCCATTCCGCAGAAGCGTGTAAATTATTCGTAGACGCGCGCGCTCGCTCTCTTCCTTTCCCCGCCGAGAATCGCCCTCGGCGAAATCGCGTGACGTTGACGCAACGGGGGGAAACGTGTCGCCGTCGCGCAGAGAAGCGAGGCGAAAATGTAGGTGAACGTCGAAACGTTACGCACTTCGATTTGTTTATTATTTCGTCGTGACATAATTAACGACGGCTGTGGCCGCTCGCGCAAGACCGCCGAATTGTGGTTCCGTAACGCTTTGACTCTCGCGTAACGCGCGATCGGGAGGCATGATCAGATATCGGAGAAAGTCCCGGTTATCATTGTTCACGACGCTTCGCACGCCGCGTATGTACATGTATGATCGGCCTTCGTTTCCCTAGCTCTTTCATAGCGTTGTACGTTGCGTTGCGCAATAACGTTGTCAGAAGTGCTATTAACGGAACAGCGGTGTAAAAATAGCAGGAACTTTAAACTACTTAATCTGGAGAATTCTCCGTTGCATTTTTCATTGCATCGCGTAATAACATTGACAAGGATGCGCTGTTATCGCGACAGCGGTACAAAAATAGCAGGAACTTTAAATTACTTAATTTGGAGAATTTTCCGTTGCATTTTTCATTGCGTCGCGCAATAACATTGTCAAAGCTGCGCTATTATCGGGACAGCGGTGTAAGAATAGCAGGAACTTTAAATTACTTAATTTGGAGAATTCTCCGTTGCATTTTACGTTGCATCGCGCAATAACATTGTCAGAAGTGCTATTAACGGAACAGCGGTGTAAAAATAGCAGGAACTTTAAACTACTTAATCTGGAGAATTCTCCGTTGCATTTTTCATTGCATCGCGTAATAACATTGTCAAGGATGCGCTGTTATCGCGACAGCGGTATAAAAATAGCAGGAACTTTAAATTACTTAATTTGGAGAATTTTCCGTTGCATTTTTCATTGCGTCGCGCAATAACATTGTCAAAGCTGCGCTATTATCGGGACAGCGCAGTAAAAATAGCAGAAACTTTAAACTACGTATTTCTTGATAAACTAATAGTTAAATCATACGTCTGATTTGTCTAACTTGAATATAAGACAAAGACAGACGTATAATTTAACTATTAGTTGGCTTACCAAGAAATTGGAAAAGCCGGCTCTTAATTTGGAGAATTCCGTTGCACTTTACGAATTGCATTGCGTGAGCAACACTATCACCTCTCAAGGCATTATTGACCTTTCCCGACTGAATCGTTTACATCTTTTTCTTCATAGATGTATATTATTATATTTTTATATCATGTCACAATTTTACATTTTTCCGCGTGTAACGTGTTATTACGTTTAGATTCGAAACGCGGCGCCGGGGCGTGCGCCGGGAATGACTTACAATTAGCGAGTAGGTAAATCGACCGTTTTCATCGCGACTCGGACGGCCGCTCGCGTTCCCAGCCGGGTGGCGTTCATTACGCCCTGACATCGGCGTTGCATTTTGCGCGGGCATTCATGCATACACGAGCATGTCCGTTTCGACCGGGTAATGCTCGGGGAGTAATTCGCCTGTCCCGTTATACACGCTCAACGGGATTAATGCCTTATCGCGCGTCGCTGAGCGTTTCGTCGCACGGGGAATCCCTAATCCCGAGGGAGATCCCGGGCACGTTCGCTCTTCCTATCGGTTCGACTGCGATTTCGCGACAGTCGTAAAGACCCGCGGCTACCGTGTGCCTCGGTCTGTCTCTCGAAAGTGCCGACGCCGACGACCGATAAACGGACAAACCGGATATATCGATTCTTACGCGACTTCCGCGCGCGAAGTCGAAAAGTCGACTTTCCAACTTGAATATGAAACGGCAGGACTCGGAACGGCGCGCATATACAATAATTTTTCGTATTAACGGGATACGGTGACGCGCGGCCCGTTTAATACTCCGTTTAACAAGATAACCCGCGGTGTTATCGCGGGCCGTATCTGATGATTAACCGCGCGGCGCGTAAATAAGCGCCCGTCGTCTTTCGCGTGCGCGCGCGACGTTTCGAAAAACCTGTCGCCGGCCCGTTAACGCGAAGGACTTCGAATCGCGCCGGCGGATAGTAATTAATTGTGTCTCCGTGAGAACCGGCTCCGTCGCGTTGCGAGACCGATGCGAGGTATCAAAGTAACGTAACGCGTATTTATGTCTCCGCCGTTTAAAGTCGCAACGTCATCTGTCTTCACCGCGCACATTTCCCGTCGGATGCAGCTTTTTCCCACCGAGAAAAATGATCCCGATTTTTTTCCTCTCTTTGCTTTAGGATGGAACGACGCTTCGTGCAAACTCCAGATTCGAATCCTACATGTATCCTACTTTTCAGCAGAAAATTAGAGAGAAACTTTGTCGATCTAGATGACATTAGGACTGTAGCTTTTTATCTTCCTATTTTATAGCTACACACAGAAAAATATACATTACTTATAAATAAATATACTTTTCGGTTTATATATCCGCAAATCTATCATAAAGTTATTATGCACTGAAAGAAAAATGTAGTTACTTTTGGACGCAACCACAATATTATAGTATTTCTAATGATAATTATGGTTAACATAACGATACATCTAGTTAAGTTAATCATATTTATTGTTAGAAATATTATCTATAAAATTATGTTTAGGTTCTCAAAAGTAACTATATTTTTCTCTCTTGTAACGAGTACATCTTAAACTATTATTAAGAAAATAATCTTTGCTGAAGAAAACCTACTTAAACAAACTAAAATAAAATAAATAATTGCTTTTCTAGTCTGTAGAATGATATTTTTCTGTGTGCGCGCGCACCGATCAAAGGAGGAATTCTAATTACGATCAGCTTTCGTAGAACGATCCGCGTCTAATTGGCGTGGCCACCTACCCATCACTGCCGACTCCCGTCGAAGGCCCCAAATTATGATCTTAGCCCAATTTCACCGAGATACCACGGCGTTCCCAGCTTCCGGTCGAGCGAGCGGCGAGCGAGCAGGTGTTCAATCATCGGCGATAAGAGTATCTCACGGATTTCGTTTCGTTTTCCACGGCTGGGCGGGAAGGCATCGGTAACCGATGTTTACCCGCTCGCCGGTTTCCTCGAGGTGATTGCACGTTTGTAATAATAATATCTACAATGTAACGCATAGCGCGCAAAGGGGTATCGGCTTGCAGAAAGAGCCGAGGTTCAAGCCTCTCCTAATTATCGGTAAACACGTCCCGCCTTATCTCTTGCGCGATATATGCCGTATTAATGATATATAATCAGGACCGATGGACAATGCGAACGCGCTTCTCGCCGCGCGGCGCGAGTCGAGCGTACCCCCTGACTTTCGCGATCCTCCCGGGATTCCTCGCCTTCTCGCCGAAGACGCGGACTTTTCCTCGTAGATTGGAGAACGTACCGCGTTTCCTGCTATTAGAAGAAATTACTATTCCGGCCTCTCTGATACCGCGCGGCGCGTAGCGAAGCCGATTCCTCTTACCGATCACCACGTTCTCAGGATCGATAGATAATTAGGATTGCGAGATATACGAAGGGAGCACAATGGAACGCCGCTTATGAGAACCCACTTAATCTGTCCCCGAAATTATACGTCTCCTGCGTAGCCGTAGATCCTCAATCGCTTCAATTTGACGGGACGGATACGTTCTCCATCCAGATTGATAGAGAGTCTCGAAGGGGTGATTTCGCGTTTCCATTTCATCTCGCGCAGCCGTTTCCCCGACCCGTCGTAAGTGAATTATTTTACGGCGCGCGGTTCTCCACGGCGAGAGTCGCGGAAAAGTCGGCCTTCCGTTTCTGCGGTTAGAAAACGATCACGGCGCGATTTCACGCCGCCTCCGCCGCCACCATCGGCGATCTCGATCCGATCCGTCTCTATCCACGCGAACTTTTACCCGCTCATCTTTCACCTCTCGGCGACCTTTCTCGTGACCGGAGATCGGTCGCCGCCGGTTAATAACTTCTTCCCCTCTTTCTTTCCGGCGGGGAATCCGCGAGAGAATCCGCATGCGCGCGCGCGCGCGCACGCTCTGGAAAGCTTTCAATTTGCCCGGAGAAAACCGCCGTTTCCGTTTCACCGTTATCGCAATCGCGATATGTCGATTGACGGCCGCGCGTGCAGCTGCGTCCGGACATTTTTCCCCCTCCTCCGCGCCGCTCCTCCCGATCGGTATGCGAGACTAATCGTCGGCGGCGGAGATACCTAACGACCCGTTGCGATCCGATACCGTAACATTGTTGTTGTTGTTGTGTCGTCCCGGCGGTTACGCTCGACATTCGCGTATTCTATCGGGCGCATTCATCTGCCAGCACGTGCACCATCTGGAGCATTCCCGGCCGATCGCTCGGTATGCACGCCGGAGACGTGGAGACTGTGCAATTTACTCGTTTTATTGAATCTTGCGTTTTTTATAGTTATTTCATCCTTCAATATCATGTACGTGAATTCTTATTTACGTTTCCGTTTACGCTCCACCTAGTTCACGTTCTGTTCTACGATCTGTATATTTTTTCCCGTGCTCACCACGTTTTTGCTTTCTGATCTACCTCGTGCTGTAATCATCTCGTTTTTACTTCAGGCAGGCAAAAGCTTCGATGGCGCCTTACATATTTTTCGTTCATGTTGTTTGTAGTTATCTAAATTATATAATTATGCAAATTAATCTCATGTATATGTATATGTATATACGCAATAGAATTATTATTATGTTATCCAGAGCGCGACTTTGATTAGATCTGATTAATGTAATCGGCGATTAATTCAATCGGTTTTAATTGTAGCAAATTTTTTTTATTATACAAATCGTCCCTGATTTTCTCGTTGTTTCAAGTCCATCGGAATTTAATCGAAATCACTTTCAAAATCGCAGCGATTGGGGTAAGAAATGGTAAAAGTTTCAAATTCTCCACACTGAAAAAAAATTCTGGTTAAAAACGGACGAATCAGAAAAATCTTGTAGGCGTGATCAAATATTCTGATTATTACAATAGGAATTCTGGTTACGAGTTACAAAGTATTGAATTCTATTATAATAACCAGAATATTTGATCACGCCTACAAGATTTTCTGATTCGTCTGTTTTTAACCAGAATTTTTTTTCAGTGCAAGGAACAATAATTCAAACTCGATATCGAGGTCATAATCGTGAAAGTTCGTGATATTTCCTGGCAAGATTTTTGACGCGTTCACATGTGATTGTTCTCTCGCGCGTGTATCGGTTAAATCCGAACAAAATACCTCCGCCGTTGACCTTATCGAGGAAACAACGGGATAGGGCCGCTCTCGCCATGAAACCTTCGGGAGTCTCATAATCATCCGCGAAATCGCGAGAGCGGCGGCGGTGGCGGTCGATGGGAAAGTATCGCGCGCGCGGTGGCGATGCCGATGAATTCGAAACGAGGCAAAGCTCTCGTTAACGAAAGAAAGCCACGAGCGAGTCGCGATCGCTGTCATTCGATCTGCCAATTACGCGACTCGACAACTCGTTTCGCAGCGCGAAAAGTCGCCGAGAGCGTCGCGAGCTGTTTGGATTCCGCCGAGGGAAAAGCGGATCGCGCGGACGTATTCCGCGTGTCAGAAACGCTCCCGCAGACGCGAGCTCTTGACGATTGCTTTCACGAGTGATCGAGAACGCGTTATTACATTTATCCAATAAGTCTTATTGCGTACATTATATGGTAGTTTTTATAAAAATATCATTGCGAAAGGATTTTACACGAGGATATATTTAGCGCGAAACACACTAGATAAAATATTGATAAAATAGTGTTTAATACAAAAATAGATGTTTCTTTCATTAAAATGAAAAATGTTTAATTACCAAATAGCTTTTCATTTTACTTCGTCTTCCTAGTAGCATAATGCAGTGACTGTAGATTGCACACTGAAAGAAAAATATAGTTACTTTTGGCTCCAACAACAATTTTATAATATTTCTAACGATAATTATGGTTAACATAATGATGCATGTAGTTAAGTTAATCATATTTCGTGTTAGAAATATTATAAAATTATACTTGGGGCCAAAAGTAACTATATTTTTCTCTCACAATTAGTACAAGTGTCTTGGTATTTTTCAATATAAAGTCAATCTTATATACAGAATAAATGTAAATGTGTTACTGACAATACACGTTATTTTTTACATTTATATATATATATATATATATATATATATATATATATATATATATATATTTGTATATATCATGTTAGATTTTCATTATCTCTTCATTTGCATTACTTTCCCATTTAAGAAATTATTTATTACGCCAGTATATTATACTACTAGGATTCTAGCTATTCACGTTATCCAATATTTTATCTTAAATGGCATTTATTTTTTACAAGAGTTTTCACTTTGCACGCTACTCGCCAATAACGGCACCGATGCGGGAGGATTTAGACGGCATGCAGGCCGCGCTTTACGTAATCGCGCGGCATAGTTTCCAACGAGGAAAGTGTGTAATCGAGCGACGTGTCCACGCGCCCGAACACGGCGCGACGACGTAAGGCGTTACGTCGGATTATACACGCGCCGGTAATAAACAAGACTTCGACCGGGGGCGCGCATCAGGCACGATTACGATCGTCCGTCGTCCTTTCCCACGTTGTACATACATACGCGGGGCGTCTCGCGAGCGCGAGGAGCGAAGCGGAGGATCCTTTTTTTCATTCATTCCGCGACGCCGAGCGGGCCGTCTTCCTCTAAAATTCCTCTTCATCAAAAAGAAAGTTATTGCCATCCCCGGCGGGTATTAACGGTCGATCCGTCCGATAAATTCCTACGCGCCTAATAAATTCCTTCCCGCAATTTTTTCCCTCGCTGTTGCGCGACTCTCGGAGAGCGAGCGGCGAGGAAACCGCGTTATCCGCATCCAGGCAGCAAGCCGACGTTGTTTGTTATCATTTTGAAGAAAAAACATTGTATTTTCGCGATACTTTGATGTCAAAATGACGGCATCCACTCAGCACAGAGCATCAGTGACATTACATCTATGTTATAATTTCATTGAAAGAAAAATATATAGTTATTTTTGGACCCAACCACAATTTTATAGTATTTCTAATGATAATTATGATTAACATAATGATGCATATAGTTAAGTTAATCATATTTCGTGTTAGAAATATTATAAAATTCTGATTGGGTTCAAAAGTAGCTCTATTTTTCTCTCAGTGTTCGCACTCGACTATGTAAATATAATGTAACACATGTTGTTATGTTACACTGAGAGAAAAATATATCCAATAAACACAAAGTAACAGTAATATAATGTCAATGTTAAAATTTCCTACTCAGCAATATAATTGTTATATACAAGATGTTATATTGTAGTTATATTGTTGAGTGGGAAATTATAACATTGACGTTACATTATTGTTATTCTGTGTTTACTGGGTAGTTACTTTTGGCCTCAACAATTTTATAATATTTCTAATAATAAATATGATTAACTTAACTGTATGCATCATTATGTTAATCATAATTATCGTTAGAAATATTATAAAATTATAATTGAGGCCGAGAGTATCCAGTAAACACAAAGTAACAGTAACGTCGATGTTAAAATTTCAATAATATACCTGTTGTATACAAGACATGTTACATTGTAGTTACATTGTTAAGTGAGAAATTATAACATTGATGTTACATTATTGTTACTTTGTGTTTACTGGGTAACTATATTTTTCTCTCAGTGTACATTTATATTGTTGAGTGCGAAATTCTAACATAGATCAAATGTAACTGATGTTTCTGCGTCGACTGGGCGGATTACGTCAGCTTGCTGCCTGGACGGAATCCTCGGGAACGGGACAGACTGGACGGATAGAACTCTGTAGACCCGTTTCCGCAAACGTCGGACAGACACGCGGAATCTGATCGACTCGTGGACGGTCCCGTTGCAGTCCGAAATGTCACGAGGCGCTATCGCGCGAGCCGCTTTCGTAACGAATGTCGTAATACATTCGCTGCTTCCCGTACAACATTCCGATAACCAGCCGTTTCGCCGTGGGCCCCGTCGGATCCGCTCGCGGTACCGCTAATTAACAGGAATATCGCTCGCGCAATGTGCCTCACCGCTCTGTGTCCAGTTGTCGAGGTCGTGGCAGAGTATGGTCCAGTCGTCCACCAGATCCTGGGAGGTCGCCATGGTCGACGTGATCCTCGTTCTCGCGCCACGGTGTCGTCAGTCGAGAGGAGTTCACCCTGCGCCACGTGCGTTCTCCGCCTGTACGCGACGAGTCGACCTCGGGCGAGATATCTTTGCGAGTTCAGAAAGATCGACCGGCAATTTTATCACTTCGATTTCACGCCTTCGGCTATGTGCGCGGAAAGCCGCGAAGACGTCGAGAGGAATCGCGCGCGGGACACGAGCGAAAGGATCGCGAGCCGAAGCTGGAGCACATGGGCGTCGAAGCGACACGCGCGTTCCACGCGCCTGCACACGCACCTGAACACACGGAACGCGGCTCGTTCCACCTCTGCCCGCCTCGGCACGGTCGCCGGTTTCCGCGTTGTTTGTTTTTAAAAGCGCGCTCTGCCGCTTCGCCTATCAACGCACGGTTGTATGTACGTATGTGTACAAACGGCGTCAGACGCTTGACTGACGTATGTAATAAAATCCGAAAGTTTCTGATTCAAGGACATGGAAAAAGTGATAAACATTAAGTTATCACTGATGAATGTTCCTCGCGCAAATCGGACTTGAAATTTGAAGATACAAAATAATCGTCGGCTAAAGCGGAATTGCAATAGAATGATGAAGGGATCTCCGCGGTAAAAAATTTCGAACATCTTTTTAATAGTATAGAAAAATTAATTCATTGTTCGAAACAATGTATTGAAATAAAAAGAAACTTTTGGATTTAACTATATAATTACGGACGTCAGACGATGCTTGATAATCGCATGATTTCGATTCGATTATGAATTTCAGAGTAAGCTCTGATGAATCATAACAAGTGATAATGATCGATCGATTTAAGCGCCTTATTACTTCGCTATCTTTCTTTCATGTATTTATTACATCATCATCAAGACTATTTTGCAAATCATCTTTCCCTTATTCATATCCAAACGACACGTACAAAAAAGTGACAAACGAAACTTGTCACAATATTTGACAAATAACTTGTCATAAATTGCAAAATATAAAATTGAAAATGTTTTATTATAATATATTCAGTTGCTCAAGAGTTGCAAATAGAAATAATGAAAAAATTTATTTCTATAAAATTCTCATTTAAATAATCGCTGAATTATAGAAAAATGATCTGTCTTCTAAACACCTCTTTAGAAAACAGGATTGAAAGACAAGATGCTTTCAAGACAAGAAAAATATTTAATGTGATATTCGCAGATCGACCATGACTTTTCGTTTCGAGTAATTTTTCAGCCATTTGTCAAATTTCAATAAAATTAAATTTATTCTAAATATTAAAATCCTCAAACTTGCACCATAGTGATTTATGATGTCTAAAATGGATGAAATTAGTCTCTGGACACAAGTATGTACGAAGATTATTTATTTAGTCCTACAAGTTCAAACACGAAGCGACTCGAGACATCAAGTACTCTTTAAAAAAAAGTAAGAACATTATTATTATTCGATGTAAGCACTCTTCATAAATAAGTTTTGTCTAGTTCAGCACGTTAGATTACTTATCGCTAGCTTAAAAACTATTTTTGTACATTACGCGTTTGTACACAGAGTAATATGTAACGGATCGTTTCAAGATACGTCTCTTACAAAAATGCGTGTGAAATAGAAAATGCAATAGAAAGCAGTCTTTCATGTTAAATATACATACATCGGCGATATAAATAACGATGAATGTGTCGGAGTTGCGACAAGACCAGATGAGTGAAAGTGAGCGAAACGAGTATACCACTTTTCGGCACTCTACTCACTCATTGTAGACTCCACTTCTCCACTTATGATGATCTGATGATACTGGCGCACTTATATTTAATTAAAAATCGTTTATAAACGATGGAATACGAATACTTTTTTCACTCGTATATGAATAAACGATGTTTTGTAGCGTAGAAAAGTCTCTGAATTCCGTCAAGCATTGAAAATTTATGAAGAAAGACAAACTTCTTCTATGGTCGAAATTAAGTTATCCAATCCGTACAAGAAACCTTCTTCGTGATTGCCTTCCTCCCAAGGACGCCTGTGCGTGAGCTTTCGTCCGTTCGGCACCTCTCGCGTTTTTGCGAAGTCTATCAGCCAAACGCCCACTTTTTCGTTGTCGTAAATCATGAAAATACTACTCCCGATTACCTGGAAAACAAAAAATAATAATTATAAGTTGGAACAGATGTACAAAAAGAATTTTATGATATAATCGATAAAAATAACTAACGTATCATACCTCATGAGTTTCAAAATATTCCGATTCCTCAATTTTAGTTCGTAGATTCTTGAGGCGCGCGAGGATCTTTTGACGAGTGTCCTCGTGCTTGCCGAGGAATTGTTTTATGATGTCGAGCACCTCCGAATACGACTTGACCTTCTTGAGATTGGTGATCGGTGGCCCACCTGGCAGCTTCATCGCCTCGATGCGAAAACCGTGGCTGCAGGTCGAGCTCTGCTGCTCGCGGAATTGCATGTACCGTAATTTAGTCACGGCGCGTTGCTCGTGCTCTAGCTGGGTCGGTGCGTTCGGATCGACGGCGATCATCTTCTGATAGAGGTCCGGCCTGGCGGTGATCTTGGAGACCTCGGATTCGAGGAAAGTTCGCGTGCCCATTTTGATGTCCATCACGTGCGGATCGTTGAAACCGAAGAGCAGATCCTGCAGCTCGATGAACGTGTCGCCCTTGTACTCAACCTCCCGGTAATATCTGCGTGAAGCAACAAAAATTGAGTCCTGTGATCTGTTGTACTTATTTATGTCGCCATAAAGAAACGAAAGGATTTTCAAGTAACCTCGGAATGCAATCCCGCAGTGCTTCCTCCTTGCTCAAGGTTTCGTAAACTACGCGCTCCGTGTTTTCAGTACCGCCGGTCCTCCTCTTCCAGACGGTGCCGGGACCGGCAGGTGCAAAGCCGTCCGGGTGACCTGATAGCTGAAACCAGGACTTTAGTCGATTCTTTAGGAGCACGTCGCTAGCTGGCGCCGTCAGATCCAGAGCATTCTAGAACATTGTAAAAATGGCGCGGTCAGTTGAACTGTTTTTCGAAAAATGACGAGCCTGGGTGTGGCTACACTGAAAAAAAATACTGGCTAAAAACGAACGAATCAAAAAAATCTTGATCAAATATTCTGGTTATTATAAGTTATAAAATATTGAGTTCTATTATAATAACCAGAATATTTGATCAATCTTACAAGATTTTCAGATTCGTCCGTTTTTAACCGGAATTTTTTTTCAGTGTATGTATGAACACAAATATATGCGTACCAGGGCGAGGAATTTCAAGGAGAGATCCTCGTCCGGCATCGTCGCGTCGGACAGGACCAGGGGGAATTGCTCCAGCTTCCGCATGGTGGCCGGATCGTTGGGCAATTTGACAAGCGAATGGGACGATCTGGAACCGGCGCTGTTGGATCGGTTGCTGTGAGAGCCTTCGGAAGTGCTCCGTCGCCATCGGAAGGTGCTGTAAGTGCTGCGACTTCCGCTGCTGCCGGATTCATCTTTCGGTCGACGGTAATCCTTGTTGTCCAATGACGGTTGCTCCTTGCTCGAGAGCTGCAACCAGAGAGGCCTACTAAGAATTTAATCCAACCGGGACAAGTGCGTTACGCTACGAGGGCGCGCCGCCTCGAAATTTCAGTCGTCCGGAACCGGAGAGAACTCGATACGATCGATCGGCTCGATCTCTGCCACTGGAGCGGAAATCGTTGAGACGATCGTCGATCGCAACGAGAGATGATCCGAGAGTTATCTCGTCACGCTGGAAGAAGCGCGCGCGGTGCGAAGGCTGTTTATTGTTATTCGCGCGTAGTCGCGTTACCGTGTTTTTCGACGTGAATATTCGATATCGCGATACACCATTCATTTTAATCTCCGCGGCAAGGTCCGCGCGCACGTAACTCGACCGTGATTTTCGGCCTCGACTATCGGTCCGCGTCGCGGCTCGCATCCACGTGTCTGCACGGCGAATCGGTTAGCTATTAATTAGATAATTTGACGGATGTATTATTAGCTGATACGTAAATAGATAATAGCTGTGTTTTATTCGCGGATCTCATTACAAAGGCCACAAAAAAAAAAAGAGCGGACAAAAAGTCCGGCGGCCAGCCACCGTGTATACCACTCGGGAGAAGGAGGACGCAGTGGGGGGGGAGAAAGGGGAGGAAGGAAGGATGAAAAAAACCAGAGCTCGAAGTGCTCGATTGTTTCATAAATACAGATCGCGTCTCACGCTACTACCTATTGACGTCAGTGACTTTTATTCGAGCTGCACCATGCCACTTGTCGCCGCAGGGCCGATTCCGGCGTGTTGGCGATCGCCCCGGGGTGGCGGGGAAAGAGGACGATCGAAATGTCGAGGCTCTCGGCTCTCGCGAGACGATATGCGAATGTATGCCGTATCTATTTATGCCGTGCGCTTTGCTTAATTTAAACCGATTCGCGGATATTTTGTTTTTATACGGCGATTTGATGATGCATTAAGTCTTTTAATTTACTCATTACATGCGCGGCACGACGTTCGCAGCCTTAGATGATTTCGATCGGAAATTCCGAGTAACTTAATCGGTGATTAACTTAACAACACGTGTACTGTTTTTATTAATATATTAATATATTAGTATAGAATCATTGACTTCTTGTTGTGTTCGACACATGGAACGAAAAAGAATTAAGGACGACGGATTGCATAATTGAGAATCTTGCTTTAAGCAATCTTGAATTGATAATCGGCAATAAATTTAGGAATCTGGTCGAAATTATCCTTGGAGGGAATCGCGTTAAATCCGAGCAAACTCATCGGCTCGTAGACTCTGCAGATCATGCTGCGAATGCGTTTTACAATCGCGAGATATTAACAACGATATTTTCACCTTCTAAATATATATACTGAGGTGCTACTTTTCGCAACATCAATCTCTCGTTAATGATGAAACATAAAATACGCATCAATGACCGCATTGGACTTGAATCAAATTATTCTCTGCAACATGCATTCTTGATGCATTAATTTCTCTCTTTATTTCTTAATTACGATTCCTTCGATTTCTCTTTATATCTCGCGTTGTAACACGCAATACATTATAATTTAGTTGGTTATAACTAATTTTTTTTATCATAAATGTTATCTTTTTGCTATGAATAGACTCAAACGAATGGTACAGCACAACACGAAAGTATTTTAATTTAACTGTACAGTTTCTATCTATATTTAGAATCTGTGTATACAATCTTATCGCATCATGCACATCGATTAGCATAAAATATCGCAAACTGAAGATTCTTCCGAAGATTGTGTCTCGATACGGTAAATCGCTACAATGTTTCCACGTAGTGGAAACGTCTGACTAGCTCGTAATAGAAGAATTAACAACCCGTGAAAAAGCAGAAGAGAGAATCGATTGAAAAGGGTGTCTCTGGAAAAACACGGCGGACACGTATAACTGTAAACACGCCTGCGTTTTAAAAAGAGGAAAAAAAAAGAAGAAGCGCGAATGAATGTTAATTGCGCGTAACGACGGCGCTAAGTAGTCTCCGTCCGTTGAATTCGGACACGCGTTCGGCTGAATCGCGCTCGCCGATTCATTCTTGAATCGCCTGAATGGCTTTTGTGGGAAAAATAAAGGCCGCGAGTAACGCGACGCTTTAAGGGGATCCTGTAGCTGTCCGTGGTACTGAATTTTTAAGTAAAAGGATTACTACCGAGCAGACACACATTAATATCTATACTTTCATTTTGCAAAAGGATTTCCGAATCCTCTATGAAAGTAACCCGAAGAAATCCTTTTACAAAAGTTCAGTTCCGCGGACGGCTACAGGATCTCCTTAACGAAACTACGCAGCCCGCCGTAATACGGGAGCGCGCCCGCGAGATTTCCCGTTATTAAATTACCACGGCGGAGATTATTAGCAACGGCGAAACGGCGGCCAGCTCTCCGTTCCGCGCGCGACTCGGTAACAAGTGTATCCGCGCTCGGAACTGTGTCACCGCGCGCCTCGAGCGATCTGTCGCAGCCGCGTATCGCTCCGCGAAATCGCGAGGCATTCGGCCGGAGCGGTTTTCCCACTCGAACTAGGTTACACGCTTAACCCTGTCGACCTGAAGCAGGGCTGAAGTCGTGGCACGACGACGACGACGACGTGTTCCGTCGGCGGGCATCTCCCTGTCGGCGAGATCGCTCGTCGGTTCACCCTCGACAACTTCGTTCGCCGGCTGGTCCGTCGAAGAAACGCGCGGGGCGATTTTCATGATGCCCGTGTCGCGAGACATCCGTGAACTATGGACATTCTTTCCCGTTTTCTTCTTGTTTTCCTTCGCGCGGTCGAGCAGCGAGCACCGCGGCACGTGGATGTACATTAATGCCACTACGTATCGTCAATGATGACTGTGCCGCACGGTAATGCGCGCGTGCGTCATTAATAGGAAAACCTATCATTATTTTTCACGCGTATTCCCGTATATCAAGGCTCCGCGCCGTGATTAATTGTTGGTATCCGCCTTTCGCGATACCGCGGGACGAGGAGAGGGATCTTCCATCCGGGACGGGGATTAGCCGGGACGGGGATCCGAGGAAGCGAGGTGAAGAAAGTTGGAAAGCTTCGCAAGAACGAAGAGATGTACGTCACTGCTCGGGCGACCTCCTGTTGCGCCAGCTGCATCGAACATGTTTCTCTCTCTCTCTCTCTCTCTCTCTCTCTCTCTCTCTCTCTCTCTCTCCCTCTATTGTGCTTAAAAAAAGAAATTTACGCATACGTACTATTGTTTATCAACAAATTAAATTTAGGAAAGGATGTTTGATTCTTTGTCACGTTGGTTGAGCAAAAACACTGATAAAACGGCAAGATCGCACGATTTTACGACGGTAAAAAAGATGATTACCTTTTAATATGCGCCTTTATTACAAATTATTATTATTATATTCTGGGATATTATATATTATTATATTTTAATTTATTATATTTCTACGAAAGATTTTTCAATGGATTTCTTCGAAAGGAACTCCGCGAGTCTGAACGAAGAAAGGATGGGATGGAAGGAAAGTTCATCGATAGTGTGATCGAGGAATTTTTTTGTAAAATCAAGAATCTTCGGACAAAGATTATTGATTTTTCTGTACGAGCTATTCTTGTACATACAAGAAGGGGACATGAATAAACGGATCATCATCAGGGACGTAACAATGAACGTATTCTTCTTAGGTGAACTTTTTTGCACCGTTCACCTTTTCTTTTTTTCTCTCCATGTTGGAATGAAAAAGAGGAAAGATGAATGATGCGAGAAGTTTAATTAAAAAGAATAGACTTGGTAATAATATCGCTTGCACTTTTTGCATTTGAAGAATCTTTGCTTTTTCTCTCTCTCTCTCTCTCTCTCTCTCTTTCTCAATGTATATTCATTTCGCTTTAAATGCGGGAATTTTTTTGGAATTTCAAGCAACACGGACAAATGTAACATTCCGGATTATAGACAATCCCTTCCCTTTTATCTCGGTTCATTTACCGTCACTTTTTCAACACGCTGCCTGCTTTGTGCAGAGACGGGGAGTACGCATTCTCTTTTTTCATCTTATCTCGCCGCATTTTCTACGTACTACGTTACATTGCCTTCTAGGAAAGCGCGCGTTGACTGGAACAGAATATAAATTACGAACACTTGTGCCACGCTCTTTAATCAGCGAACGCGAATTAAGTCGTCTCAATTACGGACAAATTACGATCCATCGCGCCGACGTGCAGCCTTCGTTCGGGACACCCTGTATGATGCACGGCCGCCCGTCGCGAGCGAGATGAAATCGTGGGCCCGGTGGGGTGCGTGTACAACGGGTCAATGATCTTCCGTTGGGAAACCGGGTGGTTACGCGACACGTCTCGACTTGGGCCGCGCGGCGCCCGGGACCCGGAGGTCCTTCGCGAACCTGCACCCCGGGCTTTCCCGGTTTCTACGTCACCGGGAGTTCTACGCCCGGTTATCGTTGATCACGCCACTCTAGAGCGTGTAGACACAGCTGCGCGCGTCGGAGCTCGCAATCTCGCATTCCAGCGACGCGTCTCGCCGGTAAATCGGCGCCACGCGTCGAACCTTCGCAAAACGGAATATCCTCGAGGAAGAAGAGACGGAGGAGCGACTCCTTGTCCCTTCCTCCCTCCACTCCCCGGTGACCAGGGATCGTCCTGACGTACCTTGCTGAAGTGCGTCTGCCGAAGCCGCTCATACTGATCGACCGCAAGCACGCAGAGCCTCGTGGTGAACGTTTCCATTCGTGCTGGCAGGGGCGCGTGACACACACTCGACATCATTTATCCGTTTGCGTACGCGCGCGGGCGCGCGCGAACCACCGCAACGGGCGGCGACGGAAGAGAGGAAAAAAAAGTCTCGGCACTCTCGCGTGTCCCTCTCACGCGCGCACGGGGTTCTCGTTCTCACCGGGAGTGCTCACCAGCGGCGCGGACGTACGTCGTCGGCGAACCTAACCTCCATCGGGCGCTGGCCAGCGTGCGAGTCGCCGGTCGTGGCGAAGCGACGAATGACGCGCGGGGCGACGCGCGGTCCATGAAACCACCCTGTACGCCCGGTAGACGCGACGCACGGGCGCGCGAAGCCGATTGGCTGGAGCCGGCCGAACTCGGCTGCGACTCCGGTCCTTCGCGCGCGCGCTCACTCTTTCTCTCTGTCTTTCACTCCCGTCGCATTTTCTTGCGCCGTCCCGCTCGCCTCTTCTCGCTTCCGTTTAGCCCCGTCGCGCTCCCTCCAACTCGCTCGACTCGTCTATCTATCCTGCCTGCCGCGTTATACTTCCCGTGTCGCCCCTCTCCGCTCGCCTCGCCCGATCCTTCTCCTTCTCTCGCTCGCTGTCTCTTTCTGTCGCCCGAGTGCATCTACGTCACTTCTGCGTGCCAGCACAAATACTACGCTACGTTCGCGCGCGGCGAGGCGACCTCTCCTCCCGCTCCGCTCCGTTTCGCTTCGCCTCGTTGCGTCCGCGCGACGTCACCGCGCGATGCGTTCGTATACACCGTGGGCAATACTGAAGCGGCGAGAGAGCGCGAATGTAGTTTTATCGGTATGCTCTACCTCCCCCCCGAAACGCGCGCGGCTGCCCGATCGTCCCGGTACGCGACGTACGGAACGTATAGGCTCGTCGGCGATTTGCGGTTAGGAGGAGAGGTTGAGAAATAAATAAATTCGGATCCTCCTTTTTTTTTTCGCAACGCCGTAGCCGATCTTCGTGCCACGAGGAAACGCGCCCGCGAAATATCTTCATGTCTCGCCGAGAATTGTGGAACTTCCGCCTAGAGATTCCTTTTTCTTGTAGGAAGAGAAAGGTCGGAGTGGGTTCACAAAAAAACGGGAAATGCTCGTTTCTGTCAATGTAGATTAATGTTAATTTCAATTTAACTTGTTTCTTATTTTTTTTTTATTTTTAGGACTAAAAACAGATAGAAAGTAAGTTAAACCGAGATTAAGGGTGACCAAACTCCGATTAACTTAATCGAGGATCAATCAGTGGAGTTTGCAGTGAAATTTCTAGTTATTCTAATTCGTTGTCTTAATTTATAATATATATAATTTTTTTTTTATGTTTTGATCCTTTTTAAATAACAAAAGTTAATCATTCTGTCCATATTAGCAGAATAATATACGTATTGTTTAGCAAGTTAATCATCAATCAAGTTAATCAAGTTTTCTAATTTAATCAAATTAAATTAGAATGTGGTTGAAATAGATTTCAACCACAAATCAAACGTTGGAGAGAGAAAGGGCAATGAAAAGCCCGCCAGAAGTTGAGATACACAAATTGTCTGGACCCTTTTTGTTCTCGCTACGCACATGCGTAGAATGAAAACGATCGCGTATATACGCGAATTGAACGGCGAATATGAAGAAAGAAGAGAGCGCGAAGAGAAGAAAAAGCACAAATTTATTGAAGTTGAGGAAGAATAGAGGAACGAAACTCAATTCTCCCGAAGCTCACGTCAACGGAGAATCCCGAATCTTGACTTTCCCACGAGCTCGTCCTGTTCGCTGCTCGCGTTTTTGTACACGACCCCGCAAACGAGTGACTCACGAACGCGACGGGAACCGGCCGAACCGACATTTTTCGTATTTGACGTAAGCTTTTTGTCTTTCGACGAAGCCGTCGGACTTCGTCGGAAGCGGAGCTTTTCGGAATCCGCGAGCGAGGAGGAATCGCGCACGGCTGATTCACTTCCGGCTGCGGTCCGCGACGCGAATCAGGATAGATCCTATCGCAGGAGCCCCGCCGGCCCGTTCTCCGGATCTCGTCGCGGTGCGCGAGGCCGCGCCACGTTGAAGCGTGAAACGGAACAATTTCGGGGTCGCCGTCCCACATTTTTTCAAGACGATTGCCGTTCCCGCTCGCGGGAAAACGGTCTCCGAATCCGTTTGTCGGACACGCCGACACACTGTCGTTCGAACACGCGTCTGTCGCCCGAATCGCTGATCTCGCCGAGACCAACAACCCTTACGAATCGAAGGCGACTTCGATCAAACTCTGATTGACGCAATCGGGCAGATTAATCTAATGGAATCACTTTTAGATGGATGGAATCAGAGTCAAACTTTCAACTATGTAAATTTGTCGCCCCTAATTTAAGTCACACACATACATTCTAAATAACATCATTCTACAGACGAGAGAGGCAATTACTTATTTTATTTTATTTTGTTTAAGTAATAGTCTTCTTCAACGAAGAATATTGCTGAAGAATATTAAATATGATTCTTATGATGACTTTATGATAGATTCGCGGATCTATAAACTACAGACGAGAAAATCAATTACTTATTCTATTTTGTTCAAGTAATAGTCTTCTTCAGCAAAAAATATTTTCTTAGTAATAGTTTAAGATATGCTCGTCACAAGTGCAGAATATTTTAAGTAAATGTGATGACTTTATAATAGATTCTCGGATATATAAACTATAAACGAAAAAAGCAATTACTTATTTTATTTTGTTTAAGTAACAGTTTTTCTTCAGCAAAGATTATTTTCTTAGTAATAGTTTAAGATATGCTCGTCACAAATCCAGACTGTTTTAAGTAAATGTGATATTTATAATGACTTTATGATAGATTTGTGGATATATAAACTTACTAAATACTTGGAACAAGTATATTTACTCGTAGGTAATGTATATTTTTCTGTGTGCAGTAAACACCAACTAACATTGCATCAATATTATAATTTCCCACTCGACAATATCAATGTAACACATGTTGTACATAACAGTTACATTATTGAACGGGAAGTTATGATATCGATGCAATTATTGTTAGTTGACGTTTAACCAACTGGAACTCATTATTCCTTCCGCAAAACGAACGGCAAAAAAAAATTGAAATTTCCATCCGCGTTACATAAAATAACACAGGTATTGCTCTCGATAAGCTAATCGCGGAGTTTAGCCAAAGTCACCCCGGCCTGTTGATCGATGGCCGCTATCTCCTCGCGGTCGATTCCCGGTCATCGGTGCCGCTTGCTGACGTAAGTCGCATTATCAGGGAGAAAGTCGACGCCCGTGGTGTGTGTATTCGACGCTGTTTTTTACGATCGCTGTCTCTACGTGAGTTTTCGGAGAGCGAGAAAACGGGTGTCTCGATCTCGAGCGCGTGGAATTTCTCCGGCGACGATGTCGCCCAGGGAGAAAAGGAGAGAGAGGGACCGGGCTAATTCTTATTCCCGGCGTCGCGTAAACGTGACGATCGCTAACGCTTTTTATTCGTCGGCGCGGGGCACCCAGGGGTGATCGACCGCGGAGAAATACGCGGTACGAGATGCGAGAGCGCGCCTACGATCGGGGTGTCCAGGTTCTCTCGCGCGCGTTCTCACGTTCCTCGGCGAGGAATGTCGCTGAGACGTGACGCGGCCGAAGGTTCCCCCGAATTTCTCGGTTATCCACGTCGGCGTTTCTCTGAAGCTTAGAACGTGACGAGATATCGCGATGGCAATTATTCCGTGCATCGCTTATCTGTATTTGTACATGAAGCCGTTGGCGTCATTTGATACATGGAATTTGTTTACTACGAGTGTATAAATCGAGGACAATAGCAGAATCGTTCAACATGTTCATTAGCGTAACATCGTCATTAGAAATTTACTTATCGCGGCGCCGCGATTACATTAAGTTGTTAATCGTGAATATTTTTACGTAGAGCATTTTGACGCGATTCCTGCCGCGACTCATCGACTTTTCGATTGGCGATTATGGATACGCTGAACGGTCTTAATTAAGGAAATCGATTACGAGAATCAGGAAGATCGCAATGGTGTGTCAGCGCGACGATTCACGGAATGAGATTGCCACGAATGCGTATCATCACCCTTTGAAATAACTTTCTGAGCGTGTTGCGTCGGCATTGCGTGTCTCATACTCGGTAAAATGCAGCGGTATATTGTGCAAAGAGACATTTCTCAAGAAACTATTGTCATTGTAGAAAGACGTACGCACGAAAAGCGCAAGTCTCTCTCTCTCTTCTCGGCACCTGAAGATTTACCTCGGACGTGTTGGGCTTAAAAAAATAAGGTTTGCATCACCATGGACCGCCGTTTCGTCCTTTGTGATGCTTATTAATGTGATATTATTTATAGCAAAGTCTATACGTGTTTAAAGAAAAAGTATTTACATGCCAAATTTAGAGACACACGCCATAGTGAAAAATATTTTTTTCTTTTCACGAGTGAGATGTACATAGGAAGAAGAACACTTCTCTAAAAATAAACCTTATTCCTTTGTAAATAAGTTCTGTTCTCGAATGTTCTCGAGAGATATAGACATTGGAGGAGAATACAGGTTTTTTTACAGATAATATAATACCGATGCATATACAGAATGGTCCCGAACATTTCGGCCAGACTTTGTGATCTGATAGGAAATTTAATTCTGAACAAAAAGTTATATGAATTGTTAAAACTTTTGAAATTGATGATCTCAAAACCTACGGAACGTATCATTTTGGTCTCACTCAATTTCGGGGCCACCCTATATGTATATATAAGTACACTTGAATAGATATGAGTATATGCATACATTTTCCTCTCAATTTATGCCATTTATATACATCGCACATACATTGTCTTCTTCTTCCAAGAATTTTGTCGTCAATTTAACTTATATTTATAGTAGCGAAAATTAAACGGCGACGATATCGTTTCTCGATTGAGGCCCCCTCTCAATTCGATGTTTTGGACCGAGGCGATTTGATAAAGCATCTTTAACGAGATCGCTCCATCTCGGTGCTGATCGAGCGCGATTTCGCTTCTACTCGCTCGCCCTTGGACGAGTACACGCCCACGCGTACAATCGACAATGATAATAATGATGTCCGACGTTGGAAGCATCGTGTTGTATGTACCGGCGAACGTGTCTCGCGTCGCGAAAATGTTAGCTTCGCCGGTGTTCGCTCGCCAATCAATTCTGCGAAATTAAAAAAGAAGACGCGACGGTGACGAGCGATAGTCGCATCGTCTCGGAATCGATCGCGAGCGACGTACCCGTCAGCCGAGCGGTATCCCAACTTTTTTTCTCTTCTTGGAAACGCATTATCGGTTCTTTTCATCGAATTTTAATCTTCTGAATAATATTGTCATCGAATTAATTTTAATCTTCTGGATAATGTTGTCACGCGGCAGAAGGCGATTCCGACGTATCCGGATCTGCGGTGAGCGAGATGAGCGGTCCTGCGAGACGCGCGCATTGCCGGAGCCGGAGGAAGAGTGAGACTCCTTGCGTGCTCCAGATCGAAGCTCAATGATGTCAGCATTGACGTCGAGGTTTTGAAGAAAAAGAGGTTTAGAAAAAAATTAATAAGGTCGACCGGAACTGGTCTTACCGCGCCTATCGCGCCACGATGACGACTGCTTCATAATTAACGATAACAATTACGATTCTGTATTGTTGACCCAATGACCCTTATATGTTACCGACGTTGCCGGATGGTTCTCTCTCTCTCTCTCTCTCTCTCGTCTAAGCGGAGTGTAAATCGAGAAGCGAAGAAGCGGATATACGTAATTTGCGATCTACCGGCGGAAGTTACGTGGGCGGCGGCGGCGGCGAAGCGTAAAAGCCACGCTGCGATTCCGTTTCGACCGGTCATTTTATCGCATCGCGATGCACACACGGCGAATTTTATCATTTTTCCTGCCTTCGCCTTCCTCCCCGGGTTTTATCTAATCCCCCGACGTGACGGAGAACTGACGTGCGACGCGCGATAAAGCGCTTCCTCTCACGGGCGTTTCCGCTTCAAGATGGGACTGTTTAGTGGGCCTAGATCGAAAGCAGTCGGGCTCTTAAATTACGCATTCCTATGCTCTCCTCGATCACCCAAGTAGGGTTATTCTCGTACGCGTTGTCTTAGCGCGCGATTAGCAACTTGATGAGGCTCTCTCTCTCTCTCTCTCTCTTTCTCGTAAATCGTTCCAGGATGTTTTAAAAATAAAGTTTCGATAAATCGAAACAGGTTTCCGGAACCTCGAGTCTGTGTCTCTACTTTGTCGTTCGCCAATCTGGCAAGTCCTCGACAACTATAAAGATACTATTAACGGTCGCTCGAGCGGAAATACAAACGCGCGCACGGCGACGAGCTATTTACGATATTATTTATAGGTACGCAATACATATGGATATAATCGATAAGGCGATGTCAATTCCAATTCGGTCGCCAGCGATATCCGCGACTTTCGATAGTGCGCGCTCGCGCTCGCGTGCCGATCGCATGGCTTGCGGAATAAATGGCAGCATTCCCCACATTATGTCGGTAATTACATCCATTGACGTCGATGCCTACTATTTTTCCTTATTTTTCCCGACATTATTCACTCGTCTCCCTCGTCTCCGTTCCGCGTTGGACATATTCACGATAAGCGGATCCGTGGACGGTGAAACGGAATCGAGGGGGACTCGCGCGCGCGCGCGCTGCATGGCGCTCTCTCGAAACTCGCCGCTCCGAAAACCGCGCGAGAGAGTCGCGAACGAGCGCTAACGAGCCGCCGCTGTAAACCGCCCGGGTAAACGGACGGCTGTTGGCATAAACGTGGAAATTTTCGAGCGACCGCGTTCTCGGGTCGACGAACGGATCTCGCCTGCCGCGCGACACGAGACCGCGGCAAAAGCCGCGCGACGCATATGTCGCGGTCCGCGGATGCGGCCGCGCTCTCAAAAATGCGCAGTTTCCAGCTGACGCGGAGGAGGATTGCGACAGGGACCCGTCGAAAAAAGGGACCCATCCCATCTCCGCGGCCGCTCTCTCGCCTCGTCGTCGGGTCCCACGCCGCGGCCGTAAGCGCGTACGCACGTAGCGGCATGAGTAGACGAGCAGGCAGGCAGGCAGGCAGGCAACATGGTATGCGTTGGCCGCGGAGCGAGCGTGTGGAGGTCACCATTGACGCAAATCTATGACGAGTGTCACGTGAGCGCGGGCCGCTGGAACACAATATATACACGCGATGGACGACAACGGCACGGCCGGCCGCTCCGCCACCATTCCATTAAATCCATGCCCGCTCCATGTCCGTTTATATTTATGCGGCTAGCGATGGGACCGAGCGCGTCCGGCGCGGGCGTCCGGGATGAGCCTTGAGAAACGTGTCGGGCCGACGAAACTATTCGGCCGTGCCCGAACAGGTTTTTCGGCCCGAAAATGCGAGAGGAGGTGAACGGCGGGGGTTCGACGCGAGGAGGCCGGCGGCTTACTTTTAGCTACCGGGCGCGCTCGGGGGACACGTATAGGGCAGGAATCGTTCCTCGTCCGTTTCGAGGAAGGGCGAAGGATTTTACAAGTCCGGCTGCCGTTCGGGCGATGATGACGGCACCTCGCCCGAGTGTCGTCCCCATCGCTATCGCGCGCGACGACGAGGACGCGCCGGGGCAGAAGGAAGGACGGGAGGAAGGAGCGGAGTGGATATACTGCACTCCGCGGCCCACCCACGTTACGATATAATGGGCAATTAATGGCCGGTGGACCGGCCGGTCCTCGCTTGAATGCCAATCGGCCACGGGAAGCGCCACGCTGGACGAAGCCTGTTGTTTAACCCTTTGCTCAGCTCTGCCCGAACGTGCTCCATATGGCAACGCGCGGAGCGCGGTCTCTCTCTCTCTCTCTCTCCTGGCTATAATTAGAACGCCACACTCGATGCCGGAGAGCGCTAAGTCTCTCCTTAATGCCCGTCGATTCGACCTTTAGCAACGTCTCTCTCACCTCCCGATTCCTTCGAGCCGCTCATATTTCCATCTTTACGACCGTCCCCGAATCATCCGCGCCATTTTTCCCCCTTTTGGCAAGGAAAGATCGTGAAGAAACTCTCCGTATGTGTCACGACTACGTCAGCAAGGACCTTGCGTTAGTCTAGTTTCAGTCCTGCGAGATAGAACACGAATGTAGCGCGCGCGCGAGAGAGAGAGAGAAAGAGAACCCTCTGCTTCTTATCATTTTTTTAATTAGGTCAATGTCGCTGCACGACAATTCATTGCTTTCTTCAAACAGCCCCGCAATCATTATTGTACCTGCCGACCCAAGTTGACCGGTTAATTAATCCGCAGAGAAAGATAATCCCTGCTAAACGCATCTAAGGACTGGTTTCTCAATATTGGGTTGAACTGTACATTGGGAAAAATGTTTTGTTTTATGAATCAAAATTCTGGTTAAAATATACCCAACAAAATTGTTGCTGCAAGCAATGTTACTTAGTTAAATCATTTGGTTTAAAGAATAAAACAGAAAAATACATTTCTAAAAGAATTAAGTAGTTCAATAAAACGCTCCTTGATCCATAAATCTAATTTTACATTCGTTTTTTTCATTGACCGTGCATTGAAAAAACAATTAAATTAATCTAAACGGAGTTTAAACTTTGATTTGAGTTTAAATCTGAGTTATTATTGAAAAGCCGGCCCTTAGACGCACGTCCGCGTGTTTAACTCATCTGTATATATTTGTTTGTGTTTATACTTTAATACTTCTGGCAGCGGACACCGCTTATCTTTCAGCTCATTCAATGTCACATTATTATTCGTCGATAATGCTCGCGAGCCGTCCGCACGCGGGACACACTTTTTTTTTTCAAAAAGTCTCGCCGCTCTCTTTTTCCCCTCTCATCCTCTATTTGCAATTTGCTCATCGCGATGGAACTCTATTAAAGTTTCAGCATTTATAGCCTCCGCCGAAGAATGTTCAAGGCGAAAACACAAGCGGCCGGCGCGAATGCAACAATGCCTCCGATGTTAATAGCGGACGGCACAATGGTGTTGCAATACCGGGGGTATTATGCAACGATCAACGTTATCGTATGTACTCGACCGCGCTACGGTATTCAAGATCGGCTGGAAGCGAAATGTTTTGCATTGTAAGCGATAATGATAATTAAAAGTAACAATCGACGGGATAAACGCAAAGAGAGAAAGACATTTTTCGGTTCAATTTTGCAAAAAAACCAATTTGCGCAAAAAAAAAATGCATTAACGAGTCTCGTTATTAATTTTTTCTTACAGGGAAAACGCAAGATATGACTTTAATCGCATCGATAAGCGTTACGTTCTTGAGGATTACGTTGAAACGCGTCTCGATACGCGTCGCGCGGGTGTTACTTGCGCGCGCTTTGCGCTCATCACAGAAATTAAGTCGCATTATCTTCAATCGTCGTACGCCTGCAAATGAAATCCGAGGAGAGCGCGCGTGGCGAAGGGAGGTCTATTATCTTATTTATTCGTCTGCTTACGCATGATTACGATACGCAAATATTCAGCGGTGGGTCTCGCGATGTGCGCGAGATATAACGCGCGATCTCCCGCCGCCTGGAAGAAAGTAAGAGAGATCTTTCAGATTTATCATAATAATGAAACATCGTCATTCTCTCCGGTGATGTTTTTTATCGCGTTGCATAAATATACGTCGGAGCAATAAGGAGGATATACGTGCGAGAAATTATATAATTCTATTTAATATCTTCAATATGCGGTATCTATAATTGCAACACAGTAGCACGGATTATAGATGTGTTATTTATATTATTTGTGAGGCGACAAGATCGTCGATTGATCGTATCTATTCTGCGAATAAACCGTGATAAAATCGGGAAAAGAGAAGCAATATGTTTCACGTTTTAGCGTTACGATAGGTGTGTGCTCACGAAACACGTGGCTGACGTGGAGACATATGGAGCAAAATATGAACAAAATAACTGGAGGTATTCATTATGATAAACGGATCTAATTTATGTCAAAGTGGAATTTATTTTTTACATTTATGTTTTTTATTTGTTTACACCGTTATTTGTTATCGTCATTAGATTTTAATCTCCAATTAACACTAGATATTAAATTTATCTGTATTATTTATCTATTTCATTCTGCGAATTAAAGCAAGATAAGATTGAGAGAAGTAAAGTAAAATATTTCATGTTTCAACGTTGTAATATATTACAATAAAATATGAATTGACTAAAAATATGAAATAATTTGATGAAATGAAAAGGATTTAATTTACATAAATTAAAAATCGAATTTATATTTTACATTTATTTGCATCATTAATAACTTTTATTCTCTAAAAACCAGATATTCAATTTCTACAATATTCGGCATGTAATATTTCTTCATATGCTAATCGACAACGAATCAAGAAATGTGATAAAATTGATAAATTCTCTAGTTCTGTTATTTTTGAAGAACTTGTTCGACAAGATCGAGATATCGACATGATCGAGAAGAGGATGCGTATCGAATCGCCGATGTGTATCGAACATTCGACTCGAATCGAGTTCGATTTGATTCGAGAAGAAGTCAAACAGCGAGCGCTCGAAACATTTGAATATTCGCGCATTCACCATCTGTCCGTTTTGCACTTTTAATAATAAAAGAAGTATATACATGTATATATCTTTACGAGAGGAAAAAGAAAGAGAAAACAATACTTGGCATAATCCTCTTTCAAACATTGGTAAAAGGACATAAGACAGAAGTAATTTCGTATAATCAAATCACTGCGACAGTATCGTAAAGCATTTTATTAACTAAAAAGTCCAACGCGTTGAATCGCTGTAATCGCAGCCAGCTGATTGTTTGCACTTTTTTTACGATTGAAACGAGATCCCAGGTAGAACAAAAATTATAATGACATCATAGTGACATCAAATCCGAAAATAACGCTGATAAAATGACATAATAACGACATTTTAGAGTCATTTTGATGTCATATTGACATATTTGTGACTTCTTATTCTACCTGGGACAAGAGTTTGCGCACAATAGAGAAAATATTAAGCCTGTGTCAGAATTGAGATTGAGATTTAATTGAAATTCAGCCAATTAGAACAAAGTTAATCTGAAGTAATTTTGAACTTTGTTCTGATTAACCAAACTCCAATCTGGCCTCGATCTTAATCTGCAGTCTGAAATGGGCATTTGGAATAGAAATAAATATTAAACATAAAGCCTCGCGTCCACGGTGCTAAAACTCTACTCGAGATCTCGAATCGAATGCTAATGTCGTGGCTTCATATTTAACATTTATTCCTAATCCTAATATTTTGTCAATTGTGCGCAGGGCCGAACGCGCGCTCGGCACCGCGCAGGGAGCAGAAGCGCGCGCGCGAGAGACAGAGAGAGAGAGAGAGAGAGAGAGTGTCGGCGGAGTGCAGCTGCTGCCGAACGTTCGAGAAGCTCCCGGTTTTCGATGTATCGCGAGTGGAGTCCTCGCGACCGCTGGTTTCCTGCTCGTACAGCACGAGGGATGTCGCACGGCACCGCATCGCGCTCGTAGAGCACCGAGTAGGATCCGAGGATCGAGACGGAACCGTGCAGCCGGAGACCGAAGGAGGAGGAGGTGGAGTCGCGTTATATTCGGTTTGACTTTCGCCGCATCGTCGCCGGTCACAATTGTTGGTTCGCAGCACCATGGCGATGAACGTGCCGTACGAGGCGATCGGCAAGGGCTTCGTCCAGCAATATTATGCGATGTTCGATGACCCGGCGCAGAGGCCGAATCTCATAAACATGTACAACGTAAGACGCGAGAGCGATCGTTGTCGGTTTCCGGGACTGGCCTCTCTCCGTCGCCGGTCCCGTTTCCCGCGATTCCCCTGCGACTTCCCCGCCCGGTCTCGCGACTGACTGACATAACCTTTTTCCAGGCGGAGACCTCCTTCATGACGTTCGAGGGCCTGCAGATACAGGGCGCTATCAAAATCATGGAAAAATTAACTGTGAGTAGAGTTTCCTTTCGCCGCTCTCAAGTCGGTTACGGTACATGTTCACGTTTAATTCATCTTCCAAGAGGTAGCTCTCTTCTTTCGAGCCTACCGAAAGTTCCCAGTCGACACAGAGCATCAGTTACATTACATCTATGTTATAATTTTGCACTCAACAATGTAAATGTAATATAATACATGTTGTTACATTTTATTTATATTGTTGAGTGCACAATTATAACATAGATGTAATGTCACTGATGCTCTGTGTCGACTGGGATGCTCTTGCAACTAGTCTATTCTTGCTAGTGGATAATTGATCATGAAGATCACAAGAGCATCAAAAGGATCCAGAGAGGGAATTTGTATATTCAAAGATAACTGTTCTTTTCATAGAGACGTTAATCTTTCTTCGTAGGAGACATACTATTAATGTTTAGTATGACCTCTTCATATTTTTCTTTGTTTGGAGTTTATTACTAAGATTCTAGAAACTTATTCAACATTCCTAACTGGTGTATTTGTAAACAGAAAGCTTATTCTGACTTAAAAATATCGTAAAGTTTAAAAATTCCAAAATGAAAGTAGAAGATTGAAGATAAGACCAGACAATAGAATCTAGATACAATATATATATATATATATATATATATAATAATATGAAGTATTTTAAATTTTTTTACTTAAGTTTTGCTTATAATTATAATTAAGCCTTGCTTATAATTGTAATTAACCTAAATATGCTTCAGCTTTAGATGTTTAAGCTTTCTATTTTGATTTTTAAATCTTATCTTATCATTATTAATCATTGTTATTGTAAATCGGATAAAAAATTGATATATTAATAGTATTACGCGCTGTTATATTAACCTTCTTTTCTTTTCCAGAGCTTATCCTTTCAAAAAATAAATCGGATAATAACAGCGATCGATTCGCAACCGATGTTCGATGGTGGTGTACTCATTAATGTATTAGGAAGGTTGCAGGTAAGGAAAGTAAGCAGCTAGTGAAAGTAAATATTTATTTAAAAACTTCTAATGCGATAAAATACGATTCATTATCTAGTTATAAAGATAGTTAAATCATATTGTAGTAAAAAATAATTAAATTTAAAAAGTATTAAATTTTTATGTTTTATAGAGCACATGTAAGATTTGTATTTTATACTAAACCAATGAGTTCAGTAATTTAATTCTCAATTTTTAACGGTTCCGCAGGCTTAATTTTTATGTATGTATTTATACGAAAATAAATTAGAACTATGATGTAGCTATTAGAATTATAGTTTCTTTTAAATAAGATGGGTTTTAACATATAGAAAATATAGACGAAAATAGAATAGAATGTGTAGATAGGAATTACTTGTAGTTGGAAAATAAATTCTGTAATAAGCGGTTTTCTGTATCTCAAATTATAAAGAAATATTCAACGATTATTGATGATCGTTCAGACTGATGAAGATCAACCTCACGCGTACATCCAGACGTTTGTCCTGAAGCCAGTTGGTACCAGTTTTTATGTGCAGCACGACATCTTCAGACTTGCGTTACACGACACGGTTTAGGTATCAGGTATCGCAAAATCTTCTTCGTTGCTCTGCGTACCGTGTTAACAGGCAAGCCTTGTTCGATGTTTCACATCATGTATTCGCTTTCATTTTATTTTGATTTAGCACAAACATTTCTGGAGCAGTAACGTATTCTTGTATTCTTATAGGCTGTGTTATGTTCGACTTGTTGTAACAACTTAAAGTTTAAATTTTATTAACATTTACTACGATTGTCTTCAACTTGATATTTTTTTCATTATCTTTGCTATTTATTTGTATTTTTAATTTGATATTTCTCTATGCAATTTTAACTGTTTATTAATACATTTTGTTTAAAAAAACATTTCTTATATAATTAAAAATAACGTTATAAAATAATACGAGCCAATTATATTAACGTTATTATTTATGCATTTCATATAAAGTACAGATATCCATGAAATGTATATCTAATTTGGAGATCTCAGACGCACAAGTCACGAGTCACAAGTAGTCTGCTTCCGTGAAAATTGTGCAATTATATGAGTCTGAGATCGTTAATTAAATTCGATGCGTTATGAATACATAGCTTGATGCAAGATTAAATTGCTGAACAAATTGGAACAATGATTAAATTATAATGTGAATTAACATTTAACAACTTATTTCTGCATTTTTAACATAAAACATTGATCATTTAATAATTTCAATAATCAATGTAATCAGCGTTAATATTGACATTATTTTATTAATATGAATATTGTTATATGTGTGTAATATAAATTCCGTTTAATTACAGGCAGACGAAGATCCACCCCATGCCTTCTCGCAATGTTTTGTGCTGAAGCCAATGGGTAATTCATACTATTGTCAGCACGATATCTTTCGCCTTAGCATTCATGATAGCGCATGAACGAGGAAGATTGTGCTGATATTCGCGACGTGTGAGCAGATAGGTTGTCGAGTGACCGAATGCCCTGGAGATCGCGATTAATAAGTGAGCCACCTAATCTCATCGATAATCCTCTCGTCACAATCACATCCTACCTATCCCTATTCTTTCTATAGATAATATTATATGAAGTTTTATATGAAGAATATCTCTCCGCTTATATCTTGGCCACGATAAGAAAAGAAAACGAATCGAGAAACATCTGATATCATTACAGTTTAAGTAATTTCGTCGCTTTTCTCTCCAGACAACATACATACATACAGATACATATACATATAAAAACAAATTAACATTTCTTAGTTTTACTAGCACAACATATACACATAAAAGTCTCATTGATCGAGAGAGATTTGATTTTTGACGGCAGATAATATCTTTGCATTACTACGCTTTGAAATGTATTGTAACATATTTTACATTTGAAATGCTGTGTATTTTTGTAATACGAAAAATGTTGGCCATTAAATACAAGAATACGGAATTAATTGGACAAGTTGATTATCTATTCCATAACGGAAACGTAAAACCTTGACATTTTCGTCGGTCGCGACAAAACATATAGCTCTATTACAATATGAACGAATTAATAATAGTAATATGTATCAGGATATTAGATGGTGCTGAATAAAAATCTCGAGATAGATTTTATATAATATAATTTTCAATGTGATGTGTTTCATTATATAAGTAGAGCAATACACAATTAAGTACAAAGTTACTCAACCTTCACTCTTTTATAGGATTATTTTACATCGGCTTATAACAATTTTTCAAATGTATTACCAACAATGTTGACGTTCTACAGATTCCCACGTTTTGCTTGCTCAAATTCGATTGCTTCGAACAACGCTTGGAAATTGCCAGCGCCGAAACCCTAAAGAAGAGATTGCAAATTAAATTTACGATTATTTAAATATTAATGTATTAATAGTTAATTTCTTGAATTTTTAGGTATATTAATAATATTTTGTAAATTTATAGATGCGAAAAATTATGTGCTATAAACTTTTCTCAACCAACTTTTTAACTAAAACTTACATTATGGTTGCGCCTCTGTATGACTTCTATGAACAGCGTTGGCCGATCTTGCATATTTTTCGTGAATATTTGTAGAAGATATCCATTCTCGTCGTAGTCTATTAGTATCTTTAATTTCTACAAAGCGATAACGCAATCGAATTGATAGTAAACGCGTTGCAACTTGTATCAGAGTTAAGTTCACTATCAATAAAAGTACCTGTAATATATCCAAGTCCTCCACGATTTTTGTGCCACTGGCTTTCAGGCGGTTTCTGAGCATGTCATAATAACTATCAGGCACGTCCAGAAATTCCATCCCTCTGGCACGCAGATGCGTTATCTGCAAAAATAGAGCGTGAGAAAGGATGTGTGGAAGAATTTATTGCGAGCGTGCGACATTTTTTAGAAAATATATTAATTTAATAAATTTACAATATGACTCTATATGTCAATTATTATTAATTAGTAAAAAATAATAAAAATGTTCAGAGACTATTTTGTGATCAAATGAATTGGTTTTTTTTTAAAGCTGCTTTTGCAGAATTGTGTTTTGCAGGATACGTTACACGCAAATACAATTAGGAGACACACTCAACTACTTACTGCTGTAATAATGTCACTGGTATTGAGGGCAATATGCTGCACACCGGCGCCACCGTAGTATTCGACATATTCCTGAATCTGGGAGCGTTTCTTCCCCGGCGCGGGCTCGTTGATCGGCATCTTTACCGTTTCCTCCCAATTAGTCATCACGATGGATCGTAGCGCGGAAAATTCCGTGTGCAGCTGCGTGTCATCCACTGACCAGAATCTATGAAACTGTAGACACTCCTCATACCTAAGAGAGAAAGGCAAAGAAATCTTTATTTAATTTAGTATTTTAAGGCATATCGAATACTCAAGTTTTTATACGTCTTTTTAAATATGTTTAAATGTTTTTGTACATCTTTTTAAATACCTTTAAATATCTTTAAATATTAAGTATATTATATTTTTAAATTATTTAAAAAAGGCATGTCAAATGATTGAGTTATGTAATGTGTTGCTTAGTATTTGAAAATGTGACAATTCATATATGGTTGATTGTCAATATTTTTCATTTAAAATTAAATAACTTTTTGTGCAATAAAATATTCAAGACTAATATATATTTTTTAATCTAAGAGCTATATGTAGATGTATTATACTATACATGTTTATAAAAATATTGCATCTCTTTACTAAAATTCTGTATTTAAAGATTGTGACAATTGGCCCTGGTTTTCCCTATATAATGATTTCTCGTTAGCATAAATGTATTTATATTCATTTGTAAATAAATCGACATACCATTTCGCAACGGGTTCCATCTGCTTGTCGGGTTGATTACCCACCACATGGTCCACGAAATTTAAATGTATTTCTGGTCTATAATAATTAAGAGAAGTATAGATATAGTTTAAAATTGAAGTTAATTTCTTATTGAGCTAGTCGAGTATCTCTTACATTTCTTTTGTGTTCGATACATCAGAGATTCGATATTATTAAAGAATATTTTAGATATCTTGGAATTAATAATAAACAATATTTTTTATTTTTCTAACGAAAAAGGATATCTTTTCTTTGTCAAGGAGGAACATTGTGAGACATTATTAAAATATTCTTTTCATGAGCGAGAAAACGTTCTAGCTTTTTCTACTACATGAGGAATTGCGTTGTTATAATACGCACAATTCTTTGAGAAGAACATCCTCCGATGCTCTCATAAAGCCTGGCAAGAAAAAGCCTTTGTAGCTCGTTCTATCTATAAGCGTGTGAAGCGTATCGCCATACTGAAAATGATTGAATTAATTGACATCTAGATGATGATATCGCTGTATAGAGATTGTATAGAGAAATATCATATTTTTTACATACAGTTTTCAGAGTGGCCATCCTCACTGTGCCATATTCATCGCTTTCCTCCCATATGTCGCGCACTATTTCGGCGCCCCTTTTCTTGGCAACCTTTTGGCATACGTTGTTTAAAATATTAGTAAAGACAATTAAAAACTTACTATTATTATAGGAAAAAAATTTATATAAACGCCGTTTTCAATTATATTTATTTTAATCTCGAAAAGGATATTTCATCTTGTAACATGAAATTCTACTGATAGAAGAACTTTTATTTTTTAGGCGAAGAAAAAGCATCTTCCTCTTGTTTACCTTCACTATGGTGTCAATATCTTCAACGTTGAACGCTACATCTCGCACACCGTCCCCATGTCGGGCAAGATGATTCGACATTTCTTCATTATCAGGCTCGTACGGAGATTCGAACACGAACACTATCTATGATTACAATTTTAACGATTAGGAAACTATGGATTTCGAAAGATTCAAGACTACGAAAAGAACGTTCCTCTTTATCATTAAATAAGGTAAATCTATAAGATAACTCGATTTTTCCAACGTTATCTAATTTTAATCTATTTTACATTTATGCATGCGTTTAGTCACTCACTTTGTTCTGTCTGACAACATGTGCGGCTGCTCGCCTGGAGCCAGTTTCTAAACCGCGGTATCCAAATGGCTGGAATCCCATTCTGCATCGATAGAAACTGGCGGCCTAACAATTGTGTTTTACTTTTATATATAATCTTTATATATAATCTTTTATATATAATCTTTATATATAATCTTTTACATATAATGCATTTTAGATTTTCCCTTATATTTTATCTTTTTTTTATACGAGACATTTCTTGATGAGACGTAGGAAACATATTAACAAACTTAGGATATAAAATCAAAAAGTTTATATACTTACGTAATACCTTGAAAAAAAATTATAAACTTAAAGACGATTATAGATAAAGAACAATTATATTGAATACTGTATATTTATGATTTCTGATGATTTCTATAGTATTTTCTACATATCCGAAGAAACATTTGACATATGAGAATTTACCTGTTTCGCATTTCCGACCCAGAATTTTATATGATCAAAACTGAGGAATTTTCCTCCAACGGGCTGAAAAACATTAATGTCGCGCGTTACGTAGCAGTATTTCACTAGTACTAATTCTCTTTAATTATAATTACTATATATAAATTCTAAATAAATAAGTCCTAAATAATTCGTTCTAAGAGTACTTCAAGCAAACTTGTCTTTTCTCCAACATTTTAACAAGAAATGATGTATACCTGGGGTCCTTTATCGGTATAAGTCGTCTGGAAGCAAACGCAAGGAATTTTTTATTTTGATATAAAGAGGATAAGAGTAAATCAGTTATGAAATATTTATTAAATGACTACAAATATTCTATGCACATCATATAGAAGGATTTCAGAAAAATCTTTATAAATTATGAATGTTGAACAATTACATATTAAATATGCAATCATACTGTACAATCAAGTTAAATTATAAAAATAATTTTGTTATCAGGTGACAATTCTCCAACTTACCATGATGGCTTTCGAAATCAAGAAAGGTAAAAAGTATCTTCTATGATGATACTCTACTATCGTGACGAACATCGAGTTTCGCTTTAAATACCAAACTCACCAATGGTCTACAGACTCACAGTGTCACGCTATTGGTCTATAGCGAGGGCTTGTTTGCCACATTCTCCGTGATCAGCGGTTCATAAATCAAACCAGTAACGACGGCAGGTTTTTTTAATTAAAGCTAGGATACATTTAATGATATGCATTTGAGGGCTCGCCTTCCTAATTAGCACAAGACAACACATTTCTCCGATTAATTCTAAAACTCGTATGCTATGACAAGGTCTTCGAAAATTTCCAGTATCACGTCATAAAATCCCACTTCCATTAATTGTGTATAAATTTTCTGATAATTCGATTATACAATTATTACACATTCCAAAGTAATATGATTATTTTATTATATATATATATATATATATATATATATATATAAATAATAATAAATGCTATTCTATGATAATAAAATTGAATAGAAACTTTTAAACAAAGTTTTCCTACATTTATGTAAAAATTGCAATATATATATATATATATATATATATATATATATATATATATACCTATATAACGGTCTGTTACAATAAAAATCTCTTTCGATTCTTCGATATCTCAATCGCTTCGATGAAATCGAAAAAACTTTGGACTTAATTTGTCACCTTCGACATATTAAAATAGTTTTTCGCGTAAACATCTCACTTTCCGTAATACTTAGCAAACATATTTATACCGCCTGGTGATAGAATGTTGTTTTTCTATGTACACACCCTCTAATGCATTTATGCATTTATACTACGTAATATTAGATCGGAGCATGCTTTTTTGTTGTTTACACTAAACGTTAAACGATGCTATACGATGACAAATACCCACCTGTCTAGGCGATTAATTTTCAATCTCGTGTATTTATCAGAATTATAGCATTCAATCGATTGTCACTTCGCGAATAATTATTTTAATTATCAAGAATTAAATAATAATTATAAATATTATGATAATTTGACATTAATAACTTTAATTTTATATTATATAAAAAATCATAGGATGCACTGAAAAGGTCAAGAAAATATGTAAAGAATGATAAATCGCTTTATTAGACTTCATCTCAAACAAAACATATCGACTATCAGATACATAGGAAAAAGTTATCAGAGAATTCTGACAATGACATAACGTGATTCAATTCTGCTCGCCAAAAATCTCGTCGATGCAATATATTAGCATAAATTAATTGCAATATATTTGGAAATACTGCATATCGTTGTTACGAAAAACTTGTCTCGCGGAAGATTTCTGTGGGAGATCATCGACATTTTTATGTAAATATGTGAGATAAAAACAAATTTAACGCCAAGATGACAATAACATTGCGCATAAAACATCGCATAAAATATCTTCTTTCATATTAAAATTGACAATTCGAGCAGATAATTCTTTTTCTCTCTTGCAGTATTATTATCTCTATTTTTCTCCTACAAAAGCAATTCGGGCGACTAGAAATACTGGACGCAGCGCGTTTGCGGAATACTGATTTCTGTCGTTCTTTTCGGAGAATATATATTTTTAACTATCCTCTAACAAAACTGAATGTCTAACTCGCGCTGATTAAAATGCAAATAAGTTACTAATGGCTCGTTATGTACATATACAATAAGTTGACTCTATACAGGCTGTCCGAGAATCAATAATATCGTATGTTACAAAATCTCTATTTCTTTCGGATTCTACTAATCTTCTACATCTTAGTAATTTTTAAATAATAAATGGACCAAGCATTTTTATAGTAATTATATAGATGACAAATCATAATTAATCAAATAAAAATTTTGTCGAAGTGAAACTCGTTTCAAAAATTAAATTACGAATAATGCTACATTATTTAGCTTCACTTTCGAAGCTTAATTCCCGAAAGACTTTTCATTTCTACCGATATAAATCAGAATCTACTGAAATATGCTTCATGATATACTGTTAGATCAAAATTCTAAAAACTATCTTCAAGTTTTAAGAATAATAATGCTATCTACTTTATGTCGATTCTAAGACATCTTATATACAATAACATATATAATACAAATAACATTTGCTATGATATCGGTTTGCACTACTGATGAAATGGTAAAGTACAAACTGGTTGGTCGACGATCCACTATCGTAGAAAATTTTTCGACCGATAATTACACGATAGGAATGCATAAGTACACCACAGCGATATATAAAAGCTCTTTGATCGTAGCCGAAAACTCCTGGAATTACGCTCGGTACGTTGGAAAATCACAGATTACAAAAATACGCATAGAAAAACCGTATATCTTCCATTGTTAAAATTATCCCGTCAAAATAACATTCGATTCTTCTCTCTTGTACTGGATATGATAATCTCTCTTGCCGAGAGCAAATAAGCGAAATTGTGAACGTATGCATTATCCTCCTCCTTTTTTTCTGACAAAAAAGAAAAAGAAGTAACGCGCAGTTCTGGATTTACAGTAATACGATCCCGTGATCTCTTTCCACTCGACGTTTCGCTTTGAGAGCCACGATTCCCATAAGATCCGCTGGAGTAGGAAGCGCCGCAAAAGCACTCGGTGCCACAGCTTGCTGGTAGAAAACTTCCACTCCTCCGCTTTGATTACCGTAAACCACCGTGTCTTCCGTTCTGCTCAATAAAAATATTCTTTTATGTCAGAACCTTTCGGCAAATTCGATTCTAGAATTTCTTAATTTTCAGCAAATTTATACTGCAACTTGTAACTTGGCAAAGTAAAGCGTTATATAATATACAAAGAAATCGTATTTAACATCTTAATAATCTATTAGCAAATATTTGTTTTAAGAGGATAATTTGTACAAAACTAAAACTGATTTGCGACAGAGAGAGTTTAAAGTAATATAAATTAGATATAAAATAGAAAATGAAACTTTTTTCAATTTATGAAAACTTAAGAGCTTCGTAATTACCTGACGATAATGTCTGTCAAATTGCTGGCTTGCGTAAATCTGTCGTGAAGACAAGACACGATGTCCAATTCGGTAACGCCCCAAAGTCCGGAACGTTGCACTGTATCCCATTGCGGATCCACATTCAGAATACTATACAACTCTTTGTTCTCCGTGGATGGCAATGGTTCTAGACACTGCTGTAACCGCGACTCGAGCTTACCCAACGTGCTCACGCAGGTATGCCACTGTAGAAAACAAATCATTTGTTATTACTTATTCGCGTCTCTAAAAAAATAACATAAGAAAATATTTCGGACAATTATTTCATATAATAATCTTTAAAATATTTATTTTAATTTTTTTCTTAAAAATTAACATTTTATTATATTATTATTCAAAAATAATCCTTCTCAATTGTCATCATAATTTTTTAAATATCTAAATCTAATGAATAGAAAATTTTTTTCACTTACCAGAGCATGTATCAAATCCGGATTATTCGCGGTGCCGTTCTCCATCAGCAACACCAGCACCATATTTTGATAGCCGCAGAGAAAGAGCTCGGTCTTTACGAGGCAGGCGGCAGACTCGTCCTTGTTGACCCAGTCCTCGTCCAGCTCATCTTCGCCATCGCTCACCTCCTTCTCGACGGACTCCAATTTTTGCTTGATCAGCTGATTCGTCGTAGTTGCGGTGACTGTTGCACCACCGGAAAATCCGGACAGATCACGGAATTCACTCGGCGTGGTCTCGCGGCTGCAAAAGCCGCTAGTTCGCTCGTCGGCCAGTAGACTCAGCTTTGACATCAGCGGCGTCAACTGTAAACCGTCCAGCTTCCGTCTCTGCGGAAACTCAAACGAGTTTCCAGCACCATCGCACTCCGACGTCGATTTCCGCCGATCGTCGCCATTGGACACCTCAGCAACGACGTTGAGCGGCTTCAGCGGCAGACTCATCGACCTCTTGTATGTTTCTTGTTTGCTCTTGTCATACCCAGGTTTGGCGCATTCTGAATTTATATTTAAAATAAATGTTTCAAATATGTTTTGAACACTGAATAGACACTACTATTGTTATAACTATTTGTTATTATCTTTTTACCAAAGTTGGAAATCCTTTTTACATTGAAAAAAAAAAACTTAGAATTTTTAATTCACGATTTAAATAACGTACCTTCTCGAGCATCTTTCATGACTGATGAATTCCGATTGTTTATTGATAATTTTGCGTTCATCAGGTCGCTCGGCAAGCTCCTCGTTTGTAGATTATCGTCGTCGCCACGACGCTCGTGAACATCACTATTATCACGCAACTCCTCGCAATGCGAGGCGACGTACTGTTCATACAATGATTGCGAAACTGGTAGACCATCGTATCGGAAGACCGGGTAACAGGGATCGACGATAGTACGTGAGTGTCGCATGCTATTTCTGGTGAGCTTCCGCCGGGGTGAATTCGAATCGTGGTCATCTGGCGAGGCTTCATTTAATTTGCATAGTCTATTATAATAATAGAATATAAATAGTAAAATATAATGAAAGAAGATAGTTTTATAGAATATAATTGTTTTATAAAAATTAAGTTTGACTGAATTATCAATTTTTCATTATTTTTTTAAGTGCAATTACCAATTCAATAATCATATTCGGTAAGCGGATAACTACAGTATTAACTCAATTACATTTTATCTAGCTCCAGTTGGCGAGCCCTAGGAATACCGTTCAAGCGCGGCTTAATTGATGACGTCAAATCTGGTAGGCTCATGCTCTTCCTGTCGGAATCCTTCTTCTTTATCAGTTTCTTTTTTGAAGTAGCGTTTCTCAGCTTGTTCAGGCGTTTGCATCTGTTATACCAAAATATTAAAGTTATCAAAATTCAATTGCTCTATAAACTTTAGATAATTATATGTCACCAAGCTTAACTTTGAAATATGCATAATCTTACGTTTCACAGAAATTCTAAAAATTAATTTGAAAATCAAAATGTACCTGAGTGCCTCTTTGACGACATCGGGAATGTCATCGTCGTCACTTTTCGACGAGCTTCTAAGACCCTCATTTTCACCGCCGCTCTCGGACGAACAGATGAGCATGGCGTTGCCGTGTAATACCCGGTCCACATCTTTCAATGGTGTTGCGCAGACACTGGGCGTGAGTGGGTTGGCAGTGACACCAGTAATCTTGGGACGTTCTGATTTGATTTCTTGCTTGCGTCTGAGCGGTGACTCGTGGTTGACTGCAAGCGGCACAGAGGATACATATTGTGGCGCTGGTGAATAAATTGTGGAGTCCAGTTCACCTTCCTCGGGAACCGTAAAAATCTTCGATGTATCCCGTTTCATGCCGGATGTGATGGATGGTTCTTTAACGCCAGTCTTAGATACGGTCTAAAAATTCATCGAATTGAATAAGACGATCCACAAGTTGTCGGTTATTACAATTTTCATTGAAAAGGTAGAATATCTAATTAGAATTTAATGTATTTATATTGTGTTACCGCTTCGTATACCTACCTTTCTCTGTAATATCTTCTTGGTTACAGTATCTAGACACGAATTGTAGTATCGCTCGTTATTCGCCTCTTGCATCAATTTTGCGAATTGCTTCCGCTCTATGTACACTTGTAATAATTGAACACCGATCGGCAAGTGAAATTCCGTGGGTATCCTTTCCGCAGGAGCCTTCAAATTCAGTGAATTATGAATTTCTTGTCGACAAAAATGATCAATTTTGCTAATGATAAAAGCTAGTATGCGTCATTCTATTCAGTCTTTACTTTATGTTTAATTTTCAAGTTTAATCAAACAAATACCTTTATCCTGTAGGGATCAGTTATAACTATTTGTTTCGTTAGATCTGCTCCCAGCTGCGTTGAGACTATTCTGGAAGAAAGAAAATTAGTAAAAATTAGATGACTTAAAAAAGCTAAAGAAATTAACAGCAATTAGTAACATCAGAATAAATAATAGTATTAATGTAAAAAAAAATTAGAACGAAATATCAAAGCAATAATATATTTTTACTTATAGATATCTGTTTCGTACTTGTTATTATAAAACAATGCTCCGCCCAAAATGCCATTTATCTCTTGACAGTGCTGTAACACTTGCATTCCTTCCAGAAATATATTGCTGGCACTCTACATTAAAAGAAACACACTTTTATTGATAAAATAAAAAAAATATATAAAATCATAAATTTATAATTGTTTTGATATCCATATCTATATATTCGATATTTTTTTATTTCGCATTTTGCTTTTAAATTATCTCCACTAACCTTTGGAAGTTTAATAACAGGAATGTTGGAAAATAGATTGGCACTATGTTGAAGAATTGGCAGATAAGTCTCAAACATCTGGTACAATTTCTCGGTGAATCTATTACGATCGTTGTTGAGGGATTCTAGTATTTGGATGAGATCGCAGTGAAAGAATTTCAACAACGATTCCAAAGTGTCGGCGCGTCTCTCGAGTATCCAGTCGTGTATGTTTCTATCAGTCCCCACTGCCTAACAAAATTAAGCAACGTAATTTATGATTGTCAATCTCATAAACAGCTATTGAATCGTAAAGTACAATGAACATATTAGCTCTTTGTAAATATTGAATAGTAATGATTGAATAATTGTGTCATCAGATAACGTCTCTATCAACCAAATAATACAAAACGCAATAATGTATGTAAAGAAAACAGTTATCATGCGACATGTGCACTTTGTATTTCCTGGAGGAGTCTTGAGAAAAGTCAGCTTTATAACACGATATTCTTGTTCTGTTACTTTAATGATTATTAACACCTATTTAGAAAGTATGTATACATAACTATATTATAATCAATTACAAATATTATGTTACAGATTATGTGTTTATATACAAATCTTAAATGACAACTTAAATAAAATCGTTTCGTACAGATGCAAAGTAACGATTGAATGCTCCGCAGTGAAATATACTTACCAATACATACTGTCCAAACTTTTTCAACACAAACTTTCCGCCTTGCAACGTGATAGAACGTGGCGCTGAAAACGACATTGTCAGGAAGTGATACACTCCCATCAGCTGTCCCGCCAGAGCCAGTCTCTGCGTGAGAGATACCCAAGCTGGATGAAAGTACATAACTGCTTCGGCAGGATCATCCTCCTCTTTACAACACTTTGCAGTGTCGTAAACGAATACTATCATCATCTCCCTGAAAGCAAAGGTTTCATTCTGAGCTCCAGGAAAAACTGGTCTTACTGTAGTTTTAATCATAAGATATAAGATTTAGATGCAAAACAATATGATATATAGTAAATTTACAAATAAGCGTAACTTGTATGGAAACAAATCAGCAAGTTTGCAAAACTTGGTTTGCGATATACCACATTACGTAACTTCCGTGGAGAGACTAATTTACTTTTTGTTTCTAATTACAAGATTGCACAGCTTACCCAGATCTGATCTGTCTAAAAATATTGCCAATAACTGCGAAGGTATCTTAAAGTATTTCATTGTAGAAAATTGCACTGGGCAATGCACAGTAAATACTCCGCACGCGTTCTGCGGAGTATTTCAGTTTTGGTACATGACTGAATCATTCCTGAGAGAATAATCGCCGATCAGGCGGTCGCAATAACCGATATAGCATCGAGGCAAGATAAGATTAAATTGCAAGTAGTATATGTCGGTTCTCGTGCCATTATCTCCCCAGTGCTCAGAG
This sequence comes from Tetramorium bicarinatum, assembly GCA_928718305.1. Lineage (NCBI taxonomy): Eukaryota > Metazoa > Arthropoda > Insecta > Hymenoptera > Formicidae > Tetramorium > Tetramorium bicarinatum. The sequence goes on from OV788321.1 coordinate 4,116,692, forward strand.
CGGAGCGGCAGTTTGGAGAAGCACGCTCTAATAGGAGAATGGAAGAAGCAAGTACGAGACAATTTCATTTCTAGCAGTTGAGGGGAAGGTTCCCGCTTGAAGGAAACCCCGCGTTCTCGCTCGCGAGGCTCAAGGAACCCGCGGAACGTCGTCGCTGCGCAGTTGCGTGCGATCGCGAGGACGAGGGAAACAGTAAACAGAGCGTCGCTCGCCCCGCCGCGGGGGACGTGCGTGCATTCTAATTAGATAAGACGACGCGACTCCGCGCGGGCATACTTCGCCATGGTGATGGGCTGTTAATCGTCGTCCCGGCGCAACGCGTGGCGGTCCGTCAACCGGTCTCTCGCTGTGTGGGGACTCCCCCGCTCCCGTTCTCCTCCGTACGTTCCGTCGGGACGCGTCCGCCCGTTACCGCTAGTGCGATCCTGGGCCCTCGGCTGCGGTCCGGTGGAAACGTCGACTCGTGGTGCCTGGCCGCGTCGTCGACCGGCAAGAAACGTCGCGTGCCATTTCCTTCTTCTCCTCCTTAATCGTCAACCGTGCGAAGCCGCTCCGCCCGCGCCGCCATACCGATATTGATCTCCTCCGGTGTGATCTGTGTGAGTGCACGAGTATGTATGCGGGTAAACTCCCTGCCCCGCGCAACTCTCTTTGCTCGCACAGGTCTCACATTTCTTTCCCCTCCTACGTTGTGTACATACGTGACGTGAGACGTGCAGAAATGTACTACCGACATTTCATGAAACAATTTTACTGGAAAAAGAAACGCATGCATGTGTGTTAAAAGAAAAGTAATAAAATTATATTATACATAATCTTGTCGAAATAAGATATTGTTTACTTATCAATATTTACTTGAAATAAATTTGTTTGTTTTTATTCCTGAATCAGTTGCACTAGTTCAGAGTCTATCATTCTTCCTCCATACTGGAAGAAGGATAAACTGTGGAGCCAGTTCAGAAATAAAATAAACAAATCTTATTAACATCGTTGCGAAAATATTTTCTGTGATCTTTTAATTTCTCATAATTCTTCGATTCATTTGATGTACATCAAATATATCATCGCTCAATCCTAATGTATATTATCTTTTTTCCGTTGCGTTTGATAGGCTAAAATTATTTTTATCTCCGGTTACCTGAAAGAAACGCGGTGTTTATCAAGATTTGTGTTGATCTTTAAATTTTAAATTATGTTTTACAGGAGCTTTTTCAGTGCTACCTTTATTTCAATTTGGAAAATATCTGCGCAAAAATATTCTGCGAAAGGCGTATTCCGAAGACTGTCGAGCGTCCTTTAACGAATTTCACTTTAGTAACCATGATGAACAATCGATTTAGGGTGACTTCGATTAACCTCCGATTAATCGATTAAATTATAAAATAATGTCTGTATTACTTTGTCTTGGATAAAATTTGTTTTGTAGAAAAGAAAAGTAAGATCAGAGATAAATTATATGGCTAGAAACTTTGCTTTAAAGCGTTTCTGTCGGTTAAATTAATTACCGATTAATTGGCGATTAAATTATCAGTATTTGCATTATTTTAACATGGATTAAAATAATTTAAATTATCATTTTTAAAAAGAAAGATCAGGGGCAATTATATAGCTAGAAACTTTACTTCAAACGCTTCTGTCGGTTGAATTCATTATCGATCAATGCAATAAGAACAATAGATTTTGAAGTTCATATATAATTAATAAAAATCGTCAATCCACTTAATTTTCACAATTAAAGATATGAGGCAGAAGCTATAATTTTTAAATACAGATACTTAAAATTGTCTTAAAATACTCACATGTTTGCTATAATTTATATATTTGCTTCGCACAAGGAGGTATCTGTGCATCGCGCTCTCTATTCTACATATTCGACTAACAAATACGCAGAATCAAAGTGTGCCTTGATCCGTTACACGTTTTTATTAATAGTACAGCTAAAATATAAACGATAGCTTTCTTTTCATTATCGTTTCATTTAAACGAACTCATCTGTACTTTTCACTGGTTTTTTTATTTTCTCCTTGTTTGGAAATCAAAGAATTCTACAATTGCTTTCTCTTCGAGATAAACTTTCCTTTTTTTTTTCACATCTGTGTGTAGTTGTGTGGTGTTGCATATATATACATAAGCAGACTTCGCTGCCCATCCCTTACAATCTAAACGCCTAAATGTGAGTCGTCGATTATAAACAATTTCATAGAAAATTTATTTATGTGATTAAAACAACGCATAAGTAAATAGAATCGTAATCGCTAGCTTGTGTGTGAGCACGAGACGATAAACGAATTTGTACAATTTATTATGCGTGTAATCCTAAAAAATAGTCTTACGGCTATACGATGACACAACTGCTTTCTTTTTTCTTTCCTTCTCTTTCACATCGGATACATTATAAAGAAATAGTAAAATGGAGTAGCATTTTCCTCGACCGTCTCAAAAATGTATTTATCAGATGGCCGATCAGACAGTTCCTCCTCCTTTTTTTTTTTTCGCGCAACTCGGACCATCGGACGTGAAATCACGGTCGCATATTGTATGTACATACATAAATAATAGCATAACATGATGAATGGCGCATGAATTCTGTACCACAACTTACAACTACTGCATGAACTCGAAGTGAACATGTCGATTTACGCATTGAAATCATCTCTACTTGGAATCCTATATAAATATATATGTATATATATTTATTGTTACATATACATGTTTATATATGTATATATATATATATATATATATATATATATATATATATATATACATATATGTATATGTCTTGTATATAGGAAAACAGATTCTCAATATACAAAAAATAAACTTGCAGGTTTCTTGCAGATATATGTATAGATCATATTTAAACCTTTGAAGATTTAAACCTTCATAGTCCTGAATTTCACCTATTCGAGCTCATATACTTTGTCAGTTTACGTCGGTGTTAGATAATCTGTTTTCACATTTCTTTTAAAGGCTGTTATGATTCGTTCGTTGCATAGGAAATGATACAGCTTCGCGTGAGGATTCAACATTAAAATGATAAATACTTAAATAAAGCCAATCTCATAAAGGCGACTTAAAGTGAACTCACGCGTTATGATTTCATCTCATCATAGTCCCTTCGGGAGAGATGAGACAACTTCGTGACTCAAGAAGAATCATCATTTACACATCACTTTATGCTCACGATGAGTATCACGTTATTACAAATTTGCTTCATTTCCTTCTTTCCAATCGAATCATTTCTTTTTGCATAAAAAATACACAATGTTATAACGCGAGAAAGAGGCAAGCCTGCATCTCTCATGGCCTCATAATAACGTCCGCTATTCGTAAGACATTCAGAATATTCTCATGTACATGCTCAAGATGTAATACAAAATTCTCACTGAACGTTACTTGGGAGTTATCTAAGGGAAATCACTTTCGTAGAAAAAGGAAGTTTTTTTTTCATTTAAAGTGTTGCAAGAAGTGTAAAGGTTTGAAGAATGATTGCGTATGATCGTCGTGACTGTAAAAAGTAAAATTGGACAGCTAGTGAACGTGTTAAAAGAACAAAACGGACTTTATAGTTTATTAATCTCCTATTTTCCACATGTCCAAAAAAAAGGTAACGAATAAAAGGGGGCTTCCAGTAATGAACAGAAGAATTATGTTACATCATTATATATTATATTATTTCAATAACGCAATTGTCAAAAAAAAAAACTGAACGTTAATTGTGCTATATGGCTTACTTTTTCTTTTTCACGCAATAATAAACGGCAAAATGAAGGTATATCCTCGTAGATAAAAATCAATTGCGATACGGCATGAGCGGTAAGTTCTGGTCTAAAATTCACACTTCGTACAGCACAATTGGAACTGAGAACTCAGTAAATTGCAGTTAGGGGGGTGAGTGGGAAGGGGAGAGGAAAATGTTCACACAACTATAATAAATAGCGGAGACCGGTGCCTTCTCTACTTTTACATACTTAAGTCTATTCCGAGAGTTTCAGTTTTTTTTTCTACATACTGTACTGGCACAAACTGTTCCGTTTTTTGTTTTCCATAAAACTGCACTGCACTAAATTAATTCTCGTGCACTTCCACTTCAATTCGATTCAATTAGATTCCACATACGGCTACATCGTATGGGGTTTTTTTTGATTGAATTATTTCCCTTCCGAGAACTTCTCCCTCAGACTTTTAATCTTGTGGACGAAGTACGTCTCCAAGGATTCGGCGCATTTGAAAAATGGTGACTCTTTCGGGTTGTAATATCGACAATTGTCGAATATTTTTGTCATGTCACCGATGAATTCGCTCAGTTTCTTATAGGATCGGTCGTTTATCCTTAACTCGATAGTCTGCAAATCTAAAACAATGAAATGCGCATATATAATTAAATCAGATATATATATATATATATATATATATATATATATATATATATATACACACATACAAAACTCAAAAAAAATTTGCATATATTACGCTTAAAGAAAAAGTTATGCCTTCACATCAAAATAATTTATCTGGAGAAATAGATTACTAAAATGACAATAATGATACTTACCCATTGGTTCTTTTATAACTTTGTAATAATCTGGCGCTTCGTTAGGATCTACTGGTTCCATAAATGGCCATGCACTTTTATGAGCCTGTAACAAACAATTAATTTACACAATCTGGATATCGTGTATAATCTCTTTAAAAGAATGTTCGAATACTCTTAATCGGATTGAATAAAATGTTTTCTTATTTCCGATATATCCGATCAAATATTCTTTTCAGCTTTTTCTTTATTTCATTTTGATGAATAATAAAAAAAGCAATCATAAATAATAAACTTATTTTAAATAATAACTTCTAGTTATAATTATTTTAGAATCTGTATCAGAGATATTATATTTTCTGTTAGAGATGAAAAAATTAATTTATAGAAATACCTGTATTTGTTTAATTAATTTCTTTAACAGGTCGAGGTCTTTTGCGTTGAGGTTCTTCATATTAGCAAAGTTGACGGAAGAATTGCGCTGGCAATTTGGACAAACATATTCGTCGATGTTATCAGCCTCTGATTGAAGAATACCGACACATCGGCCGTGGAACCAATCTTGGCATTTGTCGCAGCATATGTAAAATCTTAAAGAAAAATTAATGCGTCACTCTCTAAATGCTTACTACATAATAAAAATATATAATTAAAAATTAATATATAATTACATATAACTTTATATTATAGTATTATACATATATATTAAATATAGCTACATTCACACAAAAACATATACATTCGGATAAATATATTATATTTTCTTTCGTTTTGCTAGATATTATCAACATAATTTCTTATCAATGCATAATGCACTTACTGAGATTCGTCATAAGGCTGTTTACACAGGCAATACAATTCTTGCGTATCTCTCGCATGTCTGCATTCTGTACAAACAAATTCTGACAGAGACTTGCTCATTTCTTCCGTTATGCCCACGCAGTCACCGTGGAACCAATTATTGCATAAATCACATCCCACGTAAAACCTTTAAACAAAGATTGGTATGTGTATAATTTTATCAACATCTTATAATTGGCATTAAAGTCTAAAGTCTCTTTTTAAATTGAAACAGAATTTATAATTAACTAAAAGATTTTATAATGCTATGATTTTTTACTTCACGAGTGCTCTGAGTATATCAGTGATAGCATAAATAAAATAAACATTTCGCAAGACTGTGCTTTCTGATTAAAATACAACGCAATACAATTTTAAAACGTAATTTTAAAAAATATATATTAAGATATATATAAAAATTTGATTAAGGTTTATATGATCTTGAGTTCTTACTTGGTCTCATCGTAAGGAGTTCTGCATATACAATATAGTTTTTCTTTCTTGATACGACTCGCAGCCGTTGAACCTCCAGGAGGTGTTGTATTGTTACCTTGCCCCTTATGCTTTTTCGGTCTGCTACTACCACTTCGATTGGACGGGCTGACTTGTTGAGCAATTTGAGCATTTGCCTTTCGTTTCGCACTGCCAACCTTTACTTCGTCCTGTTTGTGCCTTTCTGCTTTCGTTCTGGTGGCGAGCTCCGCTGACAAGTCCTTCTGCAAGGATATTTATTGAGAATAGTTGACGAAAATCCTGATAATTACATTTCTTGAGTGTAATTTAATGTAATTCAAGAGAGAGATCTTATCTCCAATTATCTCAAACAAAGTGGCAATTTTTATACAATGTTACCTCGTTATAAAATATTTATTTTTGTTTTTATTTTTAATATTTAAAATTCAGACTCGATTTAAGATGATTTAGTAATAAAATATCTTTTCTTATTTCTTTTAAATTATTTAGTGTCCACATTATCGAACTCATATTGTGAACATTTCGATTTATTACATAACTCGACTTGCAACACTACAAAAATGTTTCGTATGTTAGCTTCACTTCTAAATCCTTATATTTAGACTTTGAAGCTTTGTAGCTCCTAAATGTTTTTAGGAGGTTGTGCCCATTGACACTTTTTACCAGAAAAGTGTGGGCAATAACATATTTTAATTTTAGCGAAATCTAACTGAAAGCCATTTTCCATATAAAATGTGCGGGATCCTTTCATTGAATGATGCCGCAAGTCAAATCACAAACTAACTAAATATTTCAGTCTTATAACAGAAACAAAATATGATTGGCTCGAAATTCAATTCGACAATCTGGATAAGTCGTTACTACATTATATAAAGTTACATAATGTAAAATATTTTTTCATTTGCTATATTTATTATAGTTGGTGATTGGCATTACCTGTATATCGATTTGAAGTTCTTTCTCGAGTAAAGCTCTCTTTTTAAGAATATCTTTTTTAAGAAGTTCTTTATGTCGGAACAATAAAACCTGCATTCGGGAATGCACTTGCTGTTTTCTCCGCTGCTCTTGGCTGTCTTTCAATTTTGCGGATCGATTTTTAGGTGACGATTCGTTATCTAATGCCTCCGATAGTTTCGGCATTCTAGAAGTAGTTTTAACATTATTAAAATATACAATATAGTTTAAGTGTCGCATCGTTAAGATGTATCATTAAAATAACAAAATACTTATGATATAAAATTTATTTATTATTACTGTGATGTAGTTATTATAAATATATTTTTTTTATTATTGCCATAATATATACAATTAATGTTAACAACTTTCAATTTGATTAAAAGAGAATACAATTATTCAAAGTTATCTCAGTGATAAAAAATTTGATCACATATTCCAAATATTCAATCTACATGTAATTTATTACACAAATTATATTATGTAAATGATTGTGTTATATAAATAAAACAATCTTTCCAAACATTAAAACTTTTTTTAAATATTAAGCAAAAATGGAGACGACAAATATAAAAAGATGCGAATATAGAAAGTGTTAAAAATAAATAAAAGTATGATAATAATTGCGTTATTAAATTATCTATTTTGACATTTTTGAAATATGAATACATAATTAAGAAAGAAATGCTATTTTCGATCTAAGCAAATCTTGATAGTTTAATAATAATATTTGTATGAATTTTTATACATTTATTTCCAATTCAATAAACTACGCGCCAATTATTTGTCTTAAAATACACCTAATTAAAACAAATCTAGAAAATCGTTTTTTCAAGAATATTTTTTCTATATTAGATTTTTTAAAAACATTCAATTAATTTTGAGTAAAATTTTTTTACAATTAAAAGAATATAATTACATACATAATTTAATGTGATATTTTCTGCTTATTTTACATGATTATAATATTGCATATATTGTAATTACATATACAATATTATAATTACAATATAATTATATAATATATATAATTATTGTATATAATATTGTATAATTATATATATGTATATAATATAATTATAAAAATTATAAAAGTAAAAAAGATTGGCAGAGATAAATTAAAAAACGTTAGCAACTATAATTCTAAAGTCATTGTATAAAAGCGAAGCGAATGATTCCAAGTGAAATTAATGGCACAGCATAATACAGTAACACAACTTTGAGAACTGGAAAGAAGAAAAAGATATAATGAGAATAAAAATGAAGAATAGATTATAGGTCAGATAGAACTGCATGAGTAAGACATCATTTGTGTAACAAGGAACTTTATTTCAAGATTTCAATTCTTAATCTGATTGCAGCTCATTGCATTTTCAATATTCGTGATTTTCGTGACAACCATGTACCTCTTTAATAATTAGTTGCAAAAGAATATCAGACAAAAATGAATTGTGCTACTGCATCATATATCATGTTAATAGCTACATGATTATGCTATTCAAGCTGTATATGCATGTGCTCTTACTTTGGTGTCGTTTCACGATTTTCTTGCTTCACTGCTTGTCTTTTCCTGGGTGTCTCTACCCAATCTTTGTCATCTTTGTCGTCGCCGCCGCTGGACGACGATTGCGCGTTTATCGGCGTCGCCGTTGCTGCCGTTGCTGCTGGAATGTTCGACGACGGCGCCGGCCGTTTGCGTGACGGCGGCCGCGGCGTCGTTGCCGCGGGTGAATTATGAGTCTGATTGCTAGACACTGAATTTTCTACGCCACCCTTCATTTGTTTCTCCTGGTAACGTTGTAGCTGCAACAATTTCTCCTCTATTTCCGGATTCAGGTTCTCTTGTTTCAAAGCATTTTTGATTGCTAAAATCAGAAATAAATAAGAGCATTTAGAGAAAGAAGATATTGAAGAAACATTTGTCAAATAAGAAATTCTCATAAAAATTTTTGTTACAAAAATGTGTACAATCTTTAAAGATTTTTATAATATTCGTAAGAAAGTTAATATTTTTCTGACAAATAAAAAATTTCTTTGTGTAAAAAATATGCTTTTAAGCAAATCTTATGATAAAAAAATATTCTTGAGAAAACTTTATACATTTTAATTTTCTTGCATACTAACTTTGTTGAATGTAATCTGGAGTCAATATAAATTTATTCGACGACGAGTCGCTTCCTTCCTTCACCGATTGCGATGGTTGCTGTCCATTAGCTATATTTGCTTTTTGCGTGTCGTCCTCTGTTGCGTTTGCCACACGTCCCACTTGCTGAACGACCACTTTCGGTTTTTCTACCGATTTTGGAGTTGCCGCTTGTGGAATTTCTGGAATGGTTTCAGTAGTATTTTGGGATTCTAAAAAAATTAATGTATACAATATTGTAAAATATTAGTAAGTATTTTGTCGAAAATCTCGTATCCTTTTACAAGAAAACTTCCCATCAAATATTTATTTGTCATTTCATATTTTTTAAACAATAACAGAAAAGTCGAGAATTTACATACCATTGGCAGACGTCGGGGAAATTGTAGGCTGTTTTGGAGTTGATACTGGAGTATTCATAACCGATGAAGCTTGTGGATTCTGAGATTGCTGTTGTTGATTATTGGATGATTGGGCTGGTTGAACGGCCAAATAAATCTTTGTTGGTCCCAAGACGCCTTGCTTGCCGGTTGCTGCATGTGCTGAAATTGTTTATTAACAATTTTTAATAATTTTGCATGTTTGTAGTTTGAACTATTCTCTTTAAACACGAGTGAATTCGTCACTGGTCAGATAACATGCAGATAACAGATTGATATGTTTCTGGATTTGTTAATATTTATAAAGAATTTATCAATAAATTGCATTTTTATAGATTCTTAAAAACCAACCTTTCAGAAGCTGCTGCTTAACTTGTTGTTGCACCATATTTAATTGCTGCGGCGTGAAATCCGAGCCTTGCAAACCCTGCAGCACAATCCGCGGGCCCTCGGCTGTACTGATAACTTGCGCTGTCACACATTTGATTATCGTGCCAGGTGGTTGTCCTGCCAATAAAGAAGCCTCGATACTCCCCGGAACTGGAGTCGTAGCGGAGCTCTGAGTTGTTATCACTGGCGTAGTGGAAGCTGCGGTGGTCGTCGTCGTGCTCGTGTTTGTAGTTGCGACTGATTGCGCAACTGTTGAAGTTTGCGTGGTTTGCAAACCTAAACGTATAAATTTATTCCCAATATAAAATTTTCGAGGTATAAAAGAGAGAAGAGCACTTTCTTTAAATTTTAAATTCTTCGGTAAGCTTTTAGTTAATCTTTTCATAAAAATCTGCAGATGATTAACTAGATGACTAACCTTGTTGTTTATTGGCAGCAACGGCACCCTTCACGATAAATCCGCCATTAGGCGAGTTTACATGCACAATTTGGTTGGACGTGTTACGAATCACAACTTGATTGCCGATCGCAGTCAACTGGGCTTTGCCTGTTGTCAATTGTTGGACAAGGTTTGCGTTCGTGACCATTATCGGATTGCCGCTTATTACTTGTCCACCAGAAGATATTACCTGTCATATTATGATATGACATGTAAGCATAATATAAATTTAACATGTATATATTTACAATTTACTCCAGAATTCGCATTTTTTGAAACTTTGCAATATTAATTTCTTTATACTTCTTAATCAAGTTTTTCTCAATTTTCTAGATAATTTCTAAAAATATTAAATGATTGAACATTTAAATGTATCCGATTTAATATTTTGCTAAACTTTCAGTACATTTTGTTTTAAAAGACTATACATATTCGAGAATTATTTCAAGATTTAAGTTATCCTAAAACGTCATTACCTGCGCGGTTTGTCCTGTGTTGGTGACCACGATAGCATTCTTAGTTGATTGAGCTGCTGTGGCGGGCGTCAGAGTCATGGTTGTAGGTTTTACGCGTTGGATTGTTTGCACAATCTGAGTTTGCTGCGGCGTCTGCACTTGTTGTACCGTCGAGTTTGTTACTTTTACAGTTGGACTGGTCTTAATTACAGTTGTACTCTCCGTCACCGCAGTTTTAGTGTTAACGGCAGTCACAGTCTTCTAAAATGTATCAATTGTAATAAATTAAATTATCGTTTAAACATTTATGCTCGTATGGTAACCGTGAATTAAGTTTTTTATAAACAAAAGTTTATTATTTATTTTACTGCTTGAATCTAAATTAGATTTTATTATATTAATTAATTATACATCTGATTTTTATACGTTCTTTTCTACAAATGGAGAATATTGTTTTTGAAAAATGTGTTCTTTTTTTTTAATAAATTACTTGTAGAGTGGTTGTAGATGTTGTCGAATTTGTTTGTTGAGGGCCTTGTGCAATTGTAGTGCCCACAGTTTGGCTTACATTCAACACATGCAGCTTCCCGTCCGGCATCTGAACCAACTGCTGGCCAGGCAACAAGCCGCGCACTTGCAATTTTCCATCCGGCCCCCTGAGTATTTGCACTCTCTGCTGCACTTGCACCGGTGAGTTAGTAGTACCTAAAAAAACACAATTAAGACAATTGAAATAAAATCTTTTAAGAAAATATATTATATCCATCTTTCCGAAAAGAAAAAAAATTTTTATCATTATCGTTAATATTACTTTAAATAATAAATAAACTTACTTGTTGGCGTTACCCTGATCAAGGATTGCTGGTTTACTCCTTGGGCTTGCGGTGTTTTTGGTAAAATACTGGTAGGACCGGACACAACTTTAGTAGTTCCATCAGCAGCTGAAATGAAGTAATGGATCAGTTTATACAAAATTAACTTCGTCATATGATCTTCGCGCTCGAACGGCTAGTAGAAAAAAGTAAATGGCTTACATTTTGTCATATAAATACGCCGTGTACCAATAAAAGTTTTGTTTTGCGTAGGAGTCGTTAAGAGAGAAGTCAACTGCGACTTTGTGCTATTCGGGTTTGCTGGAATCGCAACCTTTGAAACCAATTTAACAGTGCCGTCTGAAAATAACGTAATTTTTTTAAATATAATTTTCATCCCAGTTTTAACAAAATTAATATATACTTACGTATATATTTTCTTTCTCATAGATTTATCATATATAGTTTCGTCTTATAGAGCTTACCGTGAGAGGAATTGGTTGTAACTTTGACGAGTTGAGTAGCAGGTGACGTCGAGTTCGTGGATTGATTTTTGTAAGTCTCCAAAGCACGCTTTTGCTGATGGGCCGCCCGCTGTAGACGCAACTGCTGTTCCATCTTTTCCTTAATCTCCTCCGGCGTCGCTTTACCGCTCACAAGTTGGTCGCCAGTTAGACCAGTCGTGCCACCGGCAGTGGTGACGGTGGTGGAGGTTTTATTGCTGACGATCACTGATTGAGGTGCTCCTGAACGACTCCTAGTAATAATCTGCGCATTAGCCTTCTCTAACCTGGAGACAGGACAGACACACCAAGCAAAGGGTTAGTTCCCAGTGAAAGAAAGCAAGCGGTTAAAGGTCCAGCGATCAGATCCACGCTTCATCCTCGGCATGAATTACAAAAGCGTAAACAGAGACATGTTTTACACGCACAATTTGTTGTTTTCGAGAGAGACATAAGTAAAATATGCATTTTTTAAATTGAATTTGCGATAAATTTAAGAGAGAAGAATTAAAGAAAAAAAAATTATACTATTAAAAAGAAAGAAATCTGGACGCAAATCTGGACAAATTCTTCGACTTTTTAACTCTATCTTCATTCTACACAATAATAAATAAACTTGTAATTTCTAAATTTAAATTAATAAAGTTTGCACTTTAAGTTTAATTTAAAAATTTAGATCATTAAACATCAAAATTATCTGATGAAATTAATTCGACGCTTCTATTAAGAATAATATAAGAAACATTCACATTTAACATTCAGCTAAAACAAGCTCGATAAAATTGACCAATGATATGCATAGCACTTGTAAAATAAGAAGAACACTTCAGAAAGAAGTTCACAAACGTTAGGCACACGAAATAACATGCAAATATTTCGTTGACGAACACACGTTGCACAAACAATTATTGCTGATCTATACCTGTCGCCATATTGTTTGATCTCCCATAACTCCAACTTGTCCTCATCGACCCACTCCTCAGTGACCTGTGGTTCGGTGCTCTGTGGAGATTCCGGACGCTTTCTTTTTCTCAAACCACTCCTTATAGATGTTACCTCTGTAATATTTTTGTATATAATATAAACATGCCTTTGAAAACAAATATCGTTACACCTTAATATATAATCATAATAAATTGTTAGCTAAATTAACTGAAAAGCTTCATACGATTGAGAATTTATATATTATCTTCTATACAAACCTCTAACTTGTTTTGGAAGTTCGAGCGGTATGACAACTTTCCTACGTAGATACTGAGTCCTGTCGAGAAACTGCCCGACGTGCCGATGCTTCAAGATTTCCAGGGACATGATCTCCGTGTCGGTGGTGATCTGATTCTTACCGTCAGTGGACAACGGCTTAGCTGCCATGTCGTCCCATCTGAGACACGACCAGAGTATTCTCAGCTGAATCGCAGCAGAGGCTAGCGACTTTAAACCAACCGTTCTGTACAACCAGCAAGTTTTAAACAAAGGTCTGGGACAAGGATATGGCCACACCGACAAATTTGCCTTGGCTTGATGATGGAATCCTTGCACGGGTATCTTACCACCGACGCGGGATAATTTTCTCAACTCGTGCTGAGGAAGTATTAATATACTGCGCTGCTTGTTCTTCGTACAGAAGGTTGAGCAGAGTGGATACTTGACCGGCGTGCGTTTCTTCTTACGATCAGCCATCGTGAACGCCACCTTCTTCAAATATATTTTCCCTTCTGTCGCCGTCGTCGTGTATATCCGCTCGGTCCCGTCGGCGTGCAATTCTTTGACGAACGTACTTCGCTGTACCGTCCTTCCTCTACGGTTCACAATCATTATTGTCTTCGCGCCACTCTTATTCGTCGTTGTCGTCGTAGTTTCCGAAGAGACGGTCGTGGAGTTACGATTAACAGCAGAATGCTCCTGCTTTACACCGTCTGCATTCTTCATCGTTTGCTGAGTCGTCGTAATTGTTGTAGTGGTTGTAACAACGTTACTCGTTGTGACGGTAGTCACGCTAGTATTCTCCGTATGCTCATTCTCGAGCTTAATCTTTTTTGGAGGGGGACCGAGGGAGTTTCTTGTCTTCGTCGCCGCTTCTTCGTTGCAGTGAGTCGCCGACGCCACCGCTGATTCCAAATCCCGTCTGATCGCATCCTTTGACTCGTCAGGAGCTTCCGTTTTCACGGAAGCCACGGTGACTTGTGGCGAAGACACTGAAGAAGACTGATTGTTGTTCAGAGCATTTGCCTTGCGTAACAACGCGATTAAGTCGCGTTTTAACCGCGTCTTTCGCATGCACGAAGGCGAATAACAGGTGTCAGTGGTATTCGGAGTAATAATCTGCGTGGTATTAATTTGTACGGTGTTGTTTTTGTTGGCATTATTCATGTTACAGTAGCGCGAGTAACAGCCGCCGTTTTTGCAGAACTTCAAGGCATCCGAGTATTGTAAGCGCACCTGCTGGATGCGCTTGCTAATCGCTGACAGCATTTCTTTCGTGGATGTAGAAACGCCTGTTACTGCTTTTTTGCTTGTTTGCTGTTGCTGCTTGGCAGACGATGACAAAAGACCCTGCAGAGAGGCGTCCCCGCCACCACCAATGACGTCATTACTATCTGCATCGTTTTCTTCGTGATTTTCCATATCAACTTCTGCGGCGTCACCATCTCCACCTTTTTGATTTGGTGTCTGATTCACTTCTTTTGGCTTCACAGATTGCAATAACTTTCTTTCTTCCAAAAACTTTAAATGTGATCTGCGAGTTAGAAAATCGTCGATCCTCGTCTTTTTTGCAACTTTTGGATAATACAATCTTCCGGAACTGGTTAGTGCCTTGTTGATATCAATCTCTTCAAACTCAGTAATCGGAGTAAAAACTTTTTCGATTTTCATGCCGGCTAAAAATGATAAATTCATCTTTGTTTCTTGTTTGATGGATGGGGATTCCAATTTTACTGATGGAGAAGGATCAACACCGTTTGTCTTGCCGTCAGTCGTAGGTTCCTTTTTTATATTTTCCGTATTACGCTCCTGTTTTATCGCATCACTTTCTACCCCTTCCTCTTTGATTTCTTGTTTTACAATACCATTTTCCGTCTTATTCGGACAATACTCCTTGATGAGGAATTCATAAGTAGGTGGATCTAGCGCGAGTACTTTCAACCCACTTTGATCCTTAATCTGTACCATAATTTTCTGTGGACCGGCGCGTAAGCCCATCTTCGTCATATCCGAGAATCGATGACGGCGCCTAGCCGATACCCAAAGCCAACCGCCCTGACCATGCACTCGATATTCTTCGCCCTTCTGTTTCCATACCTGATGCTTCAGGCCGAGCGTGTACTTGACAAAGTTGAAAAGTCGATTACGCTCCTCTTCGTCCTCCTTTTCCTTTTTCTCTTTCTTATCTTGACGTTTCTTTTCCTCGCGCTCGAGCGCGGTTACTCGTTGTAGTTTCACATGACCGAGCTGGTCGTGCCACACGCTCGCAAACACAACAGATTTTATGCATGCCTGCAGAACAATAAGAGTGCGTGCAAAGTCCCGGGGATTCACACACGCTCCCACCGCCGCGGTCCATGGTTTACGTAGTAGGGGCCAATTGGTATGCATAAACGATGCTTGAATATTGTTTTCAAGTTGCAGAATCGTT
This sequence comes from Tetramorium bicarinatum, assembly GCA_928718305.1. Taxonomy (NCBI): domain Eukaryota; kingdom Metazoa; phylum Arthropoda; class Insecta; order Hymenoptera; family Formicidae; genus Tetramorium; species Tetramorium bicarinatum. The sequence goes on from OV788321.1 coordinate 4,132,253, forward strand.
TGGCGCAGGGTACTGACTAACAAGGCACGAGTACCCGTTAGACTGCCCACCCATTTAAACTCCGATGCTTGCGTGAGCGAGAATTTATGCGACAAGTGACGTTTCTTATCGCGTTCCTCGTTTCTCTGGGTCTTATTTAGCGCAACGGGATTGGTGCTGTATTGATTGACGTATGATTTAAAATTGTTGTCCATTCCCAGTTTGAATAAGTGTGTGCCAGATGCAATTTGATGTGCTTTCTGACGTGTTACTCTAGTATTGCCATCGCTTTCAGAATCCTTTAAACTCTTGTCTAGCTTTTCTTGCTCTTCCTTTGACAACGGTGCCATGCTCCGTCTCTTTATATCGTCCATATTAAAAGTTCGCGGTTGCAACGACCCAGTTTTTGATCTTGTCACGATTGTATGTTTTTTGCCTGAAAGAAACATATCATTGTAAACGGATCCAGATGAGAAACATGTAGAAAAGTTCAATTGTTCTATAAAAGTCTAATATCTATTCTGCAAAACATGTTTTTTTAAATATACATTAAAGCGATTTTTTTTATCAACAAAATTTAATATTACGAAATTCTATTGTAAAGTCTCACCGTCTTTTCCAATTTTCTCTTCTCCTTCTAATGTCTCTTCGTCAACGTCTTCAGACGATGACGTAGAGGTGCTGGTTTTTGTAGTTTTGTCCGTATTCGTCGCGGTTGACGAATCGGCATCGACCTCGACAGTTTCGCCGACCACCTCAGGTACTTGTGTAGCTGGAGTCGACTCATTACTGGATACCTTTGTGTCACCCTGTTCTGTCATACGTTCATCGAGAGCATCTGTATTCTCATGCATTTTGCGTATCATTTCCTCTGCTTCCTGCCTCTGTTTTTCCTTCTTTTCCTCCTCCTCTTTTTCCTGTTTCTCTTGTCGTTCTTTTTGTATCTTTTGTATAAGATCTATAAAATATTTTAAAAGATAATTATTTTTTCAAAATATCGTTTAATATATTAACTTTGATATTTGTTGATTGGAAGAAATTAAAAAAAATTACATTAATTGAGAAAAATTGATCTTACTGTTTTCTACTTCCAGATACGATTTCTTGTTTCCTTTGAATTGATTAGTGATAGTCTCCGTGAGTTCCATTTGACGGACTATTTCTTCCTTGTAATCCGACAATTCGCGATAAAGTGCTACTTCCATTTCATTTGGATCTAACGCAAACATCAGCTCTTCTAATTGCAAAGGTGAACTATAATACCATATCTCGCCGTCTTCGCTCTCACTAGAAAATAAAAGTACAATAAGAAATTTAAAAATTATATATGTACATATGTAAAATAAAAGCTTTAGTCTCTTGACTCTACTCCAGATTTGTTGAATATTTCGCAGATTTATATTTTCTTGAAAATATAATCTCATAAAATAAAAGAGATATTTTTATTTTAACATATTTGTTATATAAATGCAAAAAATAATTAAAATTTTATAAAATTTCAATTAGATGTATTGATTGATGAAGATGTATCGAAATAAAATCTTACACAAAAACTCTTCTTGCAAGAAACCAATATTTTCTGCCATGTCTGTCGAATCCTAAATGTTCTTGTCTACATAACGATCCGTTCTTTTCAACATCGGGAATACAATCCACGACACCCATCACTTTGTGGGCTTTACATGTGCTACACTGCCAATCTTCAGTAGGAACATCGACCAGAGGCGGTTCTACACATTCTAAATGAAATACAGCTGGGCAAGTCTCACAACACAACAGATCTCCTAATCGATGACAAACTCTGCAGTGATCGTCATAATGCATAGCTCCTGCAAAACATAGATACTCTTGATTCCATGTTTTCTCTTGACAAATCTTACAAGTATCTTTTTACCATTTTAGATGTAACTTGAACAGTCAACTAGCAACTGAACAGTCAAGATTTCCAAAATTTTACAAGCAAAAAAGTAATTTGTTTTAAATCATAAAATTTTATGTAAAGAAATGATTATAAAACATAAAATTGCACACACAAATAGCGCGTTTATAAAAAATGTATTCTTAAAATACATAATTTTAATTTATATAAAACATAAACTTTTGTATAAAATATGGAAATCATGTAATTTAGAAATTAGACTAAACTAAAAAGTAGTTTAATGTTTATATCAGCATGGACACAGTAAATTTTTCCTTGCTGATTTTCAACTATCGTGCTACATTAAATATATGTACAAAAAAAGCTACAGTATACAAAATATTGCATATATATGCATTTCATTATACCTTCATGCAATAGATCTTCTCTCACAGGATTCGTGATTAAAAATTGATCTGTTAAAAACTGTAGGACCTTGAGTCTATCCTCGATGGCAGTAAAAGGATATTCAGTAGTAGTTAATATCTGTAAAATGTTCTGATCGAAACTCTTATCGCTCTCCACATACGAACGTAGCACCTCCGGCCACGTCATAGAGTCCACGAAATATAAGCTAACATTCACTGAATCCTTCTGGTCCAATGGACCAAAGTGTGTCTGCTGCGAGTCTTCTTCTCGCAGCAGCGTTTTGATCAGCATAATGTGAATCTCAGCAAGCAAGTTGGTTTGATCTTCGCATATAAGAGCGGCGCAGAAGTCCTCGAATCTGAAGGAGGAGAGGCGTACCAGGGTGCGATAGTGCCTGAGCACCTCGTAAACGGAGAGTGACGGCATGACCAATTCTTTAGGGACCAACAGATCGTCCGAGGATTTGGGTAACACTAACGAGGGTATGTCTCTGTTCTGCAGCCACAACGGCTCCGGGCTGGGCGGCCGCTGTTGGGCGAGCGACGTTTTCCTGGGGGTGCCGCTGGTGGTGCTGAAACTGGACAGCGAGAAGTCACTGTCGCTCGAAGGATCGGGCTCCTCAATGCTCTCCGAGGAGTCGACGTCGCTCAGCATCGTTTCCTCCTCCGGCTCGCTCTTCTCGCTGGACTCGTCGCCGAAATCCGAGCCGTAGTGATACTCGGAGTCGTGGTAGTCCACGTTGGGATTGTAGCCGCGACGCTGGTAGGCACCACCTGTAGATCCGGAATGGCCGCCCTTGCGGGAGTGCCGGTCGCGGCCGGGCCGCGACTTACGCTGGTTCCTCGTGCTGCGCTTGCTGCTCTCCTCGCTCTCGACGGACGGTGACGTCGGGCGCGAGGCCGTCGGCGTGCTCGGCTGCGAGCCCGGCGTCTCGGCGCCGCCGCCGAGCGGCCCGGTCGCCGTTCTGTTCTGCAGGTACTTGGGCTTCTTCATCAGGTGATATTGGAACTTCTTCGGGCGCTCCATCACCACGGACTTGGGCGGGCGCCCCCGCCTCTTCGAGCCCCTGCCCGTCATTATTGTCGTACGTCGCCGCCGTGGTCGGCCTGTCGATCGTCCAGCCGGTCGTCGTCGTCGTCGTCGTCGCCGGCACCGGTGCCGTCAACCACGTTTCGGAGCGTGCGGGGGGGACTGCCAACGGTGCGGGATCTACCTTGCCTATTCTCGCCTTCCCTCCTGCCGCTCACCTCGGCTCGCCGCCACCTTTCGTCGCTCTTTCACCCACTCTCTCTCTCACTCTCTCCTCTCCTCTCCTCTCCCAGTCTCGTCTCGCCTCACTCAGCACGTGGCGCGCGTGCTCGCACGCTTGTAAACAAACACGAGTGACATCGCCGCGGCAACGAGCTGGATCCGTCCATGATGTCTGATGCACTCTGATCTTTGCGCCATTTCTCACGGCCCACGGTCGGTTTCGCGCGGTCACGTGACCAAACACAATCGCCGCGACGCGATGCTCCCGCGGCATGCACGTCAGCGCGCGTCACTCCCGCACGCCCGCCGTTCCACGTTCGTCCGTGCGCTCGTGCGTATGCCCGCGGAAAAAAGCCCTCGCCAAATTTCAGATAGCGAAATCGGCGACGCGAATTACGCCAGAAGGGGGTCTCTAGCTGCGCGCTCGTGGTAGTGGTAGTAGTGCTGACGGTGGTGATGGTGGTGGTGATGGTAGCATCGGCGGCGGCGGCGAACGGAGTCGCCGTCGTTGTTGAATGGCGGAACGGCGCGAGAGAGCGGCGCTGCGATTGGCTCATCGGCACGCCGCCATGTCGGCCGTTCGTGGATCAGCTACGACGGAAAGGACAACCGGGCGGCCGTCCGGGTGCATCCTCCTCGAGCACGCCGGCCCCAGGGTCCCTCGGCGTGTCCTCGACGACGCTGACGGTCCGCGTCTCGCTCGGTCGCGCAAACTCGCTCGATTCAGCCGAGACGCTCGCGAGCTCCAATCGCCTCCGCCGTAACTTCCTGCCGCTGGGGCTCCTGTCAGATCGACGTACGCGATAGATGGCGGCACGCGCGCGTTCGAAAAAAAAAAAACGCAATTCTAACCGCAATCCCGCGACGGAGAACCGCGCGAGGACTCGCGCGGAACGCGAACGCGACGGGGCAGACGTCAGCGATGAATGTAGCTGGTTGATCAACACGATCCGCCTCGCGCGTTGAGTCGCGATATCTCGGAGGACACGAGCCCGGATCTCGGATGCGCGCTCGCTCACGGTTCGTTGCTAGAGGACACTACCGACGACGCGGCGCCGCCATTTTGCTCCTCGGTTCTCGATCGATAACTCGTGTCGCGCGACTCGCGACTCGCGGAATTGCGTCCCCGCGTAAGGTTGATCTTCGGCACTGTGAATCGCGCGATGGATCTGTGCTCGTCTTCTTTTCTTTTTACTTTGCTCGCGAAGCCGCTCGCGCCAACTGCGCGGGCTTCTCGACCACCACCGTGCTGCCATCTATTTTCGAGTTTCGATACTTCTCGAGCGGGTCGCGATCCGATATAGATCGAAGTGAAGGCGAAAAAAGAATGAATTCTATTACACCAGAATCTTCGAGATGACGAGAAAGCAACTTCACAGCCTACAAAATCCGACAAATAATGAAATTTTGAGGTTATCAATGAATGACAAGATTGAGGTTACCGACGAACAATGAATTTGAGGTTACCTGACGAAAATTGAATTTGAGGTTACCGACGAACATTGAATTTGAGGTTACCGACGGAGGACAAGATTGAGGTTAGCCGACGCTGTTCGCGCTTCGTCGGCCGCGGCGCGGAGCACGGGAACATGGCCGCGCGAGAGTGCGCGAGCGCGCGACACGACACGCCACGCCACGTGTGATGTGAACGAAACGCCGACTCCGCGACTAGATGTGCGCGGATTGTTTTGACCCGCGTTGCGCGAGATGAGCGGTCACGCGACGACGATGGCGACGACGGGGATGTATACGATGCGGCCGGTGGTCGTCCTGTCGAAGGAGTGTCCGCAGTCGAGATGCATGTACGAGATGCGAAGTATCCACAAGGACAGATGTGAGGACCCTTACCGCGAGGCCGCCGACACCGCCGCCGAGGCCAAGATGCCCGACGACATTGGCACGCAGGTTAACCGACTTCTGCAGGTTTCCGTTTCGTTTCCGCCTCTGCTTCCGCCCCGCTTCCGTCCTGACCGGGCCCAGGGGCCGACGTCCCGTCCGTACCCGCGGCCGGCGGTTGCGATCGCGCGAGACATGATGACGCCTCCCGAAAATTTCACTTGATCACGCACACTGATCCGCGATCGACCGGGAGAACGGAGCAGCGACATGCCGCGGTTCATCTCTCTCTCTCTCTCTTTCTTTCTCACTCTCCCGCCTCGGGCGGGCTTGATCGATGTCCCTCCCCTCCTGGGATCTCCTTTTTTTCGAGTGACTCTTGGGGAAATGTCGCCGGAAATTACCCCGCGAGGGGAAGGAAGAAGTCACATACGGATTGAAATGTGGTGTGAACGCGCGATATTTCGCGGACTATTTAACTTCCGCGCTCAGGGAAGTGGAAGAGACGCGCGATTGTCGGAAACGCGCAAAGGTCCGGCAAAAGAGAGAAAGAGAGAGCTGTCGGGATCGCCGCGGCGTTAAAAACGAGGGTTAATTCGCCGATGTTGTCATTATGTTAGTGTTACATCGAGCTCGACCGGAGTTCTGATATTATCGATTGTCCTGAGAATCCGTTCACCCGAATGATTCGTTAAAATAGGTACTCTGCGAGTTGTAATATTGTTCGCCAAATCTTATGTTGGTTCTGTGATTGTATTTAGTTGTTAATTTCATCAGCAGTATGATAAATTAATATGAGATAGCTCATCGTGCAAATACTTCTAATAATCTGTCCACTGAAAGTCCGCTTAAAGTTTTTGTTCTTCTCGTTTACGTATCTAAATTATTGTCAGAGAAAAAAATCTGTATTACATTGTGTTGCGTTGGAGCAATTTTATTCAAACTATTGTAAATGTTCATATCTAGCATGTTTTTTTCTTTTTTTTGTTCTCATTTTAATGTAATCCAAGGAAAGAATTTTTTGTTTAGATCTTATCCGTATTGTTAAATCAAACATTGTATGTATAAATTAAAAACGATATGTATGTATGTGTTTTATGCATTTATCACAAAACATTTAAACTTACCTTGTTAATATTTTTTTATATCTTAAAAGTCCTCCAGGAAATTTTACATTTGTATTTACTAGACGCAAGTGTCCTGACACAGATATATGTAAATCCAATTACTTTATTTGCTATTATTTGCTACATGTTTTATATCCAAATGTAACATTTCTCAGATTTATCGTGTTATAATATAAATTTCTTTATCACTTGTGTATATTGTGAATGTTGAATTAAAATATTAAATGTTTTGCATAGAGCAAAATAATGTACAATATAAATAGTATATTGCAATTAATATTGTATTTTCTAGGCATCCTTGCCAGAGTACAGTGCATTGGAAGCTAGACAAGAGAAAATTCTTGGTCAATTGGCGGAACTTAAAAAACAGGTCACCACATTGTCCCATTTCTTGAAACAGTCTAATCAGACAGAACTCACGAAAAAATTAATGACTGTTCAGGTTAGCAATTAATACAATTTATATTAAATAAAATTGCTTGCCAAATAGTAACCTTGTATTTAATTAGTAATTGCAACTAATGCATCAATTGCTGTGGGCTATGATACAAATGTACTTTAATTGTTGCACGAAAAGAAAGATTAACAAGTTTTTGTCATATGTTTACAGAAACCAGTCACAATCGAATTAATATTAAATGCGCCTCCACATAAGCCGCCGTATTCAATACTCGCTTTACAGAAACTTTGGAAGGATACTAACTTTAGAGTGCAATCCTATATTCATTCTAGTATAATAAATCAGACGCCACTCAATTTTCTTCCTCACACTACTGAAAAAAATGTCGCTCCAAATATCGTAAACTTAAAACTGATATGGAAAGAAGGTAAGACATAATTTTCATCATTCTTAAGAAAAGCCAACATCATAATATTTTGTTCGTTAATAATTTAGAATGTATTGAAATTTTGGAAAGGTCAAACGTTTTCTTATAATTAAACTTTTAATCACGTTCTTATTAATAAATTTTTAACAGTTTATTCAAGTATCCCATATTCAATTGAATAACTTTCAGTTCCAGACATACAATTTTGTGGGCATATGTATCAGTATCCCATATTAGGTGAAGTCAATTTTCTTAGATTTATGAGCAGGATAATAGAATCGCATAATTATGAAAGGACATGCTTGCAACCACATACATTGGACTATGCACTTGATTATACCCATGTGTTACACAATCAGAAATGTATAGAAAAAGGATTGCACGTACTAGCCGATAAATTTGACAAATGGTCCTGCAAAGGTGGATTCAACATTGTAGACATTGCAGTGTGGTCTTTAATTAAACAGTTCCCTGGAACACGTTTACCGCCAACCCTTTGCAAATGGTATACCCTATGTGAAAGCGCTTTTACAGAGGAAATGGATTCATCGGTAAATCATGATAAATAATTCGTTTCTTTTTCTATAAAAACCTTGACATGTTAATATAAATGGATATAAATATATTGTTTTTCATTCATATAAAAACGTGCATTATTGATTTATACTTTAGATGTATCTAATACAGAAATTTCTTTGCAATGTGTAATCGATAAAAAAATGGTAAATCAATGTGTCATAGAAAAACTTCCAAAATGGCATAAATTTTTATTAAAAGATTAACAGATTTTCAATGTTCTATATGATTAATATTACAGCTGATTTGTATATTTTTACGTTGTTACAAATACGTACATGGAAGTATATAAATTAAATTAAATTTGCACTATAAACGTTCACTGGCAGTGTCGCGGAAATATCCAAGTGTTTCTGTAGAAACTTTCTTTTACGAAAAGAGATTCGCTGCATCTCGCGACGTTCGTAGAACTTTATTTTTTAAAAAAAGTAATAAAATTCTGTCTTGTTACTTATAGCGAGTCTCGCGTAAAACAAATAATCTTACGAAATACAAATCGGTAATAATAATCTTACTTTATAATTACTAGTTAGATTAGGCTTCTGTCTATCCTGTCTTAATCAAGTTTCATTCGCACAATTTACGATAAATTTGCAATCGTCGTAGTTCTGTACAATACCCGACTTTGGACATATGTTAATAAAACGAGAATGTTTAAGAAGATATGAATACTGCATCTCAGTAATACACTATGATATATCTGTACAATAGAAGCTCCATATATATTTGCGTATTTCCTATATTCACGGACTCAAGATAGTTGGCTTATTGCAATAACGAGAATTTAAAATTTAACATTTCTTAATAATTCCTAAAAGCAATTCTTATTTTAAAATAAGAATTATAATAAATATGAAATATAATAAATGAAATAAAAAAATATTTTTATTTCATATACGTATATAAAAAATAAAAATAAAATATGTTTATACCTATGTAAATATATAAATTATAAAATAAAAATTAATATTTTATATAATTATATATTTTTTGTCATATTTTACGCTTTCTATATATTTTATCTTTTGGAAACGCAATTTCCACATTCGTGACGTAAAATGTAAGTCTCGTGAATATGGAGCTTTTACTGTATATCACAAAACGCGAATAGGTATAGTTTAAATACAGTATGGAGCAGCATTATACAAAATCTACATTCTTACAAGAAGTATATATATATATATATAAAACATATTTACACGCATAGCGCAAGTGCGCCAGCCTAAGGGCAGATTTATACAGTGTCCCACAACTCGCAGTCTTCATAATTAGTCTTCAATAAATGCCTATGAATGATATGATAGGCCAACGATTGCAACATTAGCTTGAATTGATATTTTGCTTCTTCTCTGCACTATTATGAACGTGCGATACCGCGATTATCCGTTCACGATAAATACTTCCGAAACATGACAAAATCCCCAGAATTGAATTGTGTAAGTATAATCGTGCACTTATAATCGCATACCTGAGAACGGGAATAAGACCGAAGTATCTCTGTCGAAAAAAAAAATGATATTTTGGACTTATGCTCCTCTGCTTCACAGATACGAAATGTGTGACACATTCGTACGAGATCCATATACTAGCTGTTTGGATTCTTAAACTAATTCGAGAAAGTACAAAAGTGTCTATTAAAGTGTCTTATCGAAAATTATAATTAAAATAATATATATATCAATATATCACAATACGAAGTTGCCTCAAGCTTCCTATAGTCTGCTACAAGTCTATGACGTCAGCACGCGTAAAACGCACGTGTTTCTCCGACGTAAGTCTTTCGCTCTATATATGTATATGTATAAAAAAAGACTTTGCTCGAAGCGAAGTGGTAATTTTGATATCGATATATGAATAGAAAAAATTCTCTCTCTACGTAATCGTGGTAATTCGGTTAATTATACGAACGACGAGAAACCGGGTAGTGGCGCTCTCGATCTGGCCATGTTGTTCATGATGATCTGACCGCCGTTTAGACTGACAACTGCGCTGCCTTCTGGCTCGGAGTCCGTGTATGATGAATAGTTTCGGACGGGTTTCTGCCGTTTCCACGATTGCCTTAACGAGTCGTTCACGTTCGCGTAGTGATTCACGAAAGAATGTGGATCGGACTGCACGCTCTCGTTCTCGCTCTCAGAACCCTGAAATAAAAGCAGAATTGAGATTTTCTTCCTCAGAAATGCACATTACCCTACATTTTATGAAAAATTACCTGAGAATCAGTGGAACTGATTTCGGAAGGCTTCTCTGTGACGCTGCTATCATCGGGATTCTCATCGTATCCTTTGAGACTTTCTTCATCGCTGTGATAAGCGACTGACGCTGGGGAAGGTCTAGGGGGCGATTTGCCTAGCATCGTGGGTGGTGGAGGATGCATCGCCTTTCGAGCCAACGTATTTCTCTTGCCCAAAGTGCCGGTTGCCGCGTTAACGGTACCGCTTCCGCCCTGGCGCGATCTATACAATTCCAGATCCGACTCCTGCCTGTCGTCCGCGTCCATCGCCATCGACTCTTCCAGAGTCTTTTGCGCCTCTTCTGTAATCATTTATATTCATTTATATTAATTTATAAATCATATGTATCGAATTATAGAATTATATTATAGATAAGCGATCTTTTAACATAATCTAATTTTTCATAATTAAAAATCAATTTGTATATGCACGTGTCTGTTAAATTCAACTTACGTTTATATTTGTAGCTTTTACTCTTCACGCATAATATTGCTATGACCATAATGATAATTATAATTGATATAGCGGCTAAAGTGACCATGAACCAAGTCTGTCTGTAAAACGGCCTGTGTTGCAGGTATGCATATTCCAAGTATAGTTTTGAAGGCGTCAAAATCTGGGGGAAAAAAATGATTCTATTAAATAAATGTGTTAGCTCGCAATAAATTTTTTTCCTTAAATAAATATGTATATAAAAGTATAATATCCAAATAATAAGTATTCAAACAAATAAATTTAATATCCAAACGAATTTAATATCACAATGAATAATTGTTTCCTTTTTAATAAGCTTACCGTTTCAGAGGAATACGCTGGATAGCTAATTCCATAACGATTGTATGATATCACTCTGAACAAATACGACGTAGACGGCAGTAAGTTTTGATAAGACACAGTATATTCTGTCAGTGGTCCGTTGCTAGTACGAACTATTGTCTGCCAGCGAGAATCGTCTACAATTACATACATAAATCTCATTATTATCTTTAAATTTGCAGGGATTTCTTAAAGGAAGAAAAGATTATTGATACGTATATCACGATATACATAATCAAATCTTTTCATACAAGATATCTCATTTATACATGATTTTTCAGTAGTAGATCAATTTAGAGCCGACTTTTCCTCGAAACTATCATTTTAATATCATACATCTCTATAACTGATTATAAATCAAATTTTGCAACATAAAATCTATTTTATATAATTTATTTCAGTGAAAAAATTAACATTTTTTTTTAACTGAAGAATATACTTTAGCTATTTATTTTTCTTCCGAGGCTTAATTCGCTAGAAATCTATTATCAATTATTAATCTCTCAATGATTAAGTTAGCCTTAATATTTCTTTAAAAAAAAAAATTTTTTTTTTAAATTTGTTATTAGCCACAAAACGTGTTGTTAAAAAATAATGCGATAAAAATGAGACATTATGTATAACAAATAACAGGTAGCATTTCATATTATTTTGGTGACTAATTTAACACTTTGAATGCCGTTCGTTTTCTGCATGAAATTTTTTGAAGAGCAATATCCGTTATTCTTGGGATTCTGTTTTATACGACACATGTCGTAAAATTGTCGTTTATGCATACATTGTCTGCACGCAAAGTGTTAAAAAAAATAAGATTAATTACGGCGGAAAAGGGGGAATCTAAATAACAAAAACTGCGGCGTTACGGACAATACAACAAATCATCACGCTATAATCAATCATTGGATCGTTTTTTTTGTCAGGACAATGTACACGATATTACAGCGCTACACGAAGTTAATGTATCTTCAGTAAAATCCTGCTTGGACGTATGAAATGGGTTTCTGGCGACGTCATGCTATGACATTATCATGCAAATTATTGGAAATATCAAACGACCACGGCACATGTGGTACACGTATAGTAATGGACTGTCAAAAGCGATATTATTACGCTAACAGGGATCTCACTATCAAAACCATCTAATGCCATGATTGACGTTCAGCATAGTTACGTGCGTTGACACTTACAATGCTGCCATTCTTCCATCGCTATACAGTTATAAAAAAAGACGGTATTAGTATCAGCAGAACCGATAATCGAGTTGAAACGCGAAATGTGAAATAATATAACAAATTACACGTTTGTTTTATAAATCACTTTATGTTGGATAGAGTTTCTCATTTCGTGAAATTGCAACATCAATAAATACTCACGATATGATAACTGAATTTTTCTTAATTATTAATTTATTAAGATAGTTATAATTTAAAAATACAGTTATATACTTAACATATATATTTTTTTAATTTTTTGCCGTTGCAATTTCGATGAATAATATTATGAATAATAGTAATAAAATGATAAGAAATTTTGAATATGTCCTGTAACAGATCTTTTCGACTCCTGCTATGTGATTAAATATATAACGACAATTGTATAAAGATTGTGTATTTACCTTTACGACGAGTCTCGATGTAATAACCAAGTATAGGACCTTTGCCGGAAGCCCCATTGGTCCACTGCAGTTCAACGCTGGAGACTGTCTTGGTCACGCCGAGGTTGCTGGGGACTATCGGTGAACCTTCTTGCGGACCAGTCGTAACATTACCGGATACTGGCGGTCCGAAGTCGATTGTTTGCGCGCGAACCATAAAGGTATACGTCACCTCCTCCTCCAAGGGTTGAATGAGGAGACTCGTTTCTGTCACTTTTTGCTTAACTTGTTTACTGAAACCTTAAATAAAATCATCGACAAATTAGTAAAAAATTATATATATTATAATATCTCTGCGAAGTGGTTCTAATAAACATATAAATTTTTTGTATAAAATTATAACGTACATTTATAAATAATAATACATGTAGACATGTATTAATCAAAACAAAATACGGAATGTTTTAGTGATTCAAAATCGAAAAAGTAATAATTGTTCATAAAAAAATAAGTCGGATATGCATAGTTAAATTCTTAACGTCAAATACTGTAATCTTTTTAAAGAAATATTAATTTATCTTACGGTCGTTTTGCTCCGTCGTTTCATATGTGACAATGTAACCAACTATCTCGCCGTTGCGTAACTTCGGCGGCTTCCAAGAGACGCGCAAGCTAGTCATAGTAATTTCGTGAAATTGCAAATGATACGGTGGTCCTGGTATGTCCTGCAATTATATTATATTACAGAATTTAAATACCGTTTGTAAATATCGGCATTATTCGTAACAGTAATGTAATGTCTACAGAAAATTACCTGTTTCGTTCTCACAGTAATTGGCGGAGATCGTGGACCATTTCCAGCTAGATTAAAGGCTAAAACTTGTATGCGATACTCTGTATACTTGTCAAGGAAGATTAAGTTGTGCGCCGAACAAGACGCTGCAACAATTTCTGTCTCTTCCTCTGGTTTTTTCTCTAAATCTTGAGGGGAATTGGTCGCTAAGTAAAAAATCTGTAATAAAAACAAATATATAAAGTACACACATATAAAATGAATAAATTAAGACTGTAGTATCAATTTATAATGCATTATAATGAATTTGCCGCGATTATTAAGTTTGTAAAAGCAATATACACAGCGATTAATCTGTTAATGTGATTGAATGAAATAATTATTACTCTATATCCTAGTAAATCGCCATTTTGCATATTGGCTTGAGGAGGTTTCCAACGTAAATGGACTTCGGTTGAAGAAATGGGCTCAGCTTTCAGATATTGGGGTTCTCCCGTAGGAACCGCCTCGCCCACGTATACGGTAACCGGTGGACTTGGCGGGCCCTCGCCTTCTGAGTTAAATGGTAACACTACAATCTCGTAATATCGGTCTTTCATCAAGTCGCTTAAAACCATTTTCGTTTCCTGTAACAAAACGAGAATGAATTGCGTTAGTTACACCGGACGGTATGTGCAATCAATTTCGATATTATATCATAAGTTATGATATTATTGATATAACAGATATTATAAAGAAAAGATATGTTTTAAAGATGTATAAAAATATACACGCACTTTAATTCCCCGAATCTCTTCTTTCGGTGTTTCCTGAAGAGGCGTTGGGAAATCCGATACTGGCTGATAAACGACACGATAACCACCCGTTTCGTAATCACCGCTCCAATACACCTCGTCGATCATGTTCCAATGAACCTCGACGCTGGATGTTGTTATCGGTACAACTTTCACATTAGTGACACCTTTTGACGGCGCTATAAGAAACGTAATATTTTTTATCAATGTTGACGAAACAAATGTATTCGAAGGAAAATGAAAAGAATAGATTCAAAAAATTGCCAAAAAGAATTTCAATTTCCGTTTTCTGTAGTATTTTTTTAATTTTTCTAATTAATCTTTCTTTTTTAATATTTCATTAAGTGTCTCGTTATTTTATCTTTTACGTACCTGCAGATAGAGTTTGTACTTGAGCGGATTCGTTGCTCCATTCTGAAGGACCTATGTCGTTGGTAGCCTGAATGCGAAACTGATAGTGCGTGTAAGGCTTTAAATTGTTAGCCGTGTAAGACGTTAGAGTGGGTTCCACTCTCTCGGGAATGGTTTGGAATGGTCCGGAATTCTCCGACTGTTGTATTGTATAATATCTATCGGAGCAAAAGGAAGGATTTATATGCAGTTTAACAAGAAATAAATCCGTAAGCGAGGAATTTATTTATACCTTAACGGTGCAAAACCATCTCTGCCTGGCGTCCAATTAAAAGTTATCTGACGACTCTGGATTTGCGACTTGCTCACTTGTGGTACCGAAGGCGCTTCAGGACGTTCTCTGTTGTTCGTAGTAAATACAAGCGCGTAAGCCGTCTTACCCCAACCCAATCTCGTCTGTGCCGTCACAGAAAACATGTAATACATCTCGGACTCGAGTCCGGTAGCTCTGCAAGTGATCATCATGATATGTAAGGAAATTATAAGGAGAATCAGAAATGTTAAAATATAATTTTTTTAGATTTTTTTCATTGATTAGTTATCAGAAAAAATGTTCAATCTGATATTTTAGAACTTTCACATTTTTAAATTTATTTAAAATCTGTAAATTTGTAATATAAATGAATTTTTTGTATAAGGCGATGTAATTGAGTTTATAAAATTCCAATAAGTATAAACAGAAAAATCTTTTTACCTGAACGTTCTATCTGACGCCGAGAATTCTTTAGAAAATTGTCGATCTTGACTACTGTTTAAATGAAACATAACTTTGTATGCGAGAATCTCTCCATTGGGATTCTCTGGCGTATCCCAAATAATACGCGCTGTGCTCAAACTCACATCAGGGAAAGATACATTAGACGGTGGTCCAGGAGCTGTAATAAACAAAATATTGTAACGTTATCATAAAATTTCATTCTTCTTAAATTTATTGTAAATTTCACATGTATAGAAGACAATATATTTCATACATTACATCATATATTGATATAATGATTAGAATGTAATTCTATATCATTAGAATAAATCATTACAATAAATTATATGATTAGAATGTAATTTGTATCACACGTGATATTTTATATCTCGATTACTTTTATTCAGAAAAATTCAATTATAATAAATTCACTTACTGTCTTCAAAAGTCTGAACTCTCACAGGTGGCGTGCTTAGTTCCCCATCACCGAGTCTCGTATAGGCTAAAACCTGTATGTGGTATTGGACAAACTTGCGAAGCTCTGTTAAGGTGGTTGTGAAAGTAGTGTTGCTGGGAATATTCTTGTACTGAAAGGTTGATCTGGGATTCGCGCCATAATATACTTTAAAGCCTTCGATCTGTCCATTTTGATGTTCCACGGGTACATCACCCCATCGCACCAGGATAGTCGTAGAAGACGTCGCATTTGCTTCTACGTTAATTGGCCCCAAAGAAGGAACTGAAAGATGTCATGTATCTTTGCAAATCTTAGAAAGTGAAAAATGTTCAAAATTGCATAGCACTTTATGCTGTTTTACAAATATCTGAATTTCAACAAATAATAATATCAATGCTAAATCAACTATTAGAAATCAATACACATATTTTAAAAAATTATTTTACTTTCAGTTTAATATACAGTATAACTTAAAATTTTTCTAAAAGTCTAAAATCTAAAGTTCTTCAAAGATAACTATATCCAAAAAATTGCATTCTGAAGAGTTGGTTTCTTTTTGCATATTTTTCATTCAATTATATGTAAAAAATGATTCCCTGACATTACCTGATTCACGAGTTCGTTCAATAGCTTTCGGACTCGCCATCGAAGAGCCAACGTCGTTGAATGCTTGCATCACTATCTCGTAATCGGCATATTTTTCCATATCTTTCAAAACGTGTGAATTTGCGGTATGATCTTCGATAGTAATGTTCTTCGAGATATTTGATCGTAGTTCCGTAAAAGTAATACAGTATCCTCTCGGATTTCCGTACCATTCTATTTGTTGTAATGGCTATACAAAAAACAATACAACTTTTACAATACAATCTCTTTAATCGATATTCTTCAAAGCGATTAATAACGTAGAGATCATATTTTTCACATAATGATCTCATAACGATACTTACGATCCATCTGACGCGTAACTCGGTGTCACTCATTGCGCGAACCGTGACGTTCTTTGGGGGATGAGAAGGTGGTGCCTGAATTGTTTGAAACTCTTTGGTCGGCTCGGAAGGCTGCGAGGCGCCGACGACGTTGTTTGCGATCAAACGAAGCTTGTATTGCATGAAGGGAATCAAACCGTCAACAGTGATTGTACAAGCGTCGGGATCGGACACTTCATAGATATTATACCATGTCGAATTTCGGGGCGTTTGTGCCTAAAAAACAATTAATATCACATATTATTTCTTTTGATTTATTTTTTGTCTTTTATATATTCTATCACGTCAAATCTTCTCGATTGTGTGTCTTAAGAATAAATCTTATAAAAGATTCGTGAATTAGAACTACTATGAGAATGCGATATTTTTCAAATATTGAGCTTTAGAAGAGTAAACAGATAATAAAATATTCGATATAAAATAAATTTTTAAAGTAAATTTAAAACAAATTTTCATTAGTTGCAAAAATGTTATTACGTACGAAAAGATAATAACAAATAATAATCTTCGAGTTTTTTAAAGAGAGCATACTATAGATTAACTATAGATTGGTCAACCTGCACTGTCCATTTCGTAATGGATGAGTTTCCGTCAAATCCTGGCGTGAATTGCAACACAATGGAGAACGCATCTATGTTGGATAACGCTAACTTCGTAGGAGGTTCCGGTAGTACTGGTTCGACGCCTGATTGTATGATTGCCACTTTCGATTTGCCAGGTCCAACCGATGTCCAAGCGATCACTTCAAATTTGTAGTGGGTCAATGCCTAAAAAGAAAAGGAAAAAAAAAACAATAATAATAACCATTTTTATTTCTCTCTTTTAAATTGTCTTTTTTGTAACTGGTATGATTTTTAGATTTTTTACTACATTTCTTTTCTACAATTTTGTGCTGTATAAAATCGATGATTACCTGAAGATGTTCTACTTTGATCGATAACACATCAGCCGTGAAGTTTTCGACGCGCAAAGAATCTGGAATATCTTTAATCATGTATTTTAGTTGATAATGTGTTAATATTCCGTTAGGCTCTTTGGGAGGACTCCATTTAATTGTTAATGCACGATCGCTGATATCTTCAAATTGTAAATTCTCCACTTCTTCAGGCACTGTAACAAAATGTAAACATATGAAAAATAATGTTTACAAGAATAATTTTATTCTCATCCATTTAGCATACACAATCATTATCTTATATAAAGAGACTGAAAATATATGCCAAAAATGATTTTAATTAGAATTATTAGAATTATTAGAATCATCTTTATAAATAATTATTAGTTTATTTTATGTTATTTTAACTAATTATTGTAAATAAACATACCATCTTCACAAGTGCGAATTTCGACGGGCGAGCTTCTTTCACCGTCACCTGGGTCGGTGAAGCAGAGTACCGTAATATTATACAAAGTGTACTTTCTTAAACCTGTCATAAAGGCATTCTGCTCAGCCAGCGGATCAGTTAAACTCGGTGGTACAGTCATGGATTTGTATTCATTCGTTTCTGTAAAATTGCCGCCAAACCAGGCTTGCAATTTGTATCCTTGATTAATACCATTGATCTTCTGAGGATTTGGTGGCTTCCACCAAACTTTTACCGCCGTTGAATTAAATGCTTTCACTTTTACATTTGTAGGAGGTGCTTCCGGGACTGTAAAAAATTATTTTTTAAAAACTGATTTATAACATTTAAGTAATATTCTAGCATGTTAGACCATTTCAATACTAACATGTTAGAATTATAGCATATCGCTTAGATATTTTAATTACCTCCTTCCTTGGTTTTTATTTGCAAGCCTTTCGAGTATACACCTATGCCTTTTTCATTGTAAGCTGCTATTTGCACTTCATAGTCCTTCCATGTGATTAAATCTGTAATAAGATAATTTCTTTGCGCTTCGTTGGTGATGTTTTGTATTGTCCATGGACTATCGTTGTATCCAAACAGCGTATATCTTAATATATATCCCAAAATATGGCCGTTTCGATATTCTTCGAGCGGAGGTTGCCATTGCGTTATTATTTCCGACGACGAACGTGCTGAGCCGACAAAGCCAATCGGTGGACCACTGGGAGCTAAAAGTGAAAATAAAGCATTTAAATGAAATACATTGTCAAAATCATCATCATATTAGAGAATAATTTACGCGATCACCCGTATTTTGATAAAGATACAATAAAAAGAATATGTTACATTATTTTCTATTAAATTAATTACTTGAGTAATCTTCCTAATCACTTACGTTCTTGGGGTAGAACGACGATATTACTAATTGCTGATGCTGAACCTTCACCGACGCTATTTTCAGCGCTAACACGAAATTGATAAGACGCCGCAGCTTTCAGATTATCCAACAATATCCATCGACTGGTTGCGGAGACATCGCGTTCGGTGATCCAATTTGAATCTTGTATAGGCCCTATTCGCAACATAACGTACATTATAAATTAAATGTATAGAAAATAGAATAGTAGAAAAACAAACAATATTCATCAATTTTATGATTCAATCTTTTATTGAAAATTTGTAAAGTGCTTTGTAATAAGCGTAATAATAACGTTCATGATTATTCATATTCAAGAAATATCAAAAACAAAAAAATATAACATTAATGCATTTTCAATTACATTTAGAATACATTTAAGTTTTTATATTTGATTATTAAGGTTTGGGTATTAAGTTTTGTATTTTTTACCTAGGTCGGATACCTCTCGTCTCTGAACTATGAATTTCTTTATAGGACTGTTGCCGTCGAAGCTGGGTACCCACGTGACATTGATTGTGCGCGGTGAAATCTTTTCGACTCGCGTGGCCATCACATTGATCGGTGGGTATGGCACTTCGATCATGCTTAAACGAGCAGACCGTGTTTCATTGCCAGCCGGCGATACCACAGAGCATGTGTACTCGCCTACATCAGTAGCTCGAACAACGACGATCTCGAGAGTGCCGTCTGATCGCATTTTCACCCTTTGACTTGCTTGCGTGTTTATTACTCTGTAATAATAACACGTACTTTAAAATCTTTAAGTATTGGAAGAGTTACAAAATCTTTATCTTCTAATTTAAATAATGTTATTGCCTTCGTAAATCAATAATTTAATTGAGAATTTATTCAATTCAATGTATACATATAATATAAATATCTTAATCAGATTTTAATTAAATCAATGTTTCAAAGTCTAACACTTTGATCATAGATAAGATTTGAAAAAAAAAAAAAAAAGTTATTTATTAAATCTCAAAACTTTAAACTGCCATGCCTATATTATATTTGTCTTTATACGTACTGTTCATTGTGAAACCATGCTATATCGTATACAACGCTAGGATCATTTAAAACTTTACATTGTAACTCGGCAGTACGCCCGAGAAGCACGGCCGTATCAACAGGTGGTTGGATAATTTGAGTCCGAACTGTAACAGATGTGGAGATTATATACGACAAACTGTGCAATACATTCATAATCGAAATTTGTCCAAAAGAATCGATTTTTATCTCTTAAGAAAATATGGTTTTATGATTCGCTCGAGCTCTTTTTTATAAATATTTGTCTCAATAATCACCCATAACGGTCACCCATGCTGATCCGTTGACAGAGCCAGCTTCGTTCGCGCGGATGCAAGTATACTTTCCCTTGTCATACGGTTTCACTGCTGCGATTAAAAGATCACCATTGTCCAAGACTTGTACTCTTCCGGCGATCTCCACAGGTATCGTATCTGTTGCAATTAAATGTAAACAGTTATTATGAAAATTTTTTCCACGGAGAGATAGCATTTCATAATACGAGGGATGTATTCGATATAAGGATATATCATATTTCTAAAATTCTGGGAATCGCACTGCGGAACAAAATTCTAATATTAATGCTGTAATAAAATAATAATTTAGAATAAGTACATTCAGTTGAATAGAGATCTACATTAAAAGACTACAAAGTAATATTGACAAAAATGAATAAAATAAAAGTTTTAGAGCACAATTCTAGAACTTTAAAAACATTCTTTCGTAATATTAACTTTATGTATCTTAATTTTATAAAACTCACACACACATAATAATAATTAATAATTAATTTTGCTTGATTTAATTACCGTTATAATACCAGGTGACATTTGGTTTAGGCGCTGCAATCGCATTGCAACTTAGAGTTGCATCTTTGCCGTCTAACACTGTTAAATTTTGTGGTCCATTTTCCATTATTGGTCCAGATGCTGTAAATTATAGGAATTTTGTCATTAATATCGAATCTATTTCCGAACGTTTTCTCACAACGTGCAAGTGAAAAAAGTGATCAATCGTCGCTTGCAATATTAAACCCATCTGTAATTCTCACCTCTTCTCTATGTCTCAATGCTGATTCCAAAAGACAAGCTTATTTTTTAAGCATAACACAAACACATATTTAATAGCAAAACTACGCAAACTTATAACTAAGTACAGTCATGTTTAATGATAAATGCCATATAAAATAATCACTAAATGCTAACGGCACTTATCCTGAAACATCCATAGAATCCAAAAAAATAAATTTTATTAAAAATATATCTCTAATATTTGAGAAAACAAGACGTGCATATCAGTGTTACTTGCATTATCGCAGACGCGTGCTAAGAATTATTATTTTATTATATCAAAATACGGCAAAGCATTTCATTTGATATTCCTTTAAAAATATCGTACATAAAACATTCAACTATATACAAAATTGAAATCATTAAATCACTAATCGTAACAAAAAACATAAAATTGATCAATATTTTTTGGCAAAAATTCTATACTTATGGAGTAATAATGTTCTAAAACACCGATACTCAACATGATGCTATTTGCCTTGTCAAAGCTACGCGAAAATTTATCACTAGGAGAAGCAAAAAATCGTGAAGTGAAATTTATACGCAATCTTTAAGCATGTGCTGAAAATGATAATGGAAAAGAAAAGTGTGGAAATCTCGCTGCAATATTCTTACTGTTTGGATATTGAGAGAACATAAAACGGCGATCAGACTGGCGAACTCTGACTACATTATAGCCAGCCGCCCAGCGGGCAACTCTGTTTCTCAATCTGCTTCCTAATCCTTTTTCTGGGCCGCATACAAAAAACACGTCATTTATATTAACTCTGCTTGCGATATTATTACGCGAAGTGTTCGAAAAACGTTACTCAAAAATATCTCTCTTTAAACAATATTTATATATAACTTATTTATATATGTCTGATTTAAGTGGATACGCGTAATTACTTTGTAGAAAATTAAGGATACAAAAAAGTTGTTTAAACAAAGTTGTTCAGTTAGAAAGAGGGCACATTATGGCGCAATTTGTGATTGGAAGTATACAGAACATCTCTTTTTTAGAAGTGTATATTTCTAGTAATGTAGTATATTTTTAGAAGTATTTATGCTCATAATTGTTAAAAAAGTCAATAAATAGACAACATATACATTTTTAATTGTACTTTCATCTCGTATTCGAAACTAAATTATATATTCGTATTATTTATGATTTTTTATTATCCCCTGTCTTGCTTATAAAAATTTCCATAAAATAAAGAAGATTATATCGGTATTTTAGTCGCATGTTTTGCGAACACTTTGGATACGAACTGGGTAATAATTATACTATTTTTTAGAATTTCGCGATAGATTATGGAAACTATGGAAAATTACTCACTTTTCGCTTTCAGCCAGGTATAACCAGACACTTCACCGGCTTCATTAGACGCGAGGCACTGAAACATCCCTGAGTCGTCCATAGTTAATTTCTTAATTATCAGTGAGCCGTCTTGTTCCATCATGTATCTGTGAAAAGGCAAGTAAAACAATAAAATGCTAAAATAATTTTCAAATTGACTTCTTCTTATAGAAACAGATTAAAAAATTTAAGAGATTATAAAATATTTTTCAAATTTAATCTTTCTTATTTCAAATGATTTTTTTCTTTAATAATAATTCTTTTAACAAACAATTTACTTATCACTGATGTCTCTTCCATGTGGAACAATTACAATTTTAGATTTACAAGAAAAATTTTAAAAGAATTGATAGAAATTAATAAGTTAATAGAAGTTAATAACTTAATAAGATAGTTAAAATAGAAACAAGTAAAAATTTCTCTTCTTTCCTTAAAGTCTAATGACTACAAAGACAAATATTTGCCATTGCGTACCTGGTTCCTAATAAATGATCGACAGGCTCAGCATTACGAAACCATTTGAGTGTAGGAGACGGCACGCCGTTAACGTCGCACGGTAACGTTACCGTGGATCCATAATCACTTAGAGTTTCCCTTTTTAATTTTGTTATAAAAACCGGTTTTTCTAAAAACAAGTATAATGATAATTTTAAGGAAGATTCAGGCCCGTTAAAATTTATATTGTTATATTTGTACTTTTTAAAATATAATCACATGATTATATTATTATTGCTATTTTATTGAACATTTATATATTTATTACATGTTTAACATCGATCACGCTTACCATAAACAACAATTTTAGCGCTTGCATTTACAGTCGGATAACCACCACTCCGCAAGTCTACATGACAAGAGTAAATTCCCGTGTAAGTTATGTTGGCTGAAATCAACGCAAGTGTTCTGTTCCACGAATCGTTAAAGCTATATGATACCCTAGAATTTTCAATCGGAATACCATCCTTCATCCACAAAGTCCTTAATTCGTGAAGCGATCTGAAACAATATTTCGATATTAAAGTAACAATTTCGAATCTTTTCATTAAGAGAGAACATTAACGACGTTATTTGTATACTGAAGAAAAAAAATCGCATACAGAGAATGGTAAATAAAAATTTGAACATACCTAGCATTCGCAATGCAATTTATATGCGTGACATCTTGATCTTTGATTATCTGTGTGTCTTGCGGCTTGACGATTATGGTAGGAGCTATCTCCGCGTTCGGATCGCCGGTAACTTGCAGTTTAAAAAACGGACTGATCTCCTCCTTGCCCAATTGAGTGTTAATAGCCTTCGCTCTATGAACGTTAGAAAAATATAAGTGTAAACTTTGTTTGAAATTTTAAAAGAATGACTTTGTACGCTGCAATTGAAGCATTATGAGAAATGAGTTACTGCTCCGCACACTGCACCAATTATACGAACCTGTACAAGCCTTCATCGTTTTCTGAAGCATTTAATATAATTAACGTGTGTTGAGTCGTAGCGTATTTTATCCCGTACAGAAGTGTCCCGTCCGAGGAGAACCATGTTACGTCAGGGGTGGGATGGCTCTCGAGCGGGGGTAGTTCTAGAATCGCTGCGCTACCAGACTCGACGGTCACCACCTTTTCCGTGAGATCGTCGAACGTTCCCATATCTGAAGCGAATTGGAACGTCGATCCGTAGTCCGCAATGCGGATATGTAGTATTTATTAAGATACTCACAGGCTACGGCAAAGACGAGGCGATCGCTGAATATGGATCCTACGTCGTTCGTTGCGACGCAATGATATACCCCGGCATCCTCGCGGCGCGTACTGTGAATACGGAAGTAAAACCCAGAAATGAGCTCATTGTTGAGGGGCATCCCGTCTTTGAACCATTTGTACTTTGGTTGAGGATTGCCTGTAAAAATGATACAAAAGTTATTCGTATATACTTAAACAATTTTTCTTAACTAAGTTTAACTAAAAATGCGTTTAGTTTAGAAATTAGTTGAAGAATAAAAAAAAACGTCTAGATTGTGTGAAGATATCAAGAAAACGCATAAGCTGCTTCTCTCATTAACAAATGTATTGTACTTCCTTTGAACAACGAATTCTTTGAAGTGTATAAAAATAATTATTTGTACAATCTTTAGTCAAAGAACGATTTAATGTGAATAAACTCGGGAATGATTCAATGCAAAGTCACGGACGATGCTGCAGTTTGCGAGCTATCTAATACCATTAGTACAGGGTCATACGATTGAATTACACGGCATTGGGCATTGCTAAGGCTTCATTTGGTCACCGTCTCATCCGCTTGTCACTCGATATATCTGCAGGATAATGAAACGCTACGAACCTTATCCTTGATGCTGCTGCGATCCTTACCTTTCTCTATCGCCTTTTTATATTTTGTTGTTTCAAAGCAATATTGATTGTGTACTTAAGCAGTAAAACCCCGAGAAATTTTGATAATTCGTACAAATTGATGACAGAATAATTCGAGCTATTGGCAGTTGAATAAAACAAATAGATGATACAGAAATAATAACTAGGTTTTTATTCTTGATAGTACATTTGGAAAGAAACAAAACTTTAAATTTACAGTATCCTCGAAGATTTTGCTATTTAAAGCTACCTTAGTATCGAATTAGAGCAACAATCTATTGAGAAAAATCTAATTTTTTTCTTCAAAAAGATATATTTAAAATTTTTAACATATTAAATATAAATATAGAAATATAAAAAATAAAATATAAATAGAGATGCACAACATTCTCCAAGATAAACGAGTTGATATTAAAATTTATTATCGAATAAGTTTTCGAGACCTATTTCTTTTTTTCTTTGTTGATTTTATGTTAGAAAAATTTTGATTTTATGTTAGAAAAATTTTCAGAGAAATATGTATGTTACAGTTGTAATTCTTACCTCTTGCTTGGCATTGTAGAAACTTTGTGCGATTTTCGCTAAGTATATTGCCACTGCTGGTCGGTTGATTGGTGAAGTGCGGCTCCTGAAGTGGTTCTGCGAACAGAGAAATATTTTCTTCTTCATATCGATCTTGCAAAGACTAACTGCTGAGCCTTGCGGCACCGCAAATTACAGATTAGTTTTGTAATTCACAAGTAAATACAAGATTGGTTTATAAAGGATAATTGTATTATTGGATATTTATATATTTATTTATAATTGGATTTATAATTGGATAATTATAAAGAGTACACACAAAAAACGCCAGTAGTCATTATTATGCCAAAGTCATTGTTATGATGTCTATTTATAGTAAAATTGAGATGACCAAAATGCAAAAAGAATGATCATAAAACAAAAAAAACTTTATCGTAGAATAAATGTAAATAATGTAGAGTCTAACAGGACCTAAATAAAAAAATGTAAGTATAATACTGATTAAATCTAAAAAGAATAAGATTCGATAAAACGGGTAGCAGCAAAACGAGGGTAATGAATTAAAATATTTAACTGCGGCGTAAGAAGCGACGACGCGATTTAATTTCAGAAATTAATTTTTGAAGTCTGCAGATCGTAATCTCGTATGATTACACGTAAATTCCATACGGCTGACCGACAGCCTGAGTCACTGCGAGCGCGTAAGAGAGACGTAATAATTTACGGCGCTCCAAAAAGACTGACGAACGAGAGGAAAGAATGCGAACGAACGGGCGCGGATGCCGAGGTGCCGAGTCACATGCAACGCACGTAAAGCCGACACGTGCACCCGCCCGTATCCACCGGACGTTCCACGCTCCGGTGATCTTGACACGCGGGTACAGCGGTGTGTCGCAACCTCTCGTCGTACTCCGTAGACGCATGGTTTCGTCGTGAATAAAAAGAAGCGAGGTAACGATTCGAGTCGAAGGAGAGCTTTGAAGAAGGTACGCCATACATCCGATTTTCAAGATGCAAAACTCTAGTTTTCTGAACGGAGCAACTTAAAGAATAAATCTCTGAAGACATTTGTAGGATTATCTTTAAAGTAGGATAATCTAGGTGCCTTTTTATTGAATTAAACATTAGAGAAGAACATTGGAGAATAAATAGTACAGAAGAACTCTATAGAAAGTGCGTTCTTTGATTTTCATGTTGCAAAACTGTTTTAGTTTTCTAAACAGAGCAGTTTAAAAAAAAAATCTCCGAAAAGATCTGTATAATCATCTTTATAAAGCAGAGAATTTATCTTTCTACAATATAATTCAAATAACATATTGTACATATTTATTATGTAATTTGTACAAACTTGCATGTAATACTGCTGATTTGAAATATGAATTTACGATTTATGATTTATGTGGAACATTCTTTACGACTTGAGAGAAAGTACCTACGGAAGTGTAAACAATAACAATTTACAGACCGATGACAATTGCGGGCGAAGAGTGGTAGTTTCCCGCGCATCGTTATATCTTTCAACCGGCAATTCATTCCGACCTGATACACCGCATGATGCATAGGTTTCGAGCTCTAATCACAAACGCAGTGTAATCAGTCACGCCGTATCATAGGCGGATTCTAAGAACAAACGATAATGTGATCGCGTCGCACCTGGGCCGCCATAAATATCGATTCGGACCGATAAGCACCATCGACGATAAGTAGTTACTACATGATGTGCCATCGCTGCCACATATGGCAATATGTAGCAATAAGTCTCGTAATCATTTTGATTTTTTTCAGACAAAAATAGCTTTTAGACTTTAACTAACGAAAATGAAAGATTTATCGAGGGCTTTACCGATATAAATTGACCGATGAAATTGTAATATAATTAATTTATTAAATTCTAGAAGGAGTCTATGTAATTTTCTGTTTCAACTTGTAACTCGGGTTCTTATCTTATCAAAATTTTTAGACTGCAATTAGTATATAGGTCGGAAAATCACTTGTACTTATCTTGATTTAGGATTTTTTTAAAAATACGAATCGAGTTTTATCTCGAAGTGATATATCTGGGTTGTTTCGTTTAATATTTTTATGAAGGAAAATTCCATTTCTAATTAACCAAAGTACGCCCTATGTTCTCTCATGTCCCTCGTTTTTCTCACCTCGTCAGTATAACGGATCACTGAAATCGTTAAGAATCTCTTGGACGTGAACAAATTAAATTTCTCGTACGAGACAACGGTTTATCTCTGCAAAGGCCAAGGCTTTTGAGGAAAACGACGTTCATTTTACTTAATATTGTCAGCGTTTTAGATGCCTCGCGTGTAATGAAGATTCAGCTTAAGGATCCAGTTTCCGGGCCTTATCTCCTTATCACGCGTCTCGTGAAACCATAATGAGGTGACACCGCGATGCTAACTGGGCTGCGAGAGAGTGCACCATTCGTAAAAACACGCATGTAAGGAGATATGTTGAACACCTAAGAATAAACCTTACATTTTAGTGCGCCCCTATTTATTTCCGCCGTTATTTATTTCAAACTCGTTGCAAGTTCTCCGCCGAGCGAAATAAAAGACCGCACGTTAAAGTCAGAAGAATTCCTGGAATGTGCGTGCGGGAAATAAACTAAATTATGCAATATTCTTTGTTAACATATCGCTAAATACGAGTCCAAGATATGTCTGCGAAGTTAGCCCCATTTTAAAAATTTAAAAAAAATGATGAGAGTTCTGGATACCCCCACACGAGTTCTAGAGTTCTCAATCAATTTTAGAAAGAGTTCCGTTCAAAGTGCAAAAATCGAGCAGAACTTTGGGCGGCTGTAACTCTGTCAGTTTTGGTTTTAGCGCTTCGGGCCTTAAAACTTGTCGATAGAATTCGTGCGGGGGCAAACAGAACTCTAAACAGAATTGCGGATTTCCCAAAAAGAGGTTCCAAAATATTTTTGAAAAAAATTTTTTTGGAAATTCGGAGTTCTGTTTGCCCCCACACGAGTTCTATCAAGATGTATCAAAGTCCGAAGCGCTAAAACGAAAATTGATAAAGATACAGCCATGCAAAATTCAAGGTCCGAAAAATTTCCAAGTCCAAGTTTTCGGATCGCCTCCTTCCTCCCCCCTCGATGGTGTGCCACCTTGTCGTGGTGAGGGGGCTCCAGTTCCTTTAGGAACTGGCTAAGAGCACACCATGCCTCCCGCGTCTTCTCCCCCCTCCTTCTCCTTCAATGGGACGAATGGCAATTCTGTTTAGAGTTGTGTTTGTCCCCGCACGAGTTTTATCGAAAAGTCTTAAGGCCCGAAGCGCTAAAAGCAAAACTGACAAAGTTACAGCCACCCAAAGTTTGGCTCGATTTTTGCACTTATTTGAACGGAACTCTTTCTAAAATCCATAGGGAACTCTAGAACTTATCGAAATCTTTCGGAATCTGCAAAGAAAAATACATTTTTTCAAAAATGGGGGGTGCCGTGAAGTTAGCCCCCCCGTTTTTCAAATGATGTTTTCTTGGCTTTAAACGACGGAACTCTTTCTAAAATTGATTGAGAACTCTAGAATTCGTGCAGGGGCATCCAGAACTCTCATCATTTTTTTGGAATTTTTAAAATGGAGGGCTAACTTCACAGACATGTTCAAGATAGGTGGAAGTGTTAATGCGAGGAACGGTACACTCCAAACGAGACTCATTTGCGGGCTACTAATTATTGTCGAGGTAAGCTCCTCGAGCATTAACAGGTGCAGTTGCTGCAACACGTGCTGCGCCACTCAATACCTGCAATCTAAGCTCTGCTGTGGATTTTAAATTTTTAGCACGCGTCCAAACTCCAAACGATTACCGTATTACAGAGACTGATGTTTTACGATATAACTAACAAACTCTTATTTATACTGCAACTTCTTTATGTAACAATATTTAATTATTATGTAAACTGATTTTATAATAAAAATTAATAATTTTGATGTAAGTAAATTAAAACGATTCATTTATATAACACTATTGTATAACAATCATTATATATGATATAAAGATAATGTTTTACAAATAAAAACTAAAATTTCTTTCCAAAAAAAAAGAAACAACAAATTTCGAAGTAGATAATAGCATTCTACGTTCGCTTTCTATATTCACTCATTTCTGTATTAATACACTTGAAAACCGACGATTAACCGCAGCAAGAACGTAATCGATTCAGATTCTCTCGAGCGAAGGAAGAGAGTACGTGTTACTTAACGCTTTTAAAAACCAGTCGCGTTCTAGATCCTCTAGATAGTCTTCCAACCATCGTGGAAAGTTCGAGCATCGTCGAGGATGCAAATCGCGAGCTAATTAGAAGTAGACTTTCGTGGAATTTTAACGAGAGAACAATTTTAACGGGGGCATCTCGGCGGAAAACGACGTGTAATCGCTCTCCAAACCAGATTCATGACAGTCGAGTTGTTGCCAAGTATTCAATGAAATTTCAATCACAATTGCATTTGCGAGAAAAAAAATGAATATTGATTTCTATGCAGCAATAAAAATATATCCAATGCATGCAACGCATATTAAAATCTTTATTCATTTTGTATACGTACTTTAAACAGTTTAATTTTAACTTGTCTATCTTTACATGTGCAAAGAACCGTCAGAATATATCAGGATTTTGTTTTAATTAATTATTCGCTTATTTATAAGTAATAACCAGAATATAGTCTTGCGGCAAATTTTCTTTTGTTGGCACACTCATACTGATCAACTTCTGAAATATTATGAGATGGAATGATAATTTTAAAATAAATCATACTTTAAAATGACGTTCTATATTCAAAGGATGCGCCATAATAAAAAGAAGATATTAATCTCTTGAAGTTACGAAAAGTTACAAAACTTCGCGAAATGCCTCTTAGGCAGAATTATTTCCGTGTTAAATATTTCATGAATACCTAGGCAAATCTAGAGCATCGGAAATTACAAACGTGTGTGCTCCTATAGAAAATGTGTAGAACGGGTTTCGAACATAACTGTGATGGCAATCATCGCATGATTCGCCATGCACATGAATATATACATACGTAACACACGTATGTGCACAATACGTGCAAGCCGAGACCGCTGAAGAAACCCCTATTTTAAGCAACGCAGCTGTCACCAAGGGTAAAACGGGGTGGCACGCGTTTACAGAGGGGCGTGGACGTGGGTCGCAAACGAAAGCCTTTGGTTGTCTGGTAAAATGAAGAAACTTCTATTTCGCGTACGCGACCCAGAATCCACCGTCGATTTATTCATCTTTAAGCGGTCGTGCCGGTACAATTTGGTTCTCTGTATGCTAACGATGCGAAGGTCATGGTAAATGATATTTTTGCGAGAGAGAAATTAAAGAAATGCGAACCTGGCATTTTGATTGGTAAGAAACTGGAGTTTTATTAAAGATAAATAGACAAAAAATACAAATACATACTAGAAATAATTTGAATGTTCAAGAAAAAAATATAATCAACTAATTAAATATCAAGAAATGTGGAAAAAATATAAAATATGCCAAAAATAAAAGATAAATTTATATTTATCTATCTCCGTATTTTTTATAATTATATATGTATAGTTATCAAAAAATAGATAAAAATATTTTATGTTCTTATATTTACAATGTTTATTCTTATCTCTCATAATTATTATTATATTATGTTACTTTGAATAATAATTTTGCATAACTTTTGTAAGAGATTTATCCAACGTGACAATCGAAGTACGATGGAAAAAAGAAAGTGTTTGGAGACCGAGCGCGTTATGCGGGGGCAAGCAATTTTGTAGGTGCACTTCCCACGGATGTTCAGATAATACACACCAGTCGGTGGGGGCGAGGCACCGCAAAACGTTGCGCATTGCGTCTTACTGCACGCAGCTAGCTATATTGCAGTCGGGGTGCATGACTCCCTTTTCACTGCAGTCTGCAGGTGGCCAACCTCGAGGTCGCGCCACTTTGCGGATATTTTTCGGTAACGGATCCTTAAGGATTTCCTCGACAAATTGCTAGCGTCTTATTTTTATTTTTCAATCTTATGGTTATATTTGATTACGTATACACTTACGATAAAAGAAATATTATTCTGTAATTTGAATTTACTTGGAGAAATAATTTTCAAATTATATGTACAATTATTTAAATTTAAATAAGAAATATATGTGCATAAAATACATTTTAATAATAAGCTGACCACACTGTAATTTGCAGCAAAAAGTGCATTTCTACGCCCGCACGTTAGTTTTTTTTTTATTGATTACTCTCGAATGAACACGCGAGCATTTAACTATCGATTCACATGAAGATAATTTTAAGATAAGGAATATCCTTCCACACGTCGAGATATTTTGATACTCTACATATGGAAGGACATTTCTTGTTAAAATCATCTTCATGTAAATCGATAGAGAAATGTTCGTGTGCTCACTCAAGTAATTAATAAAAAAAAATTGGCAGACATAGAAATGTATTTTCCGCTGCAAATTAAAGTTTTTAAATTATCTCTGGTAACTATTATTCGACCAAAGTTCTCATAAAATGCCACAACAACAGCGGATGTGATCAGTCGTTTTAAATAACATAACACGCGATAAACTTTTCTCGGAACTTTTCAGGTGCAACGTACACGATATTTCAAGTAGAAATTGCAGAGCGTTATTTCTTGCTGTTAAAGTTGATTTATTTGAACAAAAAAAAAGTATACATATCTTTGTAACAGTAGACATATCTCTTACAGACCTATGTTGTAAAGTTAGCTTTTTGTTTTTGAAATTTCGACATAATTGATATTCATGATTTAACCAAAGAATTTTAAGATTCTTGTCACTATGGATGGCATCCCCCCCCCCCCCAGATTGTTAATCCTCTTGTCACTGTCTCTATTGTCTCTAATCGGCCATATTGGAAATAATCCAGGAACTACAATTGTATTATTTCCGGGTCGTCTCCAAGCCCAGGTTATAGTCTCCATTCATAGCCGGAATCCCATGATGGTCTGTGACTGAGAATCCTGGCGCCTGGCTTTTTTTTTCTTTTTTTTTCCCGACACGTTTCAAAAAGAAATTCGATTAAATATGAAAAATAAAACATAGTGTCAACTTTATATTTTCATTACTTACTTAAAATTAATAATAACTTTTTGACTTCAATTATAATTGTGTTCACAACTAATACTTTTCGATAAAAATACTATCCGCGCGCGCAATTATTTTTTAAGCTACACTATCAAGAATTGTCGAGAAAATGTCATATATCTCATTCCTTTTCTACATACAGAAACTAGGAAGATATTTTCATCCCTAGCTTAATTTTAGAATGAGGTAATAAAACTCTACTTTGAAAGAAATTTTTGTTTTTTTTTTTTTCAATTCCGCGACGGAATTTTCTTACATACAATCCATTTGTCGCTCGCGAAACGTCGTTCGATGTAACACGTTTATCATTCGAATACGATTGCGAAGCAACTAGCATATGCATGAAAAATCGGTGGCGGTCCAGACATAATACCGGGGATATACATATATATTTGGCTGTTCGCCAATAACCCGAGAAGCGAAACGAACGAGTTTCACGGTCGAGATTGGAATTTAGAATGCACTCGACTAGAAGAAGAGGCCATGACCCCGTAGAGAATTAACCTCGCGCAAATTTCCCATTGTATTCTCACGCAATTTGAGAGATAAAAATAAAAGCGACATTTTTTTACGCGCGACTATGCGAGATTTGAGATATCTTCGGTGACTTTCGAGGAAATAACCGTGAACCATGTCTTGCCATCGCCCGTCACGCGATATTTACGAAATCTTCCTCGCTACCATTGTTCGAAGTGGTCGGGAAATTGGAACAACCGTAACCTTTGAGTGCGCACCATTCCTTTGTCGCCTCGGCGTGGAAACACGTACGGTTTTGCGATGCGAAAGGAATCGTGCGAGATCTCGCCCTTACGCGCGTGAAAGCAGCTTTGACCGATGCGCTACGTCTCGAGATTCAGTAGAACGTTGGCAGGGAAAATCGAGATGTTTATTTATCCTAAAGGGACACCAAGAACACAACGGATGTTTCGTTTAGATTAAATAAACGCGTCAATTTATGACTCGCTCTTTATCCACCTTGAAACTTCTTTAAACTGTTTTAAATTTTTCTTGACACTGTTTTGTTTTATTCTATTTACATTTTATCTGATTTATAAATGTCATTGTTTCTCTTAAATTTTTTTTCTTTAATTTCTGAAACGTATTATAATAATAATACTTTTGAGGCTTTATTTTTCATATATTCTTATGCATTACATTTGCATATCATATTTGCCTGGTTTTTGTAAATTATTATTGCCATCTTTTATGCACGTAATAAATAAAAAATTGTTATTATGTATAACGATCCAATGGATGACGATGAGTCAGGGCCTAGACAAGAAAAGGGTACTTTTTTCAGGGGTTTATCTAGAAATAACCGGCGCCAGTGGAATGCACTTACTAGAGTGCAACCAGAAGTGCAAGCAAAGGCACATATGGTAGAAAAGTTCAGGCGTGTAAACTCGCACGAAATCGCTGCCACGTGTTGTTATCCGTGGTCGATGCACGTCCGAGGCTTGTAAAAAGACGAGAATTGAGTTGGTTTAAGCATGCCACGTTCATTGAGCGTAAACAATCCGTGTCCGAAACACGGTCGACTTCAACGACCCGTCCAAGGGATCTTCCCTAATCTTGTAAACTTTTCAACCATAGGGAAATGCATATCGATCGTCGGATAAGTAAATGAATCGAATTCGTCCAGCCTACTTTGATCCCGGAAGTGTGGCTTCACTTCCCAGCTCGTAAAACGCTAATCACGAAAACGAATTTAAAAGCTGATGTACAAGAATCTTCGTATGCATGAAGAATATAACATAAAAATCACGAATGCCGCGTATGCTTTTCAGCTGAATTTTCCAGAATACGTGTGATAAAGTGACGACGTCTGTTTTCTTTTTTTCATAAACGCACATGTTTCATTTACTTATCCGCGCCCTTCCCTTTCTCGCATCCGCGCCGCCGAGTACGGCACATCCCCCCCTACGTGATTAATAGCTGAAGGTGCATCGTAGCGAGAAATTGCAAGTCGCTCGTATGCGAAGTATCGCCGAGAGCCGAGAGCCGTCCTGTTATCGCAACGGTGCCGGCCGAGCGTTTAAAAACCGCATGTTCAACGAGGCATAACTCCGAATTAGCACACAGCCGCATGCAGATTCCCACCGAAGATACATTCCCATAGGCGGGCTCCGTTTGTCTAATCCTATCGTGCGTCCCGTTGTCCTGCGAATCCTTCCGTAATTACGAGTTTTCCATGTATCTTTCTTCGCCGCGTGCTCATTTATTCCTAATTATCTTCCTCTTTTAACATTTTAGTTCGCGTTTATATCATTTATCACAATTATCGCTTCCATGAAAGCTTCCTGCTTCTCCATCTGAGATATCCCTTTATACTTGGAAAACCCGGGAACAATTAATGATCGCATCTAAACGTAATTGTAGGTTCTTGAACGGTATTTCGTCTGTTCCTAAGTTTTCGAGAGACTCTTCCCAGGATGTGCGTGAAGGGAGAAAAAGCGTCGGGTGTCTCCGAGAATTTTCCTCGGGATAAGAAGGAAGTTTTAAGAAACGTGCAGGAGCGCAGGTTCCACCGCGCGTCGGTTTCATGAGCTTTAAATTAGCGCTGTACCGTAAAGTTTTCGGGGGCACCGTCCCCAACACGGATGCACTCCCCTCCTACAAATTTTGTTATGCACGCGCGAGTGCGCTGAAGGATGCTCGCGTTTCGAAGTTCAGTGAACAATCTGGGATAAAACGAACGGGGGGGGGCAGCTGGCGAACCATGTGCGACATGTATACGTAAGCCGGCAACCCCGGGGAACCTGTGCGGGTCGCCTGCTGCAACACGGATGCAAGGATACTCTTTAAAGGGAGGTCCTTTAATGCGTCCGATTACACACAAGGCGCACATCCCCGGCTTTGTCCTCTCCAGTCATTGTAGCGGAAAAAGAAAGTAATCGTTCGTCGTCAGAAGACAGGCATATGCATATGTTTATTGAAAAATACGGAGGAAAATTGAAAAATACCCCCTCAAACGTTCAATTAACAATAAACAGTGTAAGATTTCTATTTATATATTTTACTAGGCGATGGACGTAAATTGAACTAAACTGAACCGGATTGAACCGAACACATAATCAGTGGTTGGAGCCCGATGCACGCGATGCACCCTTGAAAAACGATCTGTGACCCGAGCTCCGTGACTTTATTTCTGACCGTGCGTGGCCGCATGCGTGCACACGCATAGCCAGACGGTCACGCGGCGACCGTAAGCGGTGGCATATTATGCGGAGGGTCTCCGCGCGGCCTATTTTACGGCCTTGAAGAAATCCTCCTTTACCTCATCACCGTGACTGGCCGCTGCGTGAACGCATCGTGAGGAGAACAAAAGCGCGTCTACGAGGTGCGAAGGACATCATCGCTGCACGACATCCACAAGACAAATATTCCCGTTTATTAAAGTTGAAACATCAAGAAATTCTTAATTCTTACTTTATGAGGCACTTATGATAAAAGAAATTAAATAATTGCAAAAACATCAATTTAAAGAACAATCCTTTCTACACTGAAAAAACATTCTAGTTAAAAACAGATGAATCAGAAAATCTTGTAGGCGTGATCAGATATTCTAGTTATTATAATAAAATTCTGGTTATTATAACAGAACTCAATACTTTATAACTTATAATAACCAGAATTCCCATAACAATCAGAATATTTTTCTGGTTCGTCCGTTTTTAATCAGAATTTTTTTCAGTGTAGTGTCATCTCTATACGCCGATTATCCGATCATTAAAATTGGTCTACAGAACATAAAACTGATAAGATTCAGAATTACAGAGAGTACCGCAGATTGGGTCAAGTTACATCCCGAGGAACGTGCGGCAGTTTCTCACAGTCCCTTCGCGTGACGTCCTTCGTCCTCTGCCCTCCTTCTTCCCTTGTTATTACGGATCTCGTTCTCGCCGCGAAGGAAACTCGTCCCGTGAAAGGACGTACAAATCGTTCGGAGGGATGCCAGCGAGGCCGGCGATTCGCGCGAACGATTTATCGTATCCACGCTAATTCCTCTCGCATGAAACAGGAAACCGCGGTCAAGATGAGAGACAGCAGAGAGACAAAGGTGAATGGAAATTAAAGGGAGAAAGGAATCGTGTGAACCTCAAGATGTGCTCGATATATCCAAATATATGAGTTTAACATAAACTTCTCGCTTATTTTCTCCAAGTCCTTGAGAGATGTCCCATTTATAAGTTCCGCTGTAAATATCCCTTCATTTCTTCCGTCCGCTTGCGATTCAGAATGAAACGGAAAGGAGCGAGAGCTGTTTGGTAGAAAATTCGCTTACATAAATCGCGGAAGCATCAAGAAGTCGCTAATAGTCGCTTCACGACGGTGATTCGTCGCGCGTCGCGCGCAAGAGCCGTCCAAGCCACAATAACATCGCGGTGAGAGTGATGCAACGGTCGATGATTAATCCCGAGGAATGCCGGAGTGTCCCGGAATAAAACGTTCCGCGTTACGCTGCGCGTCCCCGAGGTCCTTTCGCACTCGCGCTCAGGTGAGCGAGAATTTCCGTTACTGATAGGGGACCTTGAGCGAGCGTTGCGCAAGCTGCAACTGACTCGAGACGGCGAATAGCGTGTGCAACGTGCGCGTCGTTTCGTTCACCGATATTTTCACTTTTCATCGCGATACCGGCCGCGTGGTGCGTGGTCAGTGGCGGAACAAAGGAAACGCGGAGGAAATGTAGCGGGTGCGCGAGAGAAAAGAACAAACACGTGAGAGATGGCAGGCGCCGAGAAGGGCGTCGCGAAAGAGAGTCGGAGAACGGCACGGATGCACTTGCTTCGACATACGCGGCTCACGCTGGGAAATGTCGCGAGCAACATAATGGCGAAGAGACACGTAATTTGCTCCCCGTGGGCGTGTGACAGAAACAGAAAGTCACGTTTCACCATTTTTCCACCATGTGCACACCCGACGAAGGTATTACGTCTATCGGGAAGGTGTTTACACCGTGACGTTGCGCTACGCGGAAGATTTATCGTGTTGCATTAATCTCCCTCTCGCTTGCTAATTATCAAATCTCGAATCCTGCTGTTTTTAATGGTCCAAATATTGCAAAAAAAACTAATTATCTTTAAATGGAAAAATAACGCAATTTTTCCACGGCACGCAGTAGCGGAGAGGAAGATGAGTCTTTGCCCCGTTTCTGCTCGGCAATTTGCTGGAACGCGATTGCCACGCTCGGCACGATATCGGAATGAGCTGCGGAAATCTAACATTGGCGAGCTACCAAAAAACAATTTGCCGCGAAGCGAGGATCGAGGACTCTCTGTTGCCGCTCGTCGCGGCAAGGATCCGAGGAATGCGTGCCCTAACAAGAAATAAATATGAAAAATTGTTGCAAATAACCTGAGCTACGAATGTGCGAGATACGCGAATATGGAACTTCTCTACCGTGCCGCGATATAGAAACTCCTATTTATGACGCCGAGCAAGTACACAGCAAGCCTAAGGAAATAAAACCGAGAAGAAGTTATAGAGAGAGAAAGAGGGAGAGGAATACGAAGAAAGAGAAGAAGATGAAAAAGAGAAGAGGAGAAGAGGAGAAGAGAAGAAGAAGAAGAAGAAGAAGAAGAAGAAGAAGCCATGAAAGACGAGAAAGCCTTGCCGAGGGAAGGGAGGGAGCGGTCAGTGGCCCCTGTGCACCGGCTACCGAGTCCCATGGCATCGCCTCGCGTCGACGAGTTCCACGGCGAATAATAATGGGAATTACGGAGTGGTGTACGGTGAGGACTTGAGGCCTGCTACTTTTTTGTCGTTGCCAGGCCTCATGAAGATAAGACCCGCGACTACGGTAACGAGGTCGAGACAATAGCGGTCCCGGAGCAGCGCGGGGCCCTCGGTTCCCCCCCGGCATTCGGAACGTTCTGCCTTTCCTTCGAGGGGTCGATATGCGGAGGAGGGGCCCGTGGGTCCGATGAAGAATTTGCTGTAATGACTGGGGGACGGGTGGGTCAGAAATTCAGAAATCTTCCGGCTTGCATCCGATATCTCGCAAAGAAATTTCGTCTTCTTCTCCTCTTACGAATGTTTTCGTCCTCCCTTTTTTATTTATTTACAATGCTAAACTGTTTGTAATGTATTTAACCGAAAAATTAACGGTAAAATGACAATGTTTTGTTTTTATATGTATATAAGTATTTGATTCTTTCTTCTGTTAATAATGGCTGAGACACATTTTTCTGCAAGTACATTTCCGTTTACTTATCTTCTGCTAACTATTATTATGTTCTGATATTCTGATAAAAGAGCTTGATACTCCAATATGTTTAAGTGGCAAAACGGATTTTGCAGACAGGAAGAAAAATGGAGAAAATAGACTAGGCTTCAATGAGAAAGGAGATGGACGGTATCAAACGTGGCTGAAGACTCCGTGAGGCGAGAGACAGGAAAATGACGATAATGAAGATGACGTGGTCACGGAAAGGCAAGAGCAAAAGGTGGCTGGCACATCCGGTCGCTCGGAACGACGGGATCTGAGGGGATAACGGCCTAAGGCCACTCGGGACCGGTAAAGGCCACAAACGACGATCTTCGCTGTTTGCCGAGTTTTTGCTATCGCGACTCGCAGGAATCGTTGCATCGCACCGATGTACGCCATCGGCAACGTTACGTTCCTTCAACTGTAGCGCAATAAAAATTGTACAAAGCATTCCTCACAAGCATGAACGCACTCTTTTCAATCCGGGAAATTATTTGATTGTATTTTAAATTGATTTTTCGTTTATAAACATTCCGAGGTGTTGGAACAACGATTTACATAGCTTTTCAAGATATAAACATTCGTGAAATGCAAGATTGCTCAAAAGCTACTTCGGCAAGAGGAACAAACAGATAAAAACATTTCCGGTTTGTTTCGAATAGATTTTACTTCAATGCAATTTTTTAGTCAAAAGGTTTATCTATGCAAAAATAAATAATATTAAAAATTAGAGAGTTATATGTATACATGTGTGATATAGTATTTTTTATAAGAAAACGGTTTTTCTTGATATTTCCGATGAGACAAAATCGTTTTGAAACAGGCCAAAATATTTCATGAATGAATGGTCTCTTGCTTTTTTTGCGATTTCGGTCTCTTTTGAAACTCGTCGTATTTTTGAATGCTAATCCAGGAATCCAGTGTTCCGTCCTCGTCGGGATACACACTCAATAGTCCTATGTAGCCGAAGAAAAGCACACTCGCTCAATAAAGTAAGTAGACGGCTATAGAAAACGGTAGGGGGAGTAAAGGCGGCCGGTGGCAGAGGGCTATTCGATGGGCGAAGGAGCAGAAGGGGACTTGTTGAGGACCAGGTAAAGACCCTCGGTCTCCATTGTGCCTCGGTAGAGCTGACGCCAGTGATAGATACTTCTCCTAGTACACTACATATATGTATACGATTACCACTACAATAATGTCTTCGGCGCTTTCCACACGCAGGTTGAAACGCAAGCCCTTTTTATATCGGCCAAACGTGCGGGAAGCCGGCTCTTATTTTCTTCCACGAAGTCCATCAGATAACGATAGCGCGAAATGGCGACCAATAACGTCTATATATAATTTTTTTCTATTTTATTTCTTATTTTCTTATACCATTATACTATTATTACGCCGTTGAAGATATTTTTAATCAGTGTTTACGACACTTTCGTTCTATCTATCAAATCTATAAAATCTATCAATTTTAACACGTATTCGCAGCCATTTATTTTAAATTTAACAACGAATATTTCACGCATTTCTGTAAAAGAAATGAAACAATTTCAATTTTACGGAAACGAGAATTTATCGTTTGATTTTCTTGAAATAGATAAGACGCACGATTTGGAAAGAATTGCACGATAAAAAGGAAACGAGACCCCTTGGCATCGCAACTCTTATCTCCCTTTATCTGTTGGTCTGCTGGTATCAATGCTCGACGTTGTCCAAAGGAAATTTAATCAATGGAGGTCTGTCCTCATTATAGAGCTGCGCGTGCCAAAAGCGAAATGAGAAGAGAGATTGATTTTTTTTTGCTTTCTTTCTCTTGTATTTTCTCTAGAAAAATCAAAGAAGCACGAATGGTCTTTGAATCAAGGTTCGGGCAAAAGATAAATGGATAAATGATGAAGAATCGAAATCTATATATAACTTTTTTTAATGCATTTAAGAGTACTGATAATGAAATTTTTTTTTATTTTTTTGCAAGATGGACAAAACACGATTATTTATGGACAAACGTGAACGATTTTGTAAAAATTCATATTTT
The DNA here is from genome assembly GCA_928718305.1 of Tetramorium bicarinatum. NCBI lineage: Eukaryota > Metazoa > Arthropoda > Insecta > Hymenoptera > Formicidae > Tetramorium > Tetramorium bicarinatum. Next base: position 4,172,860 of record OV788321.1, read on the forward strand.
TAGCACCAACTTCATAGATCTGTCACACTCGATCTTCAAATTTAGTCCACGTAGTTGAAGAACGGAAATGTATTTTTAACTGAATGTCCGAAGATTCGATTGTTCGAGCTACCAGTTCGATAACAATTCAAAAAAAGAAGTTGAAAATTATTTGTCGCAGATGAGAATCAGCTTTCGCTTGTTCCCTTCTCTCGCAACATAATCGGAATAATCAACTACATTACTTTGCTATTTTGCTTTAAACCGAGTTCGAATTGTTGCAGATGTACGATGCGTTCAATGTATGTACTCGTTTCGCGAAAGTATATTTCGTATGCGCATCTGATGTTTAGTCGAACACTTTTGTCGTGCTAAACGCGAGGCGCAACGTGGAAAGCGAGTAGAAAGGGTTAATTCGGAATTGTCCCCATGTGCGGCACGTGCTCATGGAGCCATTGAGACTTGCCCCCATCCCCCCGCGAACGAGACGAGAGGTCAACGGTTTAACTTCGTTCGCACAATTGGTCCGGATTAACGTCGTAATAAATCTCAATTAGGGTCGCTCCTACGCCGCACACTCGACCGCCCTGGGGGAGATCTCGCAGATTTTTCCCCCGGTCCATCGGGGGTTTCAAAACGCCGCGGGACGGCGATTATTGAGAAGTAATCACCGTGCGAGTCGCGTGCGACGCGTTTGTATACAGTTATTTATTATGCGTTTAGGTAAACTGAATTATCTCTCCATGCATAAATCTCGATCCCCCCCAGCAAATGTCATTTTTCTTCAATAGATAAACAGATAGAGTAGATAAACTAAACCACGTGGTTTAGTTTAACAATATAAATTATCGATTTATGGTATCGTTCTTTTTTATTTAATTGTATCTTTTAAATCACTTTTCTTCAATAAATGAACAACAATCAAGAGTTTAGAAATTTTCATGCAACAAGAAATTAGCGATTCAATAAAATTACTAGAATCATGCAGATTTCAAGAAGTTTGCTCTTTGCTGTAATTAGTCTCGGATTAGTAAGTCCTAGACAGAGCACATCGGATAAACCAACAGAAAAAGTTTCTGTTTTTCCTCCTTAAATTTTTTTCTATTCATTTCTATTTATTTTCTATTTTTTTTTTCTATCTTCTATATCTAACCACGGAATTTATTTACATATGCCGCAGTACCATCGCGCGTACGCCACTTGAGAATCTCTCCAAGTTAATCATAAAGCGAATAGACATGCGCGATTTTCAAACTAATGGATCTATTGACCTCAGCTGTACATATTCTTTTCTCCTCCCTCTTTCCCTGCTCTTTCATTACCTTCTTCCCGTTTTAGTAGAAACAGGAAGATCGCCGTAACTGATTATAGTTCATGCAAGATTATTTCGCGCCTAGACTTTCCCGACAGCTTTTAGTCGCAGAATTAGGAGATGACCTCTATCAAACTTTGATTAACTTAATTGTTTAATTGGCAGAATTGCTTGCCACAAAATTTCTAACCGTACAATTTATTATTTTACTTTTTTCTTTACTTAATCTGTAGTCCAACTTAATCTTTTTTTTTTACGTGTTGGACAACAAAATAGATTAACAATTCTATCTGCGTTAACAAAACAATGCTGTTTGATAAATTAATCGCCCACCAAGTTAACCACCAAGTCATGGCGAGTTTCCTTTTATCGAACACAGAATCCCCGTGGAATCCTCCTAGAGTTCTCACTATCGTGAGCACCATAAAGATAAAATAATTGCGCGATCGAGACTCGCGACTTACCGGTGGCGCAGATGCCGCCGATGATCCAGACGAGGCAGACACCGGCGAGAAGGCCGCGCGTCCTCGTGGAGGCCGCCGCCGGCCGCTGCTCCATCCTCTCGTCTCGCCGTTGCGCGCCGTTGACCTCACTCCCCTGCTCCTCCTCCTCTCCTTCTCCTCCACGTCGTACGTTCTCGTCTCCTTCTTCTCCACCGTCGTAGGCCTGGCTGCCTCGCTGCGGCACAGCCGCCGCCGCCGCGTTAAGAGGCTACGGAAATCGCGCGAGTCTACGCCAATCTACGGTGATCCGCGCCGCGTCTCGCGCACACTCGCGACTCGCATTCCGCGATGCTCGCCCCCCGGCCCCCGTTCGATCACGCTCCGAAGGATCGCGCGAGGCGTGCAAACGCGCACAGCGCGGCCGGATCTCCGCGTCCTTCTTACTTACGCGGGGGTCCGAGACGAGGGGGGAGGGGGGGAGAGATGAAATAGCTCGCGGTGCCCCAGGGAAAGAAAAAACGGCGGAAGGTACGGCCGAACGCGCCCTCCGTGACGAAATCGCGCTTGTTTACCGAGTCCCAACTTTTCACACCTTTCTTCAAAGACGTTCCTCGCAGGGCGGATCTCGTGCCCTTCTTTAACACTCTCTTCGTTCTTCAATGTTTCACACGCACGAGAACTAACGTCCGCGAAAATCCGCACTGTTCCGTATCATCGCGGGTCGACAGACCTAGATCGATCTCGATCGATCGTTCTCCCCGTCCTTCCCGTTCGCCGTCGATCGTCCGCCGTCGTTCAACCGCTCGGCCGCAGAATTGGCCGAGTTCAGTTTTCACTCTCGCGTCTCGCCCGACGCGACGCACTTCAACTGACTTGAATTCGCTCGCGATACACGCGGTGTCTCCCGCGTAATAATATTGACACGCGGTGTGTCAAAGGGATCCGCAGCGAATTCTCTTCCGCGTCCTCCCCGCCTCCTTCTCTCGCCTTGAGGGAGGCAAGGTATCGCGAGGGCGACGCCGAACGCTCGCGCACACGTTCACCTGGTTACACCTGGCAACACCTGGCGAAGGTGCTCACAACACCGTTAATACTGCTCGCGGCGAACTTCGCGGGGGATATCGGACGATGTGTCGCCGAGCGGACAACGCGATCCGCGCGAAGATCGGCTCGCCTCTCTCCTCCTCCTCCGCCGCGATGACAGTCGCCTCCGAACTTCGCGGTGCCGTCCAAGTTCCGTGACTCGCGTCCGCGCTCGCACCGCGTCGCTCGGTGAACGCGTTTGTATGCACGACGGGCGAGGAATGTCAACTTAAAATCGCGTACACGCGCATGCCCGTCGCAGGCGCTACTGACCGGCCAATCGCCGCCGAGCGTTCGCTCGCGCTCTCGCTCGGCCGCGTTCGGCAACGCATCGGCGAGCGGCCGATGTAGCGCAGCGCGGCGTGGCGCTGGCCAATCGGACGCCGCCGCTGTCTAGGGAGCTCGGCAATACCGCCACTCAAGAAAGCGAATTCTAGCGGATTCGCTGGTCTCTAAAGAAGTTCGCGATGGCGAGCCACTTGTTGAATGTCTCGAGAAAACGAAAGAGGAGAAGTAAAAATTAAAAAAAGCTCCGTTGATGTTAATTAAAAAAAGCTCCGTTAAATGTTAAATTGATATATGAGCAAAAAAACCAATGTTAGTTACTTGTACCAATATATTAAATATTTCAAAAAATATTTCTAGCAAGCCAACATTTCAGCTTATTATTAGGCCTGTAGTAAAAATTTAATAATTGAAACTCACGCAGTGTTTCAAAATGTAAAAGTGCATTTAATTTTAACGTTATAATATTAAACTGACTATTAAAAAACGAAAACGATGATATGAAAAATCGACTATTGTACAAAGAAGAAAATTAGAGAAAAAAAATTGCAGCCACGTTCGTAGCGATTTACGAGAAAAAGATTTTTTAAAAGGAAAGTCTTCGCGTGGCATACAAACATACATCTTTCGCGTTTAGAATTAAAATCTAAATAGATTCAGATTAATATCATTCTTTAATTAAAGTTAAAATGCGCTGAGTGAAGGAAAGTTATTTAAAATAGGTTATAAAATGGATTCTTTCAAAGATTCCGAAAGACGCATAAGTATATTGTAGATCACGTATGCTATTTTCTATCGGAATTCACTTTCCCGACAACTTTGACTGACTATTCGTCGAATATATCGAAAGATGCGTGTTTTGTTTCCTGATATAACGAACAGAAGGGAAAACGTTTCTTACTTTGACGATTCTTCGATTCGAAAAATCTAAAAATTTCCTCGATAAAACTTCGTTAAAATTGTCGTTGACCGTTTACTGCGCAAGTGCATGACCGCGTATTTTTACCGTTGCGTTCCGAAAGTGATTATGAAATGTGTTTTAGGACGATTTCGGTCAAATTCCAATCAGTTTACGCAAAGTATTATACTTTGTTATATAAACAACAAGTAAAATTACCCTGGCGAAAATAAAGATCGTAAAGAGCAAGAAGAATAACAGAAGCGTAAAATAAACTTCTAGAAAGCGAAAATTGAAGTAGTAATACGTAAAAGAAACGTTGAATCGCTTCTTTTATGTTTCGTTGTTTCAATTTTCACTTTCTAAAAATTTCCTTTAAGCTGAAATTTTATGCAAGCGAAGAAAGAACAATGTTGACAGAATTATTTTATATTACCTTTATTCTGATTGGTCAAATTCCAATCTAATCCCAATCCGTAGTCTGATATGGGCTGCAGGGTGTTGTCCCATGGTAGTCAAGGAGTCGATTATGTATTTTTTAAAAATGTAAAAACGTGAAAAGTAAGCAGATTTACTAGGATATTTGATGGGACAGCATCCTCAGGGTTCTCTCTGCCTGGGTGCTCACCGTTCTCACGTTAAAACACGATCACATCTCTTTTAATTAGTGGCAGAAACTTGCTGATTGCTAACGCACTCTGGCGTAGAAATGTCGAAACACATGCAGACCCAGTTCCTGTGGAGAAATCGAAACGCGTCTGATAGGGTCACTTGGAGTCTGGAGCCACTTCCCGTCAGATCGTCCACGTTTTCGACTTACTTTTTTTACGGTATGCACTAATGTATCAGATTACTTCTGTTTAAATCCATTATAGTTGGAATAAATTATCTGTAATTATCGCACATAGGAACAACCTTGTTACTTATTTCGATAGCACCTCGTATGTTATCAAGCATTTATGATTGAATTATAGGTTAAAAGTCGTGGAGTTTTAACAGCTTTACGATCGCTGTCATTTAAATAAGATCATTGCGACCGAATTTAATGCATATTTTTTTATTCTTCTGTTTTTTCGTTGTTTATTTTATTCCTCATTATTTTATTTGTGTTCAAGTTTTCTGTCGAGTAATGTTACGAGATGTTCAGTAATTATAATATATTCACCTTTGGTTGGACAACTTTTAACTACTGCTTAATAAGATATGTCAGCTAGAACACATTTATAAATTTTATTTCTAATTCGTTACATATATTTTGTCTCGTTATTTTATGCCACATTGTTTAAAAAAATTTTTTTCCCATATGCTTATCAGCTTGCTAATATATTCATGATATACTTTGTATATTTCAATTTGTCTGTTATAAGTCGAGTCATATTCTTTCTCCTAAATTAGCATCACGCATCACCATGCCACCAAAGAAGTCAATGGAAGAGACGGATCGTTTGACCCGTATAGCAATCGTGAATTCCGACAAGTGTAAACCTAAACGATGTAGGCAAGAATGTAAGAGATCTTGCCCTGTAGTACGAATGGGAAAGCTTTGTATAGAAGTTACTCCAAATAGTAAGATAGCAGCCATCTCGGAGGAATTATGCATTGGATGTGGTATCTGTGTCAAGGTAATTTCATTATGCGTATAATGAAATTATACTGTTTTGTTATAATAATTTCGTATAGTAGGATGTCTTTGATGAAAATTAACGTAATAAATTGTCTCGACTTTTTGTTGTGCATTGAGACATTCTTTAGAACTGAATCGAATAAAGATACAAGAAATATGCAAGATTGTTGCGACACTTTTTCTATGTAATGCTCAGCTCGAAATATTATACGATAATAACTTTTAATGTTGATGACGATAAAAGATTGTTTCTTGCAGAAATGCCCGTTTGAAGCGATATCTATTATTAATCTTCCCAGTAATTTAGAGAAGGAAACGACGCATCGTTACTCCAAGAATTCATTTAAGCTACATAGACTTCCTATTCCACGTCCTGGTGAAGTTCTAGGACTTGTAGGGACTAACGGGATTGGAAAATCAACTGCCCTTAAAATTTTAGCTGGCAAGCAAAAACCAAACTTGGGAAGATATTCTGTATGTGTCTCATAATTTTATACAACATATATATATATATATATATATGTATGTGTTGTGTGTGTGTGTGAACCTACCATAGAATAGATAGTACAGAATGTTTTTTTTTTTTGTACGAACAGGATCCACCAGATTGGACAGAAATTTTGAGTCATTTCAGAGGTAGCGAGTTGCAAAATTATTTCACCAAGATTTTGGAAGATGATCTTAAGGCACTTATTAAACCTCAGTACGTTGATCAAATTCCTAAAGCTGTGAAAGGTACCGTGCAGCAACTTTTAGATAAGAAAGATGAATGCAAGAATCAGATGGAAATTTGTGCAATGCTTGGTAAGTCGAAATTTTTATCTTTGTGTGTGTTTCTCTGTCTCCCTTCCCCCCTCCGTCTCTTCGTAAAGATTAATTTCGGATTTTGGAAGAAAAATTTGAACAGTCCCCTATGATTCGTATTCGCTGATGTACTCTGATTTTCCTTAGATTTGCTGCATATACGTGATCGAGGTATCGAAGCACTTTCTGGTGGTGAGCTTCAGCGATTTGCTTGTGCAATGGTGTGCATTCAGAACGGAGATATTTTCATGTTCGACGAGCCTTCTTCTTATCTAGATGTCAAACAGCGTCTCAATGCTGCTGTGACTATTAGATCTCTAATTCATCCTGACAAGTATGTATTGTTAAAAAAAAGAAGCAGAACGGCTACAATTTTATTAGGTTGTTAATGCATTAATTACTTGCCTATATATATAGATATAAAGGCAAGTAATTAATGCATTAACAACCTAATAAAATTGTAGGCGTTCTGCTACTTTTTTTCATTTATATGTATATATATATATATATATATATATATATATATATATATATATATGCATATAAATGTATGTTATATGTTTATGTGAATGTGTATTTCAGGTTTATAATAGTAGTGGAGCACGATTTATCAGTCTTGGACTATTTGTCCGATTTCATTTGTTGCTTGTATGGCGTTCCCGGGGCATATGGCGTTGTTACCATGCCTTTTTCCGTAAGAGAAGGAATAAACATTTTTCTCGATGGATTTGTTCCCACGGAAAATTTACGATTTCGTGAGGAATCTCTTGTATTCAAAGTGGCAGAGAGTGCAACTGAGGAAGAAGTAAAACGCATGAATCACTACGAGTATCCAGCTATGATGAAAACAATGGGAACGTTTAATTTGAACGTCGAGAAAGGACAATTCACCGATTCGGAAATACTTGTTTTATTAGGAGAAAATGGAACTGGCAAAACTACGTTTATCAGAATGCTGGCTGGCAATTTACCTCCGGATGATGGATCAGGTATGGTCGTATGCGTAAACGTCTATGCAAATATGCAAGTTGCTTGTCGATATGTATCTGTTAGTGATACAACTACCATAAACCTAATCTAACTATAAAAGAGCATTGGAAAGAGCATTGATTGGACATTGATTATACGAAATTTTTAACTAAATATTTGAATTAATATGATAAAATTTAATTTATTTGATATGATTGCGAGAAAGTCGCAAGAATATGTTTAATAATTGTAAAATTATTGTCATTGTTTCTTTGTTATTTCTTAAACTTTGATAATCTGACTTTCAATAATCCTGCATGATACACATTGTGATGATGAAATTGTTGTTTTGCAGAAAGTATCCCTCAACTTCACATTAGTTATAAACCACAAAAGATAAGTCCCAAGTCCCAAGGTATTGTCAGACAACTGTTACACGAGAAGGTCCGGGATGCATACGTGCATCCTCAATTTGTAACTGACGTAATGAAGCCCTTGAAGATCGACGATATTATGGATCAAGAAGTACAGAATCTTTCTGGTGGAGAGTTACAACGAGTCGCTCTGGCCCTTTGCCTTGGGAAGCCAGCTGATGTTTATCTAATTGATGAACCATCCGCGTATTTGGATTCCGAGCAACGTCTGGTTGCTGCAAAGGTTATCAAGAGGTATTTAATAATTTGATTTTAATATTATCTAAAAAGTTGAATATATTGTGATAAAAATGACTGCGATACTATCAAATACTGCGATATAAAAGTTACATTTACATTTCAGATTTATATTACATGCAAAGAAAACAGGATTCGTAGTGGAACACGATTTCATCATGGCTACGTACTTGGCTGATCGTGTGATAGTATTTTCTGGTACACCGTCCTTAGCCACCACTGCTCATAGTCCTCAGTCTTTATTAAATGGTATGAATAGATTTCTCGAACTATTAGGCATCACTTTTAGAAGAGATCCCAACAACTTTAGACCAAGAATCAATAAGAGTCAATCGGTAAAGGTATGTATAATTTTTGTTAATATTGTAACTTCCTCCAAGACAAGATAGAATTTATAAAAATTTTTCAATTATATATTCTTGAATAACGCATTAATTAAATAGGTAAAATATATCGCAGCCTGATTGGGTAATATAAAATATATGTTATATGTTATATATAGAATTTTAGCGTTTCGCGTGTATCTAAAGTTGGTAATAATATATAGTTTTCTTTTCACATATATCTCAATATATCTCTTTTTTTTTCCTTTATTTATAAAACATGCGCGTATACATTTTCCCTGTACTTTTACTTTAAAGACAAAATTCTGATTGATTTCTTTTCTCATAGGATTTGGACCAGAAAAGAGCTGGACAGTATTTCTTTTTGGAAGAATAAGATGATACATCCTCGCATGGTGCAAGATCGAATGCACGTATAATATATATTGTTAAGAAAATTTTTTAATCTTTATACTTTTTAAATGCCAAGAACATGAACATACGATGTATTTCGTATTATGGTATTAATGCTGTATGTTTTTCTCTCTCTCTTTCTCTACGTAATTATTTGAATATTTTTCATGAATGAAAATATCACTTTAGCAAGGAAAATAATTATTTCATTCTGCAAATAACGTGCAAAAAAATATGTAATTACTCATACAGCTACAAGATACTTAATTTAGTAAATATGCAGAATGGATTATTTGAAAATGAAGTTGATAATGTACTATAAAAATTGAATTTCCCACAAGTATATTTGTCGGATTATATAATTTGCATATATCTAATATAGAATAAGAAAGTTCTAATATCCCATAAGCGTATTTACATGTATCATCGCTATAACAACGGAATAATATTAAATTGTAAACGATACACAAACGACTTGACTAATTCTCTTGTACTAACGTGCCAAGGAGAAGAGAGAAGGGTAGATCCGATTGCAAGATCCAGATCGAAGGTAGACCACTGAAAAAGTGAAAGTGGTTAGCCTTTGTAAAACTCACTATTACATTTCATTCGAATTGAAAGCAGATCAAAGTCATCATGTCTGTCGTTCGAGGCGTTACGGTTCTCTTTGCGCTCTTGGTAAGTAATGTTTGTTTTCAGAAAGAAAAAAAGAGGACTGAAATAAACGATAAATGAGAGTTAAATACTAGAAATCACTTCACGAAATTTTATACGGGAAAACGCGACGGGTGGTGTTTCTATAGTCCTTTCAAAATTGCTCTCACAATCGCGCGGTTGTTCCAGCAAGATATTTTTACAATTATTAATTTGTCATAGAATTCAATCCCCGGGAGAAACAGTATTGGCGAGAATGGTAACAAGTGGTAGAATATCGCGCTCAATCCGATGAGATTCAAATTGATTTGAATCTCTCCAAAAACCACTGACCCATGGCGTGAATCGTGTCACGCGCGTATCAATTTCTCTATTCCTTTCCCCAAATCCACACATTTTCATCGGCGAACTTGTTGCACAAGTTGCCCATTATATAATATGGATTATACCATATGTATCTAAATAGTCCCAAGTAGCAAGCTGACGTTGTTTTATCGTCGTTCTAACGTCAAAAAGACCTTTTTGACAACATTTTGACATTAAAATGACGACATATAACGTCAGCTTGTTACCTGGGAGTGTACCAAATATGGTCAGCAAAAATGGGAGAGAGGGAGAGAGAAAAAGAGAATAATCTCTCTCATGAGACGTGAGAGCGGCAATGGCAGCACGGACACTTAATAAAAAGATAAAAAATAAACTGAATAAAGAAATGCACTGAAATAATTTCAATCAAAATGTGTAACGGATCGATTGAATGATTGTATATGATATTTTATTTGGCAAAAATATAGAATACCAACACATTTGTTGCAAGAATAAGAAAAACCTTACCAGAGTAAAACAAAAATATGTATTTAAAATTTAAAATAAATAGCATTCTATAAATATTTAAAATTTTATTTACATGATAAGTTACAAAAGATTCAATCGTCCGTTTCGTATGAAATAAAAAAATACTTTTAATCGACAATTTTAAAAAGAATGAAAACCTTACAATTCTTCAAAAATATTTTCATCTAGTCTTTAATTCTACATTTCTTATTTCTCTAAAAACGTTGGAATTCCTCATCCATATAAATACTTTTAATATTAGTTTAATATGTTAATATTAATTTACTTTACTATCTAAACTATCTTTTCGTTCAACGATCAAGATCCTAACATTATGCAGACTGTGTTTCAAAATTGCTGCCAGCACTGAAAATCTATCGTCACGTAAACTACAGTTTTTCAGTACTGGCAGCAATTTTGAAGACATATAATAAAATTATACGTATCGATATATGTGTACGTCACTGTTATTTTCGCTGCGCATGAGCGAAAAAGCCAGTCCAACGTGTCCGGAAATTCGTCGACATATGAACTTGGCCACTTGCTGCATTTCTCGCTTTTGTCTCAGAGCGCATAGTCATTTCACCATCCAGCGTGAAGAATCGGTGAAATTGAGTACGTATTTTTTTTTTCTAATCCACAACGACTTTGGATCATTTGCGACAACGTATGTTATCTGATACTGTATTCGTCTCCGATTAAATAAAAACAAAATGTATTCATTTCTCTCAATTTCTATCAATGCAGATTAATTTTAATTCAGTTTAACTTACTTTCTATTAATCAGTTTAACTTTTTAAATCTTTTTTTAATTCCTAGAACTAAAAAAAGATAATTAATAACATTAATCCACAGTAGTAGAAATGAACATTATTAATCCACGAACGATGTGCTAAGTTAAAAATGGTGGTATTTTATTTTCGTAAAAATTAAGTTTCCCGCCATATCGGATTATATAAGCATTTATCATTATTATCGTTGATAACGCTATTTACACATGCCAGCTAAATCCGTGAAAAAACGTGAGTAGGTAGAGTCATATCACGAGTCATATATTTTAAATCTGTTGGCATTATCTAAACTTTAGATTACAAGTGAGATAATAATTATCGTGTGCAACTAATAACAATAACTGGTTACTTAAATTGTTTCTAGATGCTAACGAGGGTGTGTTATCTGGCGACGAGTAAGACCACATCGTTCAATACAGTAAGAAATATCAGAAGCATCGCCGGAATGTCTAAGTTTGATTTACCGAGCCGTTTTAAAGACAGTGAAAAGTCTGTCTGGTAAGTAATAACGTTATTCCACAGATACATATACTTATATACATATTGTATTTCATATAAATACTTATATAAAATCATGTTTCTATCTGTTGCTTACGTCTGTTCGATTATGTTGTGGTTAGGGTGGAGTACATTCAGCTCGCTCTGCAATACAAGCCACTGAACTTGGGTCAGGGTTTTCCTGACTACCACGCACCAGCGAATGTAACTAATGCCTTGGCTGCTATTGCCAAAAGTGATAATCCGCTTTTGCAGCAATATACGAGAGGATTTGTGAGTAACGGATATTTTAATTGTTGACTTTCGAATCATTTTCACACATCTCTTGCTAGTTTCATTTAATTTTTTTTTTTTTATAAAACAACGCAGTAATGTTCATGCAATTATTATCGGTAATTAGCTATGATAATAGAATTATCTATGCCTTGTAAAATGAATTTTATCACCAACATAAATATGAATGCTGCAGGGTCATCCAAGATTAGTGAATGCGATCGCAAAGTTTTACTCCAAACTTATCAACCGTGATTTGGATCCAAACAAAGAAGTGTTGGTCACCACTGGTGCTTACGAAGCATTGTATGCAACTCTGCAAGGTCATACTAATCCTGGAGATGAATGGATCATCATTGAACCTTTCTTCGATTGTTACGTACCTATGGTGAAGACTGCTGGAGGAATTCCCAGATACATACCGTTAAAACCGGTAAGAATTTCAGATAAGAACACAAGGAAGAAACTTTTTGCATTAGATATATATAATGTTACTTTCGCACAGAAATCTACATCAGGCATAGTCACCTCTGGCGATTGGGTATTCGATAGAAAAGAGATGGAAAATCTTTTTAATGAGAAAACTAAAGGAATCGTCCTCAACACTCCACACAATCCCATAGGAAAAGTATTTACATTGGACGAATTACAATTTATTGCTGATCTTGCAAAGAAGTGGAACACACTTGTGGTTTCTGATGAAGTTTATGAGCATATCGTTTACAAGCCGAACAAACATATAAGAATCGGTAAGAACCGTTTTACAAAATCAGTCTTACGCGATGTAAAATTCCTAGAATGACATCTGAAAAAAAAATTATCCTTTTAATTAGCGACATTACCTGGTATGTACGAGCGTACAATCACGATTGGATCAGCTGGCAAAACATTCAGCGTTACAGGCTGGAAAATAGGCTGGGCTTATGGACCAGCGAATCTATTATCCAATTTGCAAGTGGTACACCAAAACTCAGTGTATACATGTTCCACACCGATTCAGGTAACAGATTAAAAAAAATTTTTTTAAATTCAATTTATGAATTTTACTTTGACAAAGAAATTAATGAATTGCTTTTACTTTAATTGCAGGAAGCAGTAGCTATCGGATTCGAATTGGAGATGGAACGCTTGGAACAGCCAGAATGTTACTTCCACAGTTTGGCAATGGAATTATTGCCGAAGCGTGACTATATGGCGAAATTCCTGCGGGAAGTTGGCATGGTACCGACGATACCCGAAGGTGGATACTTTATGCTCGCTAACTGGTCCTCGTTAGAGAACAAAGTGAAACTACAGGAGGAAACGGACGAGAACAAGGACTATAGATTCACTAAGTGGATGACGAAGAATGTCGGTCTTCAAGGAATTCCCCCCTCGGCGTTTTATGGTCCTGAGCATAGAACTCTAGCAGAGGACTATGTGCGATATTGCTTTATAAAGGTAAGTGTATGCTATCGCAAAGATAAGCGCAATAACTTTGATTAAGATAACCAACGACTTTAACATTTGTTAAATATCGATTATTTCGTTTTAACAGAAAGACGAAAATTTGAAAGCAGCCGCCGATATCTTGAAGAAATGGGCGTTACAATAGTGAAATTGGATACATGTAAATATGTGTATGTATAGATACTTGATGAATATTTATAAGCGCCATGTACACTGCATTAATTTTTCACATAGCTTTCTATGCTATTGCTATTTGACTATGTCATGTGTATAGAAAATTTTTATTATTAATTATACATATGTTACAATTAGAGGAAATTATAATTACTTAGATTTTTATACGTACTTAACGCATAGAATTGATAAATGATTTAGCCTTGTCAGATTTGTGATATTGAATTTATAAGCATAAATCTGAATATTGTAAATTTTTATATATGTATTTTGACACGATATGGTCATTAAGTGATTTTGTAATCGAATAAATGATACTGTTGCAAAGTTAAATTACAGATCGAAGTTTTTCGAAGCCACATTTTGACATCTTTTGATTCAACTCCAAACGTTTCACCGCATCTACAAAGTAAAGATATTGGGAAAAAATGTTTTTTATATTTAGATTCTTAGATTCTTAAATCTCTCTGAATCATTCTTTTAATTTCTCTCAGTGTTAAAATTTAATTCCTTATTCTTGAATTTTTAAATCCTTAGATCTCTCCGAATTGATATCTATTCTCCTAGGATCCTCCTTCGATCCTCCTGTTTATAGCATAAAATCTGTTTGAAGCTATAACGAACAGATCAAAGCTCTTTATGATCTCAAGAAATCGTTCTTTCACTTATCCAATGCCCATTCAGGTAATCGTAAAGGTACATTTTCACACTGATGCTTGTTCATTTTCAGCGGGAAAAGACGTCACGTGACCAAAAAATAGAGATACCGATTCGTCGTCTTCGGTCACGTGACGTCTTTTGCCGCTAAAAGTGAGCGTCAAGCGTCAGTGCGTGAAAAGGTACCTTTACTATTACCCGAACGGGCATCGGATGAGTGAAAGAACGATTTCTTGCGATCATAAATCGAGTGATTTGCCTTCTATCATGATAGAAGGCAAATCCATCGATTTACAAAAACAATTGAAGAACGACACTTGATTAATGTAAGATATACAATTATTTTGATTGTCGTTATAAATAAGTTTAATTTAACAATAAACATTTGTCTTAATGGCGGTAAGAGAAGATTTTACAAGGGAATAATTTCGAATAAATTGTTTTGTACTTACTCTGCGAATATTACTCGACAATTTAATTCGATTTCTTTTTAATATTTAATTATATTTTAAACAATTAGTATAATTCAATAATGTAATATTTTATATGTAAAACAAAGACGTACAGGTTCTCGACATTTCGCACTGCTTGTCCAACGATAGATTGCTCGTCGCTGCTACATATTCAGGTCGCACGGTAAGCAAGGGCATTTTAAATTGACTCTTAATTAACTGTAATAAAAATTAAATTATCTTAAATTAAGATATTGCTGTATATTTTTAACTTCAACATCGATTATCTTGTGGTAACTTTTTTTCTCTCACCAGGCGTTCCTGCAAATTCCGCGGCTCAGCGTGTCCGCTTTGCACGATGACCGTTCTCCTCAGTCGATCGAAAGCCGCCTTATTCCGCAATTGTTGTCGTTCGAAGTCAGCGAGACCCTCGGTCGCGTGCACCGCGTATCTCTGTCCAAGTCCAGCGTTCGATCCAGGTATGAAACCTACGCAATGTTTCAGTGATCGTTGAATTGTATTTCAAGAAAGATCATCCATTTCGCGGGGCGACGCGGAATTAAAATTCATGATAATTTTAAGCGCGTATCGAAAGTTTGCACTGATAAGCATTACAAGGGACCGATAAGCACCCTCGTATCCTGGCAACATGGGGTGACCGAAAAGGGGATCGGTTCTCTTGAAACGAGTATTGACCAAGTTTATATCGCTCTTGGACGGTCGCCATGCCTACGCATACGTTGTTCGGTATACCTTGTGTAATAAGTTATTTTTAAAATACTTGCCGTAAAGTGATTGACATTGATATATTTTTTTTAGGAAACTTTTGAGAACTTGTACAAATTGTCTTATCTTGTATTATCTTATCGTTCACTTATTGCGTTATCGCAAAGTATAGCATTGCGATTCGTTCACCTCGTAATCATCGATCGCACGACTTGCCAGGACGAGTGTTGTCGCATGGTTAATCGTAGGATCGAGCAGCAGTTTATGCGTGGTCTTTGCATACGTTTCACCGCAGCTGAATCGGTACTGCGGACAATAACCGGAATATCTGAAAAGAATAGTTGGGTGATCTCGAAAATCGCAGAGTGCTCTACATCCCAATCAGCAATCATTATTTTTTAAACATTTTTTAAAATATATTTAAATATATTTTTTAAATATATTTAAAAATCCCTACAAATATCGTATACATTAAATATATTTAAAAAATATTTAAAAAATAATGGTTGCTGATTGGGATGCGGCGCTCCTTGCTCCACGCCCTTACAGAAAAGTATTGTACAAATTACTGTACAATAATAAATTAGAAAATAATAAATCACTATTATTCAGTAATTTTATTATTGTATAAGTAATAAAATTACTAAGCAACAACAATTAATTACTCGCCAATTTATTACTGCATAGTAATATTTTTCTGTCAGGGCGCTCTTACAATTAGTGTGTCTGATGAACTATTAAATTATTAAAAATAGTTATTGATTAAATATTTGTAATACAGATAAAAAAAACAGAATAATTATCAACGATATTTGTAGAGATTAATTTTCTACCCTGGAATAAAGTGAGGTTCCTCCGTTGTTAATAGTTCAACTCCAGCAGACATTTTGTGAAATTAACTTATCCAAAAAGATGAAAAGAAAGCAACTTGCAGCTTTTTATTCTGTTATTTATTAAGGATTAAGGAAACATTTTCTCGCCTTAACCTGCTAATTTAAATGCATGCCATTGAAATGAAACAATGAACAATTGAAATTCTAGCGTTACTTCACTCGTTACTCGTTATGAGTCTTTTGCAGCGGCTTTCGTCGAGTAACGAATTAATGCGGGTTGAGAGATAATCGGCCGGCAAAAGGGGAGATAGGGACGGTGGGAAGAGAGAGAAGGAGAGAGTATTTGTATGATAGAGTAGGGAGGACACGCGTTGCGTACTTAAACGGGGAAGGTGCGTGATTACAGTTTCGCTTTTCAGTTTTTACGGGGCCAGCGCGGCGATAGGATGGTGTTGCGTTCAAAATGTGCCTCGTATTAAAATCTTAAATTGTTCAGCATCCAAGTATTTGTGTAATCGAAAACATATAGATGTAAAACATTAAAACCGGGAGAAGAACCTCGTACGTGATTTGAGAGATAAAGCACGGGAAAGCAGCAGAAAAACATAATCTCTTGGATAATAAATCTCAGAAGCGGAAGTGATTTATGATACAAAGATAAAAAAGAAATTGTTTTAATCGAAAAAAAAACTGTCGAACAATATTGGTGATATAATGTGAAATAATTTCACCCTGAATACTTGTGTAGTGATGCGATTGCGTATCATTTTTTTACGTTTAAAACGAAAAATTTGTTGTTGAGAATTATGTGGTTCCGTCCAGAAATGAGTTCCATCTTTTACGTCGAATCCAACTGCGAAACTGTAAAAGTGATTAAAAATGAGGTAAACGACAAGTTTATACATTTATACTTAAGCAAGTTAATGACATTTTAATGACTAACTGACTGATAACTGTGTTTCTTAACATAATTATCGATATAATATAAGAAACACAATTAGTAATACAAGATAAGCGGGTAGGGCTATATCGGTTCCTAATGTCACCTAGATCTAAAAAAATTTCTCTGTGATTTCTTACTGAAAATAGAATATACGGGGGCTTGAATTCGAATCTGGGACTTTTTCACGCGTCATCCCGATATAACATATACGTTAATATATATATATATATATATATATATATATATATATATATATATACATATACGTTAAACATATATGGTATGTTAATAATTTTGTACTTGTATTTTATATTTGTCAGTGACGAGAGTTATTTGGTAGAATTATATGGTAGAAGGAAAACAAGTGAGATTAACAAGTAGAAGGAAAATGAGAACAATAGAATGTAATTTGCGGAAAAGAGGAAATTCCACCTACACTTGTCGTGCGAAAGCGATAATAATAATAATAGCACGTAAAAGGAAAAGTGAAACTTGTAGAGGTAACACTTAACGCCTGGCCACGTTTATGAGTTCTCCGGATATTTCGACAGCGAGACGAGAGAGTGAAAAAAAAGGCATAAAATTACCCGCATTGCAATTACTTAAGTCTATACTTTACTGAATTTTCAACCTATTTGTTTACGTAATGTAAAACAGAATGCAGAATGCTAGCGTAATAAAAAAATTAAGTAAAATGATTATTTTACAATATTCATATCTCGATTAATGTTGCTTTTACAAGAAAAATGTCACGGAATAAATGTTCCGTTAATATTAATTTATTAATTATTAATAATTAATTTTGAATTAATATTAATGCTTAATGGGAGTTATCATCGAGAATATTATTAAATATATTTAATAATATTGCCTCAATACTGACTCATTAAGTACTAATCATGTTGTATTTTCGAAAAGAGAGTCATGACCCGGCCAGGTGTATACACCAGGTGAAATGCAGTTGCCCTTGCAACAAAGAATTAGTAATTTTCTCTCCGTTTTGCTTGGCGTTTATTTCGCGTCCCCACAACCGGAAGCGTCCTTATCACGCATTACTTGTTACCAGCTTGCGAAGTGGGTGGAGGACATGTAGCGACAGATATATAATACAATACAAATGTTATATTGAAATGATATAATCGGAGATTTAATTCTAACGTTTTTAAAAAAGTCATGACACTCGCGTCACTTTAAGCCTCAAAATACAATTTTTGCTGGATTAATTTTTAAAATATTAGGTTTTTTTTTTTTATAAAATTGATAATATGCAAGTATCTAGAATTTACATTTTATTAATTAAAATAAAAAATTTGAACTTTAATTGACTATTTAAACGTCGCTTTTCGTTGCTACGAAAAATGTCGATGCTCACGATAAATTAGCAGTTGGATATCGATGCGCAAATCGTTAGTCTCAGTGAATCAGAAGGTTAATTTATTTATCCTTCGCAAATTCTCTTAATTAGAGCTCACCGCGAGTGAATCTATAAATATCACGATAGAGCTGGATTAACTTTTAAACTCTTGAGTTTATTTCACTCTATCGCGCTGTCTTTTCATATTTAAAGTATTTAAATAATTTCAGTTTAGATATTTCTAGAAAATTGAAATACGAAATTTAAAGAATAAATTTATCTATTGAATTAGATTAAATTATATTTGGACCATCATTTTATTATCGACAGAAAAATATGAAACTACGAGCGGAAGTGGTTATAATACCGTAATGCGCGCTGATAATTTGTCGACACGCGGGAGAGCATTTCTCTGAATTCAATCATTTTCTCGGAGCTTTATAGATAAACCGACTTGGTTCTGTAGGCATGTGTTCTTCGAACAAAAAGAAAGGCATTAAATCAGCGCTTGTCAATGCTACTATTTTCCGCATATTTTCAATTTAGCACTGTAATTTTCAGCAAACTAAGCACCGAAGAAATCCACCGTTAGAGCATATTATTGAAGTTGACTAAACGTTATTGCCGGTGAAAATAAGCGATGTAATACAAAAAAATTTAAAAATTCTATTTTTAAATATGATTTCTCGAGAGATCGTGAAAAAAGATTGGTTCAGGAAACATCTATGATAGTTCCGCATGATATCCAAAGAGATTTCCACATGACGCAGCACGATGCATGGCACGCGCGTGAAATATACGGTGTGAGTCATTCGCGTCCTGTATACCGCGTGTATTGTGAAAAAAAAAGAGGGAGGGAAGAAACACAGGCAGCTCCCCTAATTTCATCACTTTAATTCCGCTTCTTGAATACCAAATGATGGCATCCGATTGTATCCGAGTATCGACGCTTCGCCTTGGCGATCTAGAGTCGTGCTGAACAATGAAGCGACCCGCGAATGTGATGCGAGTCACGCCGATCACGCGGATGCATCGGACGCGTGCGTACGAACAAAAGATACGGATGCAACGATGCGCGATGTGCCACCGGAGAGTGACGAAGAAACGGCGACACCATCGAGAAACATGCGCGTGCATAATTTACACGCGACAACGATTGTTCGTATAAATTGCGTCGAGTCGCGATCCTTCTGTCCTCAGAAGCACGATAGTAGACTTTGATTTTGTCCTGTATATTCTATAAATTGGAGCATTGTAATTTATGTGGTAATATAATCCGTCGACATAATGACAAGTAATCTAAGCAAGTAGATTCAATAAAAAAATCACGTGACGCTCTCAATAATAATAATAAAAGTAATTACATTATTACTTATAATACGGCTATACATTATACGGTTTTTAATTATATTTTATATACAGTATAATCTATATATGAGAAATCTTTATAAATACTTTTTATCTAAACTTCTCGATCAAAACTCGAAGTAGATCTTTCTTAAGATTAAAATTGAACAGAATTTTTATTTGTTATTTAGTATTATTAACTGCAGGTCATAAGGCCTAATAAAAAAGAACAAAAAAATGTAATCAAATACAGATAAATTAAAATTAAAACTAGTCATGCTTTTTTAAATACTCACTATAGTGATATGCATATTGACATAAATCTGACGATATTTGGCATGCACGTGATGGTATGCACGCATTTATATGATATTTGTATCTTTTTCAGAGACTATATACACATACAATATTTCTCTACTAGGCTCAATCGCCCGTCAATTATGTTAAATTTGAATTTTATTCATTAAGAGCTTCTTGACTTAAAGTTATTTTAATTTTAATTTTATTCGTGAGTTTTAATATTTTCGTTTCTAACATTGAACCGTAAGAGACTGCTGGAAAATAAAATGACGAGCCTCTCAGTCAGCGACGGAAATCAATCTGTTTTCAAGGTGGAATTCTTTCTGGCAACTTTCTCACACTCGCCGGTTCTCCAACATGACCGCATTCCGCGGGGAATCCGCCTATCGAACGCGATACTTGGACGTATCCGTTGAAATGCGAAAACAGTGAGATTTCGCGAACGATCGCACGATCGGGTTTTCTCAGGCCGGTCTTAAATTCCTCCGGGTATTGCGCGGTTTCTCCAGGAACAATGATGATGAAGGGCCGAAAGATTAGAGGAATCCACGTCGGGATGCGGTTAACGGTTTACCAGAGGCCCTTGCACTCCTCGGCTCGACGCGTCATAAGGAATGAGCGATATTAACGTTTATACATATACATGTATACATGCAGGACGCGCGCGGTCGTTTCCTTCTGCATCGTGACTCACGCGCGCGTCTGCTGCTGATCTCCTCTGGCAGACTTTATGGTGCTGGAAGCACCGTAATCCATAAACCCGCGCCGGTAGAATCGGTGAACACGACGGCTCACGTCGTTAAAGCCGTGAGGGTTCGCGAGGCGCTGAAAACAGTCCGCGCCTTGCGAACGCGGATGATATATAGACTTGCATTTTTTACCTTAGATCCCTCTAAACTATACTATAACAAAGTGTATATTTGAAGTCGGCGAAAGAATTATGAGAGATGCAAGAAAGTTGAAGGCGCAGTTTTAGTTCTCAAATCTCAAATATCCTGCGTTTCAACAAAATCTTCCTTTGCAGATTAGGTATCGAGATAAATTCACGTGTTAGAAAAATTCAATAATAAAACTCTCATTGTATTTAATTTTAATTAACAACTTATCGATTCCAAATTAAGGAATCGAGGGAATCGTAGATTCAAAATTTCTAATAGAACTGACTCAGGTGCATTCTTCTAGTTTCATTTTTCTATTCTGCTTGATTATATTATTACTATCGAGTATATCAGTAGTGTTTCTTCAAAGGTCGTTTCAGAAAAGCTAGAAGAAAAAATTACAGGATTAGGCTGCCGAGCCTGTCAAAGCAAATCCAGAGGCAAGAAAAGGTCAGATAGGGTTGCTCGGTAGAGAGGAAGAGAAAGGACACGAAGAAGAAGGGGGGCAAACCCGGAGAAGGGATACTCGCGACAGCCACCAGCTCAGTGTGGTTCTACTCTTCGTCAGGTGTGTGTCTCGTGCATTATCTCACAGAGAGACCGTAAATATTCGTATTTGTTGAGTACAAGCGTACGAGAGCCTCTCTACGAGATCCCCGCTGTTTATCGTAACGAGTGATAAGAACCTCTCGAACTTAACCGATCTGGAATGAGCGTTTTTTGCGGGACCGGCGTTTCCTATCGGGAATGTAATTGATATCGGACACGTGACCGCATATAGAATCGTGATCGCATGATCGTGTCGACGATCCTTTCGAGCGTGACGGGTTTCCATCGACGACATTCGCACGACGGACGGCATGTCGATCTGAAGGTGAGTCAATGTTTGGAACTCAAGAGTCTTCAACCTTCCTCGGCCACATGTCCTCCGTTTACCTAGACTTGAAAATGCTGTATCGAAAAAGAAAACTAACAACGTTATCGATAATTGAACGTGCTGAATGTCTGTAGAATGAGCAAGAGCAACGATGTAACGTATTGGCAAAGTAGGTGAATCGTCCTGGAATCAATTGACAGATTTGGTACGCAAAAAGAAGCGATTCAAGTTACATACGCATCAAGTTTCCGCTTCGCGTGTTTACGACCGTTTTGCAACCGTTACGCTAAATTTGTTACTTAAAACTTTTTGAAGTGAAAAATTCAACATGGAAAAATGTTGAATCATTGATAAAATATGATAAATATATTGATAAAAATAATTATTTCTTCCATTTATATTCAACTTTAGGTTCTTTATATGTCGATGATTTTATTTCTTCTCGGAAATTGATCATGTGTACATTATTTAACGTCAGTGTATCGAAAAATTTTCCAATAGAAAGCCCAATGACTAAAACATCAACTTTTCAAAAAAGATTCTTAATATTGAGGAAAGGTTTTTTCTCGCGAGAAAACAAATCCCGCCGTCTCAGGAGTAATCTCAAAGTTGAAGGAGTGTGCAATCGGAACCAGTCAACGATAGGTAGTCGAGAGATTGATGCTCGAGACGCGTCTAAGAGCGGCTTCTGAGAGCTCTTTAATTTAACTTGTCGTTTTTCCCGTTTATCGACCGCTAAAGATGTGCCGAACGAATACATTAATAGCTTGAATGATTAGTGAATTATGCTCGAGCGATTAATTCCGCTCATCAGAGCGTCTCGAGTAGTCCGGACGCTTCGTTTTTGTTTTAATAATAGTATCACCGACCGGATAATTGCTCTCGTTTAACGTTAATTCCGCTCATGGTTAATTCCACTGGCGTAAGGGCTCGTAATTTGTGCGTCGCGCGCTTTTATCGCAACGAAGGCAAGCCGCCTCGCGAAATAATTGCGGCGATCGCGTTTTCAGCATGCTCGCGTTATCTCTCCTTTGAAGAGGATACGAACGTGTGTGTCCTATTATAATATTATATAAAGCGCGTCTACGTTTCTTAAGACGCATAACCGTGCGAGCCTTCTGTCCGTGCAACGTTGCCAAGGGCGACCTTAACGTTTAATTAAAAATAGGTAGACTGAGATAGAGAAAGAGAGAGTGAGAGACTGGCATAAAGGCGACGTTGAGTAAGGGTCGCGCGGCATTTAAAACCCACGGAATAACTATCACGGGTCGGGAACCGTGCTCGCAATCTAACCAACACAGATAATAGCTGTCGCGTAACTAATGAAGCTGCGTCAAGTCGATATAACGTTTCTTTTTCTCCTTTCGCGCGCGTCTCGTCCTAATTAATTCCCCGACATTCATTCGCGTTGTAATTGCACGATTCGTTACGCAATCCCGTTTCATCCGCATACATCCAGCACACTAGTCGTATGTACATGTATGCACGAATCGATGAATCGAAACTTCCGCGATCATCGCAATCGCTCGGCATCCGGCCAATTTGCTCGTCCAGTTGCGCCAAAGGCGTCCATTTACAAGGGTTGCCAAGGGTTACTAATGTATACATGTTGGGATAACGCGATATTTATTCGAGAAAGAGGGAGTGTTTGCGAGAATAGAGGAATCTGTTACGGCAGACATTGAGAAATTATTTCCGAAGACATTAGACGAGGGGAAAATTAAGTCTAATTTATGACACGTATACAAAATACATATGTACATTAATTAATATGAAAAATCAAATAAGTTAAGATCGTCATGAAAACAATTTTTTATCGTTATCAGTGTGAGAAAGCGAGAGAGTGGGTAATTTTTAAAGATGTGTATTATTGTCGCTATTATTTAAATGGATTATTAATTTAATTTAACTTAATTTTAATTATTAATTTAATTATGTGATGATACTATTCTTATTCTAGCTTTAGCATTAGACTGTATTTTAAATCAATAATGTAACACGGCGCACCGTGTTCGCTAAGTGAAGAGAGCAAATTTACACGATAAAATGTTAGGCACAAGGAAGGCACCCGACTGCCTCGGCACTTTTTTTATTCATTAATTAATTAATATAATTTTTTCCATAACATAAATTTTTATCGATATAATTCCAAATTCTTTTCGAGCTAAACTTTCAATTCTCTACTGAAAGTATTATACTAACAATGTTTTTGATTCACATATGTGATGAATGAGCGTAAATCGATTGTCGCATCATCGTCTTTGTTGACCGTGTAATAGAAAACGGAGTAAAGACACGCTTGCGGTCTAACTGTTAGTCATCGTTATGCGACATAACGCAGAGACGTAGAGCGCGGGCGTGGGAGGGCACACGCGCGTTTTGGCCTCGTTAAAAACAATTAAAAGCGGCCCAAGACTTAATTGGCCCGACTACCAAAGGCGCGTCCGTTTAATCGACGTTTATTAAAGAAATACTCGCACGCGTGCGACTTAACGAGCGAGCGTTTCATTCTCGTGGGAGACGTACCGTGAAACTGCTCGCCGACGAGATCCAAGGGATGAAATAAACGGCATCCTGAGCAGCGAAAATGAGAAATGAAGCTTCCAAGACGCCGTGAACTTACGGAACGTCGCGCCACGGTAAAGTGGTACATACGTACCCGTGTAACGACAGGCCTCTACGAAAACAAATGACACGAGCACGTTCAGCGGCGGCTTCAGCTTCATTTATAAAGAGTTCAGAGTGCAAGTGAAAATGAGTCCATTAGGTTCGCTTCGCTTCGAATGCGGCTTTGCTATCCAAGCGAAGCAGAGAGAAAGAGAAAGATAGGGAGAGAGCTTATAAATTATGTGCTTGCCGGTGCCGTGAATCTTTCGTTTATCGCGTACGCTCTTTTCCCAAAGGGGCTAACGACCTCGCCTCTTTCTTCTCTTTCGCGTATTCTTTCAGATGACAGACTTTTGTGTCCTTTCATGCACAGTATCCCATATAATGGAGGTTCCTTAAGCTCGGACCGCTCGGCCGGTCGTTTCCGCCGTTGGTCGCGTTTTCGAAAAAAATCCCACGATGCTTATCTCACGAAGCGTTAACGGGCCTTTACCGTTTCTTTACGCCGCGCGTCGAGTTTTCGGTAATGAGGACATGTTATGCAAATCGACGAGATATGGTAACTGTCGTGCAAACGGTACGTAAACACGCGTCGTCCTTCATTCCCGGCTCGCGTTGCTCCGCGGAGAAACGAGTTCTAGATCGCACATACGCCGCCATATAATTCCTCCGTTAATTTGCCGTTTCCTTTGTGACTCGCGGAATACGCTAAGTGCTCCGCGTTACTTTATCATACATCTTACCCCGTTATCGTTGTCGAAAGGATATTCTTATAAAATCGGAGCATGTTTCTCTCTCGGGAAAATTTGCAATAGCTATCAGGAGTGATAAAGAAGCGACTAAATTGGAAAGTCCTATCTTATCTCGAGATCGAGACCGACTCTAATCTTCATTCCCGACCCCCGACTCTCCTTCCCTGGATAATCCCCGAAGTATTTATAGTATTCCCGCGTTCATTTCACGGCTGGTTATTAACTGGATAAAATGCCCGGAACGATGGTACCGATTAACGAGTCACGTTTCCCCGGAGAACATGCCCCCATCTTCGGGGAGAACTCCCGATAAATCAGGACCTCTCGGCTTCGTTCTGCGCCTTCCGCCGCGAGAATAACTTACCTCGCCCACAATGCCCTGCCCGCGTAATTCCTGAATATATCCCTTCGAACGCGAAGCAACAAATTAAAGCTCCCCGACAGAAATACGCTGCCCTACGTTCCGATCGGTCGCAAATGACCTGCGATAAATCGTTATTATCCTATGTACTTTAAAGCACTGCCATCGTCATTCGCATTTTATATAATAAGATGAATATAATACATGTAATTCTATAAATAAATTATATATAAATTACATATAAGGTAATTAAGCCAGCTTAGGTAAACTTTATAATTTTTTTCTAATGTTTTCGCCGAGTTCAAAATTGAACACTGATAGTCGGATTCAAAAAAGGAAACGTTTCTAAACGTAAGCAATTTGAGACGTTTTCAAATATTTATATGAATGTAATAAAGATTTTGGAAAAAAGTATCGTTTAGGCCACATATGTATTTAGGATACATATTTAAATATTTAAAAAATACAAACTAAAATGATCCAATATTACTTTTGTAAGTTTATTCACACATTAACATGTTTACTGACAGATGCAGAGAAAGAATATGTAAGGATACATATACGAGGAATTTTCATCAATCTATTAACCAAATATTATTTTAATTTTTCTTTTTGACTTTTTCTTTCTTATAAATCGCAATCCGGATCAAATAAAAGGCTCTTTGTCGTCCCACAATCTTCAATCCAGTCCCACACATTCTTTATGAATATATTTGTGACAAATGTCACACTTGCGCATAGATGGATATATTGATTCTGCCTTATAAAGAGTTTTCTTTCTTCGATTATAAACAAGATATTGTAATGAAAATATAAAATTTAAATAGATATAAACAATATTGAAAGGAATACATAAAAACCTACAGTAATATAAACTGCGGAAATTAATAATTATTTACTTACTAGTTTTGTTACTAATTTGTAATTGTACAAAGCAACAATATACCTTTAAAATTTTTAATCACGAAAAGCACAATTTTGCTTCATTGTCAGCCACAGATTATATAAATTGAACAGTTAATTGATGTAAACAAATTATATAGACAGCCTGAGTGATATACTTGCTAGTTATTTGTTATATTTACCACATGTAACCATTTATGATCAAGCAATAAGCTATATTGGATACAGTTACCTTGTATAAAAAGATTTTAAAATTATACATATATATATATTTATTCTTTAGAATTGTTTGAATTTGGAAGTGTATAGAGATTTTCCAAGCAATTTCCCGACATGGTTGGGTCCATCATTGTCCAATAAATGAAATATATCATAAACACGAATGGGTCCATCATTGTCCAATAAATGAAATGCTTTCATAAACTGCTTTCCATATCCGATGCCAAAAATTTCTGGATATCGCGATAGCTCGCGTAGCTCGCGTCACGATTCTCAATCTCGATGATGAGACTCCTCCCTGCGTGCTCGAGGTGCATCATATACACGATATATTATATATATGGATGCACCGATCGTTAGATCGCTCCAATTCTCTTCTGCCAGATAATACGGATTGCCTCGTAGATCAGTACCTCCGTACAATGCAAGTATCTAGACAATATATCAAGGGTTCACCTCACCGAGTCTTAATGCAGCGCTATCTTCCATTTCTTCCTTTTCTCGGCGCGAGAAGGTATTTCGCGGTTACGTTCGAACGTGCACTTCATTTCTTATCTCCGTGGCGCAACAGATACTTACATTCAACTTGCAGTCGGGGGAAAAATTAAGTTATTTTTAAAATAATCAACAATTTAAAAACTCTGAGAGCGCTCATGATTACGCTGGCGTAAAAATTGAGATACCTATTTTATCTTTTAACAAATAGCCTCGAGAGAGTGGTAACGAAGTGCAAATCCACTACGATTATTTACAAATTCCTTGGAAATTCCTCGACCATTTGTAGTAACGCAAAATTGGCTCAATCGGAAATTCTGATTATTCTCTTAATAAATCGAGAGGGTGAAGGAGGGAGGATGCCGGTCGGGATTCCGCGAGGAATAACTTTCGTATCTCTTAGCGCTACTTTGTTGCGCTATTGGAAACGTAAGGAAAGAGGGCCATGCGAGCGTCCTGCGCTCATAAATAAGGCATAACCGAGCCGCGAGCGCAGCGAACGTGGGCGAGAACTCTTTGTGTGCGCGCGCGCGTATGCGCTCGTATGCGCAATTTGTTGTTGCGAGAGGGTGGAAAAAGCAAGCGAGGGAGCCGCGAGGAATTACCTCGCTGGCGTGTATTCTTGCTTCGAGATGCGTGGGCGTGCGTAGGTATCAGCCCTGAAGAGAGATCATCAGGAAAGCATGAAGATAAAGAACGATACTCACGGGGGCTTCCCGATGACGCTGCCGTATTTTATTAACTTTGCTATTTATTGTTTATAATTAATTCGTCGAATATCACGGCATTTACCGCGATCATCGTTTCAGCTCAGCTGTTTTTATTGTTTCGTAGCCTCTTGTTCGATTAATTATTTCATGCAATGGTATTACGTCGGCTTACACTTGATGCAATTTAATCTTTATTAATTTATGGCTTTGTAGGATTTATTTAACAAACTCACCGCCCATTCGCTTTTAACTTATTTGTTTGCTGCATCGGTTATCAGTTGCGACAAATGTATGTACAAGCCAACAAGGTCTAAGTCAGCTGACATTACTCAATCGACACGTCTGCGTATCGATATGTACATACATACAAAGTAAACAACTTGCAAGTGCAATTTGCAGTGTCATTGTGACTTGGTTTTTTAATTCCCACGCGGCAAAGTATTATCGATAGATTGCAAAACGCTATCAATACCAAGTGTAGTGTCTTCGCAAGTAAGTACAGTCTCTCTTGCATCGATTTTCTTGTTTCTGCAAGTTTATTTGTAATATGCAAATACATGAATTTGTTTCTCAGCTATTACATGTAACGGCGAATCTGAACGCGAGAAATGCTCCTCACGTCCGTGATTGTTTAACGATATTTTCAACCCGCACGCACACACACACTCACATGCGCGCGCGCGAGGGGCGGGCTGGCCGTGGGGAGTTACAATTGTTGGTACATTGTTACACGCGTAACAGGGCAGCATGCGCGCAGCAAGTTTTTTGCAAAATGCATGGCTCGCAGGAAAGCTCGAAAATTCCTACATCCCTGATGACATTAATTTATCGCCGCGCGCTATTTGCGCAACGCTTTAACGCAACAACGGCGGCGGTAATGGCTTTATAATAGCAACGAAATCGTTCGCGCGCGCCGTGTATCGAGTTCAGGGCCGTTTCAGGATCTTACCGTCGCGCATTTTTCAGCATCGTGCGCCGTACAAAATGCCTCTCACAAAAGTCGATTTTGCGTTCCGCGTATACCCGCGATTCATCCCATCCGCGAACGAGTAAAAATCCGTGTTATTTACCAAGACGTAAACTTAGGACTTGTTGATAAAAAAACTTGCCACCATGGCAAAATTGTAACGTCATTACAATTTTTTCATATATTTTTAATTATCTCTCTCGAGATGCCTGAATGCGAAATTTATCCCCAGATTACAACAAGGATTATTTTTAATTACAGCGTGTAATTGGTATATTTTTTTAATCAATGTCACTCAATGGCTTAAAGTTGTGAAAGCAAAAATTGGGGGAAAAAAATTGAAAAGTAAGTACAGAATTGAAAGAGAAAAATAATTTTTAAGTTAGAATGTTATTCAATTAAAGAAACTTATTTTGAGAGACAATTACTCGACTTGAGATATGAAAGTAAACATTTGATGAACGAGAACAAGTAAAAGATAGTAAGGAGATTATAAGGAGATTAGGATACAACATATATGAACAGAAGCTAATTGTAAGAAAATTTAACATCAAGATCTACCTCATAATCCTTTTTTTCCATTAGTAATTGTTTTTTTTTTACTTTACTAAAAATTGACGAAATATTACTCGTCTATGGACTATGTATGTGTATGCATACGTATATGTATAAATATAATTATAATCTTTTAGGGAAAGGTGTAATACACCTCTCAGAAATCCAGTTTGGTATTAATTTAAATAATTAAATGCTGCGCACTAGGCAGTCAACATGCGCTAAATATTTTATCACGCAAATACTGGAATATAAATTTGTGCAGCAGTCTAATATTGCATCATCGTTTCAATGTTGCACATTATACTACTCCTTTGCATACGATTTTTACTCGCGTCGCTCGCGTAACGCGCCGTAAAGAGAAAAAAACAGATTGCGAAACATTGACTCGTCTAATTGCAAGAATTGACGGACGCGACACTTGATATTCTATCTTTCAGATAAATCAAGTTTTTATTTAACGATGCATGCGCCTTTAAAGTTGTATACTATTTTTCTTTACATAAAAAAGAATTTTTTTTAGTGATATGATAATCCGGAGGCGGAGGCAGGAACGAGAAAGGGTCTACCTCGTATCGATCACGGCGCGAGGTAACCGGCGGCAGGCGAGAAGCCGCCGTGGGCGACACACGCGAAGCTTGGTGTGCGCACCCGCGCGTGTCCGAGCCGCACGCGTGTGCGCGGCCTGCGGCTCGCGGCACGCGGACAGCCCGATCGCGCGACTCTCGTCGAGGCGCAACGCGACGCGACGGGAAGGGACGGGACGGGACGGGACGGGACGGGATGCGGACGAGCTGCTCCTGCCGCTTATGCTTGCCTGATAGAATCGCGATCAAGACGTTTGCGCAAATCGCGTAACGCGGACGCGCATACGCGCTCTCCACGCACGCCGCCAACGCGACGTCGCGTCGTGTCACCTGCCTGCTCGCGCAGCCCGACAATAATAAGCGCAGTCGTGATGAGCCGACGAGCGAGAGTTAGGATTGTAACCTTTTCCCTCGCGACGAGCTCACGTCGTGCTGTAGGGTGTGGAATCGTATAATTTACATTTTTTAAATCAATTTGATGTATATTGAAAAAAAATTCTGGTTGAAAACGGACGAATCAGAAAATCTTGCAGATTTGATCAATTATTCTAGTTATTATAATAGAAATTCTGGTTATTATAACAGAACTCAATACTTTATAACTTATAATAACCAGAATTCCCATAACAATCGGAATATTTTATCAATCTTACAGGATTTTCTGATTCATCCGTTTTCAACCAGAATTTTTTTTAAGTGTAAGATCTCATTTTTAATCGGATTCAATTTGAAGCGTTAAAATATTGCGCTACGAAATGTCGCGAGTGTGTTGAAATCTTAATGTGCGGTAATAATTTTGGTAATAATAATAAATCATTTGACTTATTAGCCGCATTAAAATGTAATATAGACACACACATACACAGTCTCACAAGTGCATGAGAATAAGTGAGTCGCATAACAGCGAGACTTTTAGATACACAAATATTTATGCGGTCTGATAAATTTGCAATGATATTTATTTGCGCCTTAAGTGCGGTAGGGAGAAAGTGTGAAATCGATGAAAGATGGATACTTAACCGCGACGATTAATTTAGGATTTGATAGCTCGCGAAACGTAAGATAAGTAACGAGGCAGAGAGAAATCAAACGATTCGCGTATCGCAAATAATTGTAATCGCGAATGTGTCGACGGACAGTTTGAAATACGCTGAACCAGATTTACGCTGGTGCTCCTGATTATCTGGATCGTAGTATTTTTCCGTTGGAGACGGCGCGGCGTTCCGATTCTCACGTCCGTCTCTCGGACTCCTGAATAAGAGATCACTTGACAGCGTTAAGGAAACGTCATGATGATTTATACGTACCATTCACGCGTAACGCGTCTTCCCGGATGAGTAACTTTTGAATCTTGCGTAGAAAAGGAAATTATCCTAACGGGTTCGAAATTTGCCTTGGTAACCTGACATGAATGTTGTTTCTTACATGTTCAATTTATAATGGCACAAGTTGGAGGAATTTGTCCGAACAGTTGTTGCAACTATTGTAACTAACAGCGAATGATGATGAAAAAATAAAAGTTGAATGCCGCTGCAACGTGACATCTTCGTTCCATATTTTTTATGGAAATAAAGTGATAGATAGAAGCTAACATTAATAGAAAAATGTTTTTTGCAGATAGACATTACTTACAAATTGTAATATTAATTTTTCACAATCACAAAAGAATATCGAATAATTTATATATATAATATATATAATATAATCTATATAATATATATAATAATATATATAATATAATCGGGTAAAAATATATCTTTATTACTCCATTAAATTTATAAGGATTATATATGTACATCTAACTAGATAATTTTCTTTAAAATTCAGATTGATCATCCTTACAAGTTTCAAGAAATCAGATGAAATATCAGAACGTGCATACGTAAAATTTCTTGAAACAAAGGTAGTTTAATCACATAAATAGTTTAGATCACATAATAAATCACATTTTAAGCATCTCGCGATACACTTTTTTAAATATGATTAGTGTAACTATACTATACGTACGGTCAAAGGTCCACATTCACAAGGGATAGGTTCCGTCAAAATGTCGCAAATATAAGATGGTAAAATGTATAAAAGTTAATAGGGACGTCCAGGAAAATTAAAAAAGATTTATTGTAAAACATGGTTTTATTTCAAATTAACAATAAAAAATACAATCACATAACTAATACTCAATATAATTGCACAATACTTTTTGAGATCCATGCATTATTAAAATTGTAACAAATTGCTTAAATATTATTAGATGATTGAAATTCATCAGAAATTGGTCAAAACAATTTTGAAATTTAATTTTTTCTTATTTTGTGGCACTTTGCAGGCATCTAAACTCGAACTTGTATTTGACCTGCTGCTTCTTTTATCTTTTTTTCAGAGAAAATCAGTTTTTTTTCCATTGAGGATCATTTCTCATGAAGAATTCACAAAGATCATTTCATTTATTAATAGAATTTATTAATAATATTATAGTAGAATAGAACTGAAATTTTAACCGCGAATATAAAATTTTCTGTAAGTCACGAATAAAAAGAGTGACTATACTTGCAAATTTTTACTGCGCGAAAATCGAAAAGGCGAACAGTAAACAACACATACAAATAAAGATCGTATATAACGTAACAAATATCAAATTGATTCTTAGGATTTATTTATTAAAGTGTATCATGACTCAAAACTGAATTTCAGCAGAGTTTTTCAGTAGAAGGAAACGATCGTAAATACGAACTTAAGAATGCTGATCGGATAAGCGCAGTCGAGAGAGTCTTGGTCTTCGACTTCCCTCGATGTTGGTTAGTGTGCTAATCATTCGCGCGTACCGTTAACTCCTCGTTTTAGCCTTATCAAGATTTATGTGCTTCGTGCCATTACGTCGCGATGCGTCGCTCCGAAACGCATCCCTATGCTCGTTAATCCTCTCGCTCGGCGAGCAAGAAGTCGCATAGTAATGCGCACGAACGCGCTAACGAAATCAAAAGTAAATCGAGCCGGAAAGTGTATTCGTTAATTGCCCGCAATTAGCAAAGACATCATCGCGCGCATGCGATGAAACTTTCGAGCTGGGTCTTGAAGAGATACATAGTTGTAATTTAACGAGATTGATTCTCCTGGTTTGATTTAATTAACGAAATTAGATCATATCTTGAAATAACTGTTTGGTTTTCCAGCCGCCGGAAAATGCGCCGGCTAATTAACCTGAAGGCACGCTTGCGTGTAATGCAATTATAGGCAAGTAATTAAGCGATGGTGCCGAGAGTGAATCTGTTTTGTTGACTATGGTACGATAAACACAATATATTCCATTTATATTATTCCATTCCGCAAAAAAGGGAGAGTTTCTGTAAGAAGCTATCACATTTTTAAAATTTTTTTCAACGATGAAGCGAAATAACGGATGATGGAGAAGAAAAACATGTGACAATACATGTAAATGTCCTTTTTTTTTGTTCATATCGAAATTTGCGATGAGAGAGAAAGAGAGGCAGAGGTGGAGAAAAAATCTTAGGGTTAACTGACTCCGACTGTGACTTGCTGATTGTGCAATCCGCGGCGTTTTTTCTCCGATGATGGGTCAGCAAGATCATTCTTTCATTCTGTTTTGCACTCTTTTTGCGAGGAGCTATAAAATTAGTCGTGAGCAACGTCTAAAATGACTATCGATGTTGGAATTTTACCGCGAGGTAAAAATAGCAAGTGCTACGAGTTGCATTTTTGTCGCGCGAAGAAGGAAAACGATCAGATACATTTCACTGCGTTTCCTGTGAATAATCATTGCCCTCGCGCGAATTTCCATTATGCGAATGTAACGGTGAGACGTGTCCTAAGGCGAGCGACGTCATTCATTAGCGTCAGACTGAAATTCTAGATAGAATTTTAAATTTATGTTAAGGAAACGTCATAAGCGTATTTTTATATTTAAAAAAAAAATCCGAAAGAAGACAAAAGCTGAACCGCGGTTAAAGAAATTGATGAGAGACACGAGAGGAACAAATTTATGCAATTTTATCGTAAAAGCTATCGCTGTCAGGTTTATATTTTTTGTCACTTTTTTTCGCTTTTATCAAACATCGATTTAATTGAAAAATATTTATCTAATCGATTCGTGCATGTACGTACACTGAAAAAAAAATTTTTTGATTAAAAACGGACGAATCAGAAAATCTTGTAGGATTGCTCACATATTCTGATAATTATAATAGAAATTCTGGTTATTATAATAGAACTCAATAGTTTATAACTTATAATAACCAGAATTTCTATTATAATAACCAGAATACTTGATCAATTCTACAAGATTTTTCTGATTCGTTTTCAACCAGAATTTCTTTTCAGTATATATGCCTGCTTTTATGTACAACTCATCCATACTCCATCTCGGTCAACACATTTCGGTTCGATGTCAAATCTCTCAATTTAACGTATTATACTTGCATTTCCGTGTGAAAACTACACACAGTCTCTTATCTTCGCGCTCGCGTTAAATATGATGTTCGATATTCGGATCAGGGAACGAATCTCTTCTCTTCACCGACGAACAAGTTATGCACAGCCAGGTATGCATGTAATACAGTGATAGACAATTTATGTATGAGATAAGAAACCTGATATATGTACGACCGCGAAACACGATTCGGTTACACGTGCTTTTCCCCGGGCCGATTCCACCGGGCGTCGCGCCGCGTCGCGTCGCGTCGCTCAGCTTGCCGCGACCGCGCACGTGCCATGTGCGTACATCCTGTTCTCCGGATAGACGCGTGGCATCACAGTCTGTACTGGTCGTGCTTACGTGACTCTGGCGTGTCTCTCACCTCGCGCCGACGACTTCGCCGGCGGACAACGCGACTATGTAATACGCGCGCATGTCCGACCTGACGTTTAAAGGGATGGGGGATCCTCCGAATCGCTGCACCGCGTCATCTCGAGTCTGTTATTCTACGTCGGGAGAGAAATTTCAATTACCCCTTGCAACGCAAAGTCCTTGACGCAGACACAGTCAGGAATTTTTAAGAATTCTCCTGTAAATTAACGTGAGATCTGACTCTGAAAAGAGAAATCTCTTTTATACACACAGAAAAAAAATGTTTCTTTGGATTTGATAAATTTTTTGTTTAAGTCAAACAAATTTAATCATTGAAATGATTGGTTTGGTTGGACTGTTTAAAATCCAACCAAACCAATGTTTGAACTAACAAATACAATTGTTTGATTTTCAAAAAACATATATGTATGTTTACTGATACATATAAAATATTTTTTGAAAGAATTTCGTTTTTTCGTCGACTTGAACAAATATGAGCTTAATGGTTATTCCAAGTAATTGAAACAGAGTTAATTAAAATAAATACTGCTAGCGTTTAAATGAAACGTATTTAAAGTATTATTTCAAATAATAGTTACTTTCCCGTCAAACAATATGATTTGATGCAATGAAACAATCAAGTTTTTATTCAACGAAATAAAGTTTTTTTTTTTAAACAAATGTATGAAACAAACACATATACAAAATAAAGAAACCTTTTTTTTGTGTAACATATTTGAAATGAAAAAAAGAATGAGATTACACGCACGACCGAGGATGCCGAGAGGAATTAACGTGAATTCCTTTCCACTTCACTGATGTCTCCCCTAGCGTCGCGAAAGCGCGATTTTCCGTGACAATATAATTAAAATAGCCGATCGTCGAGCATCGAAAGAAGATTAGTTAATCATCCGGTTCAGCCGGTCGGTGCAATTACAGAAAATTACGGCAACAAAAGATATATAAAACAAAGACACAGAGAATTAATCGGGCGTCAAGCCAGGGATACAAAGCAGGCGTAATAGCTGGTGTGGAAAAGCGCGTGAAAGCGAATTTGCACGGTTCAAGCTTGACGATCGCGGCGCTACGTGAACGCGTTGGACGAACGAGCTTTTTTTCTTTCTTTTTTCTTTTTTTGTTGTTTAAGCGCATCCACGAGATATAGGAGCTGAGGGGAAAAAAGAGAGGAAAAACCGAGAGAGAAAGCGAATCTGCGAAACGAGAATAAACGTTAACCGGGCTAATGGACGAGCGAGTTTTCGTTCAGGGGTAAACTGCTCGACGTGGTCTCCCTGAAAAATGGCGAAAGCAGAATTACGAGAGAGTCCCGCGGTTTGAGAACTACAATTACCCACAATACCAATCTATATGTAATAACATAATTATAAGCCATTCCGCATAACGTTCGTACGGCGGGGTGTCCTGCCGCGCCGGATCAAATTTTAATGGCGGCGCCCTCGACGACGGCGGGACGAGGGAGGAGAGATTGCGCTCCATCTTTTTCCCGGCTCGGAAATTTCATCGGGTCGTTTTTGCGCGAGCGTTGGCCGATTCGCTTTTCTTTCGCCACGGTCGATTCGCCGGGCGATCCCGGGGAAGCGTGCAAATCCGCCATAATGGGCGCGCGATGCGCTCGCGAACCTGACCATCTCGAATCGGCTGGATATCAATTAAGTAATTTATCGGGACCCGCGCCCGCGTGCCCGGCTGCGTGCCGATGATCGATGGGGCCGTCGGCTCAAGGTCGCGCGGGAGTTCAAGGCCGACCATTTTCTCGCGCAAGAAAAGCGAGCGACGGTGCGTGCGTGCGTGCGTGCGTGCTAAGCGAGAATTACAAGATCTGGGCCGTTCGTCCCCAGTCGCAATCGGTGAAATCAGTGCTGTTTAATCATCAACCGGGAATGTTTGTAATTTTCGGGAATTTTTCTTCGCGCCGTAATTACCCGAGAACGAACAACGTTTCGCGCTCTCCGTGCCTCGCGCGGTTTTTCACCGCGTAATTGCACGTTGAGAGAAATTTCTCCTGGCCGTGTACCGTGAGGGCTCACCGTTTTGCGCGTGGCTGCCGAAGGAGAACAATTACATACAGAATTGAAAAAAAAAAAAAGATCGCCAGACACTGAAATTTTCAGCCGTCAAAGGAAGCGATAAATTCGATGACATTTGACTGCTAATGTCCATTTCTATGCAGATTAACTTTCATTTTGGTTTAACTTACTTTCTATCTTTGTTTAGTCTTAAGAATTAGAAAAAGATGAAAAGTAAGTTAAACTGAGATTAAAGTTAATCTGCATTGGTAGAAATGGACATAAGAGAAATAATTTCATTAAGGGTCGGTTTCTTCAACTTGTTGGTAAGCTAACTAATTCTTACAGCACGAAACTTGCAGTTACATTGCAATCTTGCAGCAATATTGTTACAATGTAACTGCAAGTTTTGTGCTATATGAGAATAATTAAATCATATCTCTAAACTTGTCTAATTTGAAGATAAAACGAAGATAGACGTATGATTTAACTATTAGTCAGCTTATGCAAGAAGTTGGAAAAACCGGCCCTAAAAGATTGTCGCGTTGAATACCTTCTCCGTCGATTAAATATTAAGAAATGATCGAGAAAACAATCTTCCAATTGCAGGCCTGCGGACGTTATCGATCGAAAATTAAGATCTATTGTTACAGTACTCGATGCATATTTCGCACCGAGTGCACACAAAGCCTTATTCATGTCGAGAGGTGCATATTGTACATTTTCAGCGGATCATGCGTTGCCTCGCACTCTATCGCATTCCGATGAATCTCGCGTCTCCCGCCGCCACTTGAGCGTCTCTCGGTCCTTCCGCGACTCAGCATCTCTGAGTCGCGCGGGGATGCATCACAATCGATTGCGATACGCGCCATCATCCTCCCCCGCGCGAGGGCTGCGCGCTTTTACGCGATGCCGAGCGTAACAATCGTAGTCGAGCTATCACACACATTCGATCTAATGGACAGCCGGAGGCTGCTACGGCCTAGACCGTCAGGTCTTGTCGAGATTTCCTCTTCCTCTTATCCCACAGTCGCCACCTCTACTTGGGCTCTTCCCTCTCATATAATATCTGTCTATTGTCCCGCTGCGTACAATGGACAAGACTTGCCGGTACTTGGCTAGTGGAGAAAGAAAGAACGCGAGTTATTGTAACTCGCGGTTTCAATCCTCTCGAGAGTTGCAGGATAATGCGTTCCGAAAGCTGTTCGACCTGTTGGGATTATGTGCACTTTGCAATTTTCAGCTGTGATATTTTATGAGAGAACCAGAGAAAATCCAATGATAAATTTTATAATTATTAATTAATGTATCGTAATAAGACGATTTCATACACATACACATTTAGAATTCTATTGTATACTGTGAATAAAATATAGAATGTTCTTTTATTTCTCTTTGTTAGAAATTAAATGAATATACTTAACATCTTTCTCATATAATTTGCTCTTAATCTTTCTTAATTTGCTTTGCACGTATGAGCTGGCCTTTATCTTGGTTTTCAAGCTGTAGAAACCACAGTTGTATGCGCGTGTGATAATTTTTATTATACATTCTGCGAGACTAGGATGTCTATTAGGCGTTCTTAATATTTTCTCTTTAGTCATCGCTCGCATTTCGCAGGAATGAAACGCGTTTCTAGAGCTTGAAAAAGAAGCCATACGTTTACGACGGGAGGCACCAGGAAGTCTGCTGCCATGAATGATAGTAAGGTACGCATGCATGATCTCTCGTAATAACATTCGCAACATCAGCGCAAACCTGTTACGTAGTGAAACTCATAAAGGAAAGGACAGGACATGAGCACCGGGAGAAAGAAGAAGAGAAAGAAGCAGAAGAAGCGACGGAACAATGACCAAGACATCACTTAGCGTCGCAAATTGGAGTCGTGTTCCTTAGCGGTCGTTATTGACATAATTGCATCCGTTGATACGTAACGAGTTTATCATACTCGTGCCGACTTGGATTAGATAAAAAAGTAAGCACAAGACATAGGAAACAGATGAGTAACAACAAGGGAAACTCAAAGACTTACCAAAGATGTGAGACGAGCACCGTGAATTTCTATCACGCACTAGGAATTTCTATCACGTGCGAGCTTTACGAGCAAGTGAATCGAGTAGCCCCCGTTCGTCGTAATATAATCGTAATAATGCACTCTGGGGGGAAGCCACCGACGAGTGGCTGCAGCAGGAGGCTGTCGTGAACAAGAAGCACTGGGAACAAGAAGACGGCCGGCACCCCGAAGGCAACTCACGCGGGGCCCATTACACATTGGACACGTGTGCTCACTTTTCAAACGTAATATCGCATGCCCCGCCGCGTGTTTGTTATCCGTGTCGCGCATCTCGTGTGCTATCTCTATCGATCGCGATCGCGATCGAGCAAGAAAGCGAACGAAAGGAGGAAACGGCACAGGAGGAACGATCAAGGGATCAAGGGACCGCACAGATATTTGCGCTACTCATTATTATTAGAGCCGTCGGACATGCAATCTGAATGTAGCGGAGTAGCGATAAAGTGTGAAGATATACCGAAGATATATTTTTTTCGCTTTCGTTTTATGTCCATTTTTACCAACGTAGATTAACTTTAATCTCGGTTTAACTTACTTTTATCTTTTTCTAATTTTTGGAACTAGAAAGAGATAAAAAGTAAGTTAAACCGAGGTTAAAGTTAATCTAAATGGCATTTTTGGAAACGATAAATGATAAGAAAAAAATTCTTCGGAAATACACGCGGATAATTTTAATCTTCGTCTCAAATTTCCCTCCGTTCGACGTTCGTTTCCTCAGAAATCGCAGTTGACGGTTAAATTTACTATCCGCACTTTCGAATACGATCGCGGATACAAATGTCGACGATAAGGGGAGAGCAAATAATTAGAGCGGAATGCAGGCGATAGAGCATGCGATGCGCGACAAAAATGCGCCCGGCCAGTTTTCTCTGTGTTGAGCCGATATGGGGCGAAAGTTGTATACTTTGCCTATCCGACTGCACAGAGTGTCAAATTGTCGAATCATGCAGTCGTGAGCGGATTATCGATCTGTAAGAACCGCTGAGTTTTGTCGCACGATATCGTCGCCCCTTGATGTTAAACGCTGACGTGGATCCTTGATGTTGACGCTAGGATGAAAATAGCTTCTTCAGATCGCTCTATAATAGCTTGTCCTTCGTGTGCGAAGCTTTAAAAGCAGCTGCCCTTTCAGCTACTTTTGGAGATTCCGTCGTCTTTTGCCGGAGAAATTATTTGCGGGAGAACGGGCGTCAAAGCGGCAGCGACTTTACGAAAATATATGTAACGGAGACTTTTTTTTTTATATATACAGATAACTGATCCGCGATGAAGGATCCGCAGCCGAAATGCACGCTCTACTTTCGTCGGCACTTTCGTAGCCGGCTTTAAAGAGCGAAGAAATTCCACCTCGATAAGATAACAGCGACACGATCATTATGTTGGTAGCGACAACTTTATCTCATTTGTGTGCATTATACCGCCGTTACTGTCATTTTACCGCAATATATTCTCAGAATTGTTTTCTTATGTACGCAAAGAGAGAGAACCGTTCGCCGGATCCGAGAGACGGTTTTCCTCAACGAAGAGTCCGTCGTCTGTTCTAGAAATGTATCGCGGAGATTGAAATTGAACGTCCCGGAAATATCAGGCTGTTTACGACATCCTAAATGCCAAACTAAGACTTTCGTGGAAGATATAAAAGATTTAATACGACGCATTCCTTTTTTAATTCGATTTTTCTAGTATCCTGTATCGCACAGGCGTGCGATGAATCACGATCGTAAAACGTTGCCGTCAGTCTTTCGAATTTTATAGTTGACGCGTTTCAGAAAGAGAGAAGGAGAGGCAGTAGTCACGCTCGTTGTTGTTAACAACGAACCGTCACATATCGGTCTTATCTCGACGTTATATCGATCCTTCTGCGTTTTTTTCCCCCCCGTACTCTTCGCCATTGGCTGCCATATGTCACTCGGCGTGACACACACGTGGCATTGTTTTACGTGACTTAAAAAACGAACGAGCGGCCAGTGGTTCTCCTCTTCCTTTTACTAACCCGCATCTGCGTTAACCGATGATAAATCTGTAACATTCTGCCAGCAGTTGCTTATAACTGCTTGAGGGGCTTCGTAATATTCTGCGATAACGTCAGTTTTACGAAATACTCTGTAACCGATCGATTTTCACGGAAATACACTTGAGAAAGCCAGAGACGGGCAATCAAGAGAAGTCAATGTGTTTTCGCTGCTATAATTGAAAGATGATGACCGGGACGATGCGACAAGACCCGCACCATGATCAAGTTGCGGTATCTTCGTCGTCCACCTGCCTCGTACGTGGATCACGCAGATGGAAATCGCACATACGTGCACCCGCATCTCGAGACACTGTAGCGTAATATTCGATTGAGCTTAACGCATCTTTCAAAAAATTTAGTTCAAGTACTTAATTTAGATAATCGACACTTCTGTCAATATAAGATGATTCAATCTTCCTAAAAGCGTCAGCGCTAATTCGGTGCTCGCGGATACCCGCGTAATATCGTAGATAAAGTAAATGATACCTTCATAATATCGGAGATAAAGTAAACGACGCCGAAAGTACTTTACGTTCATTTTTTTTCGGCATTAATCATTTATCTTGGATGTGAGCAGGCCATTGATACTTGGACAGCATCGCCGGGGTATTAGATCCCTATCCGGTATAGGTCGTGAGTATTTACGCTCGCGTCGTGCGCGTAAACTTTGTTTACGATCCACCGCGAGAGAACTAACGAAGGTAATAAGTAATTAAGCAACGTGCAAAAATCTTATTGCATCGGCATGCCGACCGCGGAACCGGCGTTATTCGATTAGTCGCTTGTATCCGCGAAAAACGATAAAATCGGTTTACCCCGCCGCGTTCGCCAACGCGTTTTTATCGTTAACCGAATCGTCAAGTGAAGCAAAACGAGGATTGTAACTCGTGAGCTAAATCTAAGATCTGCCAGTGAGAAAATTTCTCCCAAGTTGAATCTAAATCTAATTCTAAATTTAATCCTGACTTTTATTGAAATCATACGCTTGACATTTCTGAAGATTCTCTATGATTCAGCGAGAAAGAGAGAGAGAGGGGGGAGTTATTAAAAATCTGAAAAATGAACATTTGCGCTCAGATTCGGGATTCTCGCGAAAAGTACTTAATTTTGCTCAGGCATTCCTCCCATACAGAAGAAGTCGACGATAAGAATAAGCTACTGAGATACCCGTGATAAGAAATGACGTAACCGTCCGACAGGACGCTCGTATTCATATAAAACCGGAATTTTGCAGTACTAGCAAGTGTTTATTAACGTTGGCAATAACACAATACCCGGTTATCTGGATAATTCGCCTTGCGTTTATCGCGAAACAA
This sequence comes from Tetramorium bicarinatum, assembly GCA_928718305.1. NCBI lineage: Eukaryota > Metazoa > Arthropoda > Insecta > Hymenoptera > Formicidae > Tetramorium > Tetramorium bicarinatum. The sequence continues at coordinate 4,215,093 of OV788321.1, forward strand.
TAGACATTTGCGCGTTACATCGCAACGATAATGCATAGCTTTCCGTGTTTTTCTATGTTTGTCTGAGTTTTCAGGAGAAACAGCGTCTCGAAATTACGATTTTGCAATCGTTTGCGATATCATTCCACATATTACGTAGTTAGGTCGTTGAAGTAGCAGTCATAAATAATTTGCAAAAAAATAATCTTTTATTATTATATATTACGATAGAGAAATTAATAACTTTCATATTCTTCGGATTGAGAAGAATAAAGTGAAATCTTTTCAAGTCCTTTTCCAATTTAGCCCATCTGATTTCCACGCATTTATTTATATTATCGTCTGTCGCTGTTTAGCTTACATATTTATCCGTTGTATTTCAATCGTTTTCTTTTTTGTAATCAAGACCATATCCTCTCCTCATTTCTGCGAAGCATCAAGTTATAAATATTTTGACAAAATTCATTCATGTTTTCTCTACATTTTTCGCGCTTTATCCTCTCTTGGAAGAATAATTTTCATGTCTTTTTGCCGAAACCTTTTACCGTGTTTCTCGTAGGAGAATCTGCTTTATAACAAAATAGAAGGATCTGTATCAAAGATACTGAGCGTATATCGCGCAACAGCGTGTCCGCGATCAAAGATCGATTGCGAACTTTGTTCTGGTTTCGCAGAGCACACGTACAGGTACGATCGATGAGTCGTGAGATCCAGGTGCTCACCTTTGTCCCGTTATCGTTATCTCGCAGTCGTGACAACGAAGAGGATTCGTCAAAGCGACGCGACATGCGAGCCAATATTTCGCGTACGACCCGGATACCGTTGAACACCTTTGGCGTCGACGATCGCATCGTCGTCATTCCTCGTCGTGTCCGACTTTGATTTTAATTGGAGTCACGAAGCATCGCGATCAAGCTGATTCGCGATCGATTAAGTGAACGGTCCGCCCCGCGATCATCAATTTATAACTCTTAACGTATCGGTAAACGAAAAATTAGCGGAGATTAAGATCGACGTGAGTTAGATTTACGTTCGCCGTTGACAGATAGCTATAGGATTCTCGAAAAGGCGAGCTGATTCGAAGCGTCTTAAATTCGTTGCGGATAAACAATGCGGATAAAAGTTTATTTTTTATTTTATAATGTTTTACTCCCTTATCTTTGGATAAGCGCTCCAAAGTGAATAAATCTTGCTGTGATTGATGAATCACTTTTAATTTTAAACAACTTACTAGTTTTACACTCAGGAAGGTTCAGCTCATCAAGACCTTTACACCTCGACAGTGAACAGCAGTCCAATGATAAAGCAAGTCTCTAAGGCAACCGAGTTAATAAATCAATATGACATTATCGGAAAAGAGAGAGAGAGGGATTAATTTCATTGCGGCTCGCAAGGAAATCGGAAACTGCGCGTTTCGCGGTGCGTCGCAGCGCGAAGAAATTACATGCGATATTACAGTGTTAGGATCATACAACAGATATGACAAATACGAAGGATATTAGATGCGACAAAAATCAATCAATTGCAGATCGCGCTTTTCTTTTGCGCACAAACACACGCTGATCTTACGCATTCTTTTCTACCTTCCACCAGGCTATGCGGACTTCCGATTAGCGATCGAGGTACTGCCCCCCCAAGCAATCGAATGCGAATTACCGAAGGTGGTTTCCGTAAAAAGCGAGGGAGAGCAAGAAGGCCTCGACGAAGTCGTTAAACGGCTATTGCACAACCGCTCTGCTCGGAGACCAGGCGCCGACCTGTAGAATCTCGTTTTCTAGGACAATCGCCATTCCCGCGCGTTCGTTCGCATATTATTGTGACAAGATCAAGAACGAGTGGCTGGTATCGATGCATTCCAACGACAACGATAGTTTGCGTATTGCGAATTGCGAATGTGATTGACAATATGCAGAATCATAATATCGGACACTGAAAAAAAATTCTGGTTAAAAACGGACAAATCAGAAAAATCTTGTAGGCGTGATCAAATATTCTGGTTGTTTTAATAGGAATTCTGGTTATTAGAAATTATAAAGTGAGTTCTAATAATCAGAATATTTGATCAATCCTACAAAATTTTCTGATTTATCCGTATTTAATCAGAATTTTTTTCAGTGTAGTCTTTCAGAATACATCGTCATTTCTTCAATCTAGGATACTCTTGACCTTGATGAATTAGGTGGCAGGAGAGTGACGTTAGTTTAATGAAATTACATTGGAGATATAATAATAATTTTTTTATTGCCATGTATAAATAAGATAACAAAAACGATGAGATAAGATATATAATTGTACTTGCAAATGGAAAGTCATTAACAAGAATTATTGCTGTCTTTTCGAAATCAGGATATAATCCTTGACAACAATTTTCGAGATTAAATCCAAGTCAGCTGACTGGAATCGCGAGCGTTTTGCGTTTCATTTGAAAAGAGGGATATGTTCTGCTCACTTTTGCGTTACATACGTATGGCGGTGCCATCGGTGGTCCTACCTGTTTCCATCTGGGCACGATGGACCGACTGCGTATAAACGTACACACACACACACACACACACACACATGCACGCGTGCACGCATACAATTGCATCTACGTAAGGCAGACTTTGCGTCTCTCTCCTTCTTTCTTCGCTCCTGCTTTCCTTACTTTCTTCCTTCTCCCCGCCTGCCGTCTCGATGCAGGGCTGAACTTGTCGATTAATTATTTACCTGATTGTGAGTCAATAGTGCGCAAACGGGTTATTTCGCGACTGTATTATGTAAGAAGAAAATGTTGTCGGTGTCAAATAATTATAAGTAATTTACCTCGTAACTTTAATCTTGTCTCTCTCTCTCTCTCCTTTCACACTTTCATAATTTACTTGTTATAAATCTTGTTAAAACTGATCTTATTATTTATTCTTACAATTATTTGCTACGCCTTGATGATTTTAAACTGCTTCTGTATAATAATAATAATTTGACTTTCTTGCATATTATAAAAGAAGTAAAAATAACTTGTCGCGTTCATTGCACGAACGATATACGATTCATAGTATCTTCAAAAATTCGGAAGATGAGTGCCTACGAAAACAAATTGCTTCTAAACTCGATGAGTGAGCTTCATCGGGAACATTGCCGCGAGATTGCAGCCAGGTGCAAACGCGGCATCCGTCGCGGTGAAGAAACGGAGCTCCGAACTTTGAAAATCCGTGCCTGGACGGCAACGTTCTCCCTTCCACGCACCGTTTCGCTGGCGGCTCGGCAGCGAAGCGAGTGTTCACCGACCAGTCGGAGTCAGTCCGTGGCCTAAGTTCGTTGGTATTCCTCGGTACTTGGTCACAAATCCCTCTCTCTCTCTCTCTTCTCTCTCCCTCAAACGTCCTCTTGGCGGCGCCGAGGAGCGCCGTCTTCAAGTTATCCGATTTCTTCCCCTTCCGTATGTGCGTGCGTTTGTATTACCTGTCCGAGATGAAACGCGCGCGCGTGAGCAAACTCGCAATGTCTCGGTAAGTTACGACCGTCGAAGACTCAACTCAACCCCGAGGGGGTCCAAGAAAGAACCGCGGGAACGCGCGGAATGCCGCGGGAAGCGCGCGGCCAGGTGAAATTCGGCCGCGCCGCTGCGGTGTGCGTCATCGGCAGCGACGTAAGACTCCGCGCGCCTTCAGATCGTCCTGAGACAGTGCGGAGACCAGCGAGGAACAACTGGCCAAGGTATAAAACCTCGAGTCGTCGTGTGGTCGACTTTGCAAAGGCTAACGTCCGCGGCAGGATAACTCAAAGTGCTTCCAAGACGAATGGTCCAGATGGACCTGGAGTCGAGCTCTAAAAAGCTCTCAAACGTGAATCCAGCTTCGACGCGCTCGACTTGCGGTGGACTTGCCATTTTATACCATTTGTATGCGATTTAAGAGAGTTGAGAAGACGATCGGTTAACTCCCGGCCAGAGTTGTCCGGAGGACTCGTGGAGTTCCTTTCGTTCGCAATGCACCGCTGACGGGAAGCCACTCTGACGGCCGGCACCTGGCCGTCTTTGTGCGTTCCGCACGCATGCCCGTCGACGCGGGCGCGGGAGGGAATCGGCATATGGTGCCGGTCGTTCCGCGAGCAAAACAATGCGAGCGCGTTCCGTCGTCTGCAGCTGTTGCAGCGGCGCAACAAACGCAGTCGGAGAGAAAGTGCATTCCCCATTCATTCGGCCGCGACACCGAAGCGTGACGTCATCGTGGCGATCTGCTCTCGTCGCGGTCATCAGGGGGATGCGTCGCGATCCCGCGATATCTCGCGGGATCTCCATTCACCGCGGTGTTCGCGCTCGCGCGATGTCGGAACCACGGGGGCTCGGCTCGCTCGGATCGCAGCGAACACAAAGGCGGATAACTGTATCCCGAGACCCGATCTGTCTCCGACAACCGACTCGCTTGACCTCCAATCGGCGTATCTTCAGCCGTGGACCGAAAAACCGTTGGCCGGCCAACGGAGAAAGTCGCGCAGCACACTTTTCGGAGGAGGCGTGCGCGCGTGCCTCGTGTCCTCCGAAGCAGCCGAGCAGTTTAGTTGTAAGCGGAGGACCGAGCCCCGGAGGACAAGGCTGGTCTACCTCTCGCTCGCTGCGCGAGATTGAAAAGACGAAAACACGGACGGTCGTAATGTGTCACGCTCGCGTCTTCCTACCGGAAACGTCCCGTGCCACATCCTTGGCGCGCTTCCTGCCTGCCATGCCGCGTTTTCAAGCCGTTCGTGACTTTTCACGAGCCAGCGTGACTTTTCACGGTCATTATTATAGCCGACACACTATTTCCGCGATTTGCCGACGTTGACAATTCTCTAGAAATACGAGCAATTTTATAAATAGATTCTGAGACTGGACTCCCAGCTGAGAAGGAATTGAAGATTTATGTTTTGTAAAATGTATGTAAAGCAGTTTAAATGGTTGACTTTCATTTCTACTAATATACATTAACTTTAATCATTTTTGTTTACTTTTTCCTTTTTCTAATCTTTAGAAACTAGAAGATAAAAAAATAAAAAGTAAATTTGATCGAGATTGAAATTAATTTGCATTGACAAAAATGAATACAAGTCTCGTCAGAGAGTTCACGTCTCACATATGAAGCTATATTACGTTAAATTCAAAAGATTGACGTATTTCATTTAAAATATTTAAACTTCTTGATTCCTTGAAGTAAATTTTGTCACAATAACAGTTATTCGAGATAAAGATATTAAAATAACAACAAAAAAATTTTATTTATAAAAGCTATGCTTTGTTTCTTGATAAATTTAAAAATTTAAATTCTTTATTCGTAGGTTCATTATTCGCAGAGTAAAATTTTGTAACCCCTTTTTTCATTCGCAATCAGAAAATTCCGTATTTTCGGTCAAAATTTCAATTTTATTCCATTATAATTCTATTATATCGTTATTAATAAATAAAATAATCTTATAAATTCTTCATGAAAATTGACTTCTCTATGGAAAAAAGTTTGATTTTTAAAAGAAACAAACTTTTTTATCAAATTTTTTTAGATCAATTTCTGATCAATGATTTAATAATACATATTTAAGTAATTTGTTGGAATTTTAATAACGTATGGATCTCAGAAAATATGTAATCATACCGAGTATTAGATATATATTTGATTATTAATAATATAGCAGTAGTAGTATAAGATGGGCAGCTAGACACAATTCCTAATGTCATCTAAACTTAAAAAGTTCTGTGACTTTCCACTGAAAATGGGATGTATGCAAGATGAGGGATTTGAACCCAAGACTCTTCCGTTGCTAATCACTCGCGTTAACACGAAATCACTCGCATCTCCTATTTGACTGTTAATTTGAGATAAACTCTTTCCAATAACATTTTTCTTAATTTTTAATTTTTTTTAGAACTTTCTCTACTATACTTTCGTACATTTTATCATCCCATATTCGCGGCCAAAATTACATTTTGATGGAATCTGTCTCCTGCGAATAGGAGTAAATTCCTAAAGTAACTTACTTGAGAAATTTACACTTTCGGTGATGGTTTACAAGGGAAGAACGGAATTTTCGGAATAATGAATAATTATTCTTATTTACTGCTTACTCTTTTACTGTTTCACTTTTACTTTGTGGACGCCGTTAAAAAATCGTCTCGCCAGATTCTTTCCCTTTTTCTTTCTCAGAGTCAGGGACGTATAATTTATGGCCAGCGCCAACGGCCTGAGAAACCTCCGTCCCGATGACTCGGTAACCTTGTAATCGGTCGATCCGCGTGAGCTTCTTAAAGGAATTTCACGGAAGGATCGTCCATGCGGTCCCTCCCGTTAGCGTTCTCCTCCGGCGAGCGCGCAGGTATTTCAGGTTCGCGTGATTATTTCGCCTCTCGGCGATGTGCGGGGAGCGCGAGTCTCCGCGCGTGCAGGAAAGATTCGATTCCAGAGCTTCTCGGAACTACAAAGATGCGCGTGTATCTCTCTTTGTAGAAATTATAATATCTTCGAAGAAAGAATATCTTCATTCTCGATGAAACGCGAATCGTGTAAAAAGTCAAGAAATTGTAACGTAAGAATGGAACTCGTTGGAAACGGAAAGTGGCGATGGAAGAAAACGCGGAACTAACGACAACCGATCTTTTTCAGGCAGATCGTATCGGGAACCTCACACGACGCGATTTAGTCTTAGCATCTGAAAAGAAGCGCGCTCGCTCGTACGTTAATTGGCGGAGACACGGTCTCGTTCCTTGGCGCGATTAGCATCTCGCGTTTTAATTAACTGCGACCGCGGCTTACCGGTCTAAGATGCGCTGAGCATCGGCGAGTTTGTTGCCGAAGGGACGCTTCGTTACGTCCCAGCCAATGTATCCGTAAAGCGGGTAAAGGCGGGTAAATGCGAGATAGTACATTCAGCCGCGAATAAACCAGGCGTAATCGCGGCTTGCACTTTAGCCTGCGCATCGCCGTTAGATCGTTCGCCCGCTCGAGAGAACGGCGTTAAATTGACTAGCGGAAAGTGCCGCTTCGCGGTTTCCATTTCTGGCAAGGCGAGGGAGCGCTGCATACGGAAACGGAAATCGCGAAGAGTCCGTCAATCGTTGGAGAGCTGAAACCGAACAGTGACAGCGAAAATAAAGCTCAAATGATTTATAGCAAATTTCCCATACAAGTTATATAATAATAATAATAATCTTTTGTTGCACTGTACAAACATCTGACAATGAGTAATAAGAGAACTGAAAACTAAAATGTAATATGCACAAGAATAGATTAGTACATGCAAATGAAGAGGCATCTACAGAATTTTTACAAAAAATTGAAAGTTATCGCGATGTAACGTTTCTTAATTTCTAATTGCAATCTAAGTACACCCCGATCGGATATAAACTATTGCCAGGGAGATAATTGTTCACGGAAATCGCAATTCTTTTTCGTGGAAAATCAACTTGCTGCTCGCGTAGAAAACTTCATTTTTGCAAAAACAAAAATTTCCAGATTTTCGAAAATAAATGCATGTATACAATGTTATGTTAAATATCGCGTTTCTCACGTATTTACACTTCCGACTCCTAATTCTCCTCTGGATCGGATTAAATCGTCATTCAAATCATCGCCGGACTCGCCAAAGAATTTCATTAGCCGACAACTGCGGTAATAATGGGAGTTGTTGCGTGTCATCGTGCATGACCTAAAATGCAAATGTACCGCTCATCCTTAGGCAGTAGTCAATGCGTCAAGTTGGAAATTGTTTACCTAACAATGAGCGGCCGCCGCCGCCGCCGCTGATCGCGTGAGCCGTGACTTACCGGTTCTTCGGTGGCCGGGTCAGGTCCTTCCGGTCCTGGAGCCGGTCCCCCCTGCATCTGGAGGAGCAAATGCGGACGTCTCTTTTTCTCGAGTCAGCTCAGCTCGGCCGAGACTCTTCTTCTTTCGCGCGTGCGAAGCAAGGCCGAAAACCTATCCTTTGCATTGTTCCTCGATTTCGCTCAGACGTTGGCGATATTCATCCTTCGGTCTGCACATCGTATACTCGCATGCACAATGAATATCTGTCTCGCGATCTGCATTGTGCAACGCGAGCCGTTTATCCCGAGGGAGCTGAGGTGTTGTAGAGAATTTCGAAGAAGGGGAGAATCCCCAAGAAAGAGATTCTACAAAGAAATCTTTTATTCTATTAATTATCAAATTAATGATAAAAGTTTAATTCTTTAATATTTAATCTATATCTGTAAAATATAAACACCCTCCATTTGTCTTCTAGTAGTAGTTTGGTGAAGGAAAGATTGATTTCAAATTGCTCAGACAATTTGTCATTAGGATTCAACAATAATCTTTAATATTTTTCAAGAATTTATGAGATATATGTATGTATTCTCCGAAATTTGTGTTTTCCAGATGGAAACCGAGGTCCGGACGCTCAAGCAGGAACTGGCGCGGGCCCAGGACGCCCTGAAGACCGCCACGAAGAAATGCCGGGAGTTGGTGAGGGAACTGGACCATCGTACTGCCGGTCACGAGTCCGAAAAGATTCTGCGGGATCAGCAGCTCTCAAGGATACTGCGGGCACTGCTATTCCTGGAGGCGCGTCTTAAGCAAGAGCAAAAGTCAATCAGGCAGATGCTCTGCGAGAAGGATAATGTCATCAGAAACCAGCAATTGGAGATCGCGATGCTCAGGCGGTATACAAAGAATTATATTAAGAGCAAGCGCGATCAAACAATGCCGGCTGTTGATGTCGAGGTCAACGCCAACGTCAACAAGAATCTGCAAAAGGACTTTGGCAATTTGCAAGTAATTTGAGACAATTGCACAGTAATTAATGCATAAGTTTGTCAATCAAAGCAGCTTTTAATTCACGAAAAAGCAAAATAGGAAAAATAATATGAAACAGAGTAAATTCTATATTTATTATACATATAACCAAATAGTACAGATAATTATTATGAACTCAAAAAGAATTCATCTTTTTAAATTCTTTATGAATTAACGCAATCTGTTACAAATAAACTAAAGAAATCCTTTTAAAAAGAATTCCATACAAGGATATAAAAAGAAATTTCTTTGTATTCGAAAATGGACTTCAAATTGGTAATATAAACGAGAATTCTTTTCAAATTCTTAAAAATGTTTTTAGAGAACAGAAATGGGATAGAAAAAAAATTCATTTCACAATTCAGGAATAAAAAAAATTCTTTTTGACTTCTCTGTGCTATCTGGGTCTCTCATCTCTACTCGTCTTTCTACACTTTCTACAAGTTAAATCCTATTCTAGACTCATTGTTTTCAGAGAGAAACGCTACAGGAGAGCAGTATTGGCAAAGAGATCGCAAGTTTGAAATGCGAAATAATTACACGGCTGAATCCGGCATCATCCGGCATCCTGGACGAACTGGATCGCAACAGCGTGAGGAAGACGCACAGTTTCGCCGGTAGCGATATCTCGAAGACCAGTCTGACCAGTAGCGAGAACACGGACGCATCCATCGTCACGACGACGACGGAGGGTAGCCCCTCGTTGCTCAGTACGGAGGGCTTTTGCGAAGGTGAGAGCACGGATGTATCACCCGGCTCAACCCTGAACAAATGTTCAAGTAGGTGCACCCCGACGACGGTGACCGACAGCGAAAACGAGACGACGATGATCCTGGATGATGAGGACGTAATGGAGGAGGACGGGACGACGACAGTGTCGACGAAGAGAAGGACAAAGGGCCAGAGAACGTCGTCCAAGAGTCCCGACGTCATCGAGATGGTCGGTATCGCGAGGACGGAGAGTAAAGACGACGGAATGGACTGTAACTTTGCCTCGGAAGACGAGGACCAGACCAATACGAGGATAAATATTGAAGAGGGAGATAAAGAGGAACCGATTTACATTAACGCCTGCAACGAAGTAAACGAGAGAAATCTGGAACGGACGGAGAAGTCGAGGACAAAAGATGACTATAGTAATAATAATAATATGTACGTCGCAAGCAATTCTTTTCTTCGTCAGAACTTTCGTTAGATTCAATTTAAATTTCTTCTTTCCTATTACATCATTTTATTCTTTAGAGTAAAAAGACGATCCTCTCGATTTCTTTTTCGCAGCGAGACAAAGCTCGAGACGCCTGAGTTGACGGTGGAGGACACTAGTGGAAATTGGTACAGCGACCCGGATGAGGACCGGCTGAATGACGACGTATTCAGGCATAGCATCTATCGGCCAAATAGCAATCATAATTCCGTATTGGAGTGCGTAAATCAGATCCTGCTGCAGGATATGGAAGAGGAGGAGAGCTCGGTGCTATCGGTGCCACGCCGGTTCAAACATCGCGGCAGAATCGTGCGTTTTCAACCGGCCAGGTTGTCCGATATCGAGTCGGTGGGTTCAGAAATGGAGAGAAAAAACTCCGAGGAGTCCGTCGCAGATAATAAGGATTCATCGAGGGAAGAGGAAACTGCGGAGAACGAGGCGAACGCGTCCGAGGACGAGTTTGGCATGAGAATTGTCCAAAAGGAGTCGGATGACGACAGTTCCAAGGACTCCAAGGCGATCCCGCTAGTCATCATCGAACCCAAGATCGATGTCGAGGAGACGAGAAAGGTCCTGGCGAAATCCCAGGTGAACAATCCTCCTTTAAAGATGGAGAGAATCGAGGAGAAGACCTGCCTGCAGATGTCCGCGAGAGGATTAACTATCGCCAAGAATCTGGATTACGAAGATATAGAGTCGTTGCCGGAAATAACGACGGCGTCACCGACGCCGCCCAGAACACCACCGGCGTTGCCGCCGAAGCCACAGTTTCGCAACAACACGCTGATCCTGAAGAAGATACCTAGTCCATCCTTCCTGATTGATGAGAAGAGACAACAGGACCCAGGAGGTGCGGATCCTATAAAAAGAAGTATCCTGGGGCTGGTATCCTCTTCGTCGTCGTCAAAGGCAGTGAGGAGTCTGAATTTGGAGGAAGCGAAGTGTTCGGCCAGGAGCTCGGCGAGAGAGACGAAAGGTCGCGAAGAGGGTGGATTCTGGAAGAACCGATTCAACCATGTGCGCTCGTCCTTTCAGGTAAGGCAAAAGGAGCCGGATCAGGTGAAAAGTGCGGCCCGAGTGACGAATATCGTCCGGCATTTCGAAGAGTTCAAGATTGGTGATCCCGAGGAACAAACGAAGGACAGAAATCGCCCGAAGGATCGCCACGTCGAACTCGAGCACGTAAGATTTTTTTGTCGAAAATGAAATGTCTCGAGAAAGCTATATAATTCTAAAAATGATTTCTTTCTCTCGCTGCAGGAATTGGATATTCGACAGAACTTTGAGGAGTTTAATTTGGACGAGTGCGACCTGTCGGATGATCCCGATCGACCAGAAGGTGACGGATCCGAGAGACTGGGTCATACGGGGCTCAACAATGCCAGCCAGAACGAGAACAGCATTGCCAAAGACAACAACAATATTTCTGCTGTCGGCAACGGTACCGGTAACAGCAGCAGCAACGGTGAAATCGGAAGCACCGGATACGATCACTTTCTGGAGGCGACCGGCCTCAGCAACAAGTCGATCCTCACACCTTCGAGATTGCTGAGCAATCACAAGAGCATGCTGAAGCCGAAGGACATCAAATACAAGAGCAGGATCAAGGCTACGGCGGTGCTGGAGAGGCACGGGATACAGACGACTTCAGCTGGCACGACGATGACGACGCATGTCAGGCATTGGACTGGACCATTCGTCTGACGATTAGCCAGTTTTCTGCCAGCTAAACATTTCTTTCGCTCCGCTGTGTCGGCTGACAACTCACCGATAAAAGCAAACTACAAAAGACTTTGATCCTCTAATTGAACATTTTTAATCGCTGTTTCCATATACAGCAAGTGATTCTCACTCTTAAAGTGCAAATCAAATTTTATACAGTATTGATCGAGAAACAAGGAATTCTCAATGATGATGCGAACAGAGAAAAAAGCAACCTTGTTTCCTTAGTACGTTACAATGCTAATGTGTGAGTAATTAACATATATATATATACACATATAAATTATATTATTTTTCGTATGTCTATAAAAGATACATGAGTCGCTAGATTTTGAAGTTGCATTTCTAGTGGTTAATTTATTTAATCCTTCCACAGTGAGATGTTTATAAAATATTGATCTAACTATTCCTGCTGTGAAATTATTTATTAGTCTTTATGTGATACATGTGTAAAAAAATATAACTTGTCTTGACTTTTGGTATATTTTAATTTATAAAGCGTTATTTGAGAGAACTCTATCATCTTTCATTACCCACTTGATGAATGATAGGATATATGATGGTTTTCGACTGTTATCTTTTATTAAATTATGTTTAACATACAAGTTTCTACTTTAAATTACATTCACGTATACGTGTGCGATTGAACGGAAACTTACGTAAAGTACGAATTTATCGACGAAAATTCAAGTGAAAAATTAAAATTCGTCGTCGTATTCCGTTGATATCGAAAAGTTAGTTCGTATACGTGTATATACAGTATCGTATACGTATTATATACACAGTCATATATACTTTCAAACAGATTATAAAACGTGTAACTATATAAAACAAAAGAGATATTGTAATAATACTTTATTGCAGGTAAAGGAAGAAAAGCAGCACTTTGAAGGAAAGTTACATGATAAATATTCGAACTAAAAAGGTACCGTGTCAAAAAAGAAAAAATAAGGCAAGAGAACCAATAAAATTAAATGGCTTTTTGTGGCACGCACTCTCATCACACATTTCAATCGCTGTATTAAGCACTAAATGTGCTGCGAGAATGTGATATCATTCTCAACAGTATTATGCGCGTATTTTTGTTCGTGTGTATTTGTTCGCGTGGAAGTAGATATGCGATATTAAAATGCGCAGAAGATCTCGCATTATGATATAATTGTGTGTACATATATATTTTACATTTACAATCTCTACTATCTATCCAAAAATAATGCAAGTCTATAAAAATATGACAACGTTATCACCAGTATCAAAATCTAAAATGTGGGGCGTGAAAGAAGAAACGTGTACATCGAATTAGTTGTTTTATCTTATTCCTTCTTGAACATTACACAATCCCCATTTTAAGCGTCATGCAGGCTTCATTCTCTCGCGGGTTAATATAAATCACTCGTTCAGGCACTCCATTTACGCTTGTTGGCTAGCATTATATCGGTTATGAACGCGTACGAAAGAACGATGGAGAGAAATCGCTCGGGAACTCGAATTAGTTTTGGCACGCCGCCGTCTTTCAAGTTTCTCTTTCCGCACGAAAGTCATAAAAGAACTGCAACAGAGCATTGTGTTAATTGTCCATGTAAAAGATTTGTCAAGAAAAGAAGAAAAAGAGATTAGATTAATGTACCTCTCTATCCAAATCCTTCTGCGTCCACACTTTGATAACAGGAAGTTTGTTCTATCGAGATGAGAAGAGTTATTGTTAAATTGTAAAAATATATGTGTGTTAATCGCACTTTATTTTATATAAGCTTCAAATTACTATACTTACACTGGCAGAATTATGATGATTAGTAGTAAGACGAGGATTAAGCGCAAACGGAACTCCGTCAAGATCGGATGAACCCGGAAGTGTACCGTAAATAGGCGTGGATGTGATGGCTGATGGCGTAGACATAGGTGGTTGAGGTGCGGGTCTCGTGGGCCTAATCCTCGCGTTAGGACTCAAGACCTCGTAATCTCGGTCGCCGGGCTCGTCGTCCTTGTTAGCCGTGATTTGCGGATAAATCCCGTTAGCCGGTGGTTTTGGTGAGAACTTTGGTTTCGGGGGCCTCTCGGGGGCTGGCCTGTGAAAGGTTCCATTCGACGGATTCGGGGAAGGGTTCTGCAGTAAGCTGAAAATATCATAAAATATGTGTATTTAGTAGCAGTATAAAATCAACTGCATACGTTGTTCGATTTGCTGAAACTTACTCTATATTAACGTATGACTGCGAATCCGAATTCGCATTTGTGATATCTACCGTCTTGTAGCACACTCGAACACCATTTATAACACTGAAAGACAAAAGATAAGATATAGCGTATCGTATAAACTTTTCATATTTCAGATCTATTCAGATAAGCAGTTATTTCCATACTTCCTATCCGTAATTCTGTATCTATGTCTTGTAAATTACTGTACTGTTTTTTATTGTGCGTTTAGCTTTCATTGAATTATTACAAAAATATATATAGCCTAAAAACTAAAAGTTAATCTAATTAAAAGTATCTAGTTAAATCAGCGTTTCATACCCAGCGGCGGAAAATCCGATAGGAGCCATTTTGGAGTCCTTATGGATAATCCTGCTGCATATTATTATATCCGTGACCGCTTTTGTGCACAGGTCCTTACTCCTAATTTTGTAGCACACCTGTTTCTTTCGCCACGCCTTCTGCCCTGCAACGTTCACCGCGGTTCATTAGTAAGGACTTTGCAGACTTACATATCCATAGACAGCAGGCATAATTAGCCGGAAGAACGGAGAGGCTCACTCGAGTCCACGGTGTAGGAGATCATGCTGTATCCTTCCGGCGGAATGTCTCGCTCGTTAATCACCACGATATCCTCGACCACGAAGTCGGGCTGGCCTTCAGTCTTGGAAAAGCAGATATATCTACCCTTCTTCTTGATGAACAGTCCGCTCTCCCTCCACAGATCGGCGTCCGTGTCCTGATCGTAAGTTCTCGATACCTTAATGAGACGAATACCGATTACCTCTGACTGGCGCGGTGAGAGAAATATTAGATAAACAAGCTGAATTAATACTAGCGTCGTACCACTGTGAAGTTTGGTGGACACTTGTCCAAGTCTTCCACAACGCTAATGGCAGTTATTGGCCTGTCATCTGGCAGCACAGCTGACACTTGATGGACCAACATCCTACAGCCAGTCTTCTTTGACATCGCTGCAGTCCCAGATGCCTAATTAATTCGTTCCCCGATTAGAGGTGGGTTTTTTCTTTCCAACGTAATGGGAATCCAACCGGACCCGAATAAGTATATTTGCAAGCATTAAATATTAAATAAACAAACGCTGCGACGACGTTCGCGTACTATTGAACGGTGCAAATGCATCGCGAATGAGACGCGTTAAAGGAGTGGGAGGATTATTGTCGATAATCATTGTCATTAAAGTGCTCATTGTTCCAACAGCTGTCGCGAGGCAATTCGTGCGAGATTAGATACAACAACCGAGAAGCTTATCGTCGAGGCGATCGAAAACGCGCCGTATCACCGACGGTTCATAAAAACGCCGATCGTTCCAAAAATATCAACGTGACCGACATTCTCCGCTCCACGAGCTTTCCGAGGCGCGAGGCGATCGACTATGAAACTCCCGTTTAACCCGGCGCGACGTAGCGACCCGATCGAATCCCTCGGTGCGATGCACTCGGGTTCCTCGACTCGACGCGCGCATTACGCACGGGATAACGAATTCTCGCCGCTTTTCAACCGAGATATCTCTCTCTCTCTCTTTCTAACGTTCGCCCGCTAATTGGCGCGATAGTAATCAATGAATTCTGAAATAGCAAGCTCGCGGCTCGGCACGTTGGAACTCTCCAGAGAGAGCCTCTCATTCATCTTCGATTCGGAATCCTGTTACTCGATGGAAGGTCGTTCCGGAGCAACGAGAGCGGTGATATGCTCTGTCTATATCGGAGGATGATCCTACTTGTGGCTCATCCGAATACATAGTGTAGACGGACAAAAATCATATTTAAGTCTAGTAATAAAAAAGAGTACTCGGATGAGCCACAAGTAGGATTATTCTCCGGTCTAGGCAGGGCAATACGAGTGCAGATTGACAGCGGGCGGGGTTGGTGAACAATCGAGCGGAAAGGCGAAATGAGGAAAGGCGGTACGCGTAAAGTGGGACGGCATGTCTTCGCGGAGGAATGTGCCGTCGCGTTAGAATCAAACGTATTCGCAAAGTAGAAATACAAAGTCCAGAAAATATATGTATATTGTTTGCAAAGCATTTGATTTTGGGATTGACTTAATAAAATATCTTTATTTATTTTTCAGCCATCGTAGATTTTAATCCACTCGATGATGCACTCGGGACGTAGTTCCTTGACTCCGACGTCACAAAAATCTCCCGTCTATATACTCTCTTAGCTATTCTATTCTCTCGTAATTCTTTTGATCTATTGTTCATAAAGTTCATCGATCAATTCGTTTCGATTTACAGCGAAGACCTTATGAGCAGACATAAACGTAGTGAAATGTAAATTTAAAGCAGGAAGAAGTGACAACGACAATAGAAAAGGAGTGGTAGATCATACACATTGTCGCTCGTAATAAATTCATTAAAAAAAATTGAAGAAGAAACAATTTGTCCTGACATGCGTTCAAAGGTCGATGAGCTTTATAAATAATAGCTTACGCAGAAAGATTAAGAGAGAAAGGAAAGTTAAAAAGATTCTTATAACGTAGGAGTCAAGAAACTAGTTTTCAGGCTTATCAAGTCCACATCGAGGTTGACAAATGAATAAAGATACGTTCTAAAGATATTACAATCCCAAAATAAAATGCTTTATAAATAATTTTCTGGACTTTGTATCTTTCTTTCGAAATAACTCTCATAAGGTTGCTTCGATTTTTCCAACTTGTTGGTAAGCTAACTAACAGTTGAATCATACGTCTGTCTTTGTTTTATCTTCAAATTAGACAAGTTCAGACGTTTAACTATTAGTTACCAACAAGTTGAAAAAAACTGGCCCATAGTCAACGTGAATGTCAACGAGTGATCTTTAATCTTTGAGCGCCAAGATGAATTTACTATTGAATTTAAATATATTATTTTTATATTTTATTGTTTTTTCTTAATATCTTAATAAAATTTATATTATTTTTTTGTGTCTTAAGTATTTTGCGTATATACATGTACAAAATGATTTTCTGAAGCTCCGAGTATTCTTATGAAGTATTTAAACTAAAAAAAACGCGCGACTTTCCACAAAATAGTAGAAAAAGAGTTGAAACTAGGAAGACAAATTTTTTTAGAATTTCTCAAGTGATTATTCATTCAAAAAAAAAATACTCAGAATGCTAGGAGTTACGCATTTAACGATTAAATATTTAGATGATAAAAATTATTCTTAATCGAGTAAATAAGACCATCGCTCACAGGTGGATGACAGCGGAATCTTCACAGCGGAAATTCACGCAGATATGAGATACGATGTACCCACAGAAAATATTAAGACGCGCGACTGACAATGACCGATTCTTTCGCTCCCGACGCGACGGGACCGTCGAGAATCGATGCGTGCGGGCAAATCCCGTTTTGCGAAATATCATTTCGTCACGGGGGAAAAACCCAGCATTCCCATCACGCGTGAAATTCCAATGAGAGACGCTGTCGCTCGACTCGACACACCACAGCTGGCCTCGACTTTACTCGAGTCGGTACCGTCGCGTGTCAGCCAACTTTAAGCGAGCCAGACCCGGCGAGTTTCGACGACGCGTCGGCCAGCACGCAATGTAGAAATCCGCTCCGTCAGGAACGTGGAGGTCAGTCGTGCCATCGTGACCTTAAAAAAAGAAGAAACAGGAAGAAGGAGAAGAATCAAGGCACGAGGAACGATGTGGAACGATGACAATCGGAAAGTCCGCGCTTAACTCATCCTCGTATTAGAATATCCGCGAGAATTCGTCGCTCGCACAAAGAATCCCGTCGCGACTGGACCTTCGCGCCGGGATGCTATATTCGGAGGATGAATATATGCGCGTGTTTACGCTGCATGTGCACACACGCTTGTCGCTAAAGAGCCCGGAGCTTAAGATCGAAAGTGCGTCAGCATCGGCGCGACAGCGATAGTGCCCCGAGTACCGGCTGATATCGCGGCTGATACAGATAAACAGTGGGATTCAAGATGACAAATCATGCCCTACATTGCGGGCAGGAGGGGAACCGGCGCGGCCGCGTCGCCCGTTCAAGGACGTGGTTCTCGAGGAAGGGGGGTCGCCGTCGCGGAGGAAAGCCGACGGACGCGACGTGTGTCGTTGCGCGGTTGTTGATCGGCCCACTCCCCTTCCCCCCTTTCGCAAATTCGCGCGGACGTGTCATCGGCCGCGACTCGGTCGCTCAATAGAGGCTGACCTTCTCTCGCGGCGCCGCGCTGTGCGACGTAATCCACTTGCTCTCCACCTTCTCTCTCGTCCTGCACTCTCGTCCTCGCCTTCCTCACACGATCGCGCACTCCGCGCTGACGCAGCGACGACGACGACGACGACCCGACGCGAGCGCGCGGCTTCTGTCACCGCTCATATTTCGGAGCGAAAGCGACGTCGCCGTGACGTCAATCGCGACGATGAGAGCCCGTGCTCACCGTCGCACCGACGACGCGCCTTGCGAAACTACCCGAAAACCCTCCGAACGCCGACGAGGCCACCGAACTCGGGACCGCTCGGCTGACTCGGTTGACTCTCCGCTCTCGGCGCTGCGCGTTGCGTCACTTCGCGATGCGCATGCGCCCACGTGCCTTTGTCATGAAGTAAGAAAGTACGCGACGGGGATGCAAGATACCCTTTCAAGTCACGAGCGGGATAGAAGGATCCGTGAAAGTGGTAAGGTGACGACCAACGCTGATTGGCTGCGCCATGTTGATGCTATTTTCTTGAGCACAATCACAGCGGTATTCACGACAGAGAGATAGCGGGTGACGATTATTTTAATTGATATGTATTAATCTAATTTGTACGCCCTAATTTCATCTCTTTACACGATAAAAATGTTAATAATTACAATAAAATAAAGATAGAAGATAAGGCAATGAGAGTATTAGAGAGTCAACGCGAATATTAATGCGTACGTTGATTATATACATTTATTTATTAATACATTTACTTGAAATTAAACATATGAACGTTTCGATTCAAATTCGTTTTTATATTATTTCTTTGCGGAGCAATTTTGCTTAATATTCACAAATTTTTATATAACTTTTACAAGTTATTAAAGTATCAATAGAGTTTCCTGTATAAATTCGAGTTTAATACTGATTTGTATGCTACATTTGACGCGCATGCGCGAAGAAGCTCACAACACTGTGGCTTCGGTCTCCCGCTCCGGGCTCCGCACCACTCCGCAGACATCTGGCAAACGCTGCGGTCGCCAGCAGTCGCCACGATCGACCCGGCTGTAAGCTGCCATCGCGAGTTTGTTTTTCGCATTTCTGACTGATCGAAGCAGCTATCTCATTTACATCTCAATACGTCGGAAGAGAGATTTCACCACTCGGTACGATATGACGGACGCCAATAAGACTAATCCTTTTTATTACTCCATGAGCGGCGATAGAGAGGAAGATGAGGTTAGTTTCCACCACGATCTATATACTTCTTATTTCTCTTTTAATTTCAACAGAGAGCGGAACATGCGCGCGCTTGAACGCGCGCCATTTACTTTTAATATACGCGTATTTATTTACTACAAAGTACATTCAAAAAATAAAGATATAAAGTTCACAGAATATTACTGAAGCATTTTTATTTTGAGACTATTAACTCATAACACCTTTAGAATATAGTTAATCGCTGAAGGTGGCTCGAATTTGTTAATAAGTTAATCACTGTTTAGCTTAAGCTCATCAAAGTTTGATTAAAGTTTATATCTTTCCCAGGTAGCAAGCACACTACTTATTGTTAGGTAATTTAAAACGTCTTTACCGATTCATCTAGGACTCTACATTAGTTTAGAGTGTTATACTGAATGAAAAAGGTTGATTAGACCTAATATATTTTTATTTTACAACTTTGTCACCATGGACTTCAATGCGTGCGAAGAATCTAGAAACCAGTTTCTTCCTTGATAGCATCATACATGACAAACACGCTACGATATAAGGTACGTTCCATTTAACGCTTGCAACATTCTTAGAATCATTTTATCTTTCTGGTTTAGCATACATGTTGCACAGAAGAATGATTGCATGCGTCAAATGAAACGCACTCTTAGAGTCAATCCAGACGAACTTGTATAAGTGCATAAGCATATGCATAAAAGAAATTTTAACACTGACGTTACATTACTGTTAATTTGCGTTTACTGGGGACGTCATACCCAAGTAGAACAGTAAGTCATGATAACGTCAAAGTGATATCAAAATAACGAGAATATGATTACAAAAATCATCTTTCAATCATTTTTTTGTCATTTTGACATCA
This sequence comes from Tetramorium bicarinatum, assembly GCA_928718305.1. Lineage (NCBI taxonomy): Eukaryota > Metazoa > Arthropoda > Insecta > Hymenoptera > Formicidae > Tetramorium > Tetramorium bicarinatum. The sequence goes on from OV788321.1 coordinate 4,235,202, forward strand.
TTTGGGGTCACTTTGACATTATTATGACTTTTTGTTTTACTCGGGTAGAAGTCTCATTTGCTTTTATAACTACTCTTATAACTATTTTGCTATACATATTGTTGATAAAATTTATTGATCAAATTATTTCTATTTACGATGAAGATGTTACAAACGGAGAAAATGATTGAATGAATTTAAAACAGAAAGAAGTGACATTCATGAAGACATTGAAGAAAAAAGTGGAAGACTGCCCATTATCACTGATAAACTCATTCAAAAAAATTGACGAAAAAATTCACGCAGATGTTTAAGGATTGGTGAACTTTATTAACAGTAGAACAGAATAATTAAGAGAGAATATATAGAATAGTTAAGTAGTAATGAAAGAACCGACGAGAGACTCCTATGACTCCTTGAAGTCAAGAAATTAATTTTCAGGCTCACCAAGTGCATTGAAGTCCATGAAGTGATTTGAAAAGGTTGAAAAAAATAAAAATAAAAATATGTTCTAAAGGTATTATAAGATAATTTCAAAATAAAAATACTTTACAAATATTTTATAGACTTTATATCTTTATTTTCCGTATCTCTATATTTTAGGTATGTACTTTTTTTTTCTCGAATTCTCATCTAATACGAACAATTCTTGGAATTTTGGAAAATTCTTAAAATATTAAATAGCATCACCTTTTTTGCTTGTTGTCTTTGTCCAAGTTCTGTGCCTGATTCAGGCAAGGTGACTTCTTATATGTCTTACATATCGCACGTTGATTATACATCGCTATATAGGATCTACTAGTTTTAATGCCGCCGTTCTTCTAAACCCCGCTCGCTCTCTGTGCTCGTTATGTTCTTGTGATAGTTTGTCGATTTTAAATTAAATTTCGATGAAATGGAATTTGTTGCAGAAACTGTTGGAACCGATTAGATACATTCTTCAGGTTCCTGGAAAACAAATAAGAGCGAAATTAGCAAAGGCCTTCAATTACTGGCTAAGGATATCGGATGATAAAGTCCAAGAGATAGATGATATAGTAAATATGCTCCACAATTCGAGCATTTTGTGAGTTTGCATTTTATTTATGTCAACTTAATATTCTGCTTTGTCTTTTTCTACGTGCTGGCTTTCTTACGATTATCCGTAATGCTAAATTGTTTCCTTTAATAATTACGACTTGTTAAGGAAAACTTTAAATTAGACAGAAATATTCTCTACATTTTTTTAAATATATATACTTAACTCGTACGTCAATAACCGAATATCCGGGTGCCCACTTATTGTGACAATTTTTTATGTTTCCGTATAAATTTTATCATAGCCTTTAATAATTAAGACTTGTTAAGGAAAACTTTAAATTAGACAGAAATATTCCGTACATTTTTTTAAATATATACTTAACTCTTACATCAATAACCGAATATCCGGGTGCTCACTTTTTGTGAAAATTTTATCATAGCCGTTTGGAATGTCGTAATTTCAACCTTTTGAAAGTGAAATATGTTTTTATACTTCTTTTTTTTATTGAAACCGAAAAAATTATCGCGCTAAAGTTCACATAATTATTCAGAATAATCGGGGTACCCGCGAATCCACCTATAGAAACATGAGATTATTCATGAATTTAGAATAAATAAAATAACAATATGATTGTATTACAGGGATAATTATTCCTGTAATTAAATAAATAAAAACAACTATTTATATGAAGGAAACCAATAATATTTATTTGTTTATACATACACAATCTTTGCATTTTGTTACTGTTATTCATCGTTACTGCATGTTCATCGCATACGGGTTTTTGGCATTCAATACAAGATTTTCTTGACTTCCTGCGTTTTTTTTAGTGTTGCTCTATAACAGAAATGGCATAAACTTGTAATAACCCACTTTTCGATGTTGTCAACTGCTTGTGAAGTCGCACGGGAAATTTCAGGCTCAGTGTTCGCGACAAAGTGATACCGATCTTCTTCCCGATGTCTATCTTCCTAGATTGGCTACCACCCTCCTAATATTGTTTATTGTTTTGAAGAATAATACATTCATTCTTTTGTACATACATCTTGCACAGTTCTTTAACTCAACACTTTTACCTCACACACATATTTTATCTCACAAACTCTACCTTCAATAATTCTTCCATTGCGTCTTGCCTATTGTTATTTAATTTACAAACCAGCAAACACAGCTTATATTTTGAATAACAGACTTTACAATAAATACTATAGGTACGTTCCACTTATCGCTCGCAACGTCATTCGCAGAATCATTTCATCCTTATTGTTTAGCAAATATTAAACAAAGATAAAATGATTCTACGAACATTGTGAGCGATAAATGGAACGCACCCTAGATATTTTGTTGAAATACAAACTTAAAACTTTATGAATAGTAGGGTTCGTCGACCCAACACGCGCTCACGAGCAGTCTCTTTTTTTGAAAACACATCTGTCTTTTTACACAAATTAATAATAAACACTGAGCCTGGGGCCCATAAGATGCTCTCTCCAACAACCCATACAACGTACGTATGCTCTCCTCTTTTTATGCGCTTTCGAATTTAAGCAGGTGCAGGAGACTTTAGCACGAAAATTATCGCTCGACTACTTATAATTAGATGAAATTCTATTCAGGCCCCTTTTATATTATAAAACCTAAGAGACTCTTCTCAGATAGCACAAGACCTCCAAAACATGTCCTATGGACATTTCCAGAACATAGAGACGTTCTCAGAACGTTCTTGAGATATCTTCTTTGGAAGATTTGTGCTATCTGTGTTTCTACCTGAAAGAGACTTCTAAACCTTTATTCTATGAACTAGAAACTTATAAAAGTAAAATCGACGCGATGCAAAGCATTTATTTTAGAAATTCTGGAGGTGGGCATCTGGGTATCTCGGTTATTGAACAACGTTATAGATTTGATTATTGACGTTATTCATAAGAGTTAATATATAAAACTTTATTACGTATAATTTGCAATTTATAACTCATACTATTTTTTTCTAACTATTCTTTTCTAACTATTAATATTCTAATTTATTTCTGTATTTATTATCTGTATTATTATCTGTATTATTATCTGTATTTATTGCTATCACATTTATATCACTCTAATTTTGATTTAAAAAATATCTTGAAAATTCTTAAAAAGTGTATAAGATGGCTCACATAATTCTTTATGCTTTAGCTCGGAAACTGTGCCATCGATTTTAAAGATTTGGATCTTGAAGTGTATGGGTCTGAAGGATCCATTTCAAACACGGAAATCGATTTCCAAACCTAACTCCGTGAATAGAATGGGCTTAACTTTGAAAATTTAAATCTCCAAAAATTACATTTTTTGGATTCTATGAAAGAAAACTTAATTTTATCCGAAACATTTTTTGTCAGATGTATAAAAAAAAATATAACGATTTAAAGTTTCAGTTTATAGCTACTTGAAACGCTCAGGAATGTAATTTCAGCAAAAATACTTGCATTGTTATCATTTATTATCACAATAAGTGATACTATTTTAATATTAATACACGAACGACGGTATCGCGCGCCAAGTACGTTTTAATTAAGTGACTCACATCACTTCGAAACTTCCGAACTGTGCGTCAAGTAAATACGTATTGTACACGAGGAAAGTGATCGCGAGCGCCAAGAAAATTATTGATGATTATAGCAGTTGAAATTATAGCAATAACGTTTCTCGAAAATTCTCATATAACATGTATTTAATTTAGAAAAATGATTTCATGAGCATGATGAAAAAATTCATAATAAATATAAATATATCACTAACAAAGATAATGCCGTAGCACTAATATTTGCCAATATTTTTACTCCAATTACGTTTATAAGCGGTTCAAATATATTTAGCACAAGATCTCCAAAACATGTCTTATGGAGATTTCTAGAACACAGAGACGTTCTCAGAATGTTCTTGAGATATGTTTTTTGGAAGATTTGTGCTATCTGGGTAGCTATAAGTATAATTAGATTTTAAGCTTATAGCTTAAAACCTAATTATACCTACTTATAGCTACCCAGCTATAAGTTTAAAACCTAAAATTATCATATTTTTTTATAGAAACATCTGACAAAAAATGTTTTTTATAAAATTAAATTGTTTTTCTTAATACAACCTAAATTGTAAATATAATTTTCTATAGGGATTTCTATTAAAAATTTTAAAGCTAATCCTCTTCTCCCTCTTCCATTCACGCAATTGGGATTTGGAAACTTTTATTTACATTTTGTGAACGCCCCTCAAACCTATACAATTCAAAATCTAAATCTTTAAAATCAATGGCATAGTTTCCGACATATCGAGCTGTAAACAATTATGTGTAGATCACCTTATATAACTCCTTAAAATATATCCGAATTTAACTCTTTTACAAAACAATTAAATAAATTTATACAAATACAGATATTTCTAATTGTATCGTTCATAATTATATTAACTTAAAATATGATATAAATTTTATATTTTTGTTGGAACTAATTATGAATTTTCTTTATTTTTACAGGATTGATGATATTCAAGACAATTCCATTTTACGAAGAGGCATTCCTGTTGCACATTCAGTTTATGGAATTGCGACCTCATTAAATGCTGCAAATTATCTAATATTTATTGCGTTGGAAAGAGTTGTTAATTTACAACATCCAGCGGTAAATCGTTATCTCAGCCACACCTTTTTTACGTAAAAACAATTGGCATTGACTTTTTATGAGTTTAATTTTTATTGATGTTTTATGACTTCGATGATATATGTAGTAAAATAATCATGATAGGAGATAAAATATTTTTATAAACTTTTAATATTTTTTTATAGTATGTATGGTTATTAGAAAGCATATTTAGATTCTTCAAGAGTATTATTCTTTTTATGGTACCAACTTCTTTAGCTATTGCTTTTGAGAGTTTTTAAATTTACTTAAATCCACATTAGATTAAAAGATGTGTTTATATTATACTATTTTATTATTACTTTATAAAAGAATATTTTAAAAAATTGCGTTTAAATACTATAATTGTTCTATTTTCTTATGCTGTCTGTCTATGTTATTTCTTATTTTATTAATATCTTACAAAGAGTAACGGAAAAAAAAATTTAATATGATCATGACTAAATAATAATATAATAACATAAGAGTCAACTAAATGCCTTTAATATTTTAATTAATTAATGTGCTGTCACAAATACAATGCTTTGCTATACGTAGTAGAACTATTATTACATGCACTATATATTTTTTGTTTCTTTTTTCTTTTCGCTCATCGTACTATTTCTCTTTATTACTATTATTTTATTTGTTTTGCTTGTTAAAGATAGAAAATAAAAATAGATAATAGTATAGAGAAATAAAAATTAAAATTTTGATCTATCTATGCACGTAATCTGTATTATTATTGATGAACATAACATTGACACAAGTATGTTCTTCAGAAATGTAGCAAACAACATTACAGATATTGATGTCATCACTTAAGGCTCCTGGCCCCTCACCACAGCCATATTGAATTATGACGTCAGAGGCGAGAATAACACACTGATTTTGCCATTTGCAAATAAATATAAATTTGGATTAGCAATTTGATGAATGTTAATCTTAATCACCAAATTGCTAACCTTGATCAATAAAGATCAAAGATAGCATTCGTCATATTTTAAAAGTGTATTAAAATAATGTAATGCGTTATTTTATCCAAATTTATATTTAGTTGCAAATGGCATGGACGCAAAATCAGCGTATCATTCTCACTTCTAACGTCATAATTCAATATGGCTATGAGGGACCAGGAGCCTTAAGTTAATTAACACATATTGAATAAATACAAGTAAATTAAAAATTAGAAAATATAATAATATAATATTATTATCAGGCAACGAAAGTATATATGGAACAATTACTAGAGCTTCACAGAGGTCAGGGAATGGATATTTTTTGGAGAGATAATTTCATTTGTCCAACTGAGGCAGATTACAAGACCATGACAATAAGAAGTAATACAAACTTCTCTCATATATAAATTCTTCATATATAAAAATGTCATTTATATAAAAAAAATTTGTAATTAATTTTGCAGAGACCGGTGGACTCTTTAACTTGGCAGTAAGATTGATGAAACTGTTCTCAACTTATGAAGAAGACTTTTCAACATTAATAGCTATCTTAGGACTGTATTTTCAAATACGTGATGATTATTGCAACTTATGCCTCGGTGAGGTAAGCGATAACGTTTACTTTAAATAAATAAACTTAAATTAACTGAATCTATTTTTATTACAGTACACCGAGAATAAAAGTTATTGTGAAGATTTGACCGAAGGAAAATTCAGCTTTCCGATTATTCATGCGCTTACAAGCAATCCTGACGATAGACAAATAATAAGTATCCTTTACCAAACGTTATTTTTAATTAAATTTAATTAAAGGACATATCCGAAATTGAGTCTTTTTGAAATATTGTTAAACACAAAAATTTAACAACTTGTTATACAATTATAATATTAACATAATTTTTTCATTAGTTGCTTTATACTTTGAAAATTTTTATTATAATTTGTTAAGTTTCTTTATATATATATTTCTTTAATAATGCTTGATAAAGATATTCTAAGACAACGGACAAAGGACATCGAAGTGAAACGTCACTGTGTTAAATTATTGGAGAGATTTGGTTCCTTCAAATACACGAGAAACGTGCTTGAGGAATTGGACTCGACTGCGAGAGCTGAAATTGAACGTTTAGGTGGCAATCCGCTCTTGATGAGGATTCTGGACGAGCTCAAAAATTGGGATACCAAAGACGCGCCTAAGGATCTCTTAACTGGAACGTTTTAAATTTAGGATTAATAATTTTTTGTAAAACCAAAAGCATTATATATGTTTTTTCCATAATATACAAAATGGTTATATTAATAATATAAATAGCAAAGAGATGATCATATAGAAAAGATAATTTATAGAAGCATGTATAAAAAATAGATAATTAAGTTTTGTTACGAGACTTTATTGAGAAAAATATTTGTAAAATTTCATCGGGTATCTATAACTTAAAAAAGGCAACTGAATTTCCACAAGAAATTCAAAAAATAGGCATTTATATAAATATATACAATTGTAATAGTTTAATTTTTAAACGCGCAATATATTGTTTGTTGAGGATATTTTTTTTAATAAAAATGTTTTACGCAGATGCATCTCTATTTGCATATATCAATAATGTAAATATACAAATATAGACAAATAAAAAATTTCTTAAAAATTTTTGATCAATTGATGTTTTTCTCAGCATCTTGCATGATTTGAGACTTTATTAAAATTTTTATTATGAGATATAGTCAATTTTTACTATTAATGTAAATTAATGTAAATTGTGTTATTTCTTACTTTTCATTATGCAAAAAAATAAGCACGTACATATGGTCCTCTTTGAACCCTACAATTTTTGTTTAAAGCTTTTTTCGACAACACTTCAAAATATTTTACTGTCCGAGTTAAGATGAGACATCTTGTATATATATTTTGTAATAAATCAATTTTTTAAGTATCAAATGGAGAATTTCTATATAAATAAATTCATCAAATAGAAAGCTTTTAGAAAGTTTTTATTAGCAATTATATATATATGTATATATATATATATATATATATATTGTCTATATATATATATATATATATATATATATATAGACAATTTAATAGCACATGGAGTGATCGTTTTATAATGAATTTTTACGGTTGTTTTGTACGTGTCATGCATTTATATATTATATTATACATTTATATCTATTACTTCCTAAAAAACATAACGTATAGAAAATTATATAGATGTAACTAACAAATGTTTGTCTAAGAAAAATATTCGCATACATTCATTCTTTTAGGCGCATACATAGCAATGTGATATTTCGCACTGTTTTTCCTCTTTCGCAGATTTGTAAATCAATAAATTCAGACTCTCTCTCTCTCTCTCTCTCTCTCTCTCTCAAATTTTGTCTTTATTCTTATATTTACTGAATCTCTCATGATGACTTCTCTGACACTTCCTCAATTTACATAATTGTAAAAGGCATTATTCGACCTCGCACATTTCTCGCATTTGTTCTTGTCGTATGCAGAATCGGGTGTTCAATTGATACTCTTCTCGATACACAACGAGATTAAGTCGAGGTTCATCGTCAAGGACTAAGACAATGTGGCGATTTGACACGTCCTCTGTTCAAGCTCGCTGTCCTCGTCGGATTCACTGGCCCAGGAGGACCGTCGTTCGTGTCATATTTCACCGTCACTATCACCGGGACAGCGTCCTGGTCCTGACACACCGTCATCGAGAACCTCCGTCACCTCGTGAAATAGACAATGATGGATAGGGACAATCGAGAAAAAGTATATTTAATAGTACATAATAAATCGATATTTTGTGAAGGAGAGACAGAAAAATTAAGAGATTGAAATTAAAATCAATTCACGGACTTGTCGAAATCCTTCGACCATCGATCTTGGGTGCACTCACCAGAACTTCCTCGAATCGGTCATAATTCTCCTGCCTGGAGTGCAAGAGGCTCTCGCCTACCGAATCGGCGCCTGATTGGCAAGAATCTCGTCGTCCTAATGCGCTCGATGCGATATGCAGCAAAGACAGAACTGCCAACAGGCCGGCTGCAAGCAATATATCGGTCAAGCATATATGTTCACGAAAATAAAAAAGGAGCTGGACTTACCTGCGACGTAAGATAGCCAAAGTCTATTAGGTCGCCACGCTAGGATGCAGGACAACGGTAAATAGAACAATGCCTTTCGCCAGCCTCGCGTGGCCACCAAAACGCTGGACCAGCAACGCGAGCAGAATGAATCTTCGTTCCTGAGAAAATGAAACCTCAGAACGTACACTGCTTTCTCGAGAAAAGAAAAAGACCTTTATGGTTGTGAGATTAAAAGATTTTTTTCTGGAATAATATTTTAAATCAAGAATTCAAAGAAATTTTAAATAATTTGACATCCATCCAAAATCTTTATTTGTAAATTAAATAAATAGTAAATAAACTTTTTTCAGACAAATCAATAATATTCCACAATTCTACGATTATTCTGAATTTTTTAGACGATTTAAAATTATGCCAATTTTATATTTTAATTGGCTTTAATTGCATGTTGAGAATTAAATTGATCTGGGACTACATCTTTTATTCTACTTGCCAATGTAATTGACATGTTAGTTAAGCGAATTCTTCAAAGCAAGTGAGATATTCCTCAAATAGTTGATACAACATTGTCAAAATATTCATGTAAGTTATCTAACATCGTGCTAGAACTAAAACTAGAAAATTTATCCGATGTGACATTCGATAAACAGAACTTTTGCAAGAACGACGTCTTTCGCTGAAACTCTGCGAGCAAGCGAGCAATCACTCCTTAGAGCCTTGATTATGACCCCATCAATTCCCACTTGAGTTTCCTTCTTAAAGAGGCGGAGCAGTAAACGGTTTTTCTATCAACACAACTTTCCGCATCGAGTACACTCTTTATAGAGATTAACAAATTGAAGTTTGAATGTGCAAAAAAGACGAAAATAAAAATTCTTGCAATTTCCTGCAAATGCAATTTTACGTCACATTCTTTATTTTATATTTTCTAATGTATACTGTATACACACACAAAAACTTTTTTTTTAACTTAAATATATTACGCCAACATGCGCAACGGCAATTGCGTTCGTCGTGTGATTGAGTGGAAATCGCTGTGACAACTGTATCGAGAAGAAAATTGCCGAGAAGCGATTTGCTTCTGAGATTATTGTCAGAGAAATCTCCGCGGGGATAATTATCGCGTGTATTTCGGAGCTCTTGCTAATTTACGAGATTAGTCGTGGTAAACGTAAATTCGCCTGTGATCAGCTCGTTTAACGACGATTAATTGTGACGGCGAGGAAAAGGGAAAGGCACAATAATCATCTTTACGTAATATGCGAGCCTCGATCTAAGGGCAAAGTCTTTCTCGTGTCATCGAAGGTAATCGAGAAAAGCAAGATGAACTGAAAGAGGAACGCTCGTCTTTCAATATTCGTTTAACAATTAACTCGCTGAAATATTTTTAATTGAATTATCCTTGAGAAAAAGCCAGAGAAAGAGAAGCAAGGGAGAGAGAGAGAGAGAGAGAGAGATCGGACGGATCTTTATCCCCGCGTGGTAAACGCGGATATAAAAGAAGATGTCTCCGCTGGAAATCCGCTTTTCTGCAAAGCGATTTTATCTCTCCCGACCGCTCGATCATCTTCGCGTAGATCGGAGTGATCGATCGCTCCCGATCGACAGTTTTAATGGCACCGTCGTCGAGGACATAAACTTCCGCGGCAGCGTCGATTCCGGATGGATCGCTAAGCTAAGTTACTCGATAAAACCGTAGACCCTGCGGAACTTCTTTTACTACTTTCTCCGACTAGCTTGCGAAGAATGCTGGCGACGTCGTTCCATTGGTCGCCGTCTCCCGCTAATCGATATGAGCAACTTAAATGGCAAAAACTAGCCGGTCAACTAGCCGCGCGCACAATCAACGCCGAATTCACCGAAAGACTTTTAACGAGGTTTATCAACGTTTATTAACTAGGGAGGGAGGAAGATGATACAACGATAACGAGAAGTACAACGGCAACGGAGGTAGATATCTGGAGAAATTAATCGAGCAAGCCCACGGCACATACCGAAACTGGAATAACCAGTCTAGTAATTAATTGTAGTATATATCTCCGCGATTTAACTTTGAAGACACGAGCAAGTTTCCATCTTCATTTTGAGCTCTGTGTGACGCATTTATCTGGCTTAAAGATGACTACCACCACCCTTCGTATCGTGAAGCGTTATCTAGTCGCTGGTAGTCTACCGCGCACTTTCCCCTCGCCGCTCCCCTCGCTCGGGAAATGCGGGGAAAACTGGGGCGAACTTCCGACCTGCTTGGTAATTGCCGGGCTGGCTTTGCGCCGCTTCTTTTCCGTGTTATCCTGCTCGGACTTTGAACGGTAATTCCCCGGGGTCCTCTCAACCTCCCGTCCGTGTCCGACAAGCATATTGTTGTACCCGATATACATGCACGGACCAATTGCGGGCAATTTCCACAGTCACAGTCGTACGCGTTACAGCGAGAAGTTTACATTCAAATTTGACCGCTTAATTTTCACGTATTTTATAACTACATAATTATTTTATTTCTTATTATACTGGTCCAAGAGGATTTGTATTTTATTCGATCAAATGAATAGATAGATAAGCGAGACTGTACACTGTAAAAAATTAATGTAAAATTACATGTAATTTTGAGACACATTTAATAGTTTTAAATTCATTTATTTCTAATTTTGTAGTATAAAAGTAAAAATAATTCCTTAATTTGTTTTTTTACAGTATATACACAATAGTGAATCTCACAATTTCTATAAAATTACATGTAATTGTGAGATTCACTATAATAATTGTAAAATTCCACGTATTTATAATTTTGCAGTCAAAAGTAAAAATAAGTTTTTAATTTCTAATAAATTTTTACACTGTAAAAAACAAATAAAGGAATTATTTTTATTTTTATACTGCAAAATTAGAAATAAATTAATTTAAAACTATTAAGTAAAATTACATTAAAAACTATTTTTTTACAATGTAGAATATACTTTTTCTTTCTAATTGTTAAAATCTATCGATGTTACAGTCTTTACAAACGTACCTGACGCAGAGCTGCACGAACAGCGTGATGGCCCAAGTCACCTCCAGGAAGAAGATTACACCCGACGCCGCTCTAAAATCGAAGATGCGCGATAATTAGCGGACGAAGCTGCGTCTGGGGAGACCGAATGTGACATATAAAAGTTCGCGTCCCGTCGTTGGAACGAGGGCATTTCGGATAATGGAGTAGGGAGGATAAGAGGGAAAGAACGAACTTTGCAGGTATCCTACAAAAGTCTCACGCGCTTAGCTGTTTTCTTTTTTCATAAATAAAAGTCTAAATAAAGTAACAATTCCATCACACGAAAAGAATTCATTGTAATGTGTATCGCAAAAACGTGATCCGACTTTGACGAAGACGCTCGATGCATGGGCGATTCGTCCCCGAAAAATCGCGATCTCTCCCTCTCGCAGTCTTGCGCATGATCAATGATTAAGGGCGCGCCGACGTAGAACCGCGTAAAAAATGCAAGACATCTCTCTCAATTTCCCACTCCGCGAGATTCTCCATGGCGCCGGTTAGGTAATGCCTGTGAAAAATTGCAACGGATCGTACGGGATATTTTTATGTTTTTTGAACCGCTTGTTGTTCATTGCGCCGACGATACACGAGGGAACTGCAGAACACTATCTTTCACTATTCTTTTCTATGCATCGGAAAATTGTGAATCAAGTTATAATTTATAGTTAACTTCGATGCCTCGTAAATACGTTATTGTCGATACAAGTTAAAAATTGAAATGTGATTATTTATTTGAGACTTTAGACGATCTGCGAGGGAGAATTTTGAGGGCAGTTTTTATTTTCATAATTTTGAACGTGAGATACTATTCTCCTCCAAAATTATTTTGCTTTATATTGCAGAAATTATAAAATTGCGAAATTATGAACAGAGCATTCTATAGTTTTAAATCGAGCAGGTTCGATCTTCCAGACGCGAGCGAAGGGGAATCTCACAAATCCAATTAAAAAAGTTATAAGGATATTCTAATATATGTACACGCGTTTGAAATCTGTCAAACTGTCAGCTTTTCCATTTTCTCCGCGACCGAATAAATACCTTGTCTTAAAGATAATCTCATTTAGACATTGCGCTTCCGTTGCCGATAATCGAATTGGCCCCAAATTAGATCTCTCGGGGACGGATCGAAAGTAGATTGCCCGACGAGCAAAGACGATCGGAAAGATTTTTAAAGTCGTTCGTCGCGCTTAATTACGTGTCGGCGCTCAACGAAATAGATTTTATTCGGAAATCGTAGGTAAAGCACGCAGCTGAAATTACGCAAAATATAACGTTCCCTAATAATAAGTAACGTTACGTATAAATTAAACTTTCGTGTTTACCCTCTCATGTTTAGCCTCTCGTCTCATGTTTAGTTAACCCTTCGTTGAGCGCGTCAAAATTTGAGACATGAATAATCGAGTGGGGTATACAAACACTCCATGTTAATTATTCATTAAAGACTATATCATGAAAAAATGAAAAATTTTTAAATAAATTTTTTCTTATCAATTCTTATACATTTAAAACCAGGATAGTTGAGTTTTATTTATTAATTTTTGTTTCTAAATAATTAAAATAATTATTTCAATTTAAGTACATATAGAAGCACGAAATTTTTGTATTTGACGTTTTACTAAAAAAATACATTTCGAAGTAAAAAATTAATCCTTTGAGTATTTATAATCTTAGCTCTAAAGATACTTTATAACATTATAAATTATTATCACAATTTGTGAATCAATTGAATAAGTATTCAAATTATTCATTGTTGCAAAATTTTTCTTCGCAATTTTGACACATAGAGATTATGTATTTCTTACACACAGCTACCTTATACACTTGTGACAAAAAGTCTAAATTTTTATCGTGATCACGTGATCTTGGCTTGAACGTACTAGCTTACCCAGTAATTCAATTCAATTGGATTCTCTTTAAGATTGCTTGAAAAATCAATTTATATTTTCTCTCTTTTTTTTCTTCGATAAATTCTTCTATGTTGCACAATTTTTCAAATTCGATTTAATAAGCGAAAGACTATTTTTCAAAAATAATCAACGTGTCATTTGACGCTCACTGTTGTTAATAAGAAATGGTACACGAGTAAGTACTCGCGTGTATTTGACACCCCAGCTCACTTTAAAGGCCAATTACTGTCCATGTGCGAATTTTCATAATGTAGTTCATTATAACTTGAAAGGTTTTTGAAAGGTATTGAAGAAGATAATATTGAAATTCAAAAATTTCCAATTGTGTAATAATAAAAATAAGATCACACTGGAATGGGTTGTACACCCCACGCAATGAAGGGTTAAAAACGGAAGATTACTTTGTTCGTTCATAATAATTTACATGCATATGAATTTTTCTTTTCATGTACATATACATAAGAAAATCAAGAAAGAACGTGGTTCATGACAAGCTTCGTGGTGAGGTCGAAAAGTTTCAGTTATTCTCGTCGGATTGTCTAAAACTGCGGGATGATCTTTCAGCCACGGAACTTTGCGAAAACTTGAAACGAGTCAACGGTCGCGACTCTATTTTTCAGCGATGTGGTTCTAGGTCAAATAAGTGATAGGTTTGTCCGGGAAGGAAACATCCGTCAGCAGTAGACGCCTTTCGGACGGGATGTTTCAACAATCTCGAAATACACCGTCGCGTCCAATAGTCGCTGAAGGCGCAATGATGAATTCGCCATCTTCGACAGGTCGGTGACGAATCACCTCGGCGAGGAAACGTCGAGGAATTGAGAGGAACGGCCGGGGAAAATCTCTGTCCGTGAAATCAAACCTCTCGATTTGATTGGAAGAAGCTTCGAGGGAACCATCTTCCCCAATTAACGCTCGCCTCCTCTCAATTCACTCGTTTCGCGGACGGCCGACGTACACGACGGTCTCTCCCTTGCGCGAGAATCGCGAGAGAAAGGCTGATAATGCGTGAATTGAATTACGGTATACGCATGTTGAATTATCCTCACGTAACGTAAAGCCCCATGACGTGCCGATGGTACGCCACATCCGCGCCGACGCCGCACACAACTGCAACAGACAGAAAGAGGATCAAAAGGATTGCACCCCCGCTGGTCTGATGAATCCCTCATCTCGCGGCCGGGCGCTACCAATATATCCCCCGCCAGGCATCAACCCCTTCGATCGGTATTATATTTCGCGCCGAACGAGACCCACGTAATTTATAACCGGAATTACAACTCGCATGCGGATCAAACTCGCTCGTAAACGTGACGGCGTTTCTGGATCATATACTCAAAAGAAATAATTTTGATATATACGGAATCCTCTAAATCTTAGAGGACTTTACTCTTATATTGACCTCAAAAGGATTTCTCTGAAATCAAGAGAAAAATAGTACAATAAACAAGAGTATTGAGAGAAAAAAGTATTTTTTTACTTTATTGAAAGAGAAATATACTTGCTGTAAAACAGTAAGTTTAAAATATGACATTATAGGAAAAATTCTTTTGAAAGTAAAATTTTTTTTTTTTGAGTGAACGTGCGTTGCAATTTTTTCTAGCGTTGCACCGAATAGCATTTTCTCCCGACATTCTCCTTGATTATCCGTTTAATTCTATGATAGTTTTTTTAATCTCCTAATTTTTTTTCTCTTTCGCGTCTATCTGTCCTCTCCAAAAAGAAATTGTACGCATTTTCGGAATATTTTATGGCACAAATTTCCCTCGCGCATGCCAATGCATTAATTAGAGGCCAAATATACATACGCTTGTGTATTCGAAACGTGTGGACGCATATGCATTTCGGGATTTTTTGATAATATTGTTGCGATAACGAGAAACTTTGCGATTTCAAACTGGATGGTCGGTGACTGAGAGAAAGCTCTTGGATATCCCATATCCGGCATAAAACACGCGCGTAATGTTCCATTGTGAGAGAGAAAGAGAGAGATTCATTTCCAGAGCAAAAATTATTATTTTAAGTACAAGCTCGGAAATATATCAAAGCGCGAGCGAAGGATATTGGACATATATGAGAGAGGATATACGAATCGCCCGTGGCAAGATATCGAGAGATCTCGCATTAATCTCCGCATCTCGAATATAAAATTATTCTATTGTATACGCCGGGGCGAGTGTAGGTACACGCTGTGCAAGTATCGTGTACACAATGGATCGACTATATTCCGGTCTGACAGGAAATCAATACACAGCAGGTTCGAACGTCGAATAGGATTTTTTTCTCACGGGGCGACGGATCGACTTGAACGTCTACGAGGGGAACACGCGACAAAGCCGATCATCTCGAATCGATGTAATTGCTCCCGGGAGAAATCCCGTGTTGTATGTGTCAAAAGAAATATGTGGGATGATCGCTCGTAGAAGAAAACTCATCCTCGTTACGATAGATGAAGCTAATTGCGAGCGAGATGTGTTCGCGATAACGAAAATCAGTCGTCGATCCCTGAGAAAACTGATTTAACTTAATTTGATGTCTATTTAACAAGGAAAGATGTAATAGGAATTGCCAAATAAGAAAAATCAATCGTGTCACCTTCAGAAAAACTGATTTCTTATTTTGACATAAATTTAAAATAATCCAAGTCTATGACAGAAATTATTAAATTAGAAAAAAATCAATTATCGAGCTATTCTTAAGAAAAGTGATTTCTTAATTTGACATCGGTTCAATCGGATCGTGTAGTAAGAACTGTCGAATAAAAGAATCGATTATCGAGCCGTCCCTATAAAGCTGACTTCCTAATTTGACTTGATGAAAATCGATTTGATCGGCATGTGTGAGAGGAACTACTAAATCATCTGCTCATTATAGTTTCCAAATTGTCAAACAACGGTGACGGGCGTTACGATGATAACTGTAAGTGCGTTGATCTAGAATCATGCTCTCCATCAATCTGCCTATCTGCCACTGTGACGAGCCGACGAGAGGCGACTTGTCCGGCTCTCGGCGCAACTTTTTTTCAAAATTCGATTCTCGGAATCATCGAGGCGCAATTTCGTTTTCAATCCCGTCAAAGGCTAGAATCGCGGAAAAAAAGATCAACTAAATCGGAGTTGAAAAAAATATCGGTCTCCCTTATCGTCAGCCCAAGTCTTGAATTTTCTGTTAATGCTAAATCTTGGAAATGCAAAACAGGACTCGCGACAGGACTTTTCAAGGAGGGATCAGAGCAGTCCGTGAAAGGTCCTAATTGCCCTAATTGGGGCGACGATCAAAGGGCTTCTAAAATGAAATAACCGGCATACGAGGAAATAATTACGCGAGCCATTAGGGGAACTTCCGTGACACGGCGCGTTGCAAATGTAATTAACAATAACGATTTTAAGAAAGAACGATCTCGTCGAGCGATAGCGTTTCAACTTTAATGGACAAAGCGTTTCGGTGGCAATTTCAGCGGGAGCCATACAGGAAGAATTATCCGATCGGGAAATCCAGCAAAATTGATTGGCATTGATTATATTAACCAACTCGTTGTTAACGCCTCGCGTTTGTTCCCAACTTTTTCTCGATTCCACGATGAATCGCCTCGCAACGATCCCGCGTTTCTGTCCTTCGCAGTAAATCGCTTTGGCTCAAAAGCCCTAAAGACAAAGTTTCGTAATTATCGTCCCTCGGCCCGCAAACACAAACGATCTACTCTGCTTACCTTTTACAGGAAACTTAACACAACAGAGATATGCACACATACACGCGTTTGCTTGTGAGTCGTGTTTCGCGGGTCCGACGAATTTGGGGAAACGCGAAAGCGATGTATTATTCAGAGAGCCAAGTCGCGCAACTTTAATAAAAGGAAAATCCGGCTGGCGACACGCAGCTGGGATACTCGGCTGTCGCCGGCAAGGAAATATTTGGGGAAAATTTTACACTCCTTATCCGGCTCCCGGCGACGTTGGTATGTATTCCTGTTTTATGTATTTATGAGCTTACAATCGCGCCGGAAGAAACGGAATTCTGTACGGAATAAACGTACGCTGATGACTTTCGCGGAAAGAACGGCGGAGAAAACGAGAAGAAATAAGACACGGAAAGCTTATTATTCGATTATTTGGACTTTTTTTTCCCGACATTCCTTCGATTTCCATTTCTTTACGCGGATCTTCAATTTCCGTCTGGCATGACTTTTTTTCAACAGAAAGAAATAAGATTTTGAAAATTCCATAAAGTCTATACGTCGAAATTTCTGGATTCACGAGACGCACGGTCCTCAGTGATCGTTCCGGAAGCTCGCGGGATTCCGGATATGAATCCTCGACCGTGTTCTCCAGCAGGACATTGTCGGATGGAGGTCCTGCGACTGGCACATGAATTGACCACCTGCGGTCGCGCTGATTCGCGCCACGAGTGAATTTCCAGGACCATTGTTCTCCAAGATGTTCCACTGGGATATCCATTATCCTCCCGACAAGAGGTCGCCAATCATTTTTCTTGAAAATCAGATTTCTGTAGTGAGCGAGGGATATTTTCCCATACGCTAGCGTATACCATTAGACAATTGCCGCACGGATTAAGTTAATTGAGCAATCAAGAATTATTCAACTACGGAGAGATAAAAATATATTTCAACAACATCGAATCGACGAGACCGCGGAATGGAAGTTTGAAGCTAAAGAAAGTTACTCTGCAGCGGCGACAAAATGTCGACGAATCCACTGGCACTGACTGGGGAGGATGAGGAAAGGGCCAGAGTCTCCCTAAGGATGAATAGTGGCCTGATATGTCGTCCTTTCTCCCTTAATTTCTTTCTCCATCGCGGAAACGAAGACAGATTGGCGCGATCGGATTCCTATTTCACGATCGCGCAGCATTTCCCCCTGCGTTTTTCTCTTTACCCTTTCTCTATTTATCCTTTCTTGCGGTATCTCTTACCCCTTTCGTCCCTGCGTTTCATCCGATTGTGTACGAACTCGTGCAGCTAGCGGAGAAATCCGAAATTCCTGGTCCCGAATTCAATTAGAGACGCGACGCCAAGGCCTTCCGGTGATGCGTCCCGGTAATGCAATTAGCCGCGGACACCACTCGTGTCGTCGAGAGTGTCCCAGGACGGGGCGCGATAATCAAGACGCCAGACGGGGCATTCCCGAATGTATTATAATTAGTCATCGCAGCTGACCTCGCTCGGCCTTTATCGACCAACAAGTATCGCATTGTGCAAAAACAACGCTCACGGGCGTTTCTACGAAGATCCTTTCTGGAGAACGAGGGCGAAATTAAAAATTCTCGACGCGAGAATGGGCGAGAAAAGTTCTCGCCCTTACTTTTAATTCCAAGTGGGTATCCCGCTTCGTTTGTTAATTCGATTACGACTTTCGCGCGTCGATTCGCAATCGGCTCGTTTCGAGAGGGCTCAATGCTTCCCTCTCAAAGTTTGACGACGTTAAGAAATCATTCTACAAGTTTCTCGTACAGCCGTGACATAGATATAGATATACGGGACGCGGTGGACACGCGGGAAGCTCAATGGGAATTAATTTAATTCGCGGCGATCGAAAGAAAGGTATCCGGCGGTCCGTCGCCAGGAGGATCGCATGCGTCGAGCGTTTCCGACGACGGAGCACACGATGGAAATTGAGTTTCGCCGAGTTTTCCATCGCGACGATTCGATTTGTCCTGCGACGATCGTGACGAGCAGCACGAAAAGTTTTCCTCGCGCGCGTGCGAAAAGCGAGAGGAGCGGAGCGGAGAGGAGAGGAGAACGATCGCATCGCGCGATCGTGGAAAGGCGGCGGGCGGGTGGTAAGCGAAGGGAAAATTGGGTGAGCAACATTTCGCGAAATGATGGATGCGCTTCCCCAGACTGGATCCGGCGCGACGTCTCTAGCGGCTCCCTTTGAGAGATACGGGAGTGTTGGCGATATCTTCCGAGCGGTTGATGGGAGTATATTCATCATAATTTTCAGTGCATTTTAAATCTATTTGCTCGGCAAAGCTTGCTGAGCGCGTGATTCCCCGGGGAAAAACGCTTCCGGAAGTGCACCGAAAAACCGGTAACCGTGTCACGCAATCTCTCTCTCTCTCTCTCTCTCTCTCTCTCTCCTATATCACATGTAGAATGCATCAGCGCAGGAAATGTGGCGCATCCGCGATTCGTCAGTGGCGGCGAATTTCGTATGTTCGCGATGGCCTGCACTTTAGATGGAGCGGAGAAGGGGACAGGCGAGAGGAGGAGGACAGCACGATGTAACAAATGTAGCTCTCACCGGAATTAAAATTGAAGAGAGCGACTCGCAGTTAATTCCCAAAGTGCCGAGAAAATTTTTGGCTCGTTGGAGCACTCCACACGTTCGCCACGGCACACGGAAGCAGGCAGACCTATCGTGCAATCTCTCTCTCTCTCTCTCTCTCTCTCTCTCTCTCTCTCTCTCTCTCTCTCTCGCACTATTCCTCGTAATCTCCGCGAGTAAGCTCTGCAACTCCGTGTAAATCTCTAATTTAGATTTAATCAACGAGACGTTTAATATCGAACGCTGAACGATTCCCGCAAGTTCGTCCCTTATCGAGTTTTACGTCAAAGCTCTGAGATATTTTCCACTCGGATTCTCGCATCTTGTCGCTTCGTCTTCGATTCTTGATTGCTCCCTCTTGTGCGTGCTTCCGCAGTGGTGCAATAAGGATGCTTTTATATGGTCGAATAAAAATATTTTTACGCTGAGCGGTAAAAATGCATCCACCGCCAGCGCGCATTACCGTAACATCCTCGGTGCGTGCATTTCGCGATATTTTTATAGGACCAACCAACTCCGGGGTATGTCGGGACATAAGAATTTAAAACGCCAGACTTCTCATTACCATCATTTCGCTCCATTTCCGACTACCGTCACTTGCGCACAGCATGTAACATTGAATTATTACATGTCGAATCATTTTCATTGACAGGAAAGAGTCCAAAAAATCGCTGTATCTCGGGAAAACATCAATCTCTTAAAAGATTTAATTAAATTAATATTAAATTTTAAAGCCAAATTTTTTGTATTAAATTTAAAAAACGATCATCTTCGTATAGTTCTTTTGAAGCACAATTTTCATTTAGAAATCTCTCTCTCTCTCTCTCTCTCTCTCTCTCTCTCTCTCTCTCTCCTTTTCTCTCACGTTTCTACACAGATTGATTTTCTAGAGATAGCTGGATAAAAATTCCCACCACTAAATTGGCCCAAATTAAACATTAATCTTTTGATATACGATAGTAAATGTGGATACATATGACGTTTCCCGGCCATTTCTTCGCTCTAAATCGAGATCGCTGCGGTTCACCGAAACGGAGAGAAAGGTCGATGGCCAATTCTGTCAAGAATAAAGTCTTATTATCGACGGCTTTTACGTCTAAACGCGTGCCCTATACGTTAGAATGAGGGATGAAGTCGGAAGAGCCGTTCTCCTCACCCTCCCTCGCCGCGCCGGCCTTAAACTTCGCCGCAATGAGTCTCTGCGGGTATAAACTTATGATTCACAGTATGTCAACTCGCGCAAACTTCGCAGCTGCGCGCGTGTTCCACACGGTTTGCACTGGCTGCACACGACGGTGAATCCTGAAGGTATCGAGTGTAACTAAGGCAGGCATTATCTCTTTACGGCAGAAACTCCGTTTTCCACACCGACGAATGCGAGGGGCGACGAGGCGCGTCGTGAAAGATCGTGCGAAACGCGATTGTGGAAAAGGACGAGGATCGCGAGAGAATCGCCATTTCCCTTGCGGACAAGCAAAGTTTCGAGACAAATGTCCCGAAATTTGAAAAATAATAACCCGAAATAAAACCCATAATCTTGAAATTTGAGAAATGTGCGGCACCCAATGTCAATATAATTTTATATAATTTTTCAGAACATTGTGTCTCATTTCTTACGCTTCGGGATTGTGACTTTTCGGAACTTTGCATCCCCCATCTTCTTCGCGCGAGTAAATGGGGCAGTAAACCGAACGCGATGGGATGTAAGAACGCCTTGCGAATCTTCCATCGATTTATTCCGTCGAAAAATTGGAAGCGCGATCCCCTTGCGATTAAAAATACGCTATTGGCGCGTCTGAAGCTGCGAATAACTCGAGTGCGAGTTGAAGAACGCTCGATTGCGTCATAGAGAACGTGTATGTACGTATATACACAAGTTTCTCGCTTGGAAAATTCTTCCAGGAGAAAGCTTTCGTAAGCAACTTGGCGAGCCCTCGAAACCACATTTCGTCGAAGGATGCAACGCGCTGTTGCAGTTATCCAGAGAGAATTCACATGGTATCGCACCGAAAAGCCCGAGACGTTCTCGAGACGTTTCGATAGGGTCAGCGAATCAGCGAGACGTCAAATCATCTGATCGATTTAACTGGATTCGAGTAGTATTTATGAGCAGTCTGTAGAGATGTGCACGTTACATTTTTATATTTCTCTGCAATATTTACTTTTCTCTTGTGCCAAGTTAAATTTATTTATTTCAACCGTTCTCGAGTGGATTTTTTCGAGAGACGATAATATCGAGTTTCACGGCCAATTAATTAGCAAAATTAGGTCGTTAGCTGAACGTACACATTGTTCGAGCTTATCCTGGAAGTTGGCGTGGAAAAAAGAGACAAGGAGATAAAAGTGGCTGGTTTATTTTACGAAAACACTGCAGGAAATATCAAGTGGCACGTTTCCGAACAGGCGCTGTTGCAGAGACAAGCAGCATAGGATAGATAAAATGAGAGAGAAAGAAAGAGAGAGAAAGAGAGCAAGAAACAAAAGTGAATAATTGCAAAAATATATATACTATATAGGAGTAGACAGGAGCAAAAATATATATACTATATAGGAGTAGACAGGAGCAAAAATATATATACTATATAGGAGTAGACAGGAACAAAAATATATATACTATATAGGATATGAAAATGGTATTTTTAAGTAAATTTTTATGCACAAAATCTAAGATTATTTTTGCAACTTAAAAATTTGTAACATTAAATATATCTCGATAATATTAGGTTCTTGAAATAAAGTTTTGCTGAAAAGTATATAATTAGCCGTAAATTATACAAAATAACTCTTTTTTGTTATACTTTTTTTATTTCGTTGATAGAAATAAAATTGGACTTGACCGCTAAAGTTCTTCAATTTTCAATGTTAACTAATTGAGTAAAAAAAATTCCGTTTAATATCTCGCTAGTAGAAAGTTAATTAGAGAAATAAAAAGAATATATTTCCGCTCTACTACTGATTTCTTTATTTTATTAAACTGCATAATTCAATAGAGAAATTATAAAAAGGGAAAGAGAGAGAGAGAGAGAGAGTAAGAGGGAGACAAAGTACAAAAATAATTCATTAAAATGTATTACGAACGAATATACATATAATAATAAAATTATGTGTATTAATTTTGTGAAAATATCAATTCACTTCAATTTTCGCACGTGCAAAAGTAATTTAGGTCATTCGAATATCGGATCTGACGCAAGAATCGGGAAAGTATCTGAACCATCGGAAGATTTTAATGAGATTTTTGGCACGCGCTGCTTTTCGCGTTAATTAACAAGTCACAAAGTGCAAAGTGCGAGGTATCTATCGTGAGCGGCGACGCGCGTGGGAATCGATTCTTCCGCATTCGCGACGTTCGTAAGTGCGCTTGAAACACTTTGCCGGGCGTGACTTTGCGAAGAGAGAGAAAGAGAGAGAGAGAGAGATCATGGGGATAAAGCGTCTCGAACCGTAGTAAATTCGCGTTAACACGAATTCGCATTCGCGCGCCCGAGAGACCACGCGTCCGTCTGCGTTCGCACCGCAATACATTACGGTATACCCTCGGCAAAGTTTCGAAATGTCGTTCCACTTGCCTTAAAGCTTCTGCGGTCCCGCGGAACCGTTTTACAAGTTTTCCATAAAGTGGCGAAGCGAAAGGAAGAAGAGAGAAAGGGAAAAGAGAAGAAAGGATGCACTCATCAACATGTTAAAATTCATACGTAGAAAAATTCATATGTAGAAAAATGGATCGCTTTATTTCTCACTGCTGGTCAGCACAATCCGCACAAATCGCGGATCTAACGGATCGCGAGAATGCCGTTTTAGCAATCTCGGCCGGGGCGTGTTTAATCCGTTTTCAGCGCTACGAATGTGCCTCGCGAATGCATAATGCACATACCAATGGCGCACGAATGGAGGATGTAATTTGTACCGGCGACTGATTCTCGCCGGCGTAATCGCATCGCGCAAATTAGCGGTGATTTACGCTTCGATACGAATGGCAAGTGCATTCGGTGCGGGCGGCTACAAATTATCGCCGGTCGCCTAATTGCCGTTTTACATTTCCGTCGTGGATTTCGAGGGAGATAGAGAGAGAGAGCAGCGTAATGCGATCTCCTGAATCCGTATTGTCTATGTCTATCTATTCGCAATTAGCATGAGAATCGAATTAAAATCAAACGTATTTAACAATATAATCGGATGTTTGTGTCTAATCTGTATTCGATTTATCCTTGTTTACTTAATTTGTCTCATTTATATTTATACCCTCTCAAGTAACAAGTAGGAATGGAATCAAGTCCAATTTATCCGACTTCAAAATCTCCGAGTCGAATCCAATATCAAGGCTGTGTTCCAAAATTCACTGCCAGCGCTGAAAATCTATAGTATACGTTACGTGCACTACAGATGTTTAGCGCTGGCAGTGAATTTTGGAACACAGCCCAAGTTTAGTTTTCTAGAATTTGTATTCTAATAATAGTATTCATAAAAAATAATATTTCATACGTGTATACCTACTTGCGAAGTAATTGATCTCAATTGGTTACTTTCAATTTCTAAAATAAATATTGCACTCTTTAAAAGTAAATCCGTGAAACTCACTGTCAATCAACGATTATACACTGATTGTCAGTGTTAAGTATTCCACTGAAAAATTCAGTGGAACTCTGTATTATTGATTGTTTTGAGAGATTGTTCTTCATCGTATGAAAACAAATTTTTTGTACAATAAAATCATCATTTCGAGTAAAAATTTTTCTATAAAAAGCTCCGTTCTGAAAAAGTTAATCATATTACATATATACATATATACATAGACATGCGTAAAATACTGCTATTTAATGCGGCTTTTTTAAAAGTGGAATATATCAAAATAGTTTTAACGTTTTCATTCGAAGGAAATAAAATTTCTAGTAAAGTACCCGTAAGAAAGATTCGATTAAATAGAATTCCAGTACGCTTGGAAGTAACAATTTTTTTCGAAAAGGTCACAGGGTACTCGTAAAGAGTTCAAATTCATTTCGTTACACAAAATTAAAAAATATTTGAAAGCATACTGCGATTTTTTTCAAAGTAATCGTAAAGAGTTGGAAACTACGGCAAAAGATTCGAATCTATTTGTAAAGTACTTGATCCCATTATTAATGACAAGCTACTTTATGAGACACGAGATGGAACGTCCGAATTCCTTCTCAAACGGCATATTTATAAATTGCTGTCAATAAATATAGCGTTATTAATTGGCAGCTCCGTCAATTCAGCTCATCGAGTTTGAAGGATGCTGTCAGAGCAGTTCGCAGAATTATAAACGGGAAGCGCGCGTGCCCTCCCTTCAGCCCTTTCCCTCCGCGTGTCCAGCGTGCGATATTTACGTTGTAAACGAGCCGAGAGACAGCTCAGAGAGCAGGGTTAATCCGATTGCAGTTTATAATTTCAGAGGATGTGCTGTGTGGCAGCGATTTCGACGGTGCCCCCGCAGACTTCCGGAAACTAATTAAAGTACACGAATGCGAGATCGCGCGGAGCGCTCGTCGAGCGCGCCGGATGAAGAGGCAACTCTCTTGCTCTAGTTAGCCAACACCTCTCTCACCGTCCTCCGTGCCCTTCGCCTTATTAATCCTGAAACTCTGCATACGCGAGAATCGCGCGTCCCCTTCGGATCACTAGGATCACCGTTTCATCCCGAAAGAAATAGCTTGTGAAACTCTTCTCTCTTCAAGATGATGAGGTCCGAGGAAAATTCGCGAAAATTCGGTATACTACGCTCGAATTCGCAACGACGAGGAAAGTTCGTTCTCGGGTTACTAGCGTAACAAAATATCCCCGGTTTGTCCTCGTTACGACGAGTTACGGGCAATCGAAAGTTGGAGCCCCTCGGGTCGAATCGGAACAGAGTATTCCGCCGCCCCGTCGTTCTCCTTGCCTCCCGAAAGTCACAGCTCGCTCGAGATCTCCGGCGGTGAATATCGTCTCGCGAGTGATACACGGAAAAAATAAGTTCATTAAATTGTATGTAACTAGTTATCAACTTTTGGACAGGGTCATTGACAGACTGTTGTTCTTATACAGAATTTTAATAACTCTATGACTGCTTTTCAGTATTTTCAAGATGTCTAGGATTTTTTACAAAAAAATACAAAACTGTTTAGAAATTATGTCCTATTCAAAAATGAATGATTGTCGGGTAAAATTTAATCAACTTATTTTTTCCGTGTATGTCCGCCGTGTTTTTCCTCTTCGGGGAGACTACGAGGGAAGCTAAAGCTGAACGACTGAAACCTCGATGATCCGAACCCTCGCTCTTGGTATTTCGTCACGTGACGCTATCGAAGAGAAAGAGTGCGACCAAGTGCCCATAGACATTTAGCCTGATTTTATGTCCCTCGAAAATGGCCAATTTTTTTGCGTTTGATGAAAGTTTATGTCGAGCTGATGCCAACGGTGCAATAACTCTCAACATGGTGTAACGCCTATTTCTGGAGCAAATGAGCTCCAGAAAGGTAGCCGAAAATCGAGATGCCGCCAGGAAAAGTCTATATGAAGCCAAAACCTAATAATCGAATTTGAGTCAAGAAAGCAATGCACAAATGAGAACATGTGAACTTATCATTTTCATTTCGAGTTGGAACTTGTATCTTTTAGGACCGGTTTTGCCAACTTCTTGGTAAGCTAATTAATTAATAAATCAAATTAATAGATCATACGTCTGTCTTTGTTTTATCTTCAAATTAGACAAGTTCAAACGTATGATTTAGCTATTGGAATCAGTTCGATACAAGCTTCCTAATAAATACCGTTTTGTAACATTTTTACAAAACATTTACGTAACACAAATATTCTTCTTGAGATCGAAGAGTAATCGACTATGATTGGTCATTTTCTTACAAACCTTATGTTTATAATCACGCTTACGCAATTGGTCTTAAAGGGAGCAAGCTCGCTTGTTGGACGGTTCAATCTCGCGCGATCGCGATTCTCGCGTGTATCTATTATATTTCGAGAGAGGCTGTGTACTAAGCGGCGCGCATTGACGTCCCGTCCCGCTCCCTCAATGGTGCCGCCTGCGCGATAAGTCCTCGACGGTAAATCAACGGCATTTTATCGACAGCACGTCCAAAGGGCGCTAGCGCGAGCGGGGAGGAAGGTGAGGAGGTTGCCCGGATGGCCCGCGGGGGTTGTTTTCCGGTTGCAGGCGCGCAGACAGCCACTGGGGGGTGGGAAGGGGGAGGGGGCCGCGACCGTCGGAAAAACGCGAGAGCGTCAGCCGTGGCTTTTCCGCGCCGTCGCCCGGACCAAGATAACGAAATGCCGATATCCAACCGCACGTAAATAGCCCGGTTATATTTATATGCTCGCGGCCAGCTCGCGCTGCAGCGACGACGGCCGCTCGACCGTTGCCGAGATTCTGCAAATTCCGGCCGGGGGTCTCGCGAGTTTCTCTGCCAGCGAGCTTATCCGCCAACGTAATTTGAAGAGATTCCATCCACGGGAATATTATACAAGAGTATATTACAGAAAGGGACCCAGCACAGCACAGGTTCTCCAAAACATGTCCTATGGACATTTTTAGAACATAGGGACGTTCTTAGCATGTTTTTGAAATGTCTTTGGAAGATTTGTGCTGTCTGGGGCGAGAGAGGGAGAGACAGAATATGTAGAATCCTATCTCTGGTCCCAACTTCTCAGTCCCCACATCCTTTTCAATCGTGGATTCCTCGACAAACTGGCGGAGGGCTTTCTCCCTCGACCCATGTTCTGTAACGTTACCGGCGCGATGAAAAAAAGAAAGAAGGATTTACGCGTCAATTCGCATGAACACGTCGCTATCGTAGCGGCGAAATTTTTCCTTTTCATATCTCTCTTTCTCTCTCTCTCTCTTTCCTCCTCATTGTCTCGCCGACTGCTTTTTCACGGATTAAGCGGGAAAAGTCAGGTATCGCGAATGCGGGCGCCTCGGTACACCAACGGCATAAATAATGACTAGTTTGTACGAATTGCTGTTGCATTATCCAGTCCTCGCGACCCACGCCGCCCTTTATTCGCTATCATCGCGGACACCACCTTCGGAAAGAGCACGAGGCGACAGGTAGGGCAGAACGGGTTGGTTTGGTGCTTTCATACACAGAAAAAAACATTAATTTCGATAAATCGACAATATTATTCTCATATATAAGCAAAAATATAAAATCTTCTTTTAAGATTCTGATAATCTTAAACAGAAACGAAATTTCTTTATGTGAGCAAGTTATTGTCCGTTTAAGATTATCAAAATCTTTAAAAAAGATTTTATATTTTTGCTCGTATATGAGAATAATATTGTTGGTTTGAAATTAATATTTTTTCCGTGTATTGTTTAGTTAGGAATAGCTAGTAATGATAAAAGAACAAAAAAATATATCCTTGATATAATAAATATCAAGCCCATTGTGTATAAATATACGCGTGCGTGCATGTGTGTATGCAGGTGCGAGCCTGCGGGACAAATTGAAACGGGCGTGATAAAAGCATCGGTGAAACGAGCACCGCGCGCGACGTCATTGCGCAACGCGGAAATAAACGTAGCGACGAGTGTTCCTCCCGAGTGAAAAACAGTTCGTCGCGTTAAATCGCGAACAAATTTCCCATAAAAATTCCCGTGGTCCATTTACACCATCCGCGAGCATAAAATATTTTGTTTTGCACTCGCATGAACCAATTAAAAACGTCCGAGCGTTGCGAGCTCTTCAAAGTTGCCGAATGGAAACGTAGAATAAATGGCAGAGTAAATCGTAAAAATGAGAGAGAAAACGGGGGATATCTACGTGCACGTGTGTGTGTGTGTGTGTGTGTGTATGTGTGTGTCGTTTATATAATATTCACATGACGAACGCGCAGACAAAAGGGAATCATCATGTCCCTTCGGCATTCCAGGATCCAAGAAAATGTAATAGAATCGCAAGTACGATCCATGATTCCGACAACGGTTTCACAATCTTTCGTTTGTCACTAGGAACCGCACGTAATTAAACGTCAATGGTCAAATTCTGGGAATGGACTGGGGTCGTGCTGGTCGTGCAGATCCCAACGGACTCGCCATTCATCCGTTCGATCGCCCGCGCGCGCTAATTGCCCCCCGAGAGTGGACGCATTAAGTGTTATCAATTAAGAGACCCGACCAAAGCTCGACTATCGCAGGCAATTAATCCTCGTGTCGGTTCCTGATAGCTCGCGATAGATGATGAGTCAGCAGCGTCGCGACGCGTGAAGCGTTTCGACGTCGCCGTCCAAAAACCTCTGTCATTCATTTGAAGATAATGGACCGTCGGACCCGCCGGGAGTATTTTTCGTCATTGTTCGTCGCGAGGCGAAGCAGAGGGATAAAATGGTCGCAAAACGAAGGGAACACTTATTATCGATAGTCGAACCTAATAGAGCGATTTGAGATCGTTCCAAGTCTATTGGAAAATTTTGTCATTGTTCAAAAGTTTCTAGCACGTTGGATATATTAAACAGTATAAAGGATTAATTTACTAAATTTACTTCGCGTACATACATACATGTATACAGTACATACAGCTCATCCATAAGCAGTACGGGTTTTTAGAGATATTTTTGAAATAAAAGACTAAAAATTTAATTTTAATCCAAAATATTCCATTATTATTTACAACTTCTTTTATCTTAATCTTAAATTTTTATTTCCTCGCCGCGACGATAAAAGTTTTTTGGTTTCATATTAAAGTATAAATCCAAGTTCCCTTTTGTACCGCATTCTCACTGGAATGTGACTCGATATGTATTTTTACCTAATTTTTATTACATCTAATAATGAAATCGTATCGTCTTCACGTTATCACTTTGTTATCATTGTCTCGCCGATTTGTTTCCTTCGTAAGAAGGAAATCTGAATTCTCTTAAGAATTCAGACTGTTTTAAAAGTAGAGGACCCTGGAACTTTCGCAAAAGTTCGATAATGTGCGCGGCTATTTAAATGAGACCACCCCTTCATCGGCGGACCACGAGGGAATTCATTCCGACCTGCTGTTCTGGGCTGTGCTATAACGACCTATTAATATTAAGCAGGTGTAAAAGCCTCGCCGACAAGTATGGAGTCCTTTTATCTCTCTCAAAACCATAATGAAAAACGGTGTCCGCACACTCCATCCCCATTCTCATTCGAAGCAGCGGAGAAGATCGTTTTCGTTCGCTACTGCTTCCTTCTTGAGATAAAATTTTTATTCAAATCGAAAAAAGTTCTCTTTTCTACGTACATATAATTTGTAATATCGGGCTATTAATCCGCAGCGTAGTCTCCTTTCTAATTTTTGGACTTTTAATTAAGGATGTATCGGAGGTAAAATCTTAGATAAAAGTGCGTGAAATTTGAAATATTTGAATATTTATGCCTTTAAATCTAGATGTGAGGAACTCGAACTATAATTGGAGTCTTATTTTTACTCCTAGAAAGGTATTTTTCATATTACAAATGTTTTTTCCAACATTATTTGTTGTACTGATGGCATATTTTTGTCAGTTTATAATTTATTTCTTTAAAACGATGTAGTGAAGATAATTGAAACTTGGTAGACAGTTTTATCTATCCGTATATTAGATGTACAAAAAAATTAAAAACATTGGTATCATTTCTTCAATATTTTTATCCTTTAACACAGTCTCTTTCCATTAGAATACGTGTGAAATCAGTGAAAATTAAAATCGTTATTACTCAGCAACTGTTTAGTGTATTCGTTTAAAGTTTCTTTTGCAGCACATCAGGAAGGCTAAAGAACAATCTCACAAATTTTTATCGACTTGGTACTATTTCGTAGATAGCTCAGATACATCCTTAAAAACTGTATATTAATACGACGAATTATACGTCAATAATTTCTGCATTTCAATTTCCTTGTATATTCTTGAATGGTAGATTTCGGTCCGTCTTTCTCAACGGAAAAATAGTACTATCGTGATTTTAAGATCAGGGGGAAGGGGAAGGGGAAGGATGAAGAGATAATTAAATACAAATCCAATAAATTATTGGAACTCACCAATAGCGGTGCACACCCCTACGATCCTTGTTATTGTCGACAGATGAGGTGCGTCGCTCGGTCTTTCGTAAGGCATATCGCCGGTGGGATTCTTCGCAAAGTCCTTTATATGTGGTATCATGGGATGCTGATAAATCCGCACGTTTATGCGCCTTTTAACAAAGATCCTGCGCTACGTCACGCGTAATTGTGTTTGATCGGCTTCGGAAAGATCTTTATAAAAATTTGATTGGCATTCCCTCGGACTTATAACACATAATCATGCTGTGAAGAATGCGCATTGCGACATTTATATCCAATATTACGAGCAAATTACATAAAATGAAGAAAAGAAAAATTTTGTTTCTGTAAGAGAAATTATGTTTCAAAATCTATCCAATTCAGTGGACAGTTGCCTTTTCTCGCTTGCAAACAAATAAATTCTGCCGCAGTCGGAGTGCTGGGATCGAAAAATCTACGTCGAACTCAATCTCCGTGAGAGAATTTCTTTTCGTTCTGCTTCTTTTCTTTCTTTCGTCACAGCGTGATCCGATCGCGCGTTATTTCGAATTCTCTCTCTTGATATATGGATAAACCTTTCGCCGGACTTGAGAAGCGTCCTCCACCGTTGCAAGCTCGCGCGAAACTAAATAACGCATCGCGACACCGAAGAGGGAAAGCCTGAACTTGCGCAAATGCCGCCCCCGTTTGAATCTTCTGCGTTTCTGCACCACGTGTCCCTCGAGGGTGGATGGTGGTTGTTGTTACAAGAACACGCGGGATGTTTATTTAACAGATATTTGCTCGCATTTGTGTAACCTTTGCTATTTTATTCTTTCTTTTTTTACACGCACATACACGCGCACTTCCTATGCAATATATTTTTAATCTGAATGTCACAACATAATGGCCAAAGTCCATCGGCCAAAGAGTAACGACATTTTATATTTATAATCTAATAATAAACATGAAACTATTACACTTCATGTTTAATTTTTGAATTCTTTCGAGTGGAATTTTAGGATTAGAAATTGCGGGCGTAATAATACGATATTATATTTATCCAACACAACAATACTATATATATTTATTCACATCCAATAAATTTATAATTGTGCAGCATACAAAAATATTTCCATTCGCAATAAGCGTGTAGACTTGAACAACTTGAACAACACGGATACATGATGAGGTAGAAACAGTTTTACCTAGGAAATAACAGTATTTAAAATAAAACGTCATCCCGCTTACACGTACGCGATAATTATCTTCCGTAAATATTTTAGATAATAAATATATGTGTGTATATTTGTTTATATTTTACACACACACATTTCATTCTTTAAGCATTTCACCGTGCTTCAAGCGTTTATCCTGCTGCAAAACTGAACGTGTCAAAGCAGCATTTTGTACTTGTCAGCTTCTTCACAATTACACGCAGGATACACATGTCGGACACGTCAAAAAATATATTTCTCGCATGCAAGTGCTCAAAAGCGCTTTCAATTTTATCAAGTTTCTTTTCAAAATCTCTTCTTCGCCCGGGTCTTCTTCTTCATCTTGCCTTTGGCCATTTTGGGACTATAATCCCAGCCAGCCGAGAGCAAGCTGATCCTCGACTGCGCCGGAACAATGTGTTTTCCTTGAATCGCCAAAAAGTCATTGCTATGATCGCGAGTCGCGTGGGCGGATTTCGGTATTGTCGAGCGAGAAATCGGGCTCAATGGTTTTCTATTACAGTGCAGGGTAGGCGACGGTGATCTGAAATTTATAAATTTATTTTGAATCATCATTTACCCTAAAATTTCCTAACTATTTAAAATAGGAATGTAACTGATTAAAATTATTGTAACCGAAAGAAAGGTTTATTGCTCGATTAAATCGGTTATACAGTTGCAGTTAAGCGTTGCAGTTAATTTAGTACTAATTAATCATTAGTCGAATAAAATGATTAATGTCTTAATTATTTTTTACTTATTTATTTAAAATTTAGATAAAAGTGACAATTAATCATTTTTAAAGAAAAATAAATGTATTGACTGGAAGAAATGGCTAAATAGTTTAACTACGAATCGAATCGAATATTAATCACTTCAATTGATTAACCAATTGATCAATTTTAATCAGAGCGTTCGTTTTTAAACAGTTAACTGATTAATCAACCTAATCAGTTTTCACTAGCTCTAATTTAAGGTCAAAGAAGCATTTCAATTGCGACGAACGTACCCATTTTTGCTGCTAGGAAGTCTCGAAGTATCTATGGGAGCAAGACGGATATTTTTCGGCCAAACAGTAGGAGAGACGGGAGTTTGCCAGGCAGAATAAATATTTGAATTCCTCAATGCACCCGATCTCCTCGCGGAACCTTGGAAGCCAATGTTACGAGGTGATCCTAAAATATCAACGAATTTTACGAGCATTGATGTTAATGCACTAATCAATTGATACTGAAATAACTTGGTATCATCTACCTTGACAAGAAGAGATTTCCAAGTTCTCGTTCATGAATTTAATCGGGACGGTCTTTAAAGTAGAGAAGCTTTCTCGCGTAGACACTGTAAAAGGCACGGGACTGACAACAATTCTTTCGTTAAAAATAGTGCCAAGCTTATTTCTGCCTATATGCGGTGTGCTCAGCTCTTTAGATCTCAAAGCCTCGTCATCTCCTGTATTGTCCAAGTCTCTTGGCTTATTTGCGGAAATTGAATTCCTCGATTTCCTAAAAATCAGATTACATTAAATGCAAAACATATTTTTTTTGTAATCTTACTTCTATATATATAATTCTACATATATTTTCTTGTAAGCTTACTTTTGGATCCCTTGACGGTTTGCATCGTTCTTTATTGTCTGAAGAGAGTTTTCTACATCTAGCAATCGATTTCTTATGCTTATAGATTTATTCTCGATATAATTAGGCGAGATTGCTTCCTCTGTCCAATTCGCTTTTGAACTTCTCGACGAATTTCTATTACCATGAACGGGAGCGGGAGCTATTCTTAGGGCATCGCTTAGATCATCGTGCAAAGAATCTGTATCGCTCTTCTCCTCAGGGAAAAGCTCTGAGATTACATGTTCCATCATCATGTCGAGAACATCTTCGAATTTTGCCTTGTTTAATTTGTATTGTGTCGAATCTTCACCTTCCTGTGAATATCACATAGATATAATACCTACAGGGTAATTCTAAACAAGTGAGAAAACATTTAGATGATTCTTTGTCGAAAATTAAGGGGAAAAAAAGCTAAATGCCATAGAATTTGAGTAGTTGAATTTTAGAATAAAAAAATAAACAAAATAAAATTGTAATAAATATTGCAAGAAATGGAAAAACAAAATTATGATAAATGCTGAAAATGACCTCGCCCTTTAAACCATTGTTATCCTGTGTTATCAAAATACAATATACTCATGCAGATGACGTATCACGCTGAAGGGAGCTTTTTTTCTTTACCTTCCTAGAAGGAATGCGTTCCGCGAGCACTTGATCGTTCCGCAGATCAAGTCTTCTCGTCTTTTTGTCGCTCGAGTCAACGTAGTTGCGCCGAGTACAGTCGCTGTCGCAAGTCGGATTCTTGCCGACTATTCTCAGGTACGGTATCTGCGTTCTCCACTGTACACACTCGTTCAAGACAGATTCCTGAAGCAGCTGATCGCCCTCCTCGTAGAGCGTCCTCTCCACGGTCGCCCATTGCTCCTCGAGCTTCTGAGTAGCCACGCTCTCCACCTCCTGCGACCAGGAAACGGACGTAGCCGCGCTGTCGCTGTTGGACAGAGCATCGTCGTCCTTCCACGATTTCTGCCGCGGCAAAGTGGGCAGCCGGAAGCGATCGCTCCACTCGTCATCACATCCATCACCCACGCTCTCCTCGAGTCGCAGCAGATGTTGGGGTGCCTTTATCTTCTGCGTCAGCGGACTAACTCTGCGGGACGAGTAATTTCCACAAGTAGCAGTAATCTCGATACGTGACAATCACACAGAGATACAAATCCTTCAACTGCCCGGGGGTAAACAAAGCAGACTTACGCGCTTGTCCTACGGCTGTTCCCTCGCATTTCATGCTTCCCCCGAGGGTCTCCCCCATCGACACAAAATCCAGTCAGCGACTAGTCCACAACCTCGCGTGTTTTCGGCGAGCGAAAGAGAGAGAGAGGGAGAACCTTAGTGACGCCCTTCCGATTTCTGACGCTCGTAACGTCCTCGACTGAGACCTTTCAACGGAGTGGCCGCACCGCTGCCGCGCCTATCTCTGCCATTCATAATTTCTATTTTACGCCGCGCCTCACGCGAGCCTGTTATCGATCCCCGTACTCGAACTGTGTGACTGAAAATATCGACCACGATATCACGGACAACAAACACGAACCCGCTCGGCGAGGCTCGCTCCACCCCTACCTACGCGCATGATATTGAGAATGAGGATACGTCCCATCTTGGAGTCCTTTTATCTTTGTCGTTTGGCATATGTCAAACAAGGACGAGCGTCTGGGAAGCATCGAGTGGAAACGTTCGCCCTTCGGAAGAGTTCGTTGAGAGTCGAGACGGATTGAGGGTCGTGCGGGCGATACGGCTCGCGACGTGTATTATTTACGTTCATTTCTACCACCGATGAGAGTATACCTCGTCGGTGTTTCTACCAAGGTAGATTGTAGATTAACTTTAATCTCACAATCAGTTCAACTTATTTTTATCTCTTTCCAGTTCCAAGAATTAGAAAAGGCTAAGGAGCAAATTAAACTGAGATTAAAGTCAATCTGCCCTGGTAAAAATGGACATTAGCTGACAACGAGACATGAACCGCGTATCGGACTACGGACCGAGATTGAGGTTCAATTGGAGTTCAGCCAATTGGAGCAAATCCAGATAGAACAAAAATTATAATGACCTCACATTGATATCAAAATAACGCTGAAATATATGAAACGATAAAATGAAACATAACGACATTTTGCAGTTGTTTTGACATCTTAAAGACAACTTCTTGTTCTACCTGAGAAGCTAATCTGAAGTAATTTTAACAACTTTGCTCCGATTGGTCAAATTCCAATCTCAATTCTAATCTATGTGGGCCTAACGATATGCGAGAAGGAAAATATGATTTACTTTTGCCGGTAAAACGAACGGTCTCTTCAATCTATAGAGTGTCTCGTAAATCCAATCGTTACAAAAATAAAACTTCTCAATATCTCTTCATTATTATTCGGGATGACTCCGTGTTTACGCGAGTGATTGGTACGATAGCATTTGACCCCAGGCTTCATCCCATTATTTTTCCCATTAAAGGAGTTTAAAACTCTGTGGATTAACAATCGATAAATTAAAAAAAGTCAAAGAGTAAAGTTTAAACGAGGGATAAAAATATAGCGTCATATACCAGGTGAATTAATAGTTTAGCTATTGGCACTTCACAAAAACAAAAAATCCATTATTCTCAATATGGAAGATTAGATAGATTTTACCCAGTTAAAAAGCAATGGTTGATAATATCAGATAAATGGCACAATAAATGCATCGAAAAAATTATAAAAATATGCATTAGCTCTGGAGGCTGAACTTTTGGGACACTCTTATAATATTATTGTGAAAATATTCAGTGAATCTAAACTTTAAAATTCATTTTACTACAATTATGTTCAAATTATTGTTAGATAATTTTTTTTCTTTATTTGGACAATTACAATTTTCTAATTGTCCTTGGAAAAAACTCGTAGAAACTCATAGTATTGCTTTGTAGATGTTTTCGTAAAATTAATATAAAAGTACTGCTATTCCCATAGGTATGCAAATGAGATTATACTACGAACGATGTAATCTGCTTATGTAAATCGACGTGATCTTTATTTACCATCCCTTTATGCATCGTGTAAAAATATAATTAGTTACGAGTTCATTGTACAATCGCCATGAGACATAGTTTCACACATACTCGACGTCTCTTGATTAAAAAATGCGAATAAGCAGCCATCGCGTTATTCACAATTTGTTTCATCTAACTTGTTACAAGAGTTGCATTATTATTTGCATAATATCAACAATTCAGCATTAATTTCCAAATAGAAACAGAAAGTCTAAATTAAGTTTTAACGTTGATTGCTGAAACCAGTGCTCGCGCGAGAATTATTTTGATTCGTGGGTTTAGCTTTTATTGCTGAACTGGTTGCACTAGTTCAAAGTTTATCTTCCTCCTTTCAATTCAGGAGCCAATTCAGAAATGAAAAATGAACCTTATCTACTGCATGCTGCAATGGAGTGAACAATATATTGAATTCGAATTGATATTCACTAGTAAAAGGTCTTTCTTAGTCTAAAGTTTTACAATAGAGCGCTTTGGTTCAGCTGCACGAACTTGGCGTAAAATGTCATTTCAAACATTGGAATAAGTCTCTGCTCTAAATATCGCATAAGAATTCGCATGTATTCGCATACTGACTAATATCACCAATATTAAGACCAATCACATTTCTAGGGAGTGCGCTTTATATTATTATTGATTATTATTGAAAGACACAATTTCAGACTTAAACGTGCCTCGAGCATAACAAACTGCATAAAGTCTTCTTGTACAATAACAATCATTTGTATTAGCTATATACTTGCGAAAAGAAATTAAATTTGTATAATATATTCGTCTATTACATTTAATATGAGACTTAAAATTTAACTAGATTATCGCAACGCTGTTAGACGA
The DNA here is from genome assembly GCA_928718305.1 of Tetramorium bicarinatum. Taxonomy (NCBI): domain Eukaryota; kingdom Metazoa; phylum Arthropoda; class Insecta; order Hymenoptera; family Formicidae; genus Tetramorium; species Tetramorium bicarinatum. Next base: position 4,272,785 of record OV788321.1, read on the forward strand.
TCGCGGATGATAATGAAAAATTTTTCGGATTTTAATGAAATAAACTTATTTGTACAATTTCCGAAACAGTACTTATTACATATCATAATAAGCCAGAGCCAATAACGTTTTATTAAGCGGCATGTCTAAAAGGACACTAAAATATTCAAACACGAGCAGAAACCAACTAGTCTATCTCATCTTGTTGTTTGTAAAATCTAAAATGTATAGCAAATCCGTTTAAATAATTTGATAAAAATTATTGTATATGAGATTATAAAGTTATTCATAATCTTATATATATAGTTTATTTTACAGTTTAATTCTTAATAAGGCAAGAATGTTACATACGAATATCGTAAATATAACAGAAACCTAACTAGGTTCGGACATTCCAAGGCTGGAAATGGAAAATTACTGACAATGATAACTTAACGAATGTTCAAGTACGAGATAGTTTGTAATTGATACCATGTACTTACATTGCATGTATAATAGCACATATTTAAGTGAAATAATTGATAGAAATACGTGTACAAATAACTCAAAGTTGTCAAGTTATTTTACATTCTTTTTAAATATACAAGTCAGTTTTTCATTAAAACCCGGACTTGTATAAATAATTTTTTAAAAATGTATTTCGGAAACAATGTATTTTGTTACCTATAAAGTTACCACAAATATTAAAAATAAGTAAGATATTTTGGGTAAAATTTAAGGACTCTCTATGTATAATGCCAGCTCTGGCTATATTCAAATACAATTCAACTAGAGTTAGTCTACTCGGCAGGATATGTGATGAAACTCACTGGATGAAAATCGTCAAACGAAGTTAAAGCGAATGGAAGCGAATGATTTGACTAAATGTCATTATTAATAGTTGTTCCGTCACTTGAACTGAATCAAGCTTTTACCCTCGCATGTAGAAAAAAAATGCTTTCGTATATTTCTCTACCGCAACTAGTATGGCTCAACTCCAAACGTCACTAGAGTATCGCTTCTGTGACTCCATCTTTTTGATGTAATTTGCGGCGTCAAGTTCCGACATATTGCCACGTTCCATCACCACTTTGAGCAATATATTATGCACGTCGCGTGCCATGTTTCTTGCATCCCTGAGAAAAACACAAATAATTTACACTTAAATTTTGAATTTAAATTTTCTTTTTGCAATAGAAAAACAAATAGCTTTCAACTAACCCGCAAACATAAATGTGTCCGTTTTGTTCGCCGATGACACGCCATAATTCCTCTTTGTTCTTCTCGAGCAAATGCGTGACGTAGACTTTGTGCGCTTGCTCTCGGCTGAATGCGGTATGCAATATTAGAGTGCCATTCTTCACGTATTCCTCTAATTCTTCACGATAAAGGAAATCCTCTTGACTATTTCTGCATCCGAAGTACAGTATCGTGTCGCCTGTCTCTTGACCTGGAATTAAGAATCAAATATTAATGCACACTCTATTGCAGTGAGAATGCGTTATGAAACGTCGAAGGTAGAGCATGCTTACCTTCCTTTTTCAAAAAATCACGTTCTTGGATGAAGCCCCTAAACGGTGCTAGACCGGTTCCCGGGCCAACCATAATAATGGGAGTACTAGGCCGGGTCGGCAAACGGAACTGAGACTTTCTTACAAAAATCGGGACGAGACAGGGCGGATCAGAAGGATGTTTCTCTTTCAACCAACTGGTGGTCACGCCCTTGTTTATCCTGCCGGTCGGAGTTTTGTACTCTACCACTACCGCCGTAATATGGACCGAAGTTGAATGAAGCTGAAACGGGAATTACAATTTTTTATTTAAGGATTATTTTTTTAAAGATTATTTTAGAAAAATTCTATCATTCTCTTAGAGTTAATAAAAAGAAAAAAAAAGGGATACCTTCGGGGATGAAGATATCGAGTAATATCGACATTGCAATCGTGGCAAAATCTCACACAAATGATCCAATGGCGGCTTCAAGCTGGGCATATCCTCCAAAATATGCACGATATTGCGATTCTCTTGAATTATCCATTTCTGATAGGCTGCTTTGCCTTCCGCGGTGGTCGTAGACATCAGTTTTAATTTTTCCTTGTCAGCAGGATCATTCGTATACTCTGCCAATTCCTTGAGAATGTGCGTGCGTGGATTACTTGTAATATCTATATAATGGGTCAAGGCAGTTCTGTAGCTGCAAGGACAAGGGAATGGATGTTTCTTCGTGGATTCCTCTGTAAAGCAATTGACAGATTATTAAAAAAAAACGTGAATGAATAAATCCTCCTAATATAATAATTGAGAAGAACAGAATAAGAAATGAAAATGGAATAAAAGATGAGTAAATACCTACCATCTGTATTTGTAAGAGTGATAACAGTATCCAAATTTACGCCGCATCGTTCGCCAATTTTATTCACCAGCTTCGCATCATTCACGGGATAGATGGCTAAATGGTCGCCTGTCTCGTAACGCAACTTGGAGTTCTCGATGTCAAACTCTATATGCATGCACGATCTTTCGGATTTTGGACCGTGCAGCTCGCGATTTACTTTCACAGGAGCCAAGAATGGGTTCTTCGCGTCAAACGGCCTACAGACAAAAGATTAAGAATGTTGAGCAGGAACTGACATTATCTTATGCAATTCCGTAGTAAATAAAGACTTACGGTTTCTGATGAGTAAAGGTACGAAGACGGGCGATCTCTCCGACGAAGATGCGATCGGTTGGCAGATCCACATGCTCCATGAGTTTGTATTGTCGAATACTAACATCTTCGCCAGCATCTTCGATACCAAAGAACTCACAGACGCCTGGCCAAAATTTATCTTTCCACGTGATGAAGTCATCCTCTATACTGTAATATTGATTGAAGATTATTAAGACAAATTGTAGATTTATAAAAATTAGAGATGTGTGAATTGAGAATTTCTGATGTCGAGTTTGAAAATCGAATGTTGAAACATAATGTTTATTTCATAATATAATTATGAGTAGACTAAATTTTAACACATTGATAAAAGGAGAATATTTTGATGTAGAAAAATATTATGAAATGTGAATGAATGAATCTATTAAGATATCATATTTTTAATATTTATTAAAGAGAAGTAATTTTTCCAAATATTAACGTAATATATGATTAGTGGAAATTAAAAATGGTTGTAAAATAAATGAGATGTATTTGTTGTGTGAAATAAAGGGCGTAATGAAATAATATTCATTTAAAATTATATAAAAAAAAGGATGAAAAAGAAGCGCATTCAGAACCTACTTTGAATCATCATCTCCGAGACCTAATTCGAAAACGCGCGTAGCACCCAATTGCTCCATTCTATGATCCACATATATACCAATCTCATTGTAATGCTCATAGGTCTTATTACCCAGCCCGAATACCTGAAAAGAAAGTAAAAAAACGATTATTAACAGTTGTGCGCGTTCAAATCCTTTAGCTTAATAATTATAAAAAATATTTCAAGTTTTTTATTTTGTGTTTTTCAAAGGGTTGCTCTTTTTATAAATCTTTTTACAAACAGTTAATAATACGAGGGACAATTATATCGAACTATAATATAATTTTAATAAATTACAAAAAATTAATAAAAAAATAAAAACTGAAAAATAATAAAAAAATATTTATCATAATATTTATCCGCGCGGCGATATCGCCACGTGGATATTTCTCTCGACGATTCGAGTTTTCGATTCATCGAAATTCTCGAATTTCGAAAACGTATTCTCGATACCTCGTGCAATATGCCGGATGTCGCTGCGCACCGCCTAGCCATGGCAGCGCCGGCGCGACGTCGATGCCGCAGAACGAGAGGGAGCAGTTTATCGCATGACGTTATAATCTTCATGACTCGTAACTTCATGATTTATAACGTGTTTCGCGCGAACGAACGAGGACAAGTCTCTCGATACTCGTGTACTTTCAATGTTATATTATCGGCACTTTCACTTCCCATCTGAGAAATTACGATTTCACACACTCCGGTGTCCAGTACATCCGTCGCGTGTATGAGTGTAACACGCTACGAGTGTGACTGCTCGATCGCACGTTATGTAACACTGGCATGGTGCTCGAGAGGGCACCACTGCAATGTTCAAGTCGAGATATCCTAATCATTAATTTCGAAAATGCCGCAGACCGAGGATTGATTCGCACAATTTTTCGGGCGTAATGAGTTCACGGACTCGAGATCATTGCTATAGATATATATACATATTTCAAATCAGTTTTCTTAATTAATTATTTTGTATGTTTTGCATCATCTAACTTGTTTCTTTTTTTTTAAGACATGTTCTTATTATTAATATTATTTGTATTGCAGCATTTGAAGCTTGTATCGTATTACTCGACTTTGCTTTCCTACTCACACACTTGATCGTATCGAACTCAGCTGAGATTAGAACCATTATTTAAAAAAAAATTAATTTGAAAAAATAAACATAAACAAGAAAAGGAGGAAAGCGAAAAAGAAGCGCAAAAGTAATAAAGTATGAGAACAAAAACGTGAAAGAACAGAAGACAATAAGGAAGAGGAAGGCAAATTCGCTATTTACATTATTTGCATTTTTAGGTCATATCCGCGTCATCTTTTTTCCGACGCGTATTCTCGACGCGCATCATTACTATTATTAAGAGATTATTAATGTCATCATTGTATGTATCACAATAGAAATTAAATTGAATTTCCCTAGTGTACAAACAGTCCACTTAGACAAAGGCTGAAGTAATTAAGATAATTAAATTCCCGGCGATTACGACGCAACATATTCGAACCGGCAATGATCCAGAGAATGTAAAGCCGAGGACGTAAATACGTACCGCATAATTTAATCCCGTGAGATTACCATCGCCGTTCTTGAGCCAGTCGATAAACTCCATCGCGTTGTCGGTTGGATCGCCCTCTCCATACGTGGCCAAGCAAAATACCGCTAAACTATTTGGAATGGTTTTCAGGTGTACCAGTTCCTCCTGTCGCATTACAAAAAGACATCGCTTATATAAACATTAATAGTTTTTGCCTCGGAGACAATCTCGTCATTTATCATTCGCAGTAAGGTCAGCGCGAGATAACTATCTGTACACGTGTGAGAAACATGTACATTAATAATTGAGAAGAATTTCTCAATTGACTCGACAGCGTCACTGGAGAAGTCTCGCTCAACAAGTTCCCGTCTCGCGTGGAACTGTGCGGACAAGCATTTTCATGTGCGGGGCGCATCCGCAAATTGCGATTTGAATTCGAATTTCTCCCGTTCTGCTTCTTTTTCTCTTTTCGAAATTAAAGATGTATAATAAATCGCTATAACGCGATTCGCATACCATATCGCACTCTTCAGGATCGGCCACCATGCCCTTCATCTTGTATCTAATGCCCTCTTTGGCGAGACGACCCGCGAATTCTTCGGCGGTACCCGTCTGGCTGCCGTAGAACACCACCAAACTTCGCCCCGAGGTCTTTAACTTCTTGATAAAAGAATTCTCCGACGGTGGTGCCGCGGCGAACGACGTCGGTCTGCAATAGAAGAATTGTTCAATGCCAGGCATTCAATGCCGTTTATTCTTGGACGCGTGCTACAATATCAAGAAAACGATTAATAACGTTAAACCGAGATTAATGTCTATTTCTACACAAATAGAGATAGACGTTAGTCTTATTTGACGGTATAATCCAGATTCAAATCCGAATCTCTTCGAGAATCACTTAAAGGAATCCCAACCATCTGCTGGCAATACTCTGGCGTCGAATCTATCGAGATTGCTCCCTTTACGCAAATCGAGCTTTTGAAAAGGGTATTTACTGAATGGAATAGGACTTGGTCGTTGGCGTGACGTCTTCTTGCTTTCTCTTTTTCAGGAACCACCATGCTGCTGCAAAGACAGCGAGGAGCAACAGTATGTCTATGAAGCTGAGGAATGGCTCGTCGTACGCCTCCGTGCCGCTTTCGCTGTCCGATGATCCTGCCATTCTTACAGCCTTCGGTTGCGATGCGTCCGCAGCCTGCGACAGATTAATAACAACATGATCCGATTGTCTTAGCCGGATTTCGTTCTCGAGCGTAAGTTCTCTCCAGGTCATTTCTCTCGCGACGTAAATAAAAATAGGATTCAGATAAACTTTCTCCGTTATCTTATCATTTTCGACTTCACGTCACAACGCTAATTTTAATAATATAATCTTTTCGCCATTAATCACCATTGCAGAATACACATATATGTATAATCTCAAGTATAGTGTAATTGCCTTCGCCGGCTCTCAAAACCTATTCAAAGTCCAAAAACGTTTTTATTGTACAAAAATACGATTCGATGAGCGTTAAGAAACGCATTCTTGACCTCATTGTAATATTAGTTAGAAATGTATAAAGCGACGAAAATCAATGTGCACTTGAAGTAGATATAAGCATGACTTGAGTTTTACTATCTTGCCTTTAATAAGGTTGAATGTCAATGATAACGCCTGTCACGCGAATTATCGGACGGATTTATTTTAAACGTCACTCTACGCGATACATTAATATTACGCGTTCGGAACATGACATAATCCGGACTTTTTCCTCATTTCCCGCTCTTATAAAACTGGAGAAAAATACGGATAAGCTTGACAACGAAATTCATACAAGTGATAATTTCCCTCCGCAGGATTTTGCATTGTGACGTCTGTCCGTCATTCGTTTCGAGCGTCGAGTTGATCGCGAAAGTCCATCACCCGATTCCTTATGAAAGAAATTTAGATCGGGCTTCTAATAGCGTTCTTACGAGATGTTGTTCAAGATGTTTTAAATCACATTTAATTAATTATGAGAGAAATTAAACAATATTCGAACGGACGATGCTCCAGAAGATTTCATTCGCGAACATGTGCACTTGACATTTCTCTCGCTCGATAGCGATAAAGAGAAGCGAATAACAGACGGAAGTAATCATCATGAGACAGTTATCATTTTAATTATTAGTTCTGCGCTGACGGATTCTATCGTAATCATTAAAAAAAAATAATAATCGAGATATCCTTCACACCAAGTTGCTCTGTTTGTTGATTTACGCGGAATGACTGACTCGTGTTGTTGGCAACTGATTGAACAATTTCGAATCTCGACTTTCAGAGATTTCTGAATGTCAGTCGCGCAACATATTCCAGCGAGATTCAACAAAGAGGTGTCATTGTCTGCTATGATTCACTGTCACGATTATAATCGACGGCGAAAGATAATAAAGCGGTATCATATTATTCGACGTTGCTCCGCATGTTCCTGATTCACGATTATGTTATCTCGTCGCGAAAGCGCAATATTATTTTGTCATTCTGACGTCGAGAAAACACTCGTTACACGCGGCACACAAAGGAACGAAACTTACATAATTATTGAGTCACTGCGAGCCTAATACGTCTTGCGTAACCAAATGAGAGTCATTAGATTCTCGATCATCGTGAAAGAAAAATAAAATTCGTACGAGAGCCACGTTGCTGTTAAGGAGCAATGAGCTCGAAAACGTTCGCCAGTCTTTTTTTATTTATAGTAATGCTCATTTCTATTCTTTCGCTTATCTATCTGCCTGCTTGTATAGTCGTCTTATCTCTTATATTTATTCCGCACGCGATTTATTTGAACGCATCTGAAGCGTCACGATGACTTCTAGAAAAATAAAACAGTGGTGAATGAGGAAAAAGTCACGTAATTCACAAGCTCGTTTACTACGCAATTAGCTCTTCGCTGTATTATAAGAATTTGACAAGAAAACAACGAATGATCGATAACGAGTTTTCCGCAATTTATGCTGTCAGTTGTTAAACCAGTAACGCTTACAAATCCACTAATTGTTCATTATTATTAGTTACGATAAGCGTTTGACGAGAGCCGAACGGTTTAATAAATCGCGTTTGCGCTGCGACTTCAATAAATTTGCATCACGGTCACGATTATATCACGGAAAATTTCGCAATTATTTTCTAAGAAACGGTAGACATATACAACATACCAAGTTGATAAAGTTTGTCCGTTCGTAGAATACTTAATGTTGGACATACAAATTTCGCGATAACTATTATAACAACATAGCTGATCGTTAAAAATAAAAAACTGATAACAATCACTATATTAGGAAATACAAATTTGAAGTTTGGGAGACCTTTGATCCTCTATTACTTTGTGATAATTTATAACATCAATTTGATACACCATAAACTTTTTGTCTTATCCAAGATTTATAACAAGTGAAAATAAGACTGATATGGGAATGTGCGGTTAATTAGAGAGAAATGCTACATTTGATTCTGGCTACATCTTATTGTTAGTAGCCTAATAATATATTTCTGTGTAAACATCTTGTGTACTTTTTCTAAACCAATAAACTGCGTGCCGACTAAATAGTGTCGATCTTAAAACACAGCTCTACCTTGGAACAATAAATCCATGTACTAAAAATGTAAAAATGTACTAAAAATGTAAAAATTGTTACTTGTTACAATTTAGAACCTGTCATCGGATGAAATTATTTCCCCGTAGTCTCAAAACACTCTTAATGCATTAATTTCCATTTCTATGAATGTAGATTAACTTTAAACTTGAAAGTTTAATATTGAAAGAAAGTTAAACCAAGATTACAGTTTATCTGCATTAGTAGAAACAGACACAAGTTCTAGGTGGTTTTTCTATTTTAAATCCTTGTAACTTGGCCCGTAATCAAAATTTGTAGATTATCATTGATATTTATATGTTTTATATTTATATATTATAAAAAGAATTGTCCTTTTTGAAAATCTAGTCGGCGATAGAATATCTGAGAAAAAGGTATAAAAGTTGTGAAAATAGAAGTAAAAAAAGTAAACGATCGTTATCTTTTCATTGACAAGTAACAATAATTGTACAACTAACAAACATGCAATACGTAATTTTGTTTACTTTCCACTTCAAGTATTGAATTCATATTAAATAACGATTATATCAAATTATTCTACTTAAAAAAATTAATAAAACATTTCTTAATTGAATATTTGTCAGTACTACTTTACCTCCATTTCCTATCTTTACATAGCTCTTCTCTTCAGATATCCTACTTCAAGTCTATTAATTTTCAGGAAAAAAAAAACAACTGTTTTTATCTGTATAAAAAAACCTCTAATAAATTTCCAGAAAATTTCTGAAAAATTTTGATTGATGGAGTCTGAGTTACAAGCAGAAAAACGTGTAGGCGCCTCACAGAACTTGATAGATTAATTATTTGTGTATATCGATGTTATATGATCAACGACAGTTTTCTAGTTATTTATCCGCGGTTTCGCTCCTCGATCTCTCAGTTTTATTCTTGACTAAATTTTGAAAAATTTCTTATCAAGTCAGATAAAATACTTCAACTTGTTTATCTGGTTTAATTCGTAAATATCGAAAGCCGAATAGTGAAAGAAATGTCTAGACGTGGAAGAGACGCAGGCGATTTAATATTGACAATTGAACGTTTACTATTACCAAATGCTTATCATTGATACCAAATTCCTTCGTTCTCTTTCGTTCCTTCGTTTTCGTATACAAACTAATAAAAGAAATAATATAACCGAGTCGCATTAAATTTTAGAGCAACATATTTAATTTCCGGGTCTTTTTCACAAGTCAATCATCAAGGGAGATATGATTAAACTTCACAAATTTATATTAAATATTCGAAAAAAGAAATAATCGCATACTTGAGGAAAAAAGAAATTAGTAGTCAAAAATATTGAACTAAAGATCTTTGAAACATGATTTGAAGGCCTCGGCCACGTCCGTGATAATGGCACATCGTCGCAATCTAACATGATCCGCTCGGAATTGATAATTCTCCCGGAAACGGTCTCGCGAAACGTGCGCTTTCACCCGTTTCATTAACGTTCGCTCGCTTCGCTTACCGGTAGATCCATGCTGTGCGGCACGACGGGAGGAAACGGTCTTCGCGAAAGATGCGCACGAAAGCGGAGCGCATGTGGCTACTACCGCGCAATGTTCTGAAGGATCTCGCGTGCGAGATACCGCTCGAATCTACCGTCACGACGATCGACGGGCGACTGCGAAACGCGCCGAGCCAGGCGGCCCAAGTCGAGCCGGTCGAGCGTCGGAGCCCGAGCAAATTCCAAGATACGGTAGCACGCGTTCATCAATATGCCTGCGTCGTAACCGCGCTCCGCCCTCCCCGTCGCCCTCGCCTACGTGTGTCATCGTAACAAAGTGACAAGTCATCCTACACTTACGCGTAATCAAACGCTCCGGCGCGCGAGCGCGCGGTTACCCTCGCCCGCCACGCGAAATTAGCGAAATCCGAAATCGCCAAATTCCCCTGACTGTCAGAGGATTCCGATCGTAGGGCCGCCGATTTTCGCAGGGCAACGCACTTTTTGCTCCTCTCCCAATCGAGTTTTTTTTTTTTTAGTTGTTTAACTGCAAATTATTTCTTAGTTAACATCTAGTCATAAGAACTTGTCAACATTTTCAAATTTTATCCCCCCCTTCCTTTTCTCAGTATATTATTATTATTATTAATTATTAATAAGAAACACGTTATATATTATTATTATTTATTATTAATAAGAAACACGTTATATATTATTATTATTAATTATTAATGGGAAACACGTTATATATTATTATTATTAATTATTAATAAGAAACACGGTACTGATTTTTGTTTTTTACGATTATAATGTATAATGTAAGTCCTTTTTAATTTTGCATGTGTGTGCATTTAATATTCTGTTTGTACACTTTGTTTTACATATCAGTATACGTATAACCCCTATTATACTTTTACCGCCTTCCCAAGTAAAAACTTAAAAAAAAAATAGTAAACGTTTGCCTCTTCCCTGGCAGAAAAGTATTACTTTGCAGTATTAAATTGCCCAGTAATTAATTATTGTTGCTTAGTAATTTTATTACTTGCACAATAATAAAATTACTACATAATAGTGATTTATTACTGGCCAATTATTACTTATACTTTTTTTTTTTCAGTGATACTTCTCTTCTGCCCCCCCAATATTTGTCCCAAGTCGACGTCATTGATCTTGATCATTCATTGTGAGGTATCTCGTTCACGTGCACGAGAATCATTTTGAGTAGTTTACGTGCGGAGTCGCGCGTGTTTATCCGACGGCAATCTCAATCGGCCGTTTTTTGAACTTTATTGAATTTACACATGTATGTACACTTTGTTTTATATATTAGTACATGCTTAACCCCTACTATACATACTTTTACCGCCTCCCCAAGTAAAAAAAAAAAATAGTAAACGTTTGCTTCTTCCCCAGCAAAAAAGTATTACTGTGCAGTATTCATCACAGAATTATTATTGTACATGTATTTCGATTATTCTGTAGCTGTTTAACGTTTACTCTGCGAGTTCTATACAAAGTCCTATTTGAATGATAAGCTTTCGCGATGGATGATGTAACCGTCAACGATCCAACCGTCAATGAAACTCTAATTTCGTCATATAAATGCGACGTTCGTCATTCGCGATTGTGAATGTCTAATGGCACTTTTGCTTTTATTACGATCACATTTTATTTCATCGGGCACACGTAGCGTCCGTTATTTCTCCCTGCGTTCCTGCAACGTGCTTCGACGAAAATGGTATTGTTTTAACAAAAGTATTTTGTACATGTACTATTATATATTTTCAACAGAATCATATTTGTAGAATAATTCATTTACGCAAAACTCAGCGTGACTACTAATTTTTTTTCTTACGTATCTTTAGACGTTTCCTACGCTCGAATTTTTATAGGATTACGCGCGCGTTGAATATTGTCGAAAAAAAATATAATTGTACCCCTGAATTTAATTGTCTTATATAATTTAAATAAAAAAAAAAACACGTAAATCGTAAAATTAAATCCTGCAATACCCTGTAAACTGAAATAGGTACAAGTAATGTTAACGCAAAAATACAACAGAAAAATTATAAGCAACTGTATCGTTCATTTTTTCATAAATTCATGAATTTGTATGCACGAATTAAATATACAAACGCGTTTTTAATTGCTCATCAACAAATATTATACATATAATAAAATAAGATTTAAATTTTCAATTTAAATTTGTAATTATATAAAACGATACCTTACGTCTTAAATATGAAGTTTTAAATTATGCCTGTAGTGTCTGGGGTTCAATGTTTGAATTAATGATTGTGAAGATATATTTGCCTCTCGCGGCTATTAAATCGCTTGAATGACACACCAATATTTTGCTGCATAGAGGATCAAAGATTACAAGATTCTTCGATACAAAATCATTAGCATATATCTTTGATAGTTGAGCAAATAAATACAGGTATATAATCAACACATTGTCTATATTCTGTTTGTCATTTATGTCGACGGAGAGACTGTGCTCGAATCGCGTGGCATCATTTTGTCGAGTAAAATAAATGGCGCTTAATCCCAGAATCGTCTGGGATTGCGGTGCACTCGCCAACGGCAGTGTATGTACATGCAGATGGAAATCGGCTGTCACGGCCGAGAAAGTGAAAGCCAATAAAAGAAGGCAGGTGAAAAGAGAGACGTGGATTCGCCTCGCGCTAATGTATCCGCACAATTAGACGCTTTTTGTTATCGACTTGACCGGCACCGCCGAAATCCTTTCCCCGATCGCATCCGTCAGCAGTTTGCAATTTGTTCGGGGATCTTGAGTTTTACATGCAAGATCCACGTTGTTTAATCTCGGTATCATGTTTTATGGTTTAACTTATTTTCTATCTTTTTTTTTAATCTCAAGAATTAGAAACAGATGAAAAGTAAGTTAAACCGAGGTTAAAGTTAATCTGCATTGATAGAAATGGACACCAATCGTTTAACGTTTTTCTTTTTTTTTTCTTTTTCCTAACGATTAAGGGCCTAAGCAGAATGGTTGACTTATCATGTTTTATAATTTAAATCTTTGTCTTAAAGCAACGCACGATACTGTCTTATGTCCATTTCTACCCAATGCAGATTAGCTTTAATCTCAGTTTAACTTACTTTCTATTTTTTTTTTAAGAATTTTTCTAAGAATTAGAAAAAGATGAAAAGTAAATTAAACCGAGGTTAAAGTTAATCTGCATTGATAGAAATGGACATTAGACATAAAACAGTATTGTGCGTTGCTTTAAGACAAAGACTTAAACCATAAAACATGATAAGTCAGCCATTCTGCTTAGGCCCTTACAAAGAAAGGGAAGAAGGCTATTGTGAGCGATCAAGAAAGGTGAAATCCCTGAAAAAAGTCTCGCAGTTCACAATATCTTTTTATTGAATTAAAATAAAGGCCAGGTCTCGATCAATTTATGAGCAAGTGATGAATAAAATATCGCTTCTTCGATCCGCGCGCGTGAGAATAGCACTCTCGTCCGACGAATGATAGTTTAGGCAGACAGAACGGTAGCGAATTACAATGTTGCTGCAAGGTCAGTTTTTTAAATACGTCCGGCGATATATTCTGTCCCATACGTTACGTCACGCACACACATCTAATCTACAGTAGCAGACATAATAATAGGAGGATTGCCTTATCGCGTTTAATATGTGCGTCACGAGATGTGATTTTATGCGCAATTTTGACGAATTTCCGGGGCTATCGGTCAACCAGATGCCAAGCGTCTCGACATATTTCAATGTGTGACAAAACACGTACGACTTATATCGAAATCTCGTTTGTTTTATCGGTCTACACGAGTTTATCAATCGTGTCCATATATCTTCGGGCCTGAATCTTTTATCAAAATTTTACAAATATTCATCAATATTCGCAGTTTAACATCGATAATTTTCATTCGCAGGCTAATTTATTTACAGCTCGTGCTAATGGCACTAATAAATTGGGATAATTTTAATCACAAATGCATGCTCGTCATGATGTCCCTTCACGCATTATCTACTCTTCTTCTATTCACACGACGAGAACCCGCAGGCGAGTTATAATTTATAATTGGGTTTTTAAACAAGTTTTAAACTCAAGTAGCCTAATCGTTGTTTGACGTCAATCATGATGTCAGACACCTGATTAAAATTCATGCACCTCTTTAGTTATTCAGATTGAGAAAGAAATTAAACCACGAGTTGAGAAAAGGCGACAATGCTGACTGAATAGCGAAGCGAAACTGTTTGGAACCTGAATTTTTCAGTGACCCAAATTTTTCAACGATCAACATGGCAAACGAGTCTGAAAAGACGAGTAAACCCGAAAGAGGGATAGAAATAGAAGACATTAAAGTAAACGGTTTTCACAATATATGCTACATATAAAAAGCGATGTTCATATTAACCGGAAGGTTTGAAATCATCAACAAAATTTCGCCGACAATATTTTTTTCCGACACAATTTCATCGAGCACTCATAATGATAAATCAATCTCTCTGTATATTTTCGTTTATTATAATTTAAAAATAAATTTTTAATTTAATAAGTTTCTAACATTTTTTTTTAATACGATTAATCCAGCTTGTTTGATCGAATAATTAAACATATATATAAATTGCAATCAGCGTGTAAGCCAAAACATTAAATGAAAATATTTGATAAGAGTATGTAGCCAGCGATATGCAGAATGTCCATGAATATTCATATCCATGAAGTAAACGCGGGCGAAGCTCGTCGTTGGCGAGATAGTATTGATAAAAATATCGTCAGCGAAATTCTTGATGATTTTCGTGCGTTTCGGTTTCGATATATCCACGCGAAAGAGGCATTGTATTCGAAAGCAGAATTCAAGTGACGAGAGCAGCGAGGACAAGATCAAGATCAAGACCTACATCGGGATGACAAATCATCAGCAATGGGAGGACAGAAAACAACCGAGAGCCTGCGACGAGGTTTCCTTTATTGTGAAGCTATTTAAAAGTCTAATGCATCCTCAAGAAAGTCTGGATTGCGCAAAGGATGAAAAAAAGAAATAAAAAATACCCGAAGTATCTTGAAATCCTCAATTCTTGAAAAACACATTTCAGATGGATCAAAAAATAAATACAATTTAAATTAGGTATACATTCGTGATATTTTACATTTCGCCAAAATTGTTTAGACGAGAATGTGTCTTCTTGACGCTACACGAAATTCTATCGATTACATAAATAAAATCCACATTAATAGAATGTTCGACATATAAAGGCAATAAATCAGTGTGATGTGTCGACAAGTCATCACTTTTCAATTTTTTGGAACGAAGCGATACGTCGACAAACGCGGCACAATATAATTCCGTATACTCTCTTGTATAATCCCTTTGAGCCGAGAATCGTCTGAAAATATATAGCGCGAAAAATGCCTAAGGTCGATGCTCCTCTGCGGAATTTCGAGAATGATCAACGTGTTTCCACCGGCCTAACGCGATGTAACGCGAGCTCTTCGCTGAATGCGCGAACGATATCGATAGTATGTTTCGCAATCACATTGAACCATGCTGAATAATGCATTCGAGATCAAGGATCACACACTTATTTTCATCTGATTGATTATCTTGACGCGGAAAGATATTTCAGACAGACTTTCCAAACGAGATCTGAAATCTACGGGCGTCAGAAACGCTGCCGTTCGAGCGTCCCTTTCCGAGTCTCGTTTCCATACGATAAAAGAATGTACCAAATATACGCATCGAAAGAGAACAGGTTATCGAAAGGTATAAATGTAAATGATTAACCAAACTTTTCCATGAGAGAAAGATAAATTTCAAATTCCGGAAATACTTTCGTTCCGAGAATATCGGACATTCTTCCAGCATATCAATGATGTAGTTGATAAGTTTTCATATCGGATAGCCTTTTGCAATTCAGATAGATCTATTTGTTTTCTAGAGTCTTCCAAGTTTTTTAACTCTTCAGGTCTTTAAAGAGCTAAAGCTCAAACTTCTTCTAAGGATTGGAATCAAAGGATCTTTATTTAATAAGGAGTCGACCGCTTCTAGACGTGGAAACAAGCGTCGTCCATGACGATCTCTTAATAACTGATAAGAATAATTCTCATTCTCATAAGGCTGATATTATATTTGTCACACGACAAGTTTCTCAAGCCTATTGATTGGCTGAATAGAAAAATTCTCGAGCTTATATGTCTGAAGATGCCTTGCTCCAGAGACAAGAAGATGGAGTAATATCTTGAAATACCCTTTGAAACTTTCAGTCCTCCTTTTTTCAGAGACTTCAAGGCATCTCCAAATATAAACACTCATGGTCAGAATAGTTGTAACACTTTTTTTAAACGAGTTTAGGAATGTACATCTAGATTCAAAGTAACAATCTCTACCTTCGCTCATGTGCAAAATGGATAGTTATATTATCAAACTTGCATATACACAACGTGTAGCATAAATTTAAACGATATTATGCCACGAGAAATTCGTAATAAATCTAATCTTCATCATCAAATCTAATCAATAGAGAACATTACAACAAGAAATAGTTAATTTTTGAACCCGTCTCTTTGGGGGGACAACAAATACATGACTAATACGGAGTCATATTACATTTGATAACAGTATTTCTCTAATCATATACATATAGTTTACATAATTCAGTTTTTTAATTTACATATTTTCAAGTAATTATTATAATTTTAATAAATTTTGTAATAAGTTTTATAATAATGTTACATTTCTCGCATGATAAATACTACTTATCGTTTAAATTTATGCTATTCATAATATATGCAAATTTAATGATATGATAATTTATCGCGAACGACATAAGTGAAAGAGAAATTCTCATTTTAAATCTAAATGCGCATTTCTAAACTCATTAAAAAAAGCAACTATTCTTACCACAAATGTATATAAACTTCATAAATCCTTAGAAATTTTCCATCTCACAGCCAATCAACATGCCTGACAAATTTATACGACAAATGTAATTATATCTGTCTAATTCTAAGTAAGACGAATAATTGCCTACTGTTTTATCATAAACAGTGAAAGCAGGCTCGGATAAGATTTCTGTTAACTGATCAAGGCTCCACTCGTATTGTCCACTTCTCGGCTAATTGCCGCGTTTCACTTGACACACGCGCGCACGTGAAGGAATGACACGATGAAAATATATAAGGTGTCCTAAACCTACCGCATTCTGCTAATGGCAGATGCTTGAAATTAAAGAAAAAATCCTAATATCAATATATTAAAATTATAGTTTTTAAATGAGTTTAAAAACTAGTCAGTTTAAAAGATAGTCAGTCAAATTAATTAAAATTCATGCGTTCAGGTCTGTTTGCATAAAATATGTCCTTGTAACATATCTCACGTGATAGATATGACAGTTCGATGATTAAGATTAATATTCGATAAAATAATATTTATATCATTATTAATATTATCGGCAAGTTAATTAAATAAGAAAAATTGTAAAGATATAAATTTATGAAATTTATATTGATATTTATCCATTAATATATAAAGGCAACTTTACTATGCAACAGACCTGAACGCACGAACAATCCGATTGGCCAACTTTAAACATTTTTCATTTAAAAACTATTGTAATCTCAATATTTTGGTCCTAAGATTTAGATAAGATTTTAAGATTTTTACCTTTGAATGACTTCACATTCTTGTTCACCAAAAGATAAACAAGGATAAATTATGCATTATGCACGAACGGGACGCACCTTAAAAATCTATCATTAGCAGATGATGCAACAGGTCTGAGGCAAATCTCGATTCAACACTGTACACCAGATAAACATCGAAAAATTCCCGCGCGTTATCTGATAACGAGAAGCGAAATCGAAATGTCATCGATGTTAAGTCATTGCTTTGTTTTTCTCGTTCACTTGTGGTATTCGTAGAAATAATCGAATGGCAAAAGCGAGCAGAAAGCTCTCTGTAATCTTCGTATTGTGCTCCGCGAGTAATCGTTCCGACAATTATTTATCTTCGTACGTACGCGGCACGTGGTACGGCCGAGGAAATTAATCCGACGCGCGTCGCGTCGAGCTCCCTATTTGTCGATCGAATCTTTCTGAACGCGGAACGCGTTTGAATCGCACGATCAATTAGATTGAGGAAGCACGTTGCTTACGTATCACAGGAAGATCCGATTGTTCGACGTAAGCATCGTATCATGCACCACCGTTAATAAATACCTGATTATACCAATAAGAGAGCATACATAATATCGCGAATCTACGTAGTATTTATTTCTACCAATACAGATTAATTTTAATCTTAACTTTTTATTTTTTTCAAATTCCTCGAATTAGAAAAAGATAAGTTAAACCGAGATTACAGTTGATCTGTATCGGTAAAAATACTTCATTAGTTATGTTGATAAGCCTCTCAATAATTAAGTTACTTCTATGAAACTATTGACGGCTTTAGAATGAAACCAGGTGACGTCATTTGCGATTTTAATTGCTGAAGCAAACACCAGGTGAAGCGCGTACCGTACTTCAAGTCCGTATCTCTCCACACTATGTATTGCGGACGTGGGTCGGGTTGAGACTGCGGGTCGCGGATCGACATTCAATCAATCAGGCGAAACAGCCTTGGATCCGATTGGCTGAATTCCGATCTGTATTCACAATACGTAATGTAACGCGGGCTTTAAATCCGTATCAGACTACGGCTCTGATGATTGAGGATTGCGAATTCGAGATAAAAATTCGACCAATCGAAACGAAATTAGTTAAAATTAAACTTATGCGATTGGTTAAATTCTTAATTTTCAATGCCAATTTTCAAAGTCCGATGTAGACTTTAAGCCCGTCATTTTACATACTGCAGCTGCGGGATCGGATCGAGATTGCGAATCGAAATTCATAGCGTTTTCGACTGGAGTTAATCGCTCCTGGAGCAATTATTAATGGCGTTACAAGTTTCGTCCTGAGTTACTGGGCGAATAATTTTTGCTTTTATCTCAATATTGTCGTCAGACACCTATCTGATGAAAATAAAAATTGTAGGAGCAAGGAATCAACCATACAAGCTGCCATTTTATCAGCCTTACTTTATAAGTAGAACCTAGGTTTATAACATATTTTTGAACAAACGTACGTTCCTAAGAGTAAACTGCATTTAATCAATCGCTCTTGGAGCACGTAACCTAGGGCAAGTTGAAAACGTTAACATGTCTATTTTTACCAACGCAAATTAATTTAAATCTCAGTTTAACTTACTTATTATCTTTTTCTAATTTATGGTACTGGAAAGAGATAAAAAGTAAGCAGAAATCAGTCATGAAGAGATAAAAAGTAAGTAGAAATCGGTCGGTAAGTAGACTTCAGTCAGTCAGGCGAGATAACCTTAGATCCGCGATTGGCCAAATTCCAACCTACAATTCAAAATCCCAGTCCAATAATGTGACACGGGCTTTACTACAAGTGCAAAATCTCATGTTGCGTTTTTTATGGAGCGTGCAAAGTTCGCAGGTCGTGCGCGTGATTCTAATTGTAAGCTTTTTCACGTGACTTGTCCCGCTTTTCCCCCACCCTCGCGTATATCACCTGTCGGAATGCGAGCTGAAATTTACCTGTGAGTGGCTAACCGGTTATTCGAGTAAACGTCCGATGCTCAATCACCCGGTCTCCAATAGCGACGGCCACGTGACGGACACTGCGTCGTTTCGCTTGAAGACGCACGAATTCGCAACGAGGATCGAATTTCCGTAGAACGCGTACGTGCGACCGAGAATGCGTGTCGCACGAGCGACCTGATGATCGGCCACGATCGGCGACAGTCGGCGATATCAGCGTTGCTCTTTTATATCATTTTCCAAGCGGAAATTCGTAGGACAGTTGGTAACGGATGCGCGATAGACGATAGTGGCGCCGTGAGCGGCGGATGCTCGGCCGACGCGCGAGATTCAAGTTCAAGCTGAGTCGCTTGCGAAAGTCACGACTTCGATTTCCGATCTTTTCCAAATGTAGACGCAAAAGTATCGGGGATGAAGGCTCGGCGTGTATCCTCTCTATTGTTATTCGTGAGCATATGGTATCTGCTTAATTGGCCGTTTTTACTTATTTTATTTCCAATCTTATCCATTGTTTGAATATTTTATCTAATCTCGCCGTTACGTCGGGCATCTGGAACATTGGGGAATCCTCTGCCGCTTCATCTCAGTCTCTCTCGATTGCCTTTTCAGTGCTAGAAAAAGTGCGTATTCAGCAATTTGTTTTTTGCGCCTCGCGAGTAAAACAAAAATCATCAAAAGTGGCTCGAAAACGATTATTATAAATCATTTCAACATCCTCTTGTTCTACTTAGGTTACGGGGTGAGCTATATCTCGAGATCTTTTACCACATTTACGCGTTGGCGCTACCAGATTTCTACTCACTTATCGTCGCCGAACCGATATTGATCGGCTCGAGTTTCAAGGTCTGCATCTCTCGAAGGGCCATCGCGTGAAAGGAGAGCGCGGCAACCCGGGTGAATAATTCGGATACACCATTGCCCGTTCTCGACGAGATCGCCCAATATTCCGCCCGCATCCGCCTCGCTGCCTCGACCGCTCGTTTCTCAATTATCTCATACACTGGACGAGACTGGCGTTTCCCGAAAGAAAGAGCGATTGATTAAAGCGACGATAAAAGTATAAATGATAAAAAAAGCGCGATAGCAGGGTTCTTACTAATAGATCCTTCTTAGCGCCGACCAAGAAGATATGATAAGGACCAACGTTGCTGCGACTTGCTTCATTCAACCATTGCTGGCAGTGCGCCAGCGACATCAAGTTCCCCAGATCGAAAACCATCATAATTACTAAAATGAAATGTACGTAAGAAATACAAAATGGATAGATAAAAAATGTGTGCAAGGAGAGGGATTTTTACCATTAGCTCCGCGATAGTAAGACGCCGCGATGCACTTGAACCTTTCCTGTCCCGCGGTATCCCATCTGCAAGTGTTCAATGGAATTCTCACATTACTACATTACATTCAATTTAGCTCCCCTGTAAACATTTAGCATCTCCGAAAATGCTCGTCAGCTTTATTACATTTGCAAGTGGAAAGGCACGCCAAGGATGTCGAATCTCTCTACTTCGAAATCCACGCCGATGGTAGCCTTGTAATTGTTGTCGAAAAGCCTGTGGCAAAAGCTGCGCAAAAGATCGACAACTCGTCACAAACTGTCCAAAGCCTTCGGCTGCCAATTTTTGTGTCGGAAAGAAATAATCAATTTTCCAAAGTTTATTAAACGATGATATGGTGGCCGTTTGCCATGTTATTACCGGTTTACCAACGACGTTTTACCGACAGCGACATCGCCGATGACGATCACTTTGGAGATCCGGAGAGTCAGGCTCTTACTCTCGCAGGTCCGTCTTATTAAACCACCGTAATCACTCTCGTTGTACGGCGTGGTTTCGGACGAGAAAGGTGGTGGCCAATCTGTTATCTAACAGCGAGAATTAAAGAGAAAAAGAGAGACAAATGTTTGAGATATTCCTTCGAGCATCAATTAATTTAAGTAATTTCTACCAATACAGATTAACTTTAATTAATCTCAGATTAGTCTCGGTTACTTTTTATCTTTTTCTAGCTCTAAAAATTGAAAAAAAAAAGGTAAATCAAGATTAAAGTTAATCTGCATTAGTAGGAACAGAATAATTTGAATTTGGGCTTTCCTACCTGTCTTTCATCGTGAGCCTCTTCTTTCATCATTTTGTAAATTGCGGAGCGTGTTTCTAACATATCGTTCTCTGTGACTTGAATGCCAAGTACGTTTTTTTTTACAGGCGCGTTATTGCACAAATACGTTTTTTACGATACATCACGTATTGTTGGTTTTTTTATACACTGTTGCGATACCAAAAGACTGGCGTTGCTCACATCGTATGGATCATACGACTGGGATACGATTGATTTCTGCACGAGTAAAAACATTGGTTGCTGCGGCAGGTGTTCGCTTGCGACATGTAGGGGTGGTTCATGCGGGTACAACTGTGGAGAACGACGCGAGTGTGCCTGAAATAAATTGTTGTGTAAGAATAGATAAGAAATTTATATTTCATTCAGTACGATACAATAACATAATTAAAAAACTGTTGATATCGTACTGGAATTATTGTTTTTGTTCTCGGTAAAGATTAAAAAGGATTAACTAATCCTTTTTATGTGTCTGATATTTTAATTTAATTTTCTATCAGATGTTAAACGCAAATTCTGCCTTATCTAATTGTAAATGAAAACAAATCTGTATTTACGATGAAATAATAGTATAAAGTCATGAGCCATTAACGAGAAAATTAAAATGTTAAAATTAAAATGTTAAAAATGAAAATTTATTATCTAACAACGATACAAGGAAAGCTAGAAGTTTGTTTGAATGTATACAACTTACATTACAATTTTAATCATATAAGTTTTTATACTTTTTACTCTCTAAAACTTATATGTATCTTTTCTACATTAACAAATTCAATTTATATTTGGCTAGGTTTCTTGAACGCATTTTTTTATAAATGTAATACATACTATGGACATATGCGCGCATATGCGCTTTACGGAATCTAGCCTTTGTATAAGAAATATTTATTTAAAAAACAGCTTTCATCATAATGGTTTAAAAACAAATCACTTAAATATATCTCTGACCATTCCTAATGCTTTTTACCATTTTAATTAAATTTATTCTCGCCATGAAACGGAGAATTAATTATAGATACCGTTTCAAATCTGTTAACTACAAATACCGGTTTTCTCAACTTCGACACAATTCAATTCTTAATATTTTTTATGTATTTACCATTTTATGATATCACTTCGAACCACGATGTGACTTCTTAAGGTTTATTTTATTCAATTGATTCGCTCAATCTTTTAACAATTTTCTTTTTAATTTCTTTCAATATGTTTTATTTTATGACATGACTCACCAACTCTATGTTTATTCCTTTTGACAATTTTTCTTTTTTCATCTTATTTATTTTATTTCTTATATTTATATATTTTATTCAAAATACTTTTTATAATCTCTAATGGTGTATTTGTCTATTTCTGCGAATCGAATTTATGCTACGACTGAAGAACGTTCGGCGACATCGAAAATCTGTTCCATCCTATAATTCTTATAATTTATTAAATTATAATTTATTAAAAATTATTTGTAGATAATAAACTTTGAAATACAGTTAAGAAAGAGGGCTGTGGCCCAATTAATGCTGAATATAATTATTATATTTACGTGTAATTATTATAATTATATGTAATAGACAAATCTAAAAATTAAACATTGCAACTCATAAATTTAAATGCCTTTTCAGAGTGATTTGAATTTTCATTCACATCATTGCTTAATGCATAAAAGAGGTATTATTTATAGAATGGGCACAAAAAAGTAGACAAAATTCTATAGGTTTTTGGGTTTGTTCCATTTTCAAATTTTATTATAAGAATTTTAAAAAGGCATTCAATGTGCTTCTAGATTATAATTATCCTTCCATGCTCATTTTTTCTACTATACCTAAAAGAATTAAAAATTTGATTCATAATAAATTGAATGATAATGAAAAAAACAACTATTGAGGATCTTCTCAAACATTAATAGTTCTGTACAAGAATTCTTTTGAAAAATTTCCTTATAGGTAATAAATTAAATATTAAAATTGCTTTTCTATCTCTCTGAAATGCTTATCGTTTATATATTCTCTATTCTTTTAATTTTTTTTCCTAATTTCATTTTTTCAACAACAGCTTAATTTGGCATTTAACTTATGACTTGCAAATTTCAATTTTTGGATCTGTCTTGTCAACTTACTACTATTGTTGCTACAAGATAAATTGTTTTAATTTTCTGACATTACAACATTTTATACTTTGATGGAAATCCAACATTGTTAAAAAACATATGACTTCATTCGCAAGCGATTTACTGTGTAAACTTACAATTAAAATTTACAGTGTAAACTTACATTTTACATTTGTTTAATTTTTTAATTGTAAGTTTACACTGAAGGAAACCTAATTAGGGTCGAAATGTCTATATATTTATTTTGTTATTAAATATATAATTATATATATTCGGTATTAAAACTATATAGCCCTTTTTCTTTACTGTATTTTGATTGTCAGTCCTTTGGTTGAAGTTAATCTACATTGGTACAAAAATTGACATGATAATGTCCATTTCTATCAATATAGGTTAACTTAAGTCTCGGTTTAACTTGCTTTTTATCCTTTTCCAATTCTTAGAACTAGAGAAAGATAAAAAGTAAGTTAAACCGAGAGATTAAAGTTAATCTACATTGATAGAAATGGTTATAAGTGTCATTTTTAATCACTTGGTACATACTTGGTTATAAAAATAAGAAATATAGAAAATTAAATATCTCTCATCAGAACAAAAGAAATGATAGCTGAACAGTTATAAAATTTTTTAGACTTATCTTTTACATACACAAAGAATAGAATAATCTATAAAATAGAAAATGATCGGTAATTCTTCCCATATAGCATTGCGAAAACGTTCTTTTTTCTTTCTTGATGAAGAAAGTGGATGGCCTCGCCAACGCCATCTAGTCGGATTTCGAAAACGCTAGAAATTAGTTGGAGTCGTCCTCTTCTTTCTCATCGATCAATGACTAGCGTAGTAGCCGGTTCGTTCGAGGAACGCGCTTCCGTCAGGGATTGACGTTCTCTCAAGTAAAATGGCTCCCAAGCCGAAACCCACGGAGAAGGCAGGTAGAGTTCGAAAACAATTCGCGTTCGTTCCTCTTCGCTTGTAGCGCGTGTTTTTCTGGGATAAACGGCATTACGTCAATTAATTCGAGGATAACGACGCGATGCCGCGACGGCGTCGCGTGGCTCGGAATCGGGGAACGCGTGGCGGCTCGTGACCATGTGGTCGAACGAGCACGTATTTTCCAGCGTCGTGTTTACAACGACCGCACTCCTCGAATCTTCCGCGTAGTTTTATTCGTCGCTTTTCTGTGAGTCGTTGCGAGACGTACTCGGCACCGATTTTCTCCGATGCAACATTCGCGTACACCATAACCTATAAAGATGTTAATCTCATAAGTAATATGGTTTCTTAGAAATATTTTTCAAGTGAAAAGAGATTTGACATTTTAATTTAAAAAAATTTTATTTTTCATTATTATTTATAACTTCTTTCCATCTTAAAAATTTTTTATGCTTGGTGATTGGACTCTTGGGTTTTGAACTAAAATTTAAATTAAATCAAGCTCCTTTTTACACTATATTATTTATGGGATTACCCAATAGAAGTAGAACCAGAATATAAAACTAGAAAACTAAAAAAGTTTCAGCTATTGTTTTTGAGCTAATGTAAATTTCAAATGCACTATCCTTGTTTCTATCGATGTCTATTATCGATTCAGTTGCTCTGTATTACTTTCTTCTATAGGCAAGCCTGCAGAAAAGAAGGCAGAGAAGAAGGCTGAGAAAAAACCAGCCACAGCAGCATCCACCTCAAAGGTGACAAAGCCCGCTGCTAAGCCTGCAGCTGCGAAGAAGCCAGCGGCTGCTAAACCGGCGGCTGCTGCCAAACCAGCTACCAAGCCCGCAGCCAAGCCTGTGCTCAAGCTCGCCAGTAAACCGTTGATCAGCAAGCCGAAAAAGAATGTGCAGGCTACGAAGAAGAGTCCAAAGGGTGGAAAACCAGCAGCTCCACTTCAGAAGGCTCTCAAGGCACAAAAGAAGGTGCTCAAAACAGAAATTTTGTTAAAATTCATTAAACAAATAATTTTATTCGCTTCAAAAATCATGAAATGGAACTTGATTTATACCAAGAACTTGGCTACGCAACTATATTTCACATTCATATTTTACTCTTTCTTACCACTCTATTTACTTTTACCTTTTGGTTCCAATTTTTTCCATCACAACTTAGTAGCCCTCTTTCTCAGCTCTCTTAATTTTTTCCCCATCTTTTTTCTTAGTATCTTTTTCTTTTCTATCTAAAAATTCTCCAATACTTTCTCTATCTTCTTACCTAAATTATTAATTCAAAAATTTTATAGCTCTTGTATGCTTTTTCCTAATTTGCTAAAAATGACTTTATTTTTTGATATTTCAAGAAAAGCGTCTTAATGATGAATTCGAGTGTGGGAATCTCTTTGAATTTCCATGAAAATACCTTTTTAACACAGTACTGAAACGATCAGAGTACATACTATGCGCACAAGTGTATACATCACAGATCTGACAGTCACATTTTTTATTTTGCAGATCTTAAAGGGGGTCCATGGTTCCAGGGTACGGAAGATTAGGACATCCGTTCACTTCCACAGGCCCAAAACCTTTAGGCCACCAAGAAATCCGAAATATCCACGCAAATCTGTGCCGAACAGAAATCGGTAAGAAATTCGTAACGAATTTCACTCGAAACTCGAGAAATAAGTCTACATGTACGATTGTCTTCTGAGAACCTATCGTTACATCCTTGGGGCTTGATGTTTCAGCATGGACGCGTTTAACATCATAAAATTCCCCTTGACGACGGAAGCGGCGATGAAGAAGATTGAGGATAATAACACCTTAGTCTTTATCGTGCACACCCGCGCCAACAAGTATCACATCAAGGCGTCGATCAAGAAGCTCTACGACGTCGACGTAGCAAAGGTGAACACTCTGATCAGGCCGGACGGAAAAAAGAAGGCGTATGTGCGTCTGACGCGCGACTATGACGCGCTCGACGTTGCCAACAAAATCGGCATCATATAATTTCTATCTCACTTTATGTTTAAAAATTAAAATATATTGGTATAATAAAAATGTATCGATATGGATGAATGAGACTTTATTTCGCGATCCTCGCATGAGATAATAAGGATGAAAAGTTTTACGAATACATGCAAGAGTGATACAATAATTATATAATAATGAAAGATTAGATTTTGACTTTTGGCATTTGGTATTTTTAAAATACTCTTATCAACCGAGTGGAAAGTATTGGCTGTTGATACTCTCGAGTATATTGCCATCTGTCGTGAATAGCAGGACGCAATGATTAGTCTTATGTTGCATTAGCCACCTCCTTGAAGGTACGCGCAAGTGCTACTGCGAGCTGAAGCTGGATTTAGACGATAACAATGATGAATTGGATACTGTGCAGAAACAGAACGATGTGTATTGTTATTTAAGTTCGAATGCAAATAAGTAATATAAAAATATAAATACACGTACATAGTAGGTAAGTAATTATATGCCAAATAAACTTTATAGAGAGAAATAAAGTGTCCTGATATAATAGTCATGTCCTGAATAAAGTCATTTATATTATTACAAATTTATAATACACATGTAATAATGATAAGTAAAAGGATTACAATTAAAAATGTCTCCAATAATTATAGCAGACCAGAGTCGCGGCTTCAAGAAATAAAAAAAATGATAGAAGCACCAACGTGGAACTCCAAGAAAGATGAGAACATTTACAAGGCTGCGGGTGCTATGCATCTGCGGAAGTATGGAGAGTTCTTCGAGAATCTGGTGGAAAAGTCGTGGAAGGGCGATTCAACGTTGGAACACATCGTAGAGGGTCCGCTGCGCTTAGTTTACAAAACTACCGAGGATATCGGCATTCTATCCCTGGTGGAGATGGAAAACAAAGTGCTGTCCAAGCTGCTGGCGGCGGTAGCCGGAACATGCAGAGAGATCAGAGTGCTCAAGGTGGAGGCAGCCGGCTTCTACACGAAGCTCTTCGCTCACGGAGAGAAATGCATGGACGACGATCTCGCCGGGGTGGCCAAGCTGCTGTCGGATCTCCTAGATCTCTCCGTTTTTACCAGTCGAATGTCGACCGTCGTGCGTCTGACCACGCAACAATTGGCGCGTCTCTCTGGCGCCGTCCATGAGATTTATTTACCCGTCCTGCTGGAAGGCTTCATAGATCTATTCGTAATCCTCGTAACTCTCGACGAGATCGTCGACGCTCAACCAACGATATTAGATCAGTGGAAGAAGTACAGGATGCATGTGCGCTCAATGATGCACAATCCGTCGCAGTTTGGCGTAGCCGAGGCGAAGCTGGAGACGTTCGATCGTCTGCTGAAAGATCTCCAGGAGAGACTGCTGCGGAAGAACATGTTTCTAAAGGCGATCGAGCACGTGATGGACGTGAACAAGAGTGCAATCATGAGCGAGCAGATCGTTAGTTATTTGAAAAATATGATGACGGACGTGGAGAGCAAGTCTAATGATTACGCCGCGTTGAATAGGAACTGGATTAGAGCCAATGTCGGCGTTGCCGTGGTGATAAAGCTATTCGGCGCTTGCGACAGGAAATTGATCAGGCGGGTGATGGAGGCCAACAAGAGATTCTACGCAGTCACGTTGGTGGGGAACGTGATGTGGGTGCCGAGCAAGTTCCTCAGCGACGTCGTACCGAAGGAAACTGGCAGCGCCGTGAGCCCGCAAATAGGCGAGAAGATTCTGCAGGCGAGGACGCAGAGACTGCCGGTCACGGTGAACACGCTGATACAACGGGGGACGACCTGGTGCGTGGAGATGCAGAGCATTCTTACGAGGATCAACCTCCAGGTGTCGGACATTGGGCAAAAGCGCACGCTGCTGACGAATTTGCTGGCTCTCCTGTCGCAGATGCGGGAGACGGTCGCGTTTGTGACGAATCTACACGCCTCGCTGTCGAAGCCGATGAGCCGCGGTACGGTGCAGCTGATCTGCAGACTCGTAGAGCTGCAAAAGTCCCTGCAGACGACGTTCTATGCGCTCGGGCCGGTCGTCGTGCAGTCGCAGGCGCAAGTGTTGCAGTACTTGGCCTACTATATACTGGTTATACTGGAAACGGCGCGCAAGGCTCTTGTCCAGAGGGACAAGGGTTACAGCAGGGAACGGCTGGACGCGCTGTCGCTGATAGGGCTGAGTATGCGGCTGATAGGCGGTCCAGCGAGCGCGGACAGGCGGCTGATAGTGCGCGGCGCGTTGGCGTGCGCCACCCAGCTGACCGACACCTTCCGCGAGGAAGACGTGGTGAAACTGCGATTCCTGCTAGACAGTTATGACGCCGTGGCCGAGTTGTACGAGTTGGTTGACGAGTACGGTGATTACTCTCTGCTCCTGCATCATCAGAGCATGTTGCCCGCCTATCTGTCCTCGGTCATCGACGGCAGTACCGGCGTCTGCCACGTTGCCCATCTGTTCGCTGCCTTCAACAGCGCCGTGGGCGAGCAGGAGTTAGCCGAGTTGAGGGTGAAACGCATCGCGGAGCTCCGGGAGAGCCTGGTGAAAAATGTGCTGAAACCGGCCTGCCACGAAATCGAGACTAGTCTGCGGCTACATGTGCACGCTCATCTCAAACTGGACTCCACGAATCCCTTTAACATTGGTGCGAAAGACGGCGGCAGAGTGGTGCGAGTCCCGCCGCTGTCCCTGGCCGAAAGCATGATCTGCACCAAGAGATTTGTCGAGCACTATCTGGACGATATGTTTTACAATCTGACGACGGTGGCCCTGCACGATTGGAGAACCTATCGGACGATGCACGCGTTGGCCAGCTACAAGATGGGCCTGGACACGGTGCAGGATCATCTACCGACGCAGACTCTCGAGCAAGGCCTAGACGCTCTAGAAATTATGCGTAACATCCACGTGTTCGTTTCCAGGTAATCCATAACTGTTATATACGGTAGTGCAAAAATATATTCGTTTTATGATTTATTTAAAAATTAATTGATAACGCATCGTTTTTCATTCATCGTAGGTACCTGTACAACCTGAACACGCAGACGTTCATAGAGCACAGCAGCGGTAACAAGCATCTAAACACCATCGGCATCCGGCATATCGCCAACTCGATTCGCACCCATGGCACCGGTATCATGAGCACCACAGTAAACTTCGTTTACCAGTTTCTGCGCGTAAAGCTGCATACTTTTTCGCAGTTTCTTTTCGACGAGCACATCAAATCGCGGCTGATGCGCGACATCAGATTCGTCCGAGCGCAACGGGAAGCAGGCGCCGCTCCATATACGTACGAGCGAGCGGAGAAATTTCAGAAGGGTATCCGGAAACTGGGAATGACCGCCGATGGGCTGAGCTACCTGGATCAATTTCGACAACTAATCACGCAGATTGGCAATGCACTTGGCTACGTACGGCTGATTCGTTCCGGCGGTCTCCACGCTAGTTCCAACGCGGTGTCCTTCCTGCCGGATATCGAGAGAACGGTGCCATTCGAGTCGCTCTGTCACAGGCTAAACTACAGCACCACGACGCAGGCCGCAGCCAGACGATTGGAGAACGACATCGCCGATCTAGTGCGCAACTTCACCGAGGGCATTCAATACTTCAAATTGCTGGTCGACGTGTTTGCATCGGCATTCCGCGATGCCAAGTCCTACCATTTGCAGCAGTTCTACGCTATCGTGCCGCCGTTGACGCTCAGCTTCGTTGACAATTCCGTGTCCAATAAAGAGAAGATGTTTAAGAAGAACCAGACCGGCGCGGCTTTCACCGACGATGGCTTCGCCATGGGTATTGCCTACATCAATGCGCTGCTCAATCAGAGCGCCGAGCTGGACGGCCTTCATTGGTTCAAAACGGTGGAACAGCACATTGCCCAGGAAAGGCTCGCCGCCGAGCGCAAGGACGATCACGGCGACGAGAAACTCCAGCAGACCAGAGCGCTCACGCTTCAACGTCTAACCGAGAGAAATGCCGAATTTCAACTGTTATACTACAGTCTTTCCGGTGCCAGGGTATTCTTTAAACAATCTGATACGTAGCGCGAGACAATCCGCTCATTTTGACATTTTAATACTTTGCTCCTGGGCACTAGTTACGACTAAGTCGATTTTGTGATTATTAGGAGAGAGATAGATTGGCATTATATTAGAAAGATGATTTAGGTAATATATTAGAACACTTTCTTTCTTAATTTTTGATGAAATTTTGAATAAATGTAATCTTCATTCCAGGATCTCTTCCGATTTATTCTCATACGTGTTTGTCGTCGTAGCACATGTTGTAAATTACTCAGACTGTCTACAATCATTTTTATAAATATTTTCTACATTCACGATATCGTTACAATATCAGAGCTTTGTTCAATAAATAATGGCTAGACTGAATGACTAGGTTTTATGTCTAAAGGAGGTGCAATTACTACTTGCAATTGCAAGTAGAATCGAAAGGATAAATGAATGAAGGCATCCAACATTCATGTAGTGTCACAAATTCTTAATTGAATTCGTCGTCCCAACATTGAACTGATAAATAGATACTATTTAATGAGATATTAGCAAATTATTTATAATAATGCAAATTTCATAGCAATATAAGCCTTCATCCATTTTTTTTCCGACGAATCAATGATCTATTTTACCAGACTAGTTCCCCATCTTCTCAAGAATCAGATTAAAAAAAAATCACATTTCTTTTTCAATCTGGATCGATGTTGCGTTTTTTGTTTTTTCAATTTTCAATAAACTATTGTGCCTAATTTACATTAACGCAATATCGGCGTATGATGCATAGACATATATACACAACATCAATTACTTTCATAGCCGTATATGCTAGAAAGCAAACGTATCGCGTACTTTGCGTACAATAAAAATTTCATTTGTTCTAATTGTCATTTCGTTTAAGTAAAACGGTAATCACCGTTTTTAACTTGAACCAAGTATTTTGCCAATATCAATGATAATTATATCGAGACCTTGCACGATAGATTTTTGTAAAACTTTTTGCATCAGTCGAACTTTTTGCTTCAAACGATTATACGCAATAATACGCAGCAATATGCAGTAATACGGATAATCGCAAGCAACGTATTTCACAACAAAATATAAAATCTATTAAAATAAAATTTACGTCACAACATCGTTAAAATATCACAATGAATTTATCAGAAACAGATCTGCGTCTTTACTAGAAAGTACATTAAGATTAATTAATGCACTAAGATTGATTAATGCTTTAAGATTAATTAATCCCTACGTATACCTGCATAATTACCGAGATACGGATTTTTTGATAACTTTTTTTTATCAAGCATTTTACTTGACCGTCACTCCGTTCGGCGAGTCTTTTAATCTTCTCACTAATACGCCTTCAGAACTTGAACCTTGCAAGTCCATTATCTCTACAGCTGCCGAGTGAGCTAGAAACCTGAATTGCTAATTAAATTATATCTTACACGATCCTGACGTAGTTGTCTCGTTCCTTGCAAATTACGACGTAGATATGCTTCTCTCCGTGACATGTGACATGAACCTTTACATTAAGATGCAAACGCCATTGAATTTTGCTGTCCTTACGTTGACGAGAGACAAGAGGGAATATTTCAGAAGGATCGTACAGATATAGATTTCTCTTTAGGATTGAGGTTTAGACGATTCTTCTGGGTCCAGGAGGTCATCGCAAGAAGCCGTCGGTGGTAATAATTGTCTGCCGCCGCGTTTCTTGCTGCGAGTGAACACCTTCGTAAGTTGCGCAAATTTACGTCGGGATACTGCAAAGATTTATCGTTAGAGAAATTAACGAGTCGCGTAGATTTTAATTAATTTAACTCTTCGATCGTCGTGTGGAATTTTTACAAATCTGATATTTAGTAAAACGCACTTTTTCGTAATAAAATATAAATTTCGCTGATAAATTACAAAATTCAAGGCCGTTTGACTTTTAAAAGAATCTGAAAATATTATTTCCAAAAGATATAAATTTGTTCGATATTTGGATATTTCAAGATTACGCGTTACGAAAGATAACACGGCGACTGAAGGATTAAACAAACTCGCCAATCTATTTGCTTACGTTTGCCCATATTTTTCAGTCTTTCTTTGAACAGATCCTCATCGTCGTGACCAGTCTGACTGCTACATTTTTCCAGCTTCGAGTCTACAAGAGAAATAAAAGCATTCCATTTTCTCTCTCTCTTGAGCTGTATACCCTTGCGGACTCCCCAATTCTTTACCGTGTTCCAAGGTGGATAGAAAATCCTCGTTCCAACGAAGCTCCGCCATGAATTCCTCATTCTGAAGAAACATAGCGATCCTCTCATCCTCCAGCATGGAATTGTCTTGCGAATACGTCAAATCGATACCATCGTCCGAAATTTGCTGGGGAAGCCTCAAAAAGGTATCCGGCAATGGTCCCAACAACGGAGGCTGCCACTTTTGAATACTCTTTAACGTTTTGGTGGAATCTTTCTTCGGTGACTTTGCAGTGCTTGGAAGTTCCTCCTTCTGCTCCAGCTCACTCCTGATCTTCTCGTTCTCGTTGTCGGTACTCATGGTGAGCAATTGGTCAATCGTAGTGTCTACAGCTCCCTGATTGGATCTCAACACAGCCTGCAATAGAAACGTATAATGGAATACAAATGTATATACTTAAGAATAAGATGACATAGCATGCGACGTGTAGCCTGTTATTATCCCACCTCTATCACATCGTCGTCCATTTGTGGGAACATATTTTTAAAATCGGCCATCGCCTGATAAAATTCCAGCGTTGTCTGCTGCTGCTGCTGCTGCTGTTGCTGTTGCTGCTGCTGCTGCTGTTCTGTGGCAGAAGCCATGGTGAAGTCCTTTGAAACAACACAACTGCTGATAAAATCGGAGATGTCAACATGTTTTTACATGTCATACAAGCGTATGCATACTGTATCCATGTGCACGTAGAAATACATACTATGACCTACTGACGGATTTTCAAGAAGTGACAGTCACGAGAGCATCGCCCATGCCTGCGAACACCGGTCTCTCTGCGTCGTTGCTCTTTATTAGTACGTGTCAATCGGCGGAATTAGCAGTGTCATCTTTCCAAACGATTAATCGGTCGAATGGGCGCGCAGCGTGTTTGGAATACGACGCCGGTACGCCGGCTTACGTCATCGCACAAACGTATGTATGCACATACGTCGAGAACACCGTGAAGGTGTCAACTGCGAAAATTCTACACCCGCGCTCGGTTTGTTTCGGCTGGCCCCCGGCTGGCCCGAGAGACTTCTAGTACGTCGAAAATAGATTTGGTTGGTGTTGGGAGAAAAGATTAAGTTGGCAGTATTGGAAATTCCCAACGCTGCGTCGCTGCTGTGTTCGTTTTCTCCCCTCCCGGGCTGCGTTCGGAAACTTCACTCGAGTGCACCAAGATCCTTAAGCCTGT
Source organism: Tetramorium bicarinatum (assembly GCA_928718305.1). Taxonomy (NCBI): domain Eukaryota; kingdom Metazoa; phylum Arthropoda; class Insecta; order Hymenoptera; family Formicidae; genus Tetramorium; species Tetramorium bicarinatum. The sequence continues at coordinate 4,306,774 of OV788321.1, forward strand.
ATCAGACTATGAATTGAAATTGAGATTAGATTGGAATTTCACCAATCAAAAAAAATTACTTCATATTAGCTTTGTTCTAATTGGCTGATTCCAATTTAATCTCAATTTCAATTCGTAGTCTGATACAGGCTTTAAGCCCATTCTACTAGTCGCAAGTTGTCAATTGTTTTTCTAATGTCCATTTCTACCAATGCAGATTAACTTTAATCTCGGTTTAACTTACTTTTTATCTTTTTCTAATTCTTGAGACTAAAAAAACGATAGAAAGTATGTTAAACCGAGATTGAAGTTAATCTGCATAATTGAGGGCCAATTCCACAATTTACTTTAACCGGAGTTTAATTAACGATACCCAGTAGAAAACTAATGTCTATTTCTACCAATGCAAGTTAACTTTAATCTCGGTTTAATTTACTTTATATCTTTTTTTAGTCCTAAAAATTAAAAAAAGATGAAAAGTAAGTTAAACCGAGATTAAAGTTAATCTGCATTGGTAGAAATGGACATAATTCTTCCATTGGATATTGTTAGTTAAACTCCAGTTAAAGTAAATTGTGGAACTGGCCCTAATAGAAATAGACATGTATCTGCTAATTCTGAATGCTCAATTAATTTTCATCAATTATAAATAAATTATTATTCCTCAAATTATGGGCATATTTTCCTAACCTTGCCCAAACGATTTCCAAACGGTTACAATAATAAAAAATAAACTTTGCTAAATAAATGGAGGTCAGAGAAATTACACACGTTCGTTCTATCTCGCGCTCGTTGCGCTCTCCACCGAACTTCTTCTTCTTCTTTTTCCTCCTAATGGGGCAGGCACCTGGTCTTTTTCAAAACTAATACGGCCAAAACAAATATTTATGCTCTAAATAGAGCGAGGAAACAAAAGCGGCTGATTGCATCAGCAATCTTTAACAAATTTTTGGGATGAAACACGTCCGAACATGTTCGCCACAAAGGGGTCAATTCTGTATCTTTTGAAAGAGTGAAAATGTGAAAAAGTGAGCAAATTTACTAGGATTTTTGTAATTTCATTGGCCAACATCTAGTAAATTTACTCACTTTTGACATTTTCACTTTTTTAAAAGATACAGAGGGTCAATTCTGTATCTTTTGAAAGAGTGAAAATGTGAAAAGTGAGCAAATTTACTAAGATTTTTGTAATTTCATTGGTCAATATCTAGTAAATTTACTCACTTTTGACATTTTCACTTTTTTAAAAGATACAGAATCGACCCCCAGTTCGCGACTCTCTCCACCGAACAAATCGGCGGTTAGCCGGCGCCGCGCGCGCGTGTTCCTCCTCCCCTTCCCCCACCCATCGCGAAATCACGCACGTCGCCGCGCATTCATTGGCGCACATTGGCGTGCGCGCTGCCTGCGTGCGGTGATGCGACTTGCGGGGCGACAATGTGGGTGATGAGCCGGGGATCGTACGATACGCGTGCATACGTAATATACGGGTGAATCCGTCGCGTGGTGCGTGGTACATTGTGTCTGCCTGATTGTCGCGAGGTGACGGTCGGGCGTGCGTCGGGCCTGCGTCCTGCGTCGTTTCGAGCGGAAATCGGCGGGTCGTGGGAGGTCCGAGAGTCACCCAAGTAACCCCGCGTTCCGACACTTCCAATCCAGCGCGAGTGCGACCGCGAGCGTGGACGATGAGTCGACGTAACAGGCGATTTTCCGTGCGGTGCAAATAAGGGAAAGCGGTGTCCGCGCGAAAGATCCAACCTTTCTCTCGCGGCAGGCGGTTCGTGCCGCGCCTGCCGTCCCCCGAGGACTCTCGACAATCGCCGCCTCCGCCGACTCCGTGCGAGTCGCGTAGATGCGCGATTAACGTCCGTACGTCGTAAGGTTGTCGAGATTCCCAAGACTCCAGGATGTATCGCAAGCTCAAGTTCGAGGTGGAATACTTGACGGAGGAGCACCTCTCGGGATTCGAGAGCTACAAGGTAACTGCTTCATTTCGACTACCACGGAGGGAACGTCGAGCTGAAGGAATATAGAAATTATGTCACTGTATATCACGTGTGAGATAGTGAATCAAATCTCACAGTCACGCGATTACAATGTGTACGTGTGATTCGCGATGGAAATATTTCGTATTTGCAGCTTGTTCTAACGTAAAAATATAAAACTTTTGTCAGTAATCGAGCTACGAATGTAACGTTTGCTTGCTACAATCATTCCGAATATTTTGATTTCAGTATAGCTCCTTGGATACAAGTCCCCTGAGCGTGTATGTTATGCACCCATTTTGGAACAAAGTGGTACAGGTATGATCTCTGTTTCCCTGATAGAACACGTGATGTGTTGATAAAAATTATTTCTGTCATGTATTTCTTTTTTCGTAGCCCTGCAATAGAATAAAATGTTTTCTTTATACATAGTATTCTAATTGATATGAACATAATCATTTGTCTTGTTTTAGTATTGTCCAAAATGGATTGCTCCAAATGTACTAACTTTCTCGGGATTCCTTTTTACCGTGCTAAATTTCATGCTATTTGCGATTTATGACTACTACTTCTATGCGTCCAGCGACGACAAGCCGGAATACCCTCCGATAGCACGATGGGTCTTTGCCGTGGCTGCTTTTAACATTTTTATGGCATATACGCTTGGTGCGTGCACTTGGTGCTCAATTTTGTATTATTTTTAATTTTAACATGCACAGGTTAATGAATATAAATGTCCTTCAAATAGACACATGAACTCAAATACAATTAAATAATTTAAAAATTTAAATTAGCTAGTGAAAGAAATTTTAATGAGTAATAACAGTACATTTATCTAGAGAGATATACATACAAGTCTTACACAGAGATATAAAGATCCTTTAGCTGTGACTTGATTTCACTTGTAACCATAATATTTCAGATGGGATAGATGGAAAGCAAGCGAGACGCACACAAACGTCTGGCCCCTTGGGGGAGCTATTTGATCATGGTTTAGACAGTTGGACTGCCATGTTGATTACAGTGTGTATGTACTCGGTTTTTGGCAGAACGGATCACAGCGTCTCGCCATTACGAATGTACTTTATATTGTGGAACGTATTTATCAACTTCTATCTGAGTCACTGGGAGAAATATAACACAGGTGTTCTATTTCTTCCTTGGGGATATGATGCTTCCATGCTAGTAAGTTTGTTTGAATGATGTGATTGTTTACTTAAAAAAATATTTTTTATTTAATTAATTGGCTTTCATTATTTTATCGATCCATTAGGATTTACATCATTTTTTCTCGATTTTCCAGGCAACTGTCATTGTATTTACACTTACCAGCATAGGTGGTCACGAAGCCTGGAAATTTGAATTACCAGGTGGTATATCAGCGGGAATGATGTTCGAAATGTTGTTTTATGTCAGTGCGCTTGTGTCTAATCTACCAGTTGTACTTTGGAACATATACAAGTGAGTGTCACTTTATTGTTATAGCAAATAATACATTTCAGTAATTTATTACTACCAGAAATATTTAGAATGGGTGAAATCGGAAGTTCCAACATTTCTGTTAAGAATAAGTATTAATTAAGTAATTATTATATTATCTGCTACTGTTTCACATTTCTTTTTAAAAAAACTTGATTTATATTTTATTTAAAGTTTAATCGAGAAACTTTTTGCATTAATATAACAATTTTTTATTGTCTTGCAGATCGTATAGGGATAAAACTGGCAAAATGCGAACGTTTCCAGAGGCTGTTAGGCCCTTGGTACCTTTAGCTATATTTTTTGTAATTTCCACGGTCTGGATAATACATTCTCCGAACAATATTTTACAAAAGGATCCGAGATTAATATACTTTGCCATCGGCACTATTTTCTCCAATATATGCGTAAGATATACATACATATACACACATATATATATATATTTTTTTTTTAACTTGATAATTCTACCTGTCTAATTTTGTTATGCATTGCATTGTGCATTTTAACATTATTATTCATTTTAATCATTTTTCATATTATTCATTTTAATATCACTTATATCTAATTTAAGACATTATTGTGTATTTATTTTAATATCATTTATTATATTATCTATGTTTATATTCCATCTATATTATTTATTTTAACAATGTTCATGTTGCAGTGTCGATTAATTGTATCGCAAATGAGTAATACGAGATGCGAAATATTACCGTGGATATTATTACCAATCGCAGTTGCTACTATTTTCTCGTTTATCTTGCCCAGTATAGATTTGGAAATTATGTATTTAGTCTCCATAGTGGCCTTGCTGGCACACATTCATTACGGCACTTGTGTGGTAAGTTTAGTGAAATGTTACACATAACTGTAATTATGTGTTACTGATATACTTTCAATTATTGAAAGACATGTTTACAATTATTTATTACTTATATTTTATTAATTTACAAGGCAATTTTGCTTATTGGTTTTATAATTACAGGTACGTCAAATGTGCCGGCACTTCCGTATTCAGACGTTCTCCATAAAAGATCATTCTGAATGACTACTTGCCGACGATGCATGTTAAGAACGAAGAGACAAGTAAAAAAAAAAAGATCGATAAAAACTGAACGCGGAAAAGCAAGCAGGGAGAAGAGATCTGACACACACATACACAACACAGACTTTTATTAGACTTATATAATCATGAGGAACTATAATTACCATGACAAACAAAACGAAAACACTTATCGAGCAATCAAGGAATTCCTAGAATCACGTCCTTTATGAGAACACGCGCCGTTCACGCGAAATACGCGATAGTAATGCTGCTCGCAGATATTCGATAGCGCCATTTTATTCCGTATATCTTAAAAAAAAAATAGTACCTTTACTGGATCGCCTATTTATTTCTACTTGCAATAACAAAATTGCCCGAAATGTGTTTGACTATCTTACTGTGATATACTTATCCGCACCACCGCTTTATCTCCAAGAGCAGCGGTTCGTCCATAAACGTTCTCTCCATCGTGGTATTCCGCTGGGTTTATGTATAACATGTGTGTACAAATACTTTTTCTTTGAATGCTGCCGAGCTCATTGAGCAGTGAACTAAAAATGCACCTCTTCGTTTACGACATGTATCGTCCCTCGGACGTTATTAATCAATGTAAGAATAACATTGTATCTATTTATCTATTTTCTTTTCTCTTTCTTTTTTGATGTTTGATAAAGCTGTATAAATTGTCGGAAAGTGTATGTATATTTTTTATTGTAAAACATTGTAGGTGTCGTAGTAGTTGAAGTTGCATTTAGTACAAGATACGTGTACGTCTGTAAGTCAAGTAAGAAAGAAGCGAGTGCGTTATTGTTTATGTATTGTGAGTGTACATTTGCGTTAAAGATATGTGTATGTACAAACAATTATATATCGTGTATGATTTCCATAAATTACAATGTAAAATTCTAACTACAATGGAATGTAATGTTGCGGCATAATATTGATAGCTAATTTCTCCTTCCTCTGTTACTTTAAAGCTTGCAGTTTTAATCGCATCTCATAGATACATCAAAGTGATACGTTTTCCAAGCATGTATAAAATAAAATGTGTTAAGATATGCTTATTAAGACGTAAAGAAGTTTAGATGGTAAAAGTGAAAATATTAGAGAAAGTGCGTTTCTTTCCAATATGAGTATACAAGTTTCAGGCTTACATGTAAACTTTGTTAGACTATATACATATGTAATATATATTACAGTGTAATATTGCGTGACAACCGCGAAAGACATCACGGAATAAAAGATATTTTTACAAAGCAAGGCGTGTATACATTTGTCGCTATCTAGAGTTTAGAAAATCGGCCCTAATCTTGACGCGTTCCTCCAAAGGTGGCAGATATGGTTTAATACCCTTCGACTTGCGATCAGCTTGCACAGAAGCCTGCAAGGAAGGAAAATGATACTGTTGGAAGAGTAATCTTGTAGAACAAGAAAAAAAGAGTCAGATCTCGATCGGGAGAGAAATTACCCAGAAATCTTTACAAGTCTTGTAATTGAGAAAGTACAGCTCGCATGCGCTGCGATCTTTCTGGTTGGAGTCGAGGCATCTCAGAGATAGGAGGTGCTCCTAAAAGTTGAGAAAATGTAATCACATTAACAAACGGAATAGCGCCACGCCGGTCTTTTAGCCGACTTTTTTTTTAATGGCACTTTCTTTTAACTACATTTCTTTAGTTGCGCTCCTCCTTAGATGTATGTACGCTTGTATCGCTGCGAAGAAGCGGACACGCGACTCGCGATAATCGCGAATTGTTAGGCTACCTTGTAACAAGGATTGTCCGTCTCTTGATTACGCCGTAATGCGTGTCTTTTCATAACATCTGCTCGATCCGCAACATCATTTGAATTCTTCCGTATATCCATTCCGGCGATATGTATGTACATACATATGTATACATCCCTGGTCCCTAATCTTTTTTCGAACAGCCATGACGCATGAGCATCTATAGACGTTCGACCGAGAAATAAGGCCTGTTCTTTTTAGCTGAACTGGCTGCACTAGTTCAGAGGTTATCTTTCTCCTTCTAATACGGAGGGAAAAGGATAACCTCTGAACTAGTGCAGCCAGTTCAACTAAAAAGAACAGTCCTATAGTTGCACCTTTGTAAAATCTGTAGGCCTGTTCTTTTTAACTGAACTGGCTGCACTAGTTTAGAGGTTATCCTTTTCCCTCCGTATTGGAAGAAAAAAGATAACCTCTGAAACTAATGCAGCCAGTTCAGCTAAAAAAATAGACCTTGTTTGTTCAGCACTTGCACTTTCCGCACTCGAATCTCTTTGTTTTTCTCACTATCCGAATCATGTCTGTTTTTTATATCTGGTTGGTGCCAGATAATAACGTGGATGTAGAACTACGTGGCCACGTTCACTGTCGATAAATCGCTTCAATACATGGTGTATATCCGTGCTACCAAGATAGGGCGTTTACGCGTAAAATACGATTGTTTACATCTACACATATATAAAAAGACATTTTAATCATAGTTTATGTAAACATGTTTGGCGCGGATGCTAGGCCAACGATCGGTCCCACGAAAAAGGCCGCTCTCAGGTTTCTCTCTGTTACTATCAATATCAATAAAAAATAAATTTCGCTATTATCCGAACCGCTAAACTAGAGGTCGGCAGATGCCCCAGGGGACCGTCCGCGACTGTGTTGTTTAACCGGTTTCGTCCGGGAACGACCTAAATTTTTACTTTACTTCAGTAAATTGTAATAAATTATCAAAGAAAAAATCGATGGATCATTTTGACAATTCCATATCCTATTGAATTTTTGTCCGCTCTTTCTGACCGCGTTGTCCGTTTTTCGATATCAACCGTCATTTTCAAAATATGGCGGCAAAAACGTAAAAAAATCGCAAAAAAATCAATTTCTTTTTCATTATATCGTATTAATGAAAATCAAAATGTCGGATCATTTTCATCGTTTGAATCTGGCGGCATAAATGTTTTCATTAAAAGAAAATTTAGTTTCGTTTATAAAGTCCAGTGTAATATACATTCCTGTGTAATAAACAGACGTTTTTTGGTTGTGAAAACCTATTTTTTTTTTCAGATACATTTTGGCACGAAATTCTGTACATTTGTCCATAAACGAAAACTAATATTATTATAATTTATTGTTTAAACTCGAACGTACTAATTCCAAATCCTTCTATCAGCCTACAATTACTGTGCCACATTGGATTCGCCATTTTGAATTTATAAACGAATTTAATTTTTTCTTTTAGTAAAAACATTCGGGAACAAACCGACAACGTCTTAATGTTAAAAAATACGATTTAACGAAATAGAAATTGACTTTTTTACGACTTTTTTAAGTTTTTGCCGCTATATTGGGAAAATGGCAAATGATAGCGAAAAACGAACAATCATAAAGAGCAGACAAAAATACAATAGAATACGGAATTTTTTAAATGATTCCTCGATTTTTTCTTAGAAAACTTACTA